>AIET01001714.1:0-722450 GCA_000292665.1 Helotiales sp. EF0021
TGAGACCAATTCAACCAATTGCTGGCTCTCAAGTTCTCTCAACAATGCTCGTAGAATATCTATAACAAGTAGTGTCGCTAGTACGTATCCAGCACGAAGGAATCTTAAAATCCCCTTCCAAATGCTAGGCAGACTGTATATGAAAGCAGCGACTCGCGTGAAAGGATATAGAAGCAAGGCGAGAAAAGGCAGAGCTAGAATAAACATCAAAACATCTCTCGACTTTGCAAGTAGACTCCTGATATTTTGTGCTACTCCCATTATGCAATGATAAATAAATTCAAACGTAAAGTCAAGGTAGGAAAGTAGGAATAGTATCAGCCTCTGCTGATAAGCCGAAAGATCCCGTCTACGGTATGTGACGAAACCAAATCAGCGTCTCTACTGTCGAGTTTCTTCGACAGCAGAGGAGACTTTCTATATTTCCGCACTGACCGGCCCAGCGTTATTCGTCTAGGTTGCTAGTGTAATTTGTTGGTTGATGGCCTCCTCTTCTAATAGAATCATGAAAAAGGACTTCAACCACTCATATGCTTTCGAGATCAATCCTGTCGGTTCTAGTTGGGTTTCTAGCTGTGGCCCTGGTACTGTCGGCGGTACTGGGATAGGTTGGGTTAGCTCGTTAATAATCCGCCTCTCCTCTACATCCCGCTCCATCATAGTCTGTCTGAAGGCCAAGGCGGCGTCTTCAAACTCCTGCTGGCCTGGAAGGTAGACAATCTCCACTGGCTGTTCCACAGCCTGTGGCCTTGGGAATTGCGCAGCCCACTTTCTAGACAGGTAGTCGGTGACGATTCCGACAAGATTTAGAAAGCCTTGGTACAGGTTGACACACTGGCAGTAAACAAAGCGAATCGCTCGTCGTGGGGGGTTAGTCAATCGAGCCAGGGCGTCAGTCCCAAGCGGCTTTAGCGAAATCCAGATTCTGGACACAAAATTGATGACTCACGAGGGGGAAATAGCGTTTATGATTCTGGCGACCACATGGGTTAATGATAATCGGGTAAGCAACGCCCATATCAGGAAGAACAATTCTGGGGCGGAGGTAAAGAAGGAGTAAATCATCAAGCCCACACATGTGAGATACTAGTGTGTGTTAGAGATATAAGAGTAGCAGGTAACTTGACTTACTAAAACAAAAGCCAAAATAAAACATGCAGAGGATATAGTAGGGTGGTCAACCAAGCTTCGGGCGCCCACGTAAGAGAAGCCAACTGCAGATATCGCTGCTGATAACGCGCCCAGGGCCATATGATACTTGGTCGCAAATTCAGTTGCTTGTTGTTTGAACTTTCGAGCCTGTGCTTTTAGATCGTTGATTGCTTGATCAACAGTTCTTACTTTTTGTATGTAACCGACAAGAGGGCTCTGTCTAATATAGTCTCTCATATAAATGAGTGGGTATAGTTTCCCAGCCCATTCAAAGAAGAATGCTGTCAGGATGCAAACAGCCCAGATGGCGAGTCTCTGAGATACCAGCGACAATTCGTACGTCCGGTCGTGGAAGAATTTGGTCGATAAGGAATTGTAAAACAGCCTTTCCAGGATGAGAGATCTAATAAAGATTGCTGTCCAGTATGGAAATGCTTTCGCCGAGCGCCCTCTATCTCCTTTCACAGGGGTCTTGACGACGACAAGTACTGCCCACAGACCGATTATCGTTGCGAACCAAGAGAACGCCTTGCCGAAGGGATCTAGTACCGAGAGGAAAGCTGACAACCAGAAAGGTGTTATGAACCATTTTCCGTATTCCGGTGCCTCGGTACGATTGATTGTCAGATAAAATACCTCATGTTCTGAAGGTAGATGTAATGTAAGATTTTCAAGGATGGAGTCTCGAGTCAGACGGTATGCCTCCCACACAAAGTTTTTGCCCACAGCAGCAAGCACGTCCATTGTCTTAATTATAAGCCAGGCCATTCTGTCGTATACAACCGCTGACGTAGTAAGCCTACAAATCTCCTTGAGCCAATCATTGATGCCTGGGAAAGGCATCGAAGAGAGCCATATACCGAAAGCTTGCGTAAAAATACTAATAGCAAGGAAGAGCACAACCCTGCCAATCCAAGCAACGACAACGGATTTCCCCTTTTTAGGGAAACCTCGTTTGTGGGTCATGCCAGGAACTAGGTATGACAAGAGGAATACCGTTGCCAAACTGAGGAAGTATCCTGAGACCGAGACGCTGACAGGAAGTGGAAGTGCTGTGCACAACCCCGATAGTAGTTGGATCATTATGACTACCACAAAAAGCCCACAAACATATTTCAAGCCAAATAGCATGTTGTCCGTAGCAACAGCTAGTTCATCGACATCAGTGAATCGGATAATATTGCGAGGAGTGATCACCTTCCCAAAATACCTAGCGTTGGCGGTAAATCGAAGCCGGACGTAGTAGAAGAAGCGAACGAGATCCTGATATAAAATTCCGGCCATGTGCGCGATCTGTAACACGTTAATGACTTTACTTCTTGGAAGGTGCAGCACTGAGGAGGCATATATACTTACAGCTAAGCCCGTTGAAATGATGATTGACACATAGCCACAAAGAATAAAAATCTTCAATGTTTCAACAGGATAGTTCCATAGGGATGCCGAAATAGAAACAGTCATAAGAACGACCTGAGGTATCCATCCAATGTACTCAGCTGCCCAGTAGAGCGGGGTACTCGTAAAGTATAGTCCGTTTCTCATTTTGAGAAAGAGGACTTTGAATAACTTGAAAACATATTCGTGCAGGAATCTCAAGACCACGTTTTGGAAGATGTCATCAGCAAGCTCATCCCAGTGCCATTCAACATACTCATAAGTTGCTCGACCAAAGATAAATAAGTTTGGAAGTGTTCGCCAAAGCATGCCGTTTTTGCTGTGCTGGTCATGGTACAAAAAATGATCCACAACTCTGGAAGTATGCTAGACAAGTCAGCAGTCAGAACTCGATAGGACCAACGAACTTACGGGCGATAACAATGCTAGAACTATAAATGAAATAACAAACGTTAATGGTCTGCTGATCCCCAACCACCCAATGGTTGGAGTTACAAGCCATTCCCATATGCGCGGAATCCATTCGAGGTGTATCCATTCCGGAAGCTCATACCAAAGCAAAACGCCTGTCTGCGGAAACCACGGTACTGTGGAGATACTGTAACCGTATGACAACATGTCTGCAAGTACTCGAAAGGGATAGGCCAGGACGAATATTGTTGCTTCCCAGATAGGTGAGCTTAAAAGACCTGTGAGGTAAGTGGTGATCGTATTCAGACGGAATGCTTGTTGAATTTGGTATAATGTCTTGTCGGCTGCTGGAATGGTAAAGGTAGATAGACCAAGCTTGGCCCAAAGCCCATTGACGATGTATGAGACTGCCGATATAGGTATGGAAGCCAGCCAAGAATGGCTCTGTTCGACGTACTCAAAGCCAGCTAAAGCTTGGTATACGGAGATCCCCCATATGTCTTTGGAAAATCTGGCGCAACGGGAAAGCAATTCGACGAGGGAGCCTGTGAAAAGTTGATGAAGCGAACCAACATCCTCCCATGACTGTATCCAGAGAAAGTTGAGCCAGTGAAGAATGCTAGCGTTCGGACTTTGCACCTTCTCGGAAGCTAGCTTGCCAAAATCTTGCGGCGACGAGTCGAAAATACCTGAAACTACATCGAAAATGCTATTTCTAGTAGATTCGACAACTTCAGGCACTGATGTAGCAGCATTAGTTGCTTTTGCTATGCCTTCCGAAACCATATCAGCAATGTCCCCCTTAGCAGACTCAACGGAGTTTGGTATAGCAGTGGCGATACTTTGAGCAACGGAGCTGATGATGGACGCATGCGCTCTCGTTTCGAACATGTCGAGAATATGATTGAAAGATCCGGCGGCAACTCTCGAGACATCCCCGAAAATGGATGTAGGAGACACGCTGGCTCCAAACACCTGTAATATGCTACCTCCTACGTCCACCTTGAGATTATCGAAGAGAGTAGAGAAGCTTTCCAACACTGTCATTGTATTGGCGACAATGAAATCCATGCTCGAACTAAATGCCTCATATATAGATAACCCAAGTCCATAAGCCATATTTTTGGGAAAGGCCAGAAATAGTTGCGCTAAGCCACCCAGTCCTTCGATCAAGTGTCCTAGAGTCCACCCAGGTAGTGACAACACAGGCCTAGAGTATAGGCAGACCATTCTCCCAAGAAGAGGAATTCCAGAGCAGTCAGACTCCTCAGAATATCGGAGGCTCTCCCAAATCTCCTCAAAAGACGGTATCCTTTCATGGGAGAGAAGATAGTAGAAACGTGTTGCAGCTGCTTCCAAGGTAGCTTTGATAGTCACTAACAACATGTCGAATTTGTCTTTGTATGCCGATTCGATCACACTAAGAAAGTAGGTACTGATATTTCGAGGCCAAGATAGGATACTATCCACCTTTTGATAGACAGGCCCCACGAACGACCGCACGTACGTCGACAGGGACTGGATTATATCGAAAGTCCAGTGAAACGGGATTGTGATTACATGCCAATAGAATTGAGGGGAGACGAACTCGTCCTAGAATACTCTTGTTAGCCTCTACATTTCATATGTGCTCATGGATCCACAGGCGGTAGACTCACAAAGCTTGGAAAGGTCCGAACGTTCCCCGTGAATCCAAGTCCATCTCTGTTCCCTTCACATTTCTTGTACCAATACCAATCGACACTGGACTGAACTCTATTCCACATGTTCGGCTCGCCCAATGTATGATAACATAGTTCGGGCAGATTGTCATCACTCCGTCCCTTTATGGCGAGGCGGAACTCCTTGTTATATTGGAGGTATCCAGAAATTGATCGTTGATTGACAGCTGCGATGAAAATAAGAGTAATGAGAAGCGCCCCTGCGAACATTAGCTTCCGTGGATGCTGGGCTTGTAAGCCTCTCCCCCTGGCGGCGAGTGTCGCCATCTTTTAGAAATAACTGTCGCACTTCGCTGCTTCGGTGATTATATAGCATCCAGAGGCGCAATGACAGGATTTGATGTTATATCTGGTTGTTGCAAAAACATGGAAGAATGTAATGAGTAGGCAACCTTGAGGTCTGAAAGCACAAAGAGCGAGTGTTGCCGCATTACAATCAAGACTACAAAGAAATGTTTGTTAACACCGCATTTAGAAGAATAATACGATTCCGGTGGACAAAGAGAACAAGAATCGAGTCTGAACACGGAAGGAATGCTTGTGCACTGAAATGTCTAGATCTAATATAGCCTTTACTCAGGACGATTACTAAACCAAGTGACGAAGTTCGACTCGATGTTTCCAGAGTATATCAGACACTACTCCGGCTTAATAAACAGGGTTTTTTGGTCCTACAGTTTGACACTGGTCTCGTACAGATAACAGAGTACCCCTGTCCCCAGGATGGAGGCTTATCCGGTGAAATGTTACCGGCGTGCATTGGTATGACTTGTAACTTCAAACTAACAACAGCCATGCGAAAAAGAGAAGAAACAAAAACTACTCATAGTCAGCTTGAATGCCGTGCACCATCGTGAAGTCATACCATCACAGGAAGATTGCCTATAGGTCCCAGCCTTTCAAATAAGGCATCTTGAGCCAGGGACAACAACTGGCCTTGGTGATCAAACCCAACTGCGTTTCCCTTACATCTGTTCCATCTCAAATAATGCCACATAGGTAGATTCCAGGATGGTGTGTGCTCCCATCGGAGTAACGCGCAGGATTCCGTACCAGCTTCATCCCAAATCACCGCTCTCGCGTAACTCACGGAATAGTTGAAGATGCCAAGTGATAGTTTGCAGAAGTACGCCACAAGATTTCCACTAACCAACAATATCATGACCATAGAAACGATTTTAGCATTCTTAGAGAGGCCCAAAAACTTCTTTAGAAGGACGCTGAGCCATGTATGCCGCTGGCGGTCCAGTGCTGGTTCTCGTGCATGATCCATTTTCAGGATAGGGGTTGTATGCCTATAGGACTCCGTTGTGTTCGTTCGTTAGCTCGCTATTGGCCCAGGTCAACTAATAACTTGCTTGGTTTGGACAGAGAGGTTGAGACAGTATGATTACTGTTGCGTCGCGGTGGCGACTGACAACACCTCTGAGCAGAATTTCAGGCTCCCTACCTGTCGAGTTAGCTTAATGCGGTGATCTCGACAAAGACAAGCTGAGTAACGACATCGAGTTGTTACAAAGGAAGCGCAGCTAGCCAGAATCAATGGCAAAGCTGGATGGCACTTGCCGTTGAAAGGAGAATGCATGACATGAGTTGAAGAAGTACCATATCTGGTCTTAGGGCAGGATGGAGAAGGGACTCAGCTGCTGCAGTGGCTGACATGTGATGCTACATCAATAAATGAAGAGGCACTGTGAGGAATGCTTGCAGATGGCAACATGTTGTTATTTATGACAAGGGATATATACAAGCATGACAGAATTCAATTTCGTAGGTTCGTGGGTATCACTTATCGGTCTTCTTCCACCTCGCTCAAAAGAGAGTCTCTAGTAGATCTCGCAGCCTCCTCGTCATTCTTCAACTTCCCAAAACCGCCATTGAAAGCCGACTCTCGTGATGCATAAGGCTCATCGCAGTTCGATGACCGTAATCTAGGATAGTATCGTCGGTAGGAGAAATACGCGATTGCCATGCCTAGAATGGAGCCACAAGTAACGTCATACACATCATGTCTGTTACCGAGTCAGCACCTGACTAGCACGGACACCAGACTGTCAGGAACTTGGTAGAATTGAAACTTACCTATAATCCTCGCAGCGACTAATCGCAATCATAGCCGCTCCTAACAAAGGCGCAATAGCAAGCAGCGCTCGAGAAAGGTCAGTCCTTGGTCGGAAGACATGCATTTGACCAGCAAAGAACAAAGCAAGAAATCCCAAGCCACTAAAGGCAAAAGATGAATGTCCAGAAGGAAAACTTCTCCATCCATCGTGCAATGTATGATGACCCGTCTCCGTGCAGACCTCAATGGTAACAAGGGCATCTTTCGGTGTTCCTGGAGCCGGCTTGCATCGTGCTATCAAATCTGGTCGAGGCCGTCCCACGGCATTCTTGATAGAGTCGGTAATGAATACTGTGAGGAATATGCTGATTGCGAGTCCAAGAATTGTGACATTCCATTTATGAGGAGACGCTTTCGTGATAGCAAGGGCTATGATCAGGGACACTAAGGGTACAGCTCCAGCATAGAAGATGTTCCAAGGCACCGGAACTCGTTCGAGTGTGGCATGTGGGTATTGCAGATTTATATTGTTTATGAAGAACATTCGGTGGAAAGGTTCGATGAAGGATACGATCTGAGTGCATGTTAGTATCAGTGCAGGATTCCCAGCTCGGAGACATTACCAAGATGTATCCCGTAACAAGGACGGCCAGGCCAACATAGTCAGCGGCATAAGATTTCTGCAGGACAGTCAGTCATGATCTGCAGGCAAGAGTTTCCAGCTCTCACCTCCCAGAACCTGGCAATAGAGCCTATCCAGCCGGTTTGAGCTGTCAGGCCTCCACTTGGCGACCTTGCATTGCGAGACATTGTTGATCGAATCCTCCTAGTGGAGCGACGGCAACACGCACACAGAAACGACTTCAAAGGAATAAAAAAGACATGGCTGAGGCTATTCGGAGGATGAAGAACTGGCACACGACCAGATTGTTGGTTGTCCGGTCTGGCCTCGCTGACTCAGCCTGCACGTTTCGGCTCGGCCTCCCTCAATTTGGTGGACATCAATAATACAAGGCTGAGAGTAACACCTGCAAACAGTTCTCAACTCAAGTATACGTTCAGCGTCTATTCCAAGCGCGAATCTCTTTTCCACATCCTATCGATACAGCACTTTTTCAATGGAGGAACAACAAGCTCCCGCACTTGCGACAGCATTCCCAGCACCTCCTCCCTTCTGGCAATCCTTCACGCCAGAGAATCTCAAGCGCATAGAAGACCTGCGCTCCGCCCAGTCACCATCTGCAAAGACCTACAATGCATCCGCCGAGCTTCCTCTACGGATACTGGAACTACCAGTCGAATTGCGGTTTCTACAACCTCCAGAGCCTACGACAGGGATATACAGGTGTTTTGGAGATCCTTTCAATGTATTAAGTCTAGGTATAATGCGCGCATGGACAATACTGACCCGTTGATAGCTCGAGGATCGTTTGCCAACTCTAGAGGAGCAGGGCGTAGAACAGCTTTACACACCACCAGATTCACCAACTGGGGGAGGATCTGGGAAGCATTTCGATCGCGCATTTATATTGAAGAAATTGGCAAAGTCATTATTATTAAACTTCTTGGAGCTAGTTGGTATCATGAGCATTAATGCAGAACATGTGAGCTTCGCAGTGTCCCCATGATACTTCAGCAGATGCTAATAGTCCTTCATTAGTGCGAGCAGAAAATCGACGATTTAAGAACGATGTTCCTGAATTTTCACCACTTACTGAATGAATATCGACCCCACCAGGCACGAGAGAGTCTTATACTAATGATGCAGGAGCAATTGGAAAGGTCGAGGGCAGAGACACAAGGCATTAGGGAGATGAAGGGGAAGGTTGAAGGGATTCTCGAAGGTCTGAGTCAGGCGAAGTTGGCAGAGATCGTGGAAGCGAATGAGACAGACAGTAAAGAAGATCTAGAAGGAAGGGATATCTGGGAAGAACTGGAGAAAGAATTTGATTGAGAATACTCAGGACACTCAGACCGAAATCTATACCACGGTACAGTTGACCATTCAAGACCAAGCCCACGGCCAGAACAAACGAAAGACAGCTAGGCTACCTGCAGGACGGCATAACAAGCTTTTTGCCCTTGGAGTGGAAATCCCTCGACAGCTGGAGCAATAAGTCATACTAGCGGCCCAAACGCGAAGGGGTCTTGGATTCACAACTTAGACATCTTGATGTAGATGATTGGAGGTTTTCGAAAATCCATCCATTTGGCAGTGATGAATGGAATCTAGCATCCCATACGCTTGCTAACCACCTATGTGCCATTGTGTATCATAATATCGTCGCGCCCGCAATCCCAAGCCCCTACCCTATCAAAGTTCCCTATTTCCTTCCCAGACTAGTATCATTCTCAACGCGCCGCTTTGCCATCTCGCCACTCACATCACTGTGCAAGGGATTGGAATGCAGCAGCACTCATAGCCATCACACTCGATGCATTTCGTCTTTCCTGTAGCCCCAGTTTCTGGCTTGACGATAGAGCTAATGATGGACTCTGCGGAAGAGCCTGGGCCGTTGCGGTTGACGAGACTGGTAGAGGAGGAAGTGCACATTTTGAGAGTTGAGTTCTGCGGGTGTTAGTGAATGGACGAGGCTGAAGAGTTGCAGGATAGGTAGGGAAGATAAGAAGACGGTGCGTGGGGTGATTGAAGTATTAGGAACCATCAGAGTTTGATACGTACCGTTTGATGGTGAGGAGTAGAAGTGAGATGCTTTCTTTTGAGGTTTGGGCAGCTGGACTGTTATTGAACGAGATGTGGGGTCTGTGATGTCAGTTGATGCTACGAGGTACAAGGCTGAGGAATGAGACTGATCTCGAACGAGCCTTGGAGGCTTATCGAGGAAGCAACAGGAGATGGATACGTACGCCGAGTGATTTGTTGATGTAAAAGAAGTCTAAGATGAACTTGAAACGGAGATGGAGTCTTGAGGGGTTGGTTCGAGAGGCTCTTGGCGGATGTGCATGAATCTTGCAAGTGAGGTGGTCTGATTGGCCAATAAACTATTCACACACAAAGTCGATGTGGCGTGGCTCAGCCACAGCTCCATATATTCTGAATGTCTGGGTTTCTTTTTGAGGAGAGTGAACACCGTTATCGCCACCAGTAACAACTCTAACTCGGTGACCTCGACCCTGAAGCTGATGTTAACCACGATACATCAGGTTGTCAGTGGTCAATCCTAAAAGTCAGCTTCAGTAACCTGTTTGTTTCTGTTGAGACTGGCCTTGCATTATCATGGCCGACAATCTCAACCTCGATGCGCTCGTATGCCTATCCTCATTTTCTTAGCCTCATTCAAACGCGCTCAGCCTCAAATGTCCTTACATCTCGCAAGGACTATCAAATCACAGTCGGTATTTCCTTGGCTGGCTTCAGAAACCAACCGTGGCTCTCGGGACATGAGATAGTTTGTCACTCGCTATTTGTATGAAGTTCTATGCTAGCTATTTTCGATGTCCAGATGCGGTGCCGTCCCTCGGCCTTAGAGCCCTATGCGACAATGCTCCTCTCAATGTTTGAGGACATGATTCTATATTCATTTCTGGAACCTTTACTCACTATCAGAATTGGAAGTATCAGGAGGACCATGCGACCACGAAGTTAACAGGAGTCACCACCAGCTGGCTATACACGGCCGATGCCTCCCTCCCAACATCAGTTTCCTCTCAAATATACTTTTGGAAACATCTCTTGTTGTCTATCTACATTTCAGAGCGCTATTTTGGCTCCTACTAGTGGATAATGCAACATGTGATCACCCGCGAGTCGAGAAGTTGTATATCTTACAATAAGAATGGAAGTCAAGCCTCACGAGATGGATGTTCACGCTCGCCCATAATTGCCTGACTTGGTAGATCCTCATTGAATATTGATGGAAGCAACACCAATGCCAATGTCGCACGCAAAGAGCTGAAGAGGTCTGAAGTTCCATCTTATTCGTCGGAACTCGAAAGAGACACGGGATACTGATTGGTTCGCTCGTCCATTGGCCCACTGACCTCGAAACGAGTACAGGTTCACCCTGGCTGCAGTAAGCACTTACTAGATAAGCCCCACGAAATGTCAACGTCGGGTCTAGTGCATCTCGCCTGTTCTGCGCATCATCTTCCTTCTACTTATTTTAACGTCTTCTAGTTTGTCGTTTCTTTCCTATGTCATTGACAAGAATCAAAAGTAGTGTCTACCCAATGTTCGCTTCCTGGAGAAAGTGCACGATGCCTCATCATTTCAAAAACCTATGTCTGATTTTTCTATTGGCTGTTTTTACAACATGCACCAAAAGTCAAGCAGTATCGCAGGAGCTACTCGTCACCGACCAGGCTGACTCGGATTGTCACAATGCTGTAAGAATCACCTAAATTAATACTAGGTGTTAGATTCTGATCAACCGACTCAACATACAGTGCACAGCCCTTGTTGATGCTCTTGGAGCTTCGGCTTTCTACGACCCATCTTCGTCCCTTCCCGGTTTTCGTGAGTCTCTATACTCCTCTCAACAACGAGATGTCATCCCAGCATGCATCGTAACTCCGACCTCAACGTCGGAAGTCAGCAAGGCGATTACCATCATCAGTCAACACAAATGTATATTTGCTGTCAAATCTGGAGGACATGCCATGATGGTCGGAGCCTCCAATGCTCCGTCTGGAATCACTATCGATTTGAAATTGTTGGATGATATCGAGATTGCCGAAGATTTGGAAAGTGCCAAGGTCGGGACCGGGAATAGATGGAGGAACGTCTATGAGAAGCTCGAGCCTCTAAATAGAATTGCAGTGGGTGGAAGAAATAGTGAAGTTGGTGTCGGTGGACTCATCTTGGGAGGAGGTATCAGCTTTGTTTCTCGACGATACGGAATGGCAGCTGACAATGTCCGAAACTTCGAGGTACGTCTTCTTCTCTCGCCACGCACATGGTATTGATAAATCTAGGTCGTCCTGGCCAACGGTACTCTTACGAACGTCAATCTCGCATCCGCTCCGGATCTCTACTGGGCACTTCGAGGCGGTGGCAATAACTTTGGAGTCGTTACCTCTTTTGACCTCGACATTCATCCCCAAGGTCCTGTTTGGGCAGGACAGCACTTCTGGCTTTTGGACCCTTCTCACATTTCACCACGGCAAGCAGCACTTGGTGTATCTCATCCGCCATTCACTTTTACTCTCACCAATATCAGAAATCTAGTTGTATCCGGCCTCATGAAAGTCGCGTGCCGTCTCGGATACTGCATTACTTTCAAGCAAGCAATTCGAGCCTTCAGAAACGTGGTGCTAGCAGAACAAAATGATGTCTACGCACAATCGTGGGTTTCCTGGTCATACGTCCATCAATTGGACCAGTATTTACTCGGTGCTGCTCTCGTATATTCTAAATCAACTGCTGTCGATGACAATCCTCGTGGCACTTGGCCTCATGTTTTCAAGAGCTTTCAAGATCTGAAGTCTGTGTACGGTACAGACAAGGTCCAAAATTTCACGGAGGTGTTTCAAGAGATAGTAAATATGAATCAGATAGGATATCGACAGGTGTGGGCACCTATCACTTTCAAAATGACCGAAAAGACCGAAGAACTTCTCGAGAAGATCATGGACGTCTATCTCGTGGAAGTTCAGACAGTGAAACATGTCAAAGACGTTATCCCATCGATCGTCGTTCAACCAATCAACCAAGATGAAATCGCCCTTATGAAGAAAAACGGTGGGAACTGCCTTGGGCTCGATGATGTCGACGGACCTCTGATTAGTAAGTCATCTTTCGATCCCGATTTATCTTTACTGACGAGGTGTCAAAAAGTATTCACCACGACCTTTCGATGGTCAGATAAAGCGGATGACGATATCATGAACGCGATGGGTAACAAAATCATCGATACCGCCATCGAAATGTCGAAAGAAATGGGCTTATACCACAGGTACATCTATCAGAATTATGCGAATGCTAGTCAGGATGTGTTTGCGGGATATGGTAAAGCGAACCGGGCAAAACTGAAGAAGATTCAAAAGAAGTATGATCCTGGAGGGAGCTTCTCGAAGTTGCAGCCTGGGCACTTCAAAGTTTGACAAGCCTTCAAAAGGCGGACTTGTGGGCAGAGGAAGTGGTACACCAGTGAAGTCCCAGGACTAAAGGGCTCGCTTATATCACATAAAAAGGGGGGGGTTCCTCGTCCAAATCAGCTGATCTGCCCTCTGTCGACGAAGAGAACAACAAAATGAAACACATACCATAACGAGCAAGGTCATAGCTGAAGACCTATAGAAACTATGGCTGATCATGCACAAGATAATCCTCCATTATTTCCATTCATTTGAACATGCCTCTGGACCTCGTCTACAAACGACAATAGTAGATGGACGCGACTAAGAATGAGAGAGGAATAACTATTGTAGGTATTTTGGTCCATATAACGAGTGCCATGTCTATGTATCCAATGCCCCCCGGCTACTTTCGGCTCTTCTTCTACGGATTCTTGGAGCTCCTCCTAACAACATAGCCCTGCCCCCAAAGACCTAGCCCAACGATAACAGTAAACACAAGCACCGCGATAACAAAATCCTCATCCCACTTCAGCGGCTTACTAGGTGGCTCCGGTGGCGGACTAAATTTCGTATCGTTCGCTGACAACCCTACTATCGGCTTCGCTGTCGCAGTACTCAGAGCAAACGTTCCACTCGCCAACGCAGCCGTCGCCGTTGCTGGTGGGATATCACAGGCATCTTCAAGCCAGGTTCCGATCTTTCTATATTCGGCGTCGCTGTGGCATTTTTTATGACAGCCAAAGAGATTTCCGTTACTGCAAAAGCAATTGCTTGTTTGCGTGATACAGCCGAGCTGAAAGATCGCCTTGTCGAGACATCCCTTCGCGCAGTTCGGTAGACCGGAGAAGTCCAGCTTTAAAGCTGGGGAGTCTGGACACAGGGCTGCGAACCAATCTTCCGTCGCCCACCATTTATCCCAGTTGCAGGAGAAGGCACAAGATAGTCCAGTCTTTAAAGAGCAGTAGCAATCGCGAGGATATTGTAGCATACCACACTTGCTGCCACCATTATCTGAAGCATCGGAGTTGTTCGCGCAGGGACCGAGATCAAGAGGACAGAGGTTGGGCGGAGGTGTGGACCAGAACCAGCAGCTACTTGCTGCGCAGAAGGGCTGGGTGACGGGGTCGATGAGGTTCGTTGTGTTTAGCCCTCTTGAGGTGACATGGAGAGGTGGCGAGATCACCTCGTGGGCCGCACCAAGGGGTGCAAGGACAGCGACCGCCGCAACAAACTGGTCGAAAGTCATGTTTCAAGCTGTGTGCTAAGACCGGTGCTGTTGAGAATAACCCCATGCCAACAGGGCAGAACAGTCAAAATATTCGATGAGCAGTTTGAGCAAACGGCAAATGACAAGAGATAACAGGAGAGAATGAGTTAAATAATGACATCGTAGGCTGACATACTCAAGCTGAAGCCTTGCAGCTGCAAATTGCAAGCTCCCACAACCCAGACCCCAGAGCTGCAGAAATACTTCGAGACAAGGTTCTAGCTCCGTCGCAATCCCTTCTACCAACAAGGTGCGAGCCGCTGTGCCGCTGCCAACTTCCTGCCGTGTTTACTCCTTCCACTTCGTGGCAATCACATGGCTGCATGGGAGAGTATGCTTCAATTCACCATCTTGTTACACGTGCAATACGTGGAAATGATTCGCGGGATCTTGTCCCGCGATTTGGTACTCAGCTGAGTCATCATGTTGATAGCCCCCAAATTGCTATTCTCAATCACTGTGGCGTAATCAACATTGTCCCCCACCTATCAAACATATGTCAGCCTGCTTCTGCATGCAGGCTTTTCAGCTGACCGGTTTGACCTTGCTCAAACGAAGGATCGTAAGCGCAGGTCACGTAGGTAACACAAACAATTCAGCCTTGCGTCTCCAACATATTTCAATCGCTTCGAACTCGTCTCAGCGAAAACATTATAGTTTTGGAGAGAAATCATGTTCAATAAACACTGACGAGGAGATGAGAGATAACAAGAGAATCAAGAACAATGAAGGAGAGCTGGAGAAACTTGAAGGTATGTAGCCAGCTCTTGAATTGTCCGTCCATGTTGAATTAACAGCAGCAGCACGGCACTCGGAAAAAGCTCAGAGACTTGATTCTTCCTCACAAATAGCCTCGAATTCTGGCTCGCTGCAAACCCTGAGAGTGGCTATTTTGGGCTACATCGCAAGCTGGCTTCCGTTGACAAATGCATTCTCCTTCAAAAGATGCTGCACGCTTGCAGTCCGGGGTGACTTCCAGAAGTACAAGTCATACCCATGGCAAGTGTGCAACTTCAACGAGCCAATCAACTACTCAGACAGTATGACCTACCCTTCTATTATGCGTTCGATGTCCTGGGCCAAAGAGAATTGTCCAGGTACTCAGCTGAGTGAACTCGATCAGTGGCTCTCACCACTGTGCGCATACATCTCTCCATACATTGGCCTATTGTTAATATGTCCTGTGGGGGATGTTTCGAAGTCGAGTTTGAAATGGGTTCACGTTTCCATTGACTGGATTCGAGACCCACTTCAAGAGTACATGAGCATACTCGGAGATCCTGCCAGTGCAACCTTCGGCGCTTTTTATGAGGTTTGGTCCGATGTAACAACAATGCGAATGCTTTCGATCCATGGGGACAGGAAGATGTCTTGGTTACAGCGCAGAGCACTCTGGGTTGCGGCGTTGACAGGCGACATCAAATTTACTCAAAATACCAATTGGAGTCGAAGGGTTCTCGAAGCGGCACATCTTCTAGAAAATGAGACGTCGACCGACATTCTGAAGAAAGGATCGGCTGGCAGCAGAGACATCGATCAAGATGCAAGAAACTCAAGCCATGAGCCTGACAATATCGAACTAGAAATGGACCAGTCTGAGCCGCTCATTTCAAAACCGGAAATCGCTGCTCGTGATCTAGACCGTGCCATCGGCATTACCCTCGAAGCACGAGCAAGCTTTGCTGGTGGAGTCTTAATCCCGGTCGTTTTGATGCTAGCAGTAACCGCAGCCACTTTCTATGATACCTACAGTGCACTAGGGAACAAAGACAAAGCTCTGTCACTAGCATACTGTGTTTGGTACTCTTGGATCTTGGTAGTGAGTGTCGGGGGAAACTGCTTCGCCACTTCAATAAGCTCCGACCTTGCTAGAAAGGCATTCGACGAAGCCCTAGATCTCGATGGTGAAGGCAGCGTGGCGCTGAGAAATCGATATTTGAACAGTCGAAATTGGGAAGCTTGGGCAAAACATGCTGATGGGACGAGGTTTGAGTTGAAGTCTCACCTGAAGACCATGCAGTCGAGTTGGCGTGTTTGGTCGTGGTTCGGCATGGGCCAGTTCCTTGGATTTTGCTCAGTGGCATTTGCATCGGCCTGTGGTACTGTTATTGCTTGGACAACGCCAACGGTCGGTCTTGGGTGTCGGTCCTTCAATATCATACTCTATGCTGTCCTGGCTTTTGTGGTAGCCTATCTGCAAGTCATTCGATCGTGGATGTCCGTCCGCTCCGACTATCAATCAATGCTTCTGGAGGAAGAACGTCAGATCACACAAGGGGCAGATCAGAGCAGGAAAATTGCGAATCCCGCGCGGACTAGTCTGGAGAGGAAGTTTCGGCGTATCCAGCTGGCATTGAGAGTCGTCAACGGCATCTACTGGTTTCTTGTATTTGTCAACTGCTTGGTGCTGGTTCTGGGCACTGTTCTCCATCTCGTTGGGGTCTTCCGAACTTGCAGGTGCGAAAGCCTGATCTGGTCCGATTCCACCTTGATCCAGTTAAACAGTAAGACCGCCCGAGCAGTTGAGAATGCTCGCAAGTACTGGATCTCAACCTCGTATGTGGCTTTTGGCGTGGAATGGCTGCTTTGTCTGGTAGCAATTGCTGGGAGGAGATATATCATATTGAAGATGAAGCAGTGGCCGGAAAGTGCTAAAGGGGCGAGTGAAGACTGAATCGGTGGCTCAAAGCTCAAAAAATGTTACTGGCTCAAACACAGGTCATAGCCATGTGAGATGCTAGAGATGTTTGAAATAAACGTTGTGAGATGCTGGAGATGTTTGCATAAACGTTGTGACATGCTTATATCTAAGTATTTATTCGAAAGTGCTTGTCGAGATGGATGAGAGGAAGGTCATAATAGAGAGAAATATAGCTCTTTGTAGGAGGATCAAAGCTTGTTGTCCTGGACCCTCTTCTTCGGAATTGTCTAATCAGGAGCATGGTTGAATTGCTACATCCCAAGTCTGCATACCAAGTGAAGTCTGGTGTCGTCTGGTGCAGCAATGTCATAGTTTGCTTGACGATGTCGCAGCGAGGCTGAAAGATGTTTTGATGTTTGGAGTGAATGCCGAGGCGTTCATTCCCATGAATGCCGGCTCGGTGAAACATTCTTCCCCTCCATTCTGCCACACGACACCGCCCACTCACACGACAAAATGGGAGCCACCAAACCCTCGATATTCCTAAGAGGAAGACACAACTAGCATTATACTTCGACGACTTCGAACCAGAATCTTCGCAACGAGCTCCACCACCTTTTGCAACTCGCTTTATATCTCAACTCCCGAGTCCTACAGTCGATATCCACTACTTCACCCCACCACCATCTTCGATCTCCATACCAGCACGCAATGGATGAATTTGCGCAAAGCAGAGAGGATGACGACTTGTTCGCCGACGAGTTCGAACCAATATCTGACCCTACACCGATCATTGAAGCCCCTGCTCCTGTTCCTGCTCAAAATGGCGGATCTGCACCTGCACAATCAGCTCCAAATACTCGACATGATCACCAACAACCCCGCCGCGGCAGAGGAGGCAGAGGCGGATCCAACAACAGAGGCGGAGGTGGAAACAATGGATTGAGCTCTTCTAGATATGCAACACCATCAGAGACACCAACCGCACCAGCAGTCACTCAACCCAGCTCAGAGACTGTTGCGCCGACAGCTACTGCTACCAGCACAGACAACGGCCCTGCTCCTCCCACAGAACCAGCAAATACTCGAACCCCAGCAGTACGAGGGGATCGCTCCGCAACTGGTGGCCCAGCACACAAGAAGTTGACGGAGGCAGAGCTCAGTGAAAAGATGGCGAAGATGGCAATTCTGAACGCCGAGAAATCCCGCTTACACCAACTTTCCGAGGCCGATCAAGCATCCTACCTGCACCGAGAGAAGGAATTGGCCAAGGAGCGACGAGAGAAGGCCGTAGCAGAGAAGAAGAATGAGAGAGTGATGGAGATGGAGCGGGCGAAGAATCGGGAGAGGAAGATGAGGGCACAGGGAGGACGGGAGTGGGATAGTGAGAAAGTGGAAGCTGATATTGTAGATCGAAAGGGTAGGAGCAGTGAGTTCGTTAGAGGAGGCTTTGGAGGTGTTATTAGGGGCCGGGGAAATGCTGGTGGAGGAATGGCTGAGAGTCGATTTGCTGGAGAGGATGAGGAGCTTGATGAGACGAAAGGTCGGGGTGGGTTCGAAGGACGGGGTAGGGGAAGAGGTGGTAGAGGACGAGGTGGTGCGAGGGGAGGAAAGAATTCAGCTCCTGCTGTTCCTTCGGCTGAAGACTTTCCATCGTTACCTTCTGCTAAAAAGCCGAATTCGTCAAGTGTTGAAGCGAAAGCGGAAGCATTGGCCTCGCCTATTGGAGAGGGACACCATGACTGGGCCGAGGAGATGGAGACTCCGATTGAAGAGAAGAAGCTGGATATTTGAGAAGGTTTGTGGGTCTAAGGTTCTCAAGTTGATGATGCATTGGGTTGAAACTGGCGTTAATGGTATGGGACTCGTCCACGGACTTGAGTAGCATTCGAATACATGATATCGTTGAATTACAGCAAGTTCTCCTTGAATTCGTGGTGCTTCAAACCCTTGTTTGCACCGCTTGAAGCCTGAAGCTTCGTAGATACCCACTTGACAACTAGACTATTGAATTGCTGAAGGTAGAAATGTCCGATATATGCCAGGACATTGATACGATACGGGACGAGAAGCTCGAACAGGTTCTCATTCCAAGTCGACATTTTGGCAATCCCAGGCAAAGGCACTAGACGTATACCATGGCGATCTATAGGCGAACGGAAATTGATGTGTTTGATTTCATATATATCATCACTGATCCTTCTTAGCCTCAAGCTTTTTAATCTGAGCCTTCTTGCTGAACTTGCTCACAAATCTCTTCCCGGCAGCAAGAACCTTTAACCTCACACTTCTCAAATCCCATTGGTCCGCCTCATCCACAGCCACAAACCGCCTCACCAGAAGATTGAACACAAATCCAAAACTCAACGCCATAACGGTACTCGTTAAAATGATGACGTTATACGGCATAGAGAAATCTGGTGTCGGCAATGGCAAGAGTAGTGTCGTTGTTCTGATACTAACATTTCCATCTCCAATTGTTATAACAGCCGGAGGAATATCGAAACCACGATTTGCGTCGGGGGGATACTCCGTATATCTCAAAATCGCTTTCTCGAAATCGTAGGTCAAGATTATTGTGCTATTCGCTGGTATCAGGATCCGGACTTCGAGTTGGGTGCCGCGTTTCCTGTCCAGAGCAGGTCTATAGTACATTTCCTGGATAACTGGCGTAGCAGTTTCAAGGCCATTGATTTTGGCTTTCAGGGTGTGGAGGTAGAGTTTCATGAACCAAGGGAGAGATTCCATATAGACGAAATCTACAGATTCGGTTGGAGAGGGGTTAGTGAGAATTGCTTGGACACCACCACTTTCTTGACCATAGCCGATGAACGAGCGTTCGGCGTATAGAAGGGGCTGTTCGAGAGGAGCTTTTTCGGAGATATCTTGGTCTGGCAGAGTCATGTCAAATTCGCCTGCAGTAGGCAACTCAAAGCATCGAGTGTAGCCATCAGGATGCTTATGTTCCTGAGCTCCCATCGAGGTGAATACATGGCGAGCATGTGGGACGTTGATGCATACTGGGTCGGCGGCATCAGTGGCCAAGGGGCATGCGCCTTTGAGAGAATGGCCAAATATCTGTGACAGACTCCATCCTTCTTCTTGTGCTGCTGTATCCAATGGGTAGCAGGTATCATGGGAATTGTATGCCTTGGACAAGTCACATTTTAGATCCTCGTGCGGTATGGGTCTTGGGATTGGGTTGTCCCTAGGACGTTTCGACCTCTGTATGTCCAAAACCATATCGATGGTTTGCGTAATCTGAAGCTGGCAGTCTGTCCCCCCTTCTGCACATATCGGCCTTACGTCGATCGACATGCTTTGCCAGCTTGCATCGAATAGTTTGTGGCCATCCAACAAGCTCGAAATGCCGGCTTTCCCCTTACAAGGCAATAGCTTTAGAAAAGGGGTAAGGTTCTCCGTGCACACAACTTCTCGCGGTAATGTTCCGTGGAGTAGGTGAAGGTTCTCTGTGGAATTCCCGTGTCCTTGGGATGGCTGGAAGGACATCACAGGTCTTGTAGTCCGTGTCGAGTCAATGAAATTCAGCGAGGCGCAAAAGAGGCCAGACAGCGCATTCGTGAGTGTCAGCCAGTTTCCATCAGCTCTGTAATTGTCAGCAATTGCTCTGATATTTCAACAACGACATACTCTTCATCGGTCTCAGCTTCAACCCAAGCCCACAATTCCACTCCCGTACCTCCCTCTCTCACTCCTCCCCAAGGTCTGGCTCCCCAACTCTCAGCATCCCATCTCCCAAGGCTGAACCTCAAATGCAATTCCTTTGTATTTGCATGCTGTAGAATCTGCCCCAGACTCCTTGGGAAATACCTAAAATTTTGCTGCTCAAAAGACTCCCATGTCGTATTACTTTGGAAATTGAAGCTCGCAAGTAGTAAGCTAGGATGTAGAGGTCGAAGAACGAGCTGTTCGTGGTAATCAGAGGCAGAGGACGATCCAAAAAAGAGGAAGCCGAGAAGGAGCAGTAAGGACTGTAATTGACGCATGGCTTCCAGCGCCAAATCTGCTATGAGGGAATCATGGATATGCCTTGGATTTGAAGTGATGTTGATGTTGTCCAGTCGCGCCTCGATTGAAGCTTTCTAGCGGCGCGAGCCTTGCATTTCGGCAGGGCTGCGATGAAATTTCTCAGCCGCGTCTTGTGAACTTCAACAACCACATATCAACAAGGCCAGAGTTGATCGCAAACATGGCGGCCGAACAGAGGAAGTTGCTAGGTATGCCATATGCACGATTAAACCGCCTGCAATTCATCTGTATGCGCTTTCAAGCTTCGATATAGCTAACATGCCTTCTAGAACAACTTATGGGCGCCGGTGCCTCCTCCCGAGCAGCTCAACTCTCCATCACCGACCCCAAAGTCTGCCGTTCATACCTCGCCGGTACCTGTCCCCATGATCTCTTCACAAACACCAAACAAGATCTCGGTCCATGTCCAAAAGTCCATAGCGAGCCTTTAAAAACCGAGTACGAAGCTGCGCCAGAAAGCCAGAAACAGAAATGGGGCTTTGAATTCGATTACATGCGCGATCTCCAGAAGTACATTGACGAATGCAATCGCCGGATTGATGTTGCGCAGAGGAGACTGGAGAAGACGCCGGATGAGATTCGACAGACAAATGCATTGTTGAAGCAGATTAGCGATTTGAACAAGAGCGTGGAGACGGGATTAATGGAGATTCAGGTGTTGGGAGAGCAGAGCGAAGTTAGCAGAGCGTACGATGAATTCTTTCGGATTCGGCAGGCTATGGCTACGAAGCAGGATAAGGAGAGGGAGTTGAAGGCGCTGTCTGATACATCGGGTCCGTCTGGACACCAGAAGTTGCAGGTCTGTGATGTTTGCGGAGCGTATCTGAGTCGACTGGACAATGACAGGCGGTTGGCGGATCATTTTTATGGAAAGATGCACTTGGGTTATGCTCAGATGAGGAAGACATTCGAGGCTTTCCCCAAGGAGCTTCGTGGAAGGAGACCACCGATGCAAGATGGGGGTGATAACAGTCCAGCAGAAGGCAGGGGCTTTGATGGTGGTTATGGAGATGGTGGGTACGGGGCCAGAGGAGGGTTTGGAGGTAGAGGTGGAGGACGAGGTGGTGGTTTCAGAGGGAGGGGCAGAGGGGGGTTTAGAGGCAATTGGTAATGGTCTATTCATGGCGTTCTGCGAATCGGGGGGCGTTTGGTGGACCTTTACGTGTATGATGAAAGATGACAATGAAAGTGATTCACTTGATGGGTCTTCCCAGGAAAACTGTCAAGCTATAATACAGAGGGATGTTGTCCTCAGACTCATGGATGCTGGGAATGCTTCTGAGATCAATTCATAATTTTCACTCAGACAGGTTAACTTCAAGATGTTCCTATCCATATCCTCGCCTTCTTGGTCTATGCAAGTGCCGCCTTCGGAATATAAGAGCTTGCCTCGAACTGAAGCATGATGGATGGAAAGATGGGAACGGCATGAGGGATCATGATCTCAGGGTTTATCCCAGGCAAATGTCTTGTCTATTGGTACATTATTTCATCGGACTAGGATGAAATCTAGCTGACCACACGGTCTCCACCATCAGCGCCGCTTTCGTCCTTAGCCAAATCATGCTCCTTCAGTAATGTCATAATCTCATCCGCACCCCAGAGGTGGTGATAAATTCGTCCATCCTTCGTCTTTCCAACAGTAGCAAACTCAATCTTCTCACTACTCAGCTTGGTCGAATCCATAGTCTTGCTCAACACCTTAACCGCCATGCCACAGGCTTCCTTGAGATCACAATCCTCCTTGTAATCTTGCTTCAACAGACTCTGTGCAGACGCATTATTCGCACCCACGCTCGTGGCCTTCCAACCTCCATAATTACCACTAGGATTGCTCTGGTACAGCTGGAATTGTCTCTGAGGATCGTAACCAGCGTAGATGAAAGAGACACCGAAAGGTCGAAGACCACCGTGCTGCGTGTAACCTTGCTTGAGATCGCATAATCGGCGGACGAGTTGCTCACAAGGGATGTCTTCGTTGTAGGTGAGGAGGTATTTTTGGGCGGCTTGACGGGCGTAGTTGATGAGGATGTTGGCGTCCGCAGTCATTCCTGCTACAGCGCAGATCATGTTACTAGATCATGTTAGCATAAGTGATACTGACAGCATAATTGGGGACGCACTCGTTCAAGATGTACAGCTTCTCCGCTGAGGTATCCTGCTCGAGGAGCTTGCTCGTAACCTTTCTTTCCGCCGCTAACACAATCCCATCCTTTGCTAATATGCCTAAAGCGGTACCTGCGTGGGAAATGGCCTCGAGAGCATATTCGACTTGGTAAAGGCGTCCTTCTGGAGAGAAGATAGTGGTCTATGGAGCTTGTTAGCTTGATTGGTAGGAGGCTGAAGCTTGTTGGAGCTTACTCTGGAATCGTATCTTCTTGACATGGTGGCGGATTAGAAGTGACTCGATGATGGGGATTTTGAAGGAGAGGATGTTCAACCCCAATCGTCAAAGGTGGTGTTGTGAGGAAGATGTGCTGTTGTTGGTGATACTTTCAGAGCTCGAGCTCCAGGTTGCGATTGACCGCGTCGTTAGCGCCAAACCCACCAAAAACCCCAGATCTGAGGCTCCAACATCTCCAAATCTATTTTCGATCATGCAAATATTGCTGGACACTCTGAACAATGCAACGAAAATGCTGAAATCCACCCACAAAAAGACTCCTTTACCTGATGGATGGACAGAGCATAAGGCTCCTACTGGACATACCTACTACTATAATGCTGCGACAAAGCAATCGACGTACACTCGACCGGAACTTGCTGCTGCGCCGGTAGCTCCACCAGTTCCTCCAGCAAACCCAGCCCAGAGCTTCCTGCAATACCGAGCCGTTGATGGTCAACCAAGTGCTGGACCACCATTCAACAGCTTCCCTCCTTCAGGACAACATGGTGGTCGAGGTGGGTTTCAAGGTGGCAGAGGTCGAGGAGGGCATGACCGACCTAGAGACTCGAGACCTCAGCCTACCGACAAACCCATATCAAGACACCCGATCCCGGATCATGAAGAATGGTTCTTGATACATACAAAGTTAGGGAGAAGGTTTGTTTACAATTCAGCAAAGGACCAGAGTTATTGGCGCATACCGGACAAGCTGAAGGATGGCATTTTGGCTCTGGACCAGCAAAGGATCAAAGATAAGGCAGATGCGCTAGCTGGACCCAAAGAGCCTTCAGACGATGTTCAAGGTGCTGCACAACGTCCCGGTGCGACGAGCGAACCTCCACCCAAGGACCCTGAAGCTGAGGACAGTTCAGAATATGAGGAAGTGGAAGTTACAGATGATGAAGGGGAAGAAGGCGAGGAGAATCCGGCCAAGCGGCAGCGAACCGAAGACGCGCCAGAGGAGCCGGTTGAGTTCAATGAGGACGATATTGCATACCAGCTTGCAGCGATGGGCCAAGAATATGGCCTAGATCCTGGAGAATATGGTGATGAGAACATGGAAGGGTGGGAGGAGGGACAAGATGGCCTGGAGATGAACGAAGAAGACTCCGCAGCTCTATTCAAGGATTTGCTTAACTATTTTGGCATAAACCCATACAGCCCGTGGGAGAAGCTGGTTGAAGAAGGAAAACTGGTAGATGATCTGAGATATACTGCATTGAACAGTATGAAGGCGAGAAAAGAAGCTTGGGAGGAGTGGACAAGAGAGAAGATCAAGATACTCCGAGAACTTCGCGCAAAGGAAGAGAAGAAAGATCCCCGGATACCATACCTTTCTTTCCTCCAGAAGCATGCGTCGCCAAAACTATACTGGCCTGAGTTCAAACGGAAATACAAGAAAGAACCAGAGATGCGGGACTCTTCAATGGCTGACAAGGACCGAGAGAAGTTTTACAGAGATCATATCAATAGGTTGAAACTGCCTCAGTCAACGTTGAAGTCGGACTTGTCCACGCTGCTCAAGGCGCAGCCATTGTCCCAGCTCAACAAAGCCACACTACCGTCCCATCTACCTCCCGCCATCCTAGCCGACATTCGATACATCTCCCTGACTCCAGCGATACGAGACGAACTTGTGGAAGCTTACATTTCGACTTTACCACCACCGCCGGAATCGAATGACGACGAGGAGACAGAGGAGATGATCAGAGAGAAGCAAGAACGCGATCGTCGACAGAAGGCGTTGGAAGATCGTGAAAGGCACGTTGCTGAACAGAAGCGGCAGCAAAGGAGGAATCTCGAATTTGGAAAAGGCAAACTTCGAGAGGAGGAAGCAGAAATCGCGAGAGCCATGAATGTCTCCAAGAAGGGACTGATGGGGCATGTAATGGATGTAGACGGGCTATAGTTGCTCCGCATACAGATAATGATACCCAAGGTTTGTGACCTTAAAGAGTACCATACATTGTCGTGGTGAACTTGCTGCTGCTCTCACACCTGTTGGAGGTTTATAGATCGCCATGCAGGCCAGGATGCTCGGCTCCGCAAATCTTAATTGAAACATGAAACATCTCGACAACTGCCAATCATACTCCAGTGCCAGCTTTTGCAGAAGAACAGACAAATCCCTGAGATCCCATGTCAATTGCACCGCTTCATTTGGATAAACGCAGTAAGTTCTCTTTTCCCTGGATCTGATGATAATCTGCTTCGCAGGGCCAATCCAGGGCTGCCAAGAACGAATCATGGAAGGCGCGCTTCTCGTCAAGTAGCCGACTTCTGAACCACGATCTTGAGGACTTCGTCTTCCTTCCTTCTTCCTGTTTTCATCCTGCGTCGTCGAGTTTCAACTTCAAGGATCGACTTCAACAGTGAGACTCCAGCAGGGTAACGATACAAACCAACGCTCTCTTCGCGTTGCTTTCCAGTTTTACGTTCGCCACCAAGTGTAGTCGCCACCTCAACATGTTCTCCCTACCCAACCTTCTCGTCTGCCTCTTTACCTTGGGTGTCGCGAACGCAAGCTTCTTCACACTCACGGCCTCGATCCCTGGTAGTCCACTCGATGGCCAACCCATCAACGCCGGTGGCGAGGCCTTTGCACTCGGCGGTTCACCTTCAGCCTATTGTCCGACCTCTGTTGGATCAGCTTGCCCAAATGTCACGGGAACGGTCTTCGCTGGCATGAGTGCTCTTTGGGTACGACTTTTCATCTTCATTCGCTGAGACCACTACTTATGTCGCATAGGTTGAGGTTCCAGGCGGCCAACAGATCTACGTCCAAACCGGCGGCGCACTCGGATTCACACAAGCTCACTCTGCTTCCATCCCACCAGGAGCGTACATTGGTGGTTTCGTCAATGTCACGGTCGCAACTGATTGCAACTCGCCCTGGGAAGTTATCACTTGGAGAGCACCTGATAATTCGACTGGTATGCACCCTTTACGTCCGTTGATATGGTGCTGACTGGATATGCAGAAGGAATCCTCGCTTGTCCTGAAGTACCTCCTGGAGCGAACAGTACGGTCTATCAGGTCTATGCCAACACTCCAGCATTCAATCAAACCGGATGTACGCAACTCACTGGTTTGCTCCCTAGCTACCTTCCAGCAGGTGCTCCGTTCGGTGCTTGGCAGTACACATAATAGACTTTGTGTATACATTTTTGTCTTCACTACGCATCGGTGATGGAAGCAGGATTATTGCTGTATACCTAGGTGTGAGGAATTCTATGGCAATCACCACTTGGCACGTATTGTATTGTCATGTTCCGGAGTATGTGGGCGTGGCTCGCTAATCATAATGTCTGGGACGACGGAGCTTCATGTGAGGAAATTTTGAAGATCACATTGCAGCAGGTAGCTTGCTACTAATGTAGACACATTGCTAGACCTTCCATCTATTGCTAGACTTGAGGACATCAAATCAGAAGCCGATGCTCCTCGTCGTGCTTCGTCAAGTTGTGCCGTATCTCATCAGATACGAGGCATCATCACTTCAGCAAATCCTAAAGGCTATAAATGTACAAAGTACTGCGCGTAAGCCCGAGCGCCAGTCAATGATCCTCTTTGCACCCTATTCTCCTTCTGACAATTTCGCATATCCTTTACTCTTCGACGTCCAGAACTCCATGGGCCTTTGAGATTGATCATCACACGCTGCTGCGCTGTCTCAGATAAACTAGCTTGTCTTGCTCATCTCGACCTCAGGATTTAGTTGCGTCTCCCTTTTCATCGTTCATCTCGCAAAGTAGGATTCTGCATCCAATATTCCGCATGGGACGACGCATGACATCGACTTCATCAACAGACACCGATTTTCACAGACACTATCGATCGAGCCTAAGGTCTTTTCCGTTCCGCCGAACTGTCAACGGGTCAACGAACAGGTGCTTCCTTCCTCTTTCTCAGGGCTAGATCTCTGTCTCTAGATCCTGTCGGGTGGCTTTGAAACCAAAGTATCGAAGCTCAAGAGGTTTTAGTATCTCGAGAAGTAAGTCACAGGAACAGGATCTTCAGACATGAGTAACAGGCTAATTCATAATTAGCATCAGTAGTGCAGAAATCCAGGGAGCATCTGCTAGCCATCCAACATACCGTACATTCAGAGCTCTTCCTATCACTTCCCTCAATAATCTTCCCATGCGGACTTCCGGATTGGTGAATGGGAGCAGACTCAGCTTGCACACCACAAGTCATCACACCTAACGGTGGTCGAGTGTATACTAAATCACTCACCATAGCATGATTCTGCGTACCCGTGGCACTATAGATATTGGCCTTATGTTCGATGAGTCAACTGAGATCTTTCTTCGAGCTCGACATCAGCAATTTGGGCACTCGAGTGCTCGAACCGAGAGGCGCGTGCGGCCAATCTTTACGCTCTGCAAAACATGGCACTTGAAAGAAGCTTATGCACAAAGCCTTGTTGCTGCTCTTGCTCTTAGTCATAGACCGGTTCCTCTCCCTGTTCGCGAGAATGCTGTTCGATTTCGGCGATCTGTTTATAACAAGACGGACTTGCACTTTGTGACCTTTAGTTTGAGTCTTTTCAGCTTCCACAGATTCATTCCCAGATCTTGTGTGCTATGGGCCCAGCCATGAAGCCGTGTCTTAGAAAAAAGAAGGAGTTCAAAGAATGGCTGAATATGAGTAAAACTGGGCACGGTTAGAGTACCTATCTCGTGTCTTGTAAGGACAACGGGACAAATTCATTGTGCTACCTGATTTCCTGTTCTCCAGCAGATATTTCGTGTTAAGAATTCAAGCTTGTTGCTTCCTTTTCCTCGGGATTAGACACCAACAAAGCGAGCAACACGAGCAACACGAGACACCATTAAATTATTATTACTACAATACAAAAATCTATCAAAATTTCAAAAATTTCAAAATCAAAGGCAATCACTCACCCCACCCCTTTTCTCCACCAAACAAATAGTAAAACCTCCACTCACACCTCAATCCAATTCCATGACTCTACAATAACGCCATAAGACCAACACCAGCAAACAAACCAGCATAAACGGGCTTGACCGAGAAGGCAGCACCGGTAAAAGCAACAGGTGACGTTGAAGAAGCCTGCCCACTAGTCATGGTACTAGCTGGCGAAGTCTCACCAGCGACAGGGCTGGGAGTGGTGGAGGTAGACAGTGTATTCTTCCCAGACTCTGACGCTGCGGGGACCTGGACCGTAGAAGAACCATGAGACTCAGCGGGAGAAGATGCCGATGAGTGCATTGCTGGTGTGAAAGTTGATAGTGCCACGTTTCCAGAGCTTGGTGAAGAAAGACAGGACGCATGTTGAGCAGCGCAAACAGCTTCGTTCGGATCACCTGAAGAGCGACAATCGTTGAATTGTTTCTCACACGTACTGATACCGCTCGAAGAAGCGGGAATAGGAGCAGGAACAGTATTTGATGGCGCAGTTGTTAAAGAACTTGATGAACTCTTGCAATCAGCAAAATCAGCAGCGCATACAGCTTCATTTGGATCTCCTGTACTACGGCATTTGTTGAATTGCTCTTCGCAGTAACTTGTGCTGCTCGTAGAAGCCGGAGGGACGGTGGTGGAAGCACAGCCCCCTTTGCAGGAGGTGATGGTTGATGTGGTGGTGTAGATAGAGGTGTATGTTTGAGATCCTGAGGTATAGGTGGTGGTAGCAGGGCAGATAGTGGTGAAGATGATGGCTTCCTGGGTGGTGGATGCTGCGGGTTTGTTTAATCCAGACGTTGTACCAGCACATTGAGCATAAAGAGCTGCGCAAACGGCTTGATTGGCGTCGGGCTCGGATTGGCAGTCGGAGCGGATCTTGTCGCAATCTTGAGGATTGGTGGAGTTGGAGTAGATAGGAGTGGATGTGGCTGATGGCGCGGGCTTGTTCAGACCGCTGGTAGATCCGGCGCATTCGACGTAAAGAGCTGCGCACACGGCTTGGTTGGCATCTGGTTTGGATTGACAGTCGGAGCGGACTTTGTCACAGTCCGCAGTTGAGGATGGCATGGAACTGGATGTGGTGACAGAAGGAGCTGGCTTGTTCAATCCAGAAGTAGTACCAGCGCACTCAGCGTACAGAGCAGCACAAGTAGCTTGATTGGCATCTGGCTTGGACTGACAATCAGAGCGGACCTTCTCACACTCATCCACACCCCCAGTTGGCGTTGGGCAGCCCCCCTTACAAGACGTGATTGTCGAGGTCGTGGTATAAACCGAAGTGAACGTCTTGGTTCCAGATATGAAAAGACTAGTAGCGGGACAAATCGTGGTATACACAGTCATATCGACTGTAGTAGCCGTGGTCTTAGCGTGGTTTGCATTACAAGCAGCTTCCTGAGCAGCACAGAAAGCTTCGTTGGGGTCGCCTGTGCTTTGGCAAACCTCACGGAGCTGTGCGCAGGTGGTGGTTGCTTTGCATGCGGCGTACTCGGCAGAGCATGTTGCTTGGTTGGCGTTGGGGCCAGTGCGGCAGTCGTTCTCTAGGTATTCGCAGGTTCCTGGAAGAGGGGAGGTGGTGGGGATAGAAGACGTGGTAGGCGAAGTGATTGTGGTGTTGCTGTATTGTTTTGCACTTGCTGAGAGTGCAAGAGCAGCCCATACGAGTGAGGAGCGAGCGACCATTGTGTGAACGAGAGTTGTTGGCTTATGAAGGAAAGAAACTGAGACTGAAGGCTGCTGAGATGTTGTTGTTTGTGATGACTGAGACAGGCAGAAACATTAAGATACTTATAGAAAACATCGAACAAGCTATAGAGAGATGAGAACTATTTGTAAAACACGAGATTAACGATTTTGCGAACATAACTCCGTTACCAAGATCGCGCGGGGCAATCCACAATGAGAGAGATACGAAGTGGCTGCCATCCTAAACAAGTCTGGTAAACGGCAAAGAGTGAAGTTTATTTTCGGGTGTTCCTGTTCTAGCGCGCCGCCAACAATGGACTTGAATATAGTTTAATTCTCTCTTGCCCTTGATCATTGGAGCGCATAGCTGGCGCCTTTGATGAAAGCCGGCTTGTGATGTCACTAGTTCTCAGCCTCAAGTTCTCAAAGTACGTTATCCGCTAAAACTAGTTTCGTGGGAGAATTGTCTATGAATATCTCACCCTAATTGAGAGTCTGAAGCTATTGTTATAGAGAGAGGTGATGGGAAGACGAAAAAACGGACAATTGAAGACGAGCTCGGCGCAGCACTGTAGGCAGACGATGACAAGATACCCATAATTGAAAATAGATCCAAAGAGGATTGAAAGTACACAGGAGGAAGAACAGATCTTGGACTCAGATCACGCTTGTGACTTTGCCGGTGGCTCTATTTGCAATGGAGTCAGTGGCGAATTGAAGATCGACGCTAAGAGACTTTGCTAACTATTACAACATTCGTGTTTTGGATCATGTTTCTCGTATTCTATAGAGAAAATAGAAAAAGAGAGTTTAGAGTTAGTACTTGAAGATGCCAAGTACTGGCCTCATTTTCGGATCTCGTTTCTCAGCAGAGGTCTGATGGTCCAGGCGAAGATCATAGTGCTGGATCGATATGCGGATAATAATACGAGGGCTAGTACAGCTCTTCCGAGAATTCCAACGAGACTAGCAAAGCTATTGACGGAATCTAGAACTTAGCTGTCTTAGAGCCGGATGAGGCTCTTAGGTTGACCCCACATCTCCAGTCCATTCAACCGGTAAAGATCGGTGAATGGAAAACACGAGCCCGATAGTATGGACACGAACCCGGCAGTGAAAACAAGGTTGAACCTAGTTACATCATACCGAGGGGATGGCTTGATGTTAGGGCGTTGACTTGTTGAGATCCGACTTCTTCGAAGTGTTTCTATTTTGAGACTCGAGGGAAATAACACCTACAGGCCTTGCTTTTTAGGGTTCAAAGAATTACTCTGTCATCAAACGAATCCTCACTGCGAAAGATTTTGAAAGCTCTAACACTAACAGCGTGGAAAGGCTTTGAATCTTCCAGATTTTCGAACATATCAATACTCGAGCATTCTACGAGGAGGCGATGCCAAGATCCCCCTGATTTAGCCGAATTTGCTAGTGCCCCTTACCAGACGTTGAATATGCAAGCAATTGTGAGTCTTATTGAAGAGTCGATGTGAATAATGTTTAACGAGGAAGAAATTGAACGATAATAAACGCATTAATCATTAACATTGCTATCTTGTGGTGAAGCAGCTTCGATTCGAGGGAGAGTGATAGATGCTTCACCAACACCAGATGCGCGAAAGGGCACGAACATATGGAAGAAGACAACAGAGGGAGAAAGATACAAAGGCATCAGACATTGGCAGCATTGTCTCAGCTCTAGCTTCGCTGAAAGCATATGAATCTCGAATCCACAGAGAGCTTGTCATGTGATACCATGGCAACCGACGGCGACCTGAGACAAGATTGGTTAGCATGTGTCTCAGGAGGCCAAGTCAGGACAAAACAGATTTGCATACTCCAAATAGCAAAAAGAAGCCAGGGAAGCATTACATCATTAATCACTCGCATCAGAAAACATTGGCATCACAGCCACAGATTGTGGCCGTTCCCTTGAGCCACGACGCAATGTTTCAAGATAGGATGCGGGGAAACAGATAAGATTCTGAAGGCTGAGGCCAAGAAAGGGGCTGAAGAACATGCTTGAATTTATGCACCGCCTCGATGTGTGGAGAAGACAATGCTGGCGGTGGCTGTGAGGATGAGCTTGATGTAGAAGCGATGCAACCTCGTGGGGAGACGGAACAATTGTTGCGAAGTTGCGAACTCTTCGAACACCTCTCATTCCTGGAGTTGTTGAAAATGGACTGGTGAAGACGAATACAGAAGGTGCTGTTGTCGATGATCAATCCCAAACGAGCTGACGAGGGAACTATTGTTTCGTTTCAATAAAATACCGGGGGTCCTGAGCTGGTGGGACGAGATCAGATGACTTGATTGTTTCGACGTCGACAAGACCGTGAGAGTCCGTTGTGATTCGTGCTCTCCCCAAACATTCATGCTCTCCCATTATATCACGCCAGATAAGTTGCGCACAATGTCACCTTCCCACAAGCGGCAGGCGTGAAGCCGGTGTTGGCATGAAAGTTCTGCCCTTGAAACGGTCTGGACGTTGTTCATGATTGAAGTTTCGTACTCGCGTACGGTGTTGTACCTTGCAGGAATCTTAAGTAAGCTTCGGGGCCGAGATACTGCGTGGTAAGGCTGTAAGGCCACCATATCCCCATGGAGTCTAAGACGAGATAGGAATAACTCAGGGACGAAGAGTGCTGTACACCCAATCACAGCGTCTCCCGAGCGTATGGTGGATCACGGACTGCCCGTTCTGACACTGTTCCCGCCGCAGGAACGGACCAGGAACAGTCAGGGGCAGCCAGCTGGGGCTCTCATCTCGCAGCTCAGTGCAGGATAATGCCTGGCAGTTCAGGCATTCACGGCTCCAACATCCAATCCTGTCCTCTCCTCGGCCTCACCTTCGACCGCTCGACCCTCGACCCTCGACCCTCGTCTTCTCCCACCCATTCACTCCTTCACAGCCCCAGTTCAGCAGAGTCCTTCATTACGAGACAATACTAGCCAAACACCATACCATACCTACCTCAACACCAACACCAACGTCCGAATATCTTCACTCTTTCAGCTGTTCGGATTGTGATCAACCAGCGCGCCTCCATCGCAGGATCTTCGGAGTCGTTCGCATTGCATTGTTCGATCTGCGACCTTCAAGACTTGACGCTGTCCCCATCCCCATCCCAATCCGTTGGCCTGCGACACCGCATCTGCAGCGATCAAACCGCGCGCCAGAAGAGTAAGAGGCCGCCGACAACAATAGCTCCCGACCCTACCCCAATCACTGGCATCACTACTACCAATTGTTCCCGACGATCCGGTTAGACTGGTGAACGATGCATTGTCGTGGTGCACAATAGCAAGTGGCCTGCTAATATCGTCGACGACCAACAGCCTCGTCTGTACATCAACACCACACTCTTTCAATCGCATCCCATCCCATCCCATCCCATCCGCCATCGCGATAGACCTCCAACACCTTCAATCCGTACCGTCGAGACCTTCGCAGGCGGAGAACGACGAGTGCGCGATTGATTGATCGGTTGATCCAACAATCGAACCCCTCGACGTGCCTGACACCGACCACCGACCTTCCCTCATTCCACGACTTTTCCTTCTAGCCCGGTGCTCATATCGACTCGGCAGGGCCAGATATCTTCGATTTTAATCACATACATACACAATGGGTTGCTCAGGCAGAGTGAAGGTGGAGGATCTTCGCCCAGAGCAGAAATGGGATTTCATCGTGCGTAGTCTCTTGGTATCACACTGCAGGAAACTAATCGATGACAGAGTCTCAACGATTTCAAATCTAGTTCGTGTCTTAACTTCTTCGCATACGGGTACCTCTGGCTTTCTTTGATGATCTCAACGGCTGTCTACGGTGTCGATACCTTTACCGCCGTCAACCTTCTCGCGTTCAACAAATGGTCTGGAGAGTTCAAACCCGTCGTTTCCTTTGATGTACAGAAATGGATTTTTGCGGGATGTATTATTGCTTCATGGGTCAATCTAGGATTCGAACATCTTCGAGCCAATCGAGTCATACGCAGAGGTGCCGTCGCAGAGAGTTTCCTGGACTCGTTGGCCGTCAGACTTCAATCCGTTAGGCTTGGCAATGGTCGAGGATGGAGACGCTTTTTGGTGTTTGCAGAATTGACGAAATCTAAGAAGGGCGCAGAATATGTTGCGCTGTTTACCTACTTCTCATTCCAGTGTAAGTGCTGCGCTATGATTGACCTCTGGTCCTGCTAACTCTATCAGCCTGGATCCGAATCATTTTCTGTCAAGGACCTCGACAAGTCCTCAATGCCCTCACCCTCTACTCCGTCTTCCAAGTGAACCTCACTGATACCGATACGAGCTCTGTTGGAAGTACACTCCTCACATTCTTCCAAAACATTGGCAAATTGGCCGAGGAGGATCACCAACAAGCTGTCATTCTGTCGGGTATGGTCTTCACACTGACCATTTGGGTATTTGGTGCCTTATCGCTACTTCTCGCCATGCTCTTCTACGTCCTCTTTCTCTGGCACTATATTCCCAACGCTGATGGAGGTCTTTCTGGATACTGTGAACGTAAGATCAACCGACGTCTAGCCAAGATTGTCAGTGCCAAGGTCAACAAGGCAATTGAGGATGAGGAACGCAAGAGAAGGAAGGCAGATGCAAAGGCTATCAAGAATGGAGAGAAACCAGCTGGTCGCCAAGCTACGCTACCAACTCTGTTCGATTCCAAGGGAGACGACAAGCTACCAAGTATGCCGATGTTGAACAGGAACGATACCATGGCCACTCTTCCAGTGTACTCAAGCAGACCAGGAACACCCAGTGGTCAACCATCACTTCCAGCATTCGAGCTCGATTCCTTGGAGCAAAAACGACCATTCCCCAATCGTACTGTCACTGGTTCCTCTGCTACAACAAATGCCAGCTATGCCTCCAACGCTCCTCTTATGGGCAATGCTTCCGATATGGGCTACGCCCGTTCTGGCTCTCCTGCACCATCTCTCCCTCCTCTCGACACGTCCGCCTACCCTTCCCAACCACAACGCACTGCGACCATGAATTCCCAATCAAGCAACTTCAACCGCGGTCCTGGCAGCGCACTTGGTGGTCCTCCACGAATGCCAACTGCTATGGGCGATCGAGGATATACTGCAAGTCCCGTCTCATATACAAGTCCAGCCTCAGCTACCGGTAACTCTCCTTCCGTCGATGCCTATGGTCGCCCAATGCCGAGAATGGTAGATCAATTGAGAACGAATACCCCTGCAGGACCTGCACCAAGTATGGGACGACGAACACCTTTCGATGAAGGCATGGAGCCACCACGATCCTCTCCATATGATAACAACGGCCGAAGCTCTCCTGCCCCTAGTCGAGGCCCAGGCTCTCAAGGGTCAATTGATGGATATGGACGTGCTTCACCAGCGCCAACTTCAAACCCAGGTTATCAAACATACAATCCCGCCATGAGAAGCGCATCAAATGCTTCTCCAGCGCCTTCCAGCCCAAATCATCCTTCAGACAGCCGCGGACCACCCCAACAATACCGAAACATGACCGATCCCGGTCCACGAGGCCCTCCTCAGGGTGGTGATTACTACGGTGGTGCAGCAGCTCCTCCAATGCCTAGACCTGGAACAGCACCACTGAATCAGGCAGGAAGACTCGTAGCGCAGAACTCCGGCAACAGCATTTCCAGGCTTGCATCTCCAGCCCCATACAACGGTGGTGGTACTCAAAGTCCCAGCTTCGGAGGTCCTGGCACTCCATCGATGGGAGGACCTCAGTACAGACGATAGATGAGGACGGGCAACTTTGTATATTTGGTCAAAAGCGCGCAGAAGATATCATTTGATTTCATGACATGACGAACCTCGGCGATCAGCGCGCAATGCATGGCGATGGGGAGAATCTTTCCTTTGTGGCTTCGGCTTTTGTGTATTTATGGCGCGAATATCAGTGTGATGCCGGGAAGATTGGATGGAGCTTTGGCTTGTCCTAGACCTGGATTTACGATAGATTCTGCGATTGGGTTATATCCGCGTAAGAGGGCGTAGAGAGATGAATTGATACCTTTCTTGCCGAAGTTCGAGACCTGGTTTATGTGAATATTGGTTGTAATACTCTTGCTGGGGTCGGTTCCTCTAGTGAGGTGCGGTTATACTTGTCGGCCTTATTGATGCAGGCAATGATTTTCAGTCTCCAGCTTGTCGTTCGTAGAATGATGTATTGTGGTACTCGCGTAGTGGCTTGAATTGCTGAGATCTTGCTGGTAGTTCGGTACACGCGTTGTTGTCTTGATTGTTATTCGTGTGATGCGCTTGGATTAATCTTGGGTTACTTAATCTTGGGTTAGTTAATCTTCGTATTCTCAATCTAACTCACTCTTGTAAGTCACATTTACCTCTATTTCTAGCTTAATTTGCCTGAGAATCGTAGGAACATTGCTCAATACTCCATGACCCTCTATCTCGACTGCTCATAGCTGCTATCCTGATGTTGTCTTTTACAACAATGTTATTTCGCCGTTCGGCCGGAGCGAGTTTGAAGTTGAAGCATGGAGATGTTGGCACTGGCTAATGGTAATGATGGATGAGGAGCTGCGTGAAAAGCAAAGGCCTCGGCTGCAGGAGCTCGTACCCTGAAGATTAGTGAAAGAGAGATAGACGGCAGTGGTAGGCGAGATGCCGAGCGTAGTGCGTGGGAGGTCTTTCGAATGTCATATCATAATTGCGGCTTCATTTTTAAGATACACGACAATCTCTCTAAAGCTGTCTCAATCAGACGAACGATCATTGGTTCGAAGCTACTACTGGACGTCTTGATTTTAAGAAACAGCCGTTGCTGCGACCTGCCTCTGTCCGAGGTGAGTATCGAAGATTTTGGCTGGGAAGTACTGTATGTTGCATTGATTAATGGGAGGGAGGGCAGATGCCTCGGGAGATCATTTTTAAGCTGGGCTGCGGCTTGTATTTATGGATGAATGACGCGGCCAGCATGATAGCAGAGTTTGGTAGGTATAAGGGTGCTTTGATACTCTTGTGGTTTCCTCGTCTTGAGCGGGGAAGCTCATCTGTTGGTATTCAAGTTGGGAGGATCGTCATGTTTCTAGTCGACTTTGTTTGGGAGCTGATATGTAGGGCTCCTATCGACCTGGCGAACTTATTCGATTCGAATGTTTTGGGCGAATTGAATTCTCATCATTTTACCTATCTGATTCTGCCGAATTTTCAAGATATATTGATTGATTATTTGATAAATTCGTCTGCTTTTAAGGACTTTGTTGTTTATTTATTTATTTATAGGACTTACTTACATTCTCCTGTTAAGTTTGACCTTATTTTCAAATTTCAATACGCGGTCTTAATTCCTGTCAAACTATACCAATTCTACGTCACTAGCTAGATAGTCTCTTTTAATACCTAGGTATCAGTTATACCTAGAAAGCACGTGCTACATATACTACTTTAAGAGATCTTGGAGTCTAAACTTTAAGCGGAGTTTATCTTAGCTAGAGTTATCAAGACTTTACTTGGAAAGTTGGGAATTCGAATAGTTTTACTTTAGGTTTAAACCAAGTCATTTACTGTAAATAAAGGACTGTTTTTATGTGAGCTACATCTGTCGAATTGTTGAATCGAGTTAAAAAAAATCTAACTATTCGATAGTATTTCTATTTAGATTTGTCCGATTCGACTGTCGGATCGAATGATACTAGATGTACTACCGTGTTTGAGTCGATGAGAGCCCTTTACTGGTATGACCCATCGAAATGAAATGTTCCTCATGCTACAAGTCGAGTTGTGAAGAACATCAATTTGCTTCAACACCATGTACGTCCCTCATGTGTCTCTTCCAGTTGTCTTTCCTGGGAAATCATTTGCCGCCTGCTGCGAGGGAGTGTTTGCATGTTGCCTCGGGACAGTGATGGGTTTCCGTGCGTTGGTGGATTGCGTTGATGTGGCGGTTGAGGTCTTTTGTTGTACCGAAGGCGAGGGAGCAGTTGGGACAGGGATGGGGCTTGGTGTGGTAGCGTTGGTGACGGCTTGAGGTGTCAGTTGAGACGATAGAGAGGGGAGTGTGGGATGATGTACTTGTAATCTGCTCTTGTAAGGAAGTTGTTGTTGCAGCATGTGAGATGTAGAGATCCTGTGAGTGCCGGTGGAGGTGGTGTTATATTATTGGCTTGAGCAACGTCAAGAGCATGATCTGCCTGGGCGGGATTGGAAGAAGAAGGAAGGACAGCCGCTTCGTCTGGGTTTGAGTCATGGGATTCCATTATTTCTTCTACCATTGCTTGAGGCGATGCACGTCCCATTGGCGTAGAAGTTGCTGCCGCTTCGGATACCGGAGCTTTGGTAAGTTGTCGAGGCTCTCGCTGTAAAGCCGGCGCGGTGGTATCGATCGAACGTGATTTCTGGTTCTCCGCTTGCTCGAACATCAACCCTCTCTCTATGTCTGATGGTATCCATAGCTCCCTTGGTTCGTGACAAGCATGTAGCTCTAGGTGGCCTCCATAATCAAGGTCACAAGTCTCGATCGTCGTTGAACACAAGCGCCTGTTTACTGAAACTCGAGAGTAGGTCTTGGAGTAGAGGTACCATCCTACGCATAAGATGACAAATAGTGCTGCTAAGCTGCAGGTAACGGCTACAGCTATCATTTTTCTGTGACTCAATGTAGAGTTGATCTTGTCTTGTCCGTGGAGGTTTCTTGTGTTGAAGCTGGAAGCACTTTTGAGCGCAGCATCGCGCAGTGTGCAAAAGACCAAGTCAGTGCTGCCAAGACCAGGCTGTGGAAGGAAAACATGACGAGTTGTGCAAAGATGCAGGTGAGCTTCGTGTTTCTGCTATGTCATTATGGAAAGCTGTGGAGTTTGGTCAGAGAGATAATAGCAGGTAACGAAAAGTACGACAAAATGGTGTCGAAGCTGGTCTATTTGAGGTTGAGCTCCCAAGCCTCCGAGCCTCTCTCGAGGTGAGGCCTCATTTTAAGCGAGAGGAACAGTGGTTGGAACGCCCTGTTGCGCCTCTCCCGTAAGCGGACACCGAAGAGTAGGCTTGCTGGTAAGCTCATAATTGGCTGAGTTCGCTTATTTCTCTTCAACTTCTTCTCAAGCTGGGTTTTTGATCCTAGACTCCTGGTCAGAACCTGCTGCGATGTCCTAGTATGGCGAGGTCGTTGTGATCCATCAAGTGATCCATCAAGGAAATTCAATCGGCGGTAAGTTTGGGAAGACTTCCCACCTGAACAGAATTGCTGACAAGCTAGAGGGCGAAGGTCTGAGAAGATCGGCTTGAGGAGCAGAGAAGCGAAGTTATCCTCTGTTTCGTCTCGTCACATGAGGCATCATTGTGCCAGGATGTGAGCACGGCGAACGAGGCGGCCATATCATGTATCAGCAGCACCTCCTCTAAATTCTCCTGATAGTCTAGATATACTCAACGATTGCGAAAGTTGTTTGTCCGGATTATGTGGCATTCTACAAGGAATAATCACATGACCAATGCCCACAACGCGTCTACTCCGTAGAAGGTCTGACCAAGTCTACAAACAACAGGTTCAGCGGTCTCATTTCCGGCCACAACGTTTCCAACGCGTTAAAATCGCGTCGCGTTGTGATTCCCAGCCTCGCCACCTCCAATACTCGCTTGCCAATCAGAACCGGCCCCCTTCTCGCGATGAAACATCAACCGAGAAATGAGGGCCAGTGGCTTATCACGTGTTTTCCGTGTTTGTAAACAGGTTGAAGAGTCATAGACGCGTGAAGCAACAATACTAACAATGCACAATGTAATAAAAAGGCCTTGAGGGTTCTCCAGTGAGATCTCAGACTCAAACTCGTGAAAGTTCGACATGCGCTGCTTTCGATTCTTTGTTATATTATTTTGCAGTGCTTGAATTACCTCACGTCAAAATCCTCAAGCCTTGTTTCATTCTCACGTTCATTGAAGCTTTGTAATTGTTATTCATACGCTCCTTGAACGCGGTTTGATCAAGTCACGTGGAAGTGCTGTCATTTGACCCTCTTCCGTCTAAGACACGGTCATCGGTCCCACCCATGCTGCATCGACAACGCAGCTCGATACTACCCCATCATCAAACAAGTTCTTTGATATCCTCGAAGTATACCACTTGACGTGGAACGCCAAGACGGAAGAGAGCGCGTTGGAGTACATAAAACTGCTTCCCGTACACCTCTCAATGGCCTCTAGACCCGTACGTCCACCTCCTTCTACTCCTCACAATCCTCCATGACTTCTACTCTGTACTTGCTCCACACTTACTATATTCGTTCACCTTGGTGTACTTGAGACTCTACTCTTCATTGCACTCAGCCGATCTTTCCTCTCACCGCATCGTCCTCAACAACACTTCCCACTAACATCATGAAGTCTTCCTCGGACATGTCATCTATCACACCTTCTACTCAGCCATTCTCGGCACCGACGCTCCTTACCATCCCACCCGAGCTTCTTCTACAGATCTTCTCGCACCTCCCATCTTCCGCATCACTCCACACCCTCTCCATCACCTCTCGCACACTCAATACTTTCCTCCACACCCACGCAGCAACAATAACCAACTCCCTCATTCTCTCCAACCACTATCATACCTCAAACATCCTTCATGCCCAGCATACAGCAAACTCAGCTGGGTTCCTGGTCCCCACCCACCTCCTCGTCCTCGCCGAAGAGCGACGTATACAACGGGATAAGATCCTCGCTAGTGGCTGCCACTGCCCAGCTTGTCGACTCATGCTACATACTGGAACATCATCCACATCCAACCTCTCTCTTTCCTCGTCGTCATCGGATGAAGATGGTCTTCTTGACTCTTGTCTTCCTCTATCGAACCTATCGATGGGCATCACTCGAACCATCGAGTGTAAAGCTAAGACTGCACTGGATGCAACGATAAAGTTAACCAATCCTGGACCACAGTTTCTTGTCTTTCTGGAACGGTATGGGTGGGAAATTGAAGCAAGGTGGGCTGTGTTCGTGAAAGCTCAGGTGCAGGAACCTTCCAAATCCGAGGAGAATGTTTTGGAAGCCATTCCAGAGGAGGATGAAGATGACGATGGAACTCTTGATGATGGTGAGGCTGAGAAGAAGATGTATGAAGAGACGAGTAAGGTGTTTGAGTTCATGGTGGGCAATTATTGCGTGAAGAGGTTCTTGGAGGATGTTGAGAAGGAGATGCGGAAGTTCAAGGCTCTCACACCTACGCCGTCAAGTCCAGTGGTCAAGGCAAAGAGGAGGTTCTGCAATGTGGTGAAGGAGAGGTTTAGTAGGAAGCAGATGGAGAAACACGAGAATTGCAAGGCTGCTCAGACAAGCTCATCACCGAAGACGACAAGGATGTTTGGAGAGATTGAGAAGACTGCCTCGACAGTGTCTGTGGAAAAGGACAGCTGGGTAAAGGGGCTACTGTGGTGTTACGGTTCAAGCTTTGGTCTGCAACCAGTAGCGGTCAATGATGGTCCGGTGAGAGGATCTCATGTAAGTCGTCATCCATTTTCTATTTCCCTAATCAAGGCTAACACATACCAGGGAATCGTTTCTAAACCGAAGGCCAAGAATAGAAGCTGCATGAATGGTGTCAGGGTAGTGGCCCAGAGAGCACAATCAAGTATAGGTCATTTGTTCCGACGCTTTCGCTGCGTTGGAGACTTTCAATCACTTGGGGACTGAGTTGAGATGAGGTACCAGGGTTGGTTTGCGAGTAGGAGTACGTGCTGGAATCACGTATATTCACTCAAGCATAATGATTATGCCAGTCGTTTTGAAGCAAGAATGATTGAATGAGTCCAGAATTTCTTTGGGCACGAAAATTGATTGGCCAAGGTCAGGTTCTTATTCTTGTATCAATTCCTGAATATCCAAGCCAAAAGAAATTGAAGAATGTATCTCTTCCATCCTAATTAGCTATCAAACAAGGTGTTCGTTTGACTTACTAATATTTTGAATCTCTCCCTCCACTGCGTCTAGAAACTATCTTTGCTGAGCCTCTATATCTAAGCTTCCCATAGTCCTCGAGCTTGTCTTATTTCGCCAATGTTTAAGACTTGACTGCACCAACCCCGCTTCTCTCCTTGATCTCGTGTATCCTGTATGACTGAAAATCCATGGCTTGTATTGACGCTGTCTCAAATCTTTGACACTCCTCAGAACATTTAGAACTTTCAGAATGCCACCCCTCAACATTACAACGCCTTATAACTCCCTGTTTGCTATATCGTTCCATCATCAAGAAAAACTCTTCTCTTTTGATAAGGTGATGGAGTGAACGAGTACAAAAAGAAGACTTCATGTTGGTGATAATAAATACTTCTTCAAGTCCTGGGCAGAGTTTCGTCAGACCATCCACGAGCTGATTGCATTGGCTAAGATTATTAATCCTGCCAAAGAAACGGTCTTCGTACCATACTAGTCGCTTAACGGGCTCCAGATGAGTCGTGTGAGGTCCTCTAATGACTGGCGAGTACGCATGGAGTGCAATGCACCAACCAAGAAGCAAATAGTTTTTTAGAACAAATAAATCAGAATCGTAGTCGACATAACAGTTGATGTTCGGTAAGGTCGATTTGGATTCTGTTTGAATGAACCTCTCTCTTGGTTGTCCATCCGTCGATATCCATTCTTCACAGCAAGGTACTGCGAGTGCATTTCTTCGGCTGTAGGCCTGTAACGCGCTCCAGAGCAAATCATAACGATATCTAGCTCATAGTCGATGAAGCAGCCAAATTGCCGAGGTGCAAAGTATCGTCCTGCATCTCTCCACATCAGTGAATATGTCGTATCCTCAGGTTTCAACGCTGTTGTGTCGACCCATTGATATCTCTTAAGAGCGAGACTTCGGGATCGTTGACGTGTATGAAGGAGTGCTGGTATCTTGTGTGTCTGTTTCCACCATGACCATGGCTGAAAGGTGACAACCCGTGGTCTGATAGAATCGATAGCAGCTTTACAGATGATATCTTTCAGCTCTGGGGGTAAAGATTCGAATTTTGCGAAGGTGTCTGTCGCTTGCTGAGCTGAGGTACTTGTGCTGAGGCCCATGGTTGAAAACATTCGTGGTCGAATGTCGCGTGAGATGGCTAGATGGACTTGATGCTTGTGAAGATTGTGAATTTAGGGGTTGAATCCTGAATGGTCGTTTAGTGTAGAAACTAAGTCATGAAGGAGATGACAAGTATGCGTTCCGTAATGTAGAAATAGTGATTGGAGCTAACCCAATTAGAAGCCGATGACGATAAATTCAACAAATGCGCTACCCCAAATGCCTAAAGAAAGAAAAATTATCATCAAAACCCAGCGCCGTATGATCAAAAGTGATCCCCAAACTGGCACAAGACGTAAGAGGTCATATCTAATCTGGAGAAACCTTATAGTCACGTGAGATGATTTAGACCTGGCCCCAAGAGGGCATTTGTGGCACTTGCAAAAACAACCATATTAAACATTTCAGGTACTAGAAGAATAGAGGTGAATGTTACGGTGTTCTGTTCGCAGAGAGAGGCATGAGGAGACCACATTTCGCTCGCTGAAATCAACTTTGACCAGTGTCGAGCTGTAATTAATGCACGAGACAGATAAAGGCTGGAGAGGTAATAAACGTATCAAGTGATATGTATATATCTATTACTGTAAGACAGCACACTCTCAGGCGCTCCTATTATTAATGATAAAACAGATAACAATAACAGAAGAGTCCCGGCTACACTCGCATCTCCAGCCCTTATTACTTCCCAATCCCTGTGCCCGCGATCCCTTACGCGGTTGTGGAAGCCACAATGGCATCCAAAATGATTGCCGGGCTCGTAGCATTACTCCATACAGAAGGCGATCCCGTGAGAGTCACAACGTACGTGGTAGTCTCGGTATAGGTCTCGTATACTACACTCGCCGTTGCACACACACTACTCTCTAACGTCGAGGTCGGAGCAGCACCAGTCTGGAACTCGCTCGTCAAGATCCCGACCCCGGTCTTGGTTTCCGGGTTTCCGCTTGATGTCGCGACGCTAGAAAGCACATCCGAGGTAGGTATGGCACCCCCAGTAACGATACAGGAGCAGGCAGATGAGATGCGTGTTGGATCAGCGTGGCATTGAGAAACGTAGGTGGGAAGATTGGTGGTCTCAGTGTTGATAGTTGTTGTGTAGGTCGCGCAGAAGGCCGAGACTTGAGTGTGGCGGATGAATTGACGGAGGCAGTTATTGTGGTTGCATTGGCTCGGGCCTGCGGTTGGGAATACCGATTGTTGTAGTGAACCTGAACATTGGAAGGAAGTTTGAATCGATATCGAGGATGGAATTATTTCAGAGTACTGAGGTGTCCCTGAAGTTGGTAGGGGAGCAGAAGAATGAAGTGATACTGGAGATAATGCGGAGCCTGAGGCACTCCCTTCGATGGACGAGGCAATAACCACGACAGATGAGTTCAGGAAAGCGGTGGTGACGACTGTAGAGGTTGTATAACTGGCCGAGGGCACCACAGTGACGGTGGTTGTCACTAGACTAGGTGTGGGACAATCGCTATTATCCCTACCAGCGAGAGAATTCGCAGTGACAGATGCTGCGAGTGCTAGGATGGCAGCCATGAGTTGATATCGACCAGCCATTGTATCAAAGATTGTAATGAGCAAATTCGACGTTGAGAAGAAGATAAAGTTCGAAATTTAACAATGAATACAGAATGTCTTTGAAGGCCCTGAATGAGTGTGATGATTTAAAGCCTGATTCCTCCTTCTGCTCGAATAAGAGACTTCTTATATTATCTTTTGACATACTACAAAGGAGAACATGGTTTCTCTGAATACAAATATTACATTCTTGAAGGTCTAAACATACTCTGATACAATTGACAATAGCGACAACAAGGAGGTCGTCAGTGCCAGAAAATAAATCAGGGAAGAGAGAAGCAAGGGATGTCTGAATCCTGGCGGACAACACATCAGGTCCCATGAGTGACCGTGAGAACGGATGCTTAAGGTTTGGAAGGGATAGCAGGCATCTACCAGCCTATGGACTGCATCGCTGCTATCATAGAGGCCTATGTTCGTGGCCACAAGTCGCCATGAAACCATGACACGCATGAGCTGCCGTTCACGTGACTCGGTCTCGCTGGCTTTTGTTGCATTTCTATTGGAGAATGGAGAAACACACCTTTCAATTGATAGTTCAAGGCAAGAAGTGAGGGATGTTGATCTCCCAACCCGCTTTCACGCAGAGTCCAATACATCGAGGGCGTCAGTTGTTGCTGAGTTGTCAAAGCATCCCCTGCAGACGTGATGCGGCCTCTGAAGGGAGGGCTTGTGGTGCTTTATTGCTTCATGCACGATAACTCAATATTCCTCAAGCTCAGTATTGTGCATGATTGATGTTGAGAATCATCAGGGAACACTGAACACAAGACGAGCGAAGGACGTCGATATTGACGCAGGAGGTGCTTTGCCTTTCTCGGTTTAGCGCCATGTTGGATGAGCTACCCGGATGATCTCTCACATTTCGACAACTTCTCGTCGCAATCATAACAACAATGTTTTGAGAACTCCAAATCGGCCCAACTCCTTGCTTCTCGTTCAGCGCAGACGTTCTGCATCGCCGCTCCTTTGGTTCCTTGGCCTCTGGCCCCTTTGTTTATGCTGGCTGAGTGAAGCGCCAGGGAGGTTCATGAGGTGTTTCTCCCAGAGCAGCCAGACGATATCCCTCCTTCCGCTGCCACAATGGGCGCCTGCTCCTCCTGCATTGGCCACGACCGTGACCGCGACTTGTCCGACGAGGTGAGAGCTTTGGCTTGTGTGTGTATCCGAATACATCTGACTGACGGCTCTCCTCATGCAGGACGAACAATCTCGACTGCTCTTCGATGACCCGCACACGAATCATTATGGCAGCTTTGGTGACCACAACACTGGAGCTATCCCGGCAGACCCCCACGAGGTCCAGCGAGAGACGGAGGCCTTGCAGAAGGTTGTAATGCAGACATCAAGGCAAGTAAGATTGCGAAAAAATGCGTGCCTCTGCATGCTTGCCGGCGGGAGGACTCGAAACTCGCACACCCTCAATACCCTGCTGTCAATATTGGAATGCCTGCTAACTTGTTCCCTGCAGCCACCTGGTGGATGTGTTTGCTATGGTGCCCCAGAATAACATCCCACCGTCAGCAACTACCAAGACTGGCTTTCCCATACAAGACGCACGATTGTCACGGTATCATGATGTGCTTGCAAAGATTTCCACACCAGACGCTGCCAGCAAGACCAACCAGTACCTATCTGAGAACACGCCAGCACCTTCAGAAGGGTGGATCTCCGACGAAGACGACGTCGAAGAAACACAGAGTTATAAACCTATTCGATCGGACGGGATAGGACCTCTACTCGGAGGGTTCGACGACGCGGAGACCAAGGAATAGCCATGTGCTTGGATGTTGTTGGCACTTTACGTTCCACGGCGTCGGGCGTTCCATGGTCGTTGCAATCCCCTCCCCATACGGACATGCAGAACCCGCCGCACCGGTCAGGATGAAAGATGGATATTGGCTTTTTAGTGGACCAGCAAAGCGGACTTGTCTATGCGTTGTATCAATCAAGCTTCTCCTTTGTCAAGAGCGCCTGATCACTGGCTGCTGGATCTTTTCTTCGAGCCAACCAAATTGCTCTCTTGCACTGCAGTCAGGCTGCGAGGAGGTCCAAACAGGAGTAGCCACGTGCGCCAATTACACTTCATCAACGTCCACCCAGTTCGCTTTCATAAAGAGAGGCACTTTCCCACAGCTCATGCAAATACCTCTGGTTCCTTTCATCAAATCCTCTCTCCCTACTAACAAGAGTCGGTGCCAGAATGTACGTTGTATATTTGATCATGCATGGGTTAACCTAGGCGCTTAGCCGAATGACAGGCAAACATCGCACATCATGCTCAACATCACACCAGAGGCTTCATCGATAATCTCCCCAACCGCTCGACTGGGTAGGCTGTGGCTAAGCGCCCGGCAACTTACCTTCATCTGGATATTACGATCGGACACGAAATTATCAAGAGCTCGAGGCCGTGTCATCATTGCAGACTAGGTTTACCAAGGAGAACATATCATATCACCAACCACCAACCACCATCCATCCACCATCCAATCCACGATTACCATCGCCGATATTCAAAGAAATGTGGAAAGAAAGAATCAACAAATTGAGCATGAAACCTGGCCCACTACGTCCCACCCATCACGTCGCGCCACTCATATCTGTCATCGACGAATGTCAGGATCACTCGACAAGGGAATGGTGTGACACAGCTTACCTGAACATCTGTACCAGTCATTTTCTACTTCAAGGTACGTGCTTTGTCACGGCGTTGCCACTCGAGATTTTCAATCTCATCTTTCAGTGAGCGGATTGTGTCCTTGGAGGCGTCAATTGAAGCCTGGCGGTTTGACTCCCTCTTCCATCTCTTGATTCTCTCCTCCTCCTTCCTGATGCGATTGTATTTGGTGTCGATTTTGGTGCAAAGCTTGCAAGCCTCTTGCAAATGATGCGTATCATATACAAGCTTGGTTCCGCACGTCTCACCGGTGCGATATTCAGAGGTGCAGTGAGCTCTGAAGTTGCCCCACTTGTGATCACTGCAGGCCATTCTGTATTGATCGTAGTAACACATGGTGGGAAGTGTCTGGGGACTCAAGACGTCAGCTACATGTTCATGGCAGTCTCCAGTGGTGGTGTCGTTATCTCAAAGGGAACTCACCAAGTGGTTGATGTTTGACTTTTCAAAGAGGATCTTGAACTCCAAAGTATGGATTGGAAGAGGATCTTGAAGTGTTCTGATGAGAACGACTCTTGTGGATTGACAAGAGTGATGAATCGGAAGAGTGGAAGAAGTATCGTTGAGAATGGATTGATGCTGATGTTGAGTAGGACTTGAGGTGGGAGTGAAGGGCTATTTATCCTCGAAATCGAGAGATTGATAGTCGGAAGACACACTTCGAGGACCAACCCCCAACCCCAGACATTCAGCTCTACCTTCAGCATCCTCTCCATCCATCCCGTGTCTGCATTTGACTTACGACGCACATCTCGACGCTTGTCCATGATGATCCCAGTCGGCAAGACTGCAAACGCGGCCAAGCAAGTCAATTTGTCCCTATCAGCTCTCACCATATTCGTATCAACGCCATTCAAACACTCCGTCCCTCCAATGTTCGTTGTGGACAGGGCAGCAAAGTTGGCTTGGACGTGGTCGAACAGGTTGTGATAGGATCAACAGCAATCCCGGATTGCCAACACATCTCAGGACGGGTTGATCGGAGCTCATGTTGGTCTTCATACAGCATGCAGCTTTCGAAGGTGCTCTATCACATGAGGACACCTGGATGCATGGCCTAGATGAGGAGTCGGCCCGCCACCGTTGTGTCCGCAATGGCTAGATCTTGCATTGCTTGAGTGGACCGTGGTTCATGGATAGCGGGCAACGCGATTGTGGAGGGATGCAAGAGACCCCAGACATCGAACCAGTCGAGGTTATGACATGGAGGAAGAAATCCCTCAAGGCTTCTCATCCTACCCAACCGGAATGAGGAGATATGGTCCGCTCTCTGTTACAATTTCACTGCGGCAACAAGATCGCCACTCCACCATCGGCCACCTCATTTCTTTTTATGTGTCCTTGGTGTTGGATCATCAATTGGGCGGCCCTCTCGACCGGAATTGAGAGCCACCAACTACTGCCACGACTCCTGAGCATTGACAAGCTCTACTTTAGGTGCCATTGACTATTGGTATGGAGGAGAGAGGACATGAGATTCGAGTCTTGTGATTGTCGGCCACCTGGAAGAATGGATCAACCATCTGCAGCCATAGCCCCGCATCCGGCCCTTCATGTCTTCTCCAAGTTGCCTCAAAGGTCATTTCCTGGTCTCTGCCTGTTGATGGCAAGGATGGAAAGGGGATTTATGTGTTGTCATGATGACTTGGTCAATGGCCAGCTTCATCACTGTGCATGATGGAGGATCACACCAACACGAGCTGAATATGCTCCCTTGCAGATCGATCTCCGAACTACATTGCCACTCGAACAAGATCATGGCACTACAACCGGATCAAAGTTTCGCTAACTTTGTGAGGGGACGACGTGGCCGTCCCTCTCTGGCTCCCTCACTTTCTCATTTTGCTTGGGTGGTTTTCAGGCTTCGCCTGCAACTCCACTTAGGCAAGATATCAGACCCAGGCTATCCAGCATCCCAGTTTTATCATATGATAACGCATCATATTGGATCCGAGGAGGAGATCAGAGTCAAAAAGCAAATCTGCCGATTCGAACCGCCATCGAGGCCAATTTTGATGGAGCTCCGGGTTGCGTCGAGGGCCTCCATCTGCCTCATGGCTCGACCATACCGAGACCCTACGACAAAACCCATGGTGGCAAAGAATATGCAAATATTGCAGGACATTGTCACACACCGCCCATTGAGCCTTTGAACTTGAAAGGACCTCGAATATGCATTCGAGGCGCACTTCGGCTGTCTCGAGTCGTGCGGACGTGGATCATGGATTCATTTAGAACATGGCTGGTCACCGATCAGGCCTCATCCAGATAGAAATGAGCGGGGCTGGCACTGGGTGATTGTCAAGCAACTATGTTAAACGTTGCCTGATGATGTGTATACATGTTGGATTGGAGGCTGCAGACTCCGTCTGGCCCTTGTCGGTGTTTACAATATTTGGCCCCTTCACACAGTTTCGTAAGTGACGTGAGAGTAAACAAGACCTCCTTGCCGACCAAGCGTGGTGCTATCTGGTGCAGTCAATGCGACGTACAACATCGTCAATGGAATTGTGCTCTTCAAAATTTCGATACAAAGGTACATTTGGGTTGAACTCTAAGGACGTCTATAATTAACGACTTTGATCCCCATTCTCCGGGACACTACACGAACACATGATTACATATTTATGTATTGCAGAAGAAGTCCCAGATTCTTCGCCCAATAATGTGACAGAAACACCACGTCCAGAATTTTAGGTTGCTTGCAAGCCTCGCCCTCCATCCGACACTCGCGCCTATTGGTCACGGAGTCGGAAGGGGCGGTTTCAATCTCATCAGATGCCTGCTGCCGGCTGCGAGGCGAGAATCCACATTGGTGCGAGTGCGGTGGTCTATGATTTGGCAGCTAACGCACAGCTTGCAGATACTTCGCCAGCCGCCGATGGGGCCTTCCAAGTCTAGAGTGGTACAGCTTGGCCTGAGTGCATGCAGACGGCGAGCAGAAGCAGCTTCAGCATGCATGCAGATAAAGGCCTGGTACATGAAGCCGGTTCAATCTATGGCAACCTTGGGCTTGATCCAGAACAGGGCTGGAGAGGACGGATTCACTGGCTTGCATTGTCCGGGCAGACTGTCCCCTCACGATGAGCTGGCGACCAGGCCGATATGACGGCCAGCCCTGGATTTGCACCCAATGAGGCGAGAGGCTCGGCTTGAGGCTCACAATGAGGACGCGCTGCGGAGGCCTGCGCGTTGGGGATTTGAACGATAGGAATAGCGCTGTGTCACTAATGGACCATCGCACCGATGTTAAAGAAATCGAGCCCAATCACGCTGCATTGTGCCTGATACTCCTGCACCTGATCTGTAGAGCATTTCCCACAATGACACTTGGCTCTGGCCGCGTCAAATCGACCTTTGGCCGTGAGATGACGTTACACGTGATTTTCCGACCCCTATTCGCAGCCATTCTAAGTGCAAAACCAAATACAATAACGAAATGTAAACAATGAGCCCACTGGGGCTGTGCATGCAAGAAAACAATAGTGATTTGATTTAGAAATAGATGCGAATGAATGTTATTGACGTGAGCGCGTGGAGAAGGTTTCATTGTCGTTGCTCTTTCACGAAATGTCTCAGATCGCTCTTGCGGCAGACCCCGCTAAAGACGACAACCGCACCTCGTGCCTGCCACCCCATGATGCGATGGCTGGTAACAGCGACGAGTTAACAACACCCTCAATATCAGAGCACTCTTGAATAACGACTCTCTATCTGCTCACCTTCTCCAGTAAATGACAAACACGGCAAGATCATGGAAATGATAGACAGAATCGACATCCTTACCCCTCCATCATCCCTCTCGAACTTCCCACCCGAACTGCTTCTTCACATTCTCAGCTTCCTCGATATCCCCGACCTTCTCCTCCTCTCCCGTACCTCCCACCTCTTCCGCGCACTCTCTCTCGACCCTCTCCTGCACTCGTTGCGCCTTCACCGCGCTTCGTTCACAATCCAACGCTCGTTAGCTCTCCGTCCTAGCTTGGCGGAATTATTAGGGAAGAGGATATATATCACACGCACAACCCTAGCAGCGAGGAGTTTGGGGAGAAACTTGATCAGAATCAAGTTGAACAAGCAGTTAGGGAAGAGACCTTCTGCGGAGGAGTTGGTGGAGCTGGGTGTGCTGCCTAGGGAATGTTTTGGCAGAGGGAAAGCATTGGCGCCGGGACTAGTGGAGACGAAGAGGAGGGTTGAGAAGGAACGTGTGAAAGACCTTCTCAGGGGATGGGTAGAGGAATGGAGAAGAAGGGGTAGTGAGCATCTGAGGGACGTGGGGGAGGAGCAGAAGCCGGATGTGAGGAGGATGGCAAGACGATTTGCAAGGGAAGGAAGTGGTGGAAGTGGGAGTGCGAGTTCGAGGTGGGGTAGAAGGACTGATACCAAGGAAGCTCCGACGAGGGCTAAGGTCCTTGGGCTCAAGAAGTTCTGGGAGAAGGTTGGGAAAGATGGAAGCACCTCACCTACTTGATACACGACTGCATACTGGATGTTCGATGGAATCATAACCTATCGGCAAGGATAAACATCTCTGGGTCAAGACGAGGGATTCAATATCGGTACGTTGGTGCAAGATTGTATGATTTTTGTTGTTATTGGTGGCGTTCAATCATTGCGGCATATTGGGACCTGATGTTGTTGATGGTTGGAGCAATTTATGCGTATTGTCCGTTCTTGTCTGTGAGGTTGATGTAGAGTGGCCAACTTACGACTCATGTTTCACTGCCTTCATTTTCAAATCTTCCCTTGAATTGTCGAGTTGACAACAAGCTGGTTTTTGAATATCCTGCTTCGAGATTGCTTCCGTTTGTGGTGTCGCTCTGCTCCCCTTCTTTACGATAAATGCAATTACAACACCCATTCAGCCATCTTCTATTCTCGCAGATCTCGCATGTTATACGAACCAGAGGTATGTATTGATTACTTGACCTACTATGTGGGCTCCTCGACAGTTCATGGTCACGTGCCAAGCCCCTCAGTACGAACCCGATACTCTGGGTCTGCCGTAGCCAGGGTTCCTAGTGCTCGCAGAAAGTTCCACTGCGCCAATGCATCAGGATCCGCTGCAAGACATAAACGCCAGCAGCAAGCAGGTACTCCGTACGGTTGATATTTATAGACCACCGGGGAAGAGAAACTTTGGCGCTTTTCCAAAATGCTACTAGCCGATCTATTGTGCGCGGAAGAGACTAATCACGGTGAGGACATGTCTTCTGCATGTGCCCATCCCAGGCCATCTTTCTCATGAGTAGAAAAAGGGATGAAATTTGCTCAAGAGTTGTGTATTGCCTCTCCTAGAAAATTTCTCTGGCTCTCAATCCAATTTCTTGCTGCCGGGATTGGCAGGCAAACTATTATCAATGCATCTGAATCAATCTGCGTGCACGAAAGTAAGACTCCTTCCACTGTTTATCTCGATTTAGGAGCCGTTGAAGAGATTGGTATACCTCTTATTCTAGTGCTTCCGCCATGTGAACTTCGCGATGGGAAGTTCTAGAATCCTGCGCAACAAGACCAGGTTTCTGTTGGCTTGGGACTCCTCTTATCATGATCGAGTCTCAGCGCTGCTTACCAAGTCTACGATCATTGTGTGATTACCATAATCAAATTCTCTAGGAGGTAAGCGAGTCGTGATCGGTGAAGTTCTCAGTGAGGATTCAATCTACATATAACACAGTCCCAAACCTATGGCTGTCGATTCCACACTATCCTTTCCACACCTCTATATTCCCGAGTCAAACGCCTCCGTCCCGACGTGGCCTAGCATACCATACGACATCTTGTCGGCTATAGACTGGCCAGGAGGAGGCTCGTAGTCCAAGGCAAGCCGTATCCCCATCTTCGTGCCTATTCTTTGCAGCACATTTCGAGATGCTTGCCTCTGCCTCCACGGAACTCCTGGTAACCTCGCTACCGACAGAAGTGGCCAAAGCATTCGTAATGAGTCTGCCCAGCATCCATATCCATAATCTCCCAGAACCAACGGGACGCTGTTAAGAATTTCTTGAGAGATGACCTGGATTGTCGCTACAGTACCCCGCCAACGGACTACCAAATCGGGAATGCTTGCCGCCGATTGATGCGAGAGGAGCATCAGGCTCACATACTGGACCTTCAACAGTGCACCTCTCAAATTATTGTAGAGGTGCAAAGAGAATAAATCCGCCGTATTGAATGAGTATCTAAAACCCAATCTCCATGCTTTGATCTCGGATTGAAGGTCATCTAGATCTGCAAATATGTTCATCGCAGATTTTCCTTCCGCTTCTGAGGGATGTCCCTTGATAAAGGCGAGTGTTGGGGCACAAAGAATGCTGATGCGGTAATTGTATGTCATTACTGAGAAGACCAATTGGTCGTCGCTCGAGAGGTGAGGGCGAAGGAACTTGAACCAGTCTAGTGATTGAGGAGGGCTGGCGACATTGGCAGAGAAGGAATAGGTTTGCTGTTACGAAGTCAGTGATGCCATTTCACTCAGCACGAGGTCAACACTTACAATCCATGAGTATACGATGCAGAAGATCTTGCGACCTCTCTGGGTGGAAAATTGGCTTGGACCCCTGAGATGGAGCAGAGAGGCGAGACCCTCGGAATGGGTGATGTATGCTGCTGGCATGGTGCTTGAAGATTTCTTCATTGAGCCGACAATGAGCTAGAAGTGTCAGAGGTGTGAAAAGTCAGAACATAAGAAGTAATACCTCATGAATGCCGAGAAGCCAAACGGAGGCGATAGTAGTGTCTTTCACTCTCTCTATGGGGTCATGCAGAGCCGCGTTCGTGGAGCGCAGAGCAGCGCCATATGTGCGAATCAGGTCGTTGTTAGGGAGGGCCTGCGAAAGATTGGTAATGTATGCTCCAGCAACGGCTCTGGTTACTAAGGTTAGGCAGGTGTCTTCGTTGATCTCGCGGTAGAGGCAGGGGAGGAAGTCGAGATATCCGAAATGACGACCGCCATGAACAGATGCCGAGAACTGACTCAGTACAATAGAGATACAATATGAACTCCACTTCTCTATTATTTCTGGTGGTAGAGAAGTGATGCTGGCATTATCTGGAGGAAATGGGCCGGGGGAACTAGTGGATACCCATTGGCTGTCGAAATCCGATGTGAGCGAGCCATCCTCTGACAGATCAAACGAGTTCTTTTCATGGGATAGCTTAGGCTTCTGCGCCTTTTTCCTTCGACTGACTTTTCCGAGTTTCGATGCGAGGGACTGCTTGTCCTGGTTCCGAAACAGAAGATCCTGTTCCTTTCGGTATCCTGGACAAGTCTTCCCAATCTTTGCGCATCGGAGACATCCTGCTGGGGTTTGGTCACACTGCATTCGTCAGTCTTGGTTCCTTGCCAAGTCATTTACCGGAGAAAACATACTGTGACTCTCCTCTTTCTGCAAAGATGGCATGCCAAGCTCGGTTTACCGGTATTTGGCATCGTGTTGCTGGCTGAATTTGGGTTACGGAGTCCAAGAGAGGCTTCGGATACGACGGTGTACGAGGCATTCTGGCGTAGTTGATATACTGAGCCGTAATCAAGTTTGAGAATAACGTTGGGGAGGGATATACTGAAGTGTGGATGTCGACGTTGCCCCGTAGATCTCCTTAGCCGAGACGATCTTCAGCTCGAATCGAGTTCCTGTTCGGGTTAGACTTGAAGGTCGTAAGGCACAGTCAGCATGCAGGGCTCAGCCTCTCAGAAGCCTTCGATGCCTCTTCCCGGGATGACTTCCAAATGATTGTTGGTCAAGTCCACCTGTCTAAAGACATTTGGTGGGCGACAATAACAAGCGTTCAGTCATCACGGCCCGGGCAGTAAGTTCTTCTGCGGCGAATACTTGGTTTCCATGTCACATGTTCTTGAGTTGCAATGCTTCCAGGTTTCCAAGGTTCTTATCAATCAGGCTTGTTTATGTTTTAAAACGACACTTCAAATCACAGAACGTCGTTAGCGCAATGTATACCAAGCCTTGTTCCAGTATCCGCCGTTACTCCAAAGCGACGCCCGGTCCCGAGTTCGACCTCTTCAATATCTGTGTCGCCTGTCATGTGTGCCTTGACTATTCAAAAGGAAATCGCTCTTATTCGCGTGCACTCTCTGGTAATCCTCTGCCGCCATCGTGAATGCAAAAACAATTGCTTTTAACGTCTCCAATGGATTGAATGCTCTCGCCCAAGCTCTACTACCAAGGAAGCCCCTTGATAGACCAGTGGTCGATATGTTGTATTCTGGTCACTTGCAGTCATTGTCTGACGAGTGATGAAATATGGTCGGCTTGGATAGGCGTAATGGAAGAATACCGAAAGTGGTACCATGGCAATACACACAATCATGTTTGGGATTCCAATGTTGAGATCCGCATAAGTGAGCTTGGCAGTTGGGTTAAGGACTTTTACATCCGTGAGAATCCAGAAAATAATCTATCAGAAGTCAACTTCATTTCCAAGGTGGAGGATAAGACAGCATACCCCAAGAAGGAAGTTGAAGATCATAACAAGCTTAAAGGCCAGCAGCTTCGCTAGCGGCTTGTGTTGTGCCAGATGAGTTTTGAGTGCAAAATAAAACTTCACCAGTGACAGCATCGCGATTACAAGAGAAGCGTCTTTGGCCAAAGTGAGCTAGGGAACGGTTAGATTGGTCGGAGAAAGGTGGTAAGCATGCTCACCCAAAGTCTCGCAAAGTATGGCTTGCTGACATACTGGCAGTAAATGCCCGCGGCCTGGGTAACATCTGTCAAGATGGCAACAATCAAAGCGACGACAGGATACTGAAAAATCATGATCCAGCGACTCTATATAATCATGTCAGCGATGTGCACTGAGGAGGCAAGGCGATGCATCTCTTACCCTGTACCAAGCGAGTCCGCCGCCTTGGCGATTTGGAAATTTCTTATTCGGCACCACGAGAGCTGCGAAGAACATATCTCTCTCTGATGCATTCTCCGAAACAAACTCGCACATCAGCAAGAAGAATGATCCTAGCGCAAATGCTTGTATAAGGTCCAGCCATGGAGCGATATCGACGTGAGCCCGTGGGAAACAGATCGACAGAAACGATAAGACTGAGTAGAAAGGAATGAGGAGTCCGATTTTCATGATTCTATGCCGATATCAGAAGTTGAGCAGCACTACCAGGAGAGGCTCTTACTTAGTTTGTTCATTTGGCTTGCTGAAATGTGTTCCATGCATAACCAGAAGTGCAACAATGACCAAGGTTGTAAATGCAGCGCAGCTTCCAGAGAATATTTGGTTGAAGTGGTAGAAGGATAAATCGCTAACGAACGGTTGAGAGGCATCTGACAACCATTATTCAGTAATCGCCTTCTGGGAGAAATATGATTGCATAAGACTTACGCTCGCTGAGATCATGGGTTGGGCAAGTGTGGTCGTGCGTTTTGCTGGAGTGATTCCCCATGTCGAAAGTCTTCTTAAATAGAGGTGTGAAGTGAGAACGTTTGAGGTTTGCAAATCAAGATTCGATGATCCAACTTCGATGAAAAGACTGGTGATTTATCGAGAGCATGAAAGTCGAAGGGTGGTTACCAGCAGGATTATGTAGCTCCTGAGTTGTAGAGGGATGATATGTAGCTCTATGAGACGTTCATATCAGACCGAACTTCGCCACATTTCTATCCGCAGCCTTGAAAGCTAATCAAAAAGAAATGTCTTTAGGATAAGCTGAGTCCTAGTGACATGAAAATGTTTCCACCTGCATGCATGAGTTCTTGGGTGTCGTCGATCCTTTGTCAGCTCGAATGAGAAGCCATTTGCGGTTAGCGTGATAGTATTTTGTGTACCTCACACTACTACCACTCCTTTTCTCTGACTCGCAGGTCAGGTATTGGGTCAACAATGTCACTTCAATCACTTACTAAACAGTAATGCTCTTCTAAGCCAAATCTTCAGAAAATATACCGCGACACGAAGTCCGTAAGATTGCGGGATGATTGCCGATCCGGTGATGTCAATATGGCAAGGTGCAACGGCACAGCTGTGTAGTACCTAGTTACTTGAGAATCTCCATTCAGCTCGAAAGAAGTTCCTCGTTTGGAATGTATTTCAGAAACAGCCTCAGCTGCACAACCCCATCGTCACCACCAATATCAGCTTCAAGCATTCCCTTTCACAGCAAGCGTAAATCCAAGAATAGTTTTGAAATCATCTTCTCGAACGTATATATGGGAGCTCATCGTTCCTGGTGTTTCTTTATCCTCAACATTCAAAGCAACATCTTCCTCATCAATTGTCAAACTTAATTCCTCACTTCGAATTAGTTTCATTTCTGGCACTCTAGACTGTTTTTCAATCATGAACTTGAAAACCAGTGTTCTTACTTTGGGGCTCCTAGTATGGACAAGAGTGAGTTTCTGGAGGAAAACATCTTTCGCAACAACAGACTTTGCTAATCACTATTTTAGATGAGCTTTGCAGCAAACTCTACAACCACCAACGTCACCATGGTCCAGCTCATTGATGATTCAGACATGAATTTCGAGATTGTAAGAGACCTTGCAGCGGCCTCATATGGTTCTGCAGACATCGGAGAGATTCTTACCGCTGCATATTCTATTGTCCCGGGAGACATGGAAAGCTTTTACTTGGCATTCAACACCCTCGCAAACAACGTCTACTCTGCAGCCCAGAAGATCGACGCAATCAAGTTTCCCATTTCCGCACGAGACACGTTCCTCCGCGCCTCAACCTATTTTCGATCTGCCGATTTCTTCCTTCATGGTAACCAGTCTGACCCTCGAATTGACTCCCTCTGGTATCAGTACAGGGACGCCTTTGATACAGCACTCCCCTTACATGACTTCTCTGGAGAAAGTGTCAACATTTCTACGCCACATGGCTTATATATTCCAGCAATCTGGTATACGCCTGCTGGACCAAAAATGGGACGACCAACTGTCATCATCGGTGGAGGCTATGATGGTGGTCAGGAAGAACTCTTGCCCCAAATGGGAATAAATGCGTTAGAACGCGGCTGGAATGTCCTCACATACGAGGGTCCTGGTCAAGCCACAGTCGTTCGATTCCAGCATCTTGGGTAAGTAACTTTTCCCTTCCAATTCATCCAGCCTATTGACCCCGCACAGTTTCATTCTTGAGTGGGAGAACGTCGTGACCCCCATTGTTGATTACCTGTACTCACGGGGCGAAGTCAATACTTCAGCCATCGCCTTGGTTGGACTCTCGTTTGGCGGCATGCTAGCACCTCGTGCCTCTGCCTTTGAGCCTAGGCTTATTGCAACCCTGGCTCTTGACGGGCTCTACCAATTTGGACCCTTGCTCCTCGAATCATTTCCAGCTCCGTTAAGAGATATTTTCAATTCTGACAACAAGACTGCATTCGACAATGCAGTGAGAAACTATTATGACAAGCCCTTGACCTCAACAGAATTCCGTTGGTTCGTCGATCAAGGCACCTGGTCTTGGGTTACGACGTCTCCCTTTGAAGGAAACTTTCTACTTCCTTACACAAACATTTTCAAGGCATAATATCTTGGCTTCATATTCTTCCAACAGCCATTTCATATTAAGCAAATCATACCCACAATACAACATAGTCCTGGACCAGTCACGAGACTACACAGAGTTTAATCATGTCCGATATCGAAGGCCACAGCGCTGGAGAGGTGCTAAAGAATGGAATCAACCACGCGGCAGAAAGAGTTGCAGGATCTATTGCAACTGCCAATATCGATAATTCGAGCACCAAAAAGGTCACTAGTGGTCCTGTTGCACAAGAGCTTTATCGTCAAGTCGCTATCATGTCCCCATCAAGGAGATATGTTAGGGCATCTGGGGGTGACATAGTCCCACTTACAAAATTTCTCCAGGAGCCAACCCTCTCCAAAAAGAAAGAAGTGAGTGATGCAGCCAAGGGCATATATATGGCAGACATCGCTACAACGAACTTTTCGGAGCGGAGGAGCTGCATGTGGATTCTCCAGAAGGTTTGCTGGAGCTACTGCTGGAAGTTGAAATATTTCAGCTGTCTGAGCTTCGAACACTTGAGCTTCATCTGTGGGACATCCCACTAGACCTAGACATCAACACGCGTTCGATTCGATTCCGCCTTCGAGATATATTTGACACCGCGACGCGCCTGGAGAACGTTATGGTAAATTGTCGGAAATATCAAGACATTTTGCGGGTAGCGACAATTTGCCGACTTGGGCCCTCGCTTCGAAAGTTGTGTCTCTATGATGACTATCGTGAAGGGCTTGATCCCATTTCGCTCAGCGATCTTCGAGAACTGAAGAAGTATTGTCCCAAAATTGACTCAATGGAAGTGAATCTTTCTATGTTTCCATTCCGGGACATGTTAGGTCAACCTGATCGATTGACCTTCGAGGTGGAAGAGTTCTTGGCACTGTTGCCAAGGTTCGAAAAATTGAAGGAGCTTTACCTACATGAAGAAAGCTCGCTCGGAAGTTACGATCCTCACGACCCGTTGAGTTGCAGCAGCACCGACCCCGACTATGATGATGCAGAGTCAATCATGAAAGATCTACATCAGAATAAAGCAGGAGTACCTTTCGAAATAATTAGCATCTCGCTCCATCGTTCGCATTGTCCACCAAATTGGATATCGCCGAATCTTCCAGGCATTAATGGCGAGCCTGGTAGTCGGATTTATTGGCAACCTCGCCGGCGATTTGTGTCGCGGGTCAACGAGGCTGGGGTGTTCAAACAGTGGGCTGACTTGGGAAGTGGACGTGTAGGTGAAGCATTGGATGTGACGAGGATGAAATAACGAAGTCTTTACAAAGCGGAGAAGGCATATGAAGGAGAGTACCAAAAAATGCCGCGCTTGACCTTGAAAATGTCAAGCATTTTTATTGCAGATTTGTTCATCGGCAGATGTGCAGAACCTGAAACGAGGATCAAGCCAGGTATTTCAAACATTAAATGAAGACTAAGTTGCTTTTGATCCTGCCGGCACCCATTGCAGTTGCCGTTACCCAAACATGTTTGCTTGTGAATCTTCTTCGAAACACTGCTATTAATTAAAGAAAGGTCAGGATTGCAGCACTCGATTTTTTTTCCCAGAAACTTTTTTCCTAATAATCTAACGCTTATGATTGACCTTGTCATTGTGATATCTCGCAATGAAGCACCTCCAAAAAGTACCAAATCAGCTCTCTTCCAAGTTCAAACCACCAACTGTGCTGAAACGAAACACAGGCGGGCCATTTGCATACACAGCATCCGATGACTTCCTTTCGTGATATTCGCTTCTTTGATCATAATTCCAGAGTACAAGCCTATCAATAGCTTGGGCGCCAAGCATGGTCGTCATGGGCACCAGGCGACAGCTTCCTCATGTGACATACGATCAACACAAGTAATTGAACAGGTCAAACCCCTGTACTGATGAAGTGAATACGAGGTGACGGAAAAGGACCGGCAACACGGAAAAGCCATGGAGTTTTGCTTCTGCTAACAGCAGTGTGTTGAAGGACGTGAAAGCGCGCATAGACGCGTCAAAGCTGACTCGCGACATGAGGTTTAGAAGCCCATAGATCCACTAGGAATATGCAACTAATAATCTCTCACAGACCCTCGAGGTGATTGAATACCATCGTTGAAAGAATGGATATGGGAATGGGATGTATGGAAGATGCGTGCAATGATGGGTTGAGGCCACGAGAAGAAGCTAGCGTCCTCTGCTTAGTCACCAATGCGCTCCAAACTTAATCTCTCGCCTCAACTCATGTCTTTCTCTCACTTGTCATAAACTCGCACTCTATCTTGACGCCACTCAGAGACTCGAAGAGAATGACACAACAGCGTCATGAGCGCTTATACCACCTCCAACCTCATGTAGTCAACTATTCTGTCTGACACAACCACGTTCAGGGGCTCAAACTAGCCGTTCATGAGCAAAGCCAAGTGTATTCCTGGAGACAGTAATGATGGGATGAGTGAGAGATTTGTATAATCCATAAGATTGCGTCTTGGATAATCAGCTTACATAGAGCAGATATTCTCCACTTAACATGGCACGTAGAACTATCGAGAATGGCCGGATCATTTCAAGCCAGTTCTTACGCATACAAAACTAGAAGCTGGCTCTTTACCCGTCAGCCGGTTGTCGAAAATTCAGATGGATATCCTGGAGGAGAAACCGGATAGCTTCGTTCATCTTCTTAAATCCTCCCAGGATTGTGAAATATCAGCCATGACAATTCCACATATCCCCGCATCGCAGAAGATCGCTACCTGGACCATTACTTAGGTACGAAACCTTGTTGTCAACACAGGAAATCCAGATATTTACTTGGAGTCTTGGGTGCTTCTGCTCCTAGATCCATTGACACCATCTCGACTAGAAGCTGGAACAGGCACGAAACACCACAACCATTGCAAACATTCCCGAGAAGCATGCTGAGAAGCTTCGTCTAGCAATTGTAGTACTAGAATTTGACCACCATACGAACGAAGTTGATAGCATCGTTTGTTACGGTGACGGAGGATGATGGACTCTTTTGAACTCCCGAGGTCGAATCATAATACCCAATCACGTGCACATCGACAACCCCTCGATCGAAGCGGACTTTGCAGCGGATCCTGTCATGGACGTTATGCGCAACGAATAGATGCGATATGCTGGAGTATACTGGAGTAGCTCATGCCGCACTCGGGTGTCGTGTGTGAACTCCGGCCCTGTCTGAAATCCCGCTCCCTATTCTCCGTTCCCGTTCGAGCCAATCAGAGGCCGACCACTCGGTGCATCGGTCTTATCCCGAAAGTCAATATCCCGTGTATAAAAGCTCTCGTACATTAAATAAACAAAGAAGTCTTCCTCATTTCCATGGATGCTTCTCGACACAGATCGTGCCACTCGTTTGCATTCTTGTCAGGAAAACTCAACAGTCGTCTCGACACACGGAGCTAACCGATTCTTGGCAGACCAAGACACTCAAAAGATATGGAGAAAGTTGGCTCCCAACATGCCCTTCCCGGTGGATTTCCAACCTCATTGGAATCTCAAAAAGGGTATACAGACTCACAATCTAACCATGATCTGTCACTTCAAACCGCAACAGACCTAAATCAACAATCGCTTCACCAAAGCCAGGAAATCGAATACCTTGAGGGATGGAAATTGATACTTGCGGTTGGGATTGTAGCGCTCGCGTCGTTCACAATGCTGCTTGATACCTCTATTGTGGTTACAGTCAGTAGTTTTCTACCATCGTGTTCCACCCAAAGCTGACGTCCTCTAGGCCATTCCAAGAATCACCAGTGATTTTCACTCGCTCGACGATGTTGGGTGGTATGGAAGCTCATATCTGCTTGCAAGGTACTTTTTTCCTTGAGCAATGTACGAGACCTATGCTGACATTCTCAAAGCTCATCACTACAGCCTTTGACCGGTAAGCTCTACAGTCAATTCAACACAAAGGTGACCTTCAACAACCCCACTTCAGTTATTGGGTATCACTGACTGTTTTGAAAAGTGGACCTTTCTCCTCTTCATTGGATTATTTGAAGTCGGCTCATTAATATGTGGCGTTGCTCAGTCCTCGAAAATGCTCATAGTAGGACGCGCTGTGGCAGGTATGGGTGGCTCTGGGTTGATGAACGGGGGCCTGACTATCTTGTCTGCATGTGCTCCTCCTGAGAAGAGACCAGCCCTATTCGGTTTCCTGATGGGCTGTAAGTTCGTCCAAAATTCTAAACTAGCTCATGGGATTGCTCACATGGAGAAGTCGCACAAATAGGAATTCTCATCGGGCCATTGCTTGGAGGCGTATTGACGGAGTATACAACCTGGCGTTGGTGTGAGCATGTCTACTACAGAGAGCTGAAGATGTGCTGACTATATCTTGAGGCTTCTTCATCAATCTTCCCATCGGAGCTGTGGTCGCAGGTGCTCTTGTCTTCATCCACATTCCTGATGTTGGATCTGCTCGGCCCATGACGAAGTCTGTTCGAACAATTTTTAGAGTCTTCGACATTATCGGCTTCCTCTTGTTCGTCCCAACAATGATTATGTTCCTCCTCGCACTCGAATGGGGTGGAACACTCTATGCTTGGAATTCTGCCACCGTCCTTGGAATGTTCTGTGGCGCTGCTGTGAACTTCGCACTCTTCGTATACTGGGAACATAGGATGGGAGATGAGGCTATGATACCTCCGGGTATGATCAAGCGAAAGGTGATCTGGTGTGCATGTCTCGTTACATTCTTCATTGGAGGCATAATGATGATCACCTCATACTACTTGGCCATCTATTTTCAAGCTGTGCGAGGGCAGTCTCCAACACACAGCGGCGTTGATGTCCTTCCCAGTATCATCTCGAACATGGTTACTGCGGCTATATCTGGGATATTGGTTGGCCGCATCGGATACTATCTTCCCTTCAGCATTGTCGGCGCTGTTCTCAGCTCCATTGGCTGCGGACTTATGTCATCTTGGACACCAAAAACGAGTACAGCCATCTGGATCTTCTACCAAATCATTACTGGCATCGGTCGTGGACTTAGTATGCAAATGCCCATTATCGCCATGACTGCAAACGTCTCCTCTGCTGAGAATCCTGTCGGCATGGCCCTCATAATCTTCGCACAACAATTCGGAGGTTCTGTATGGCTCGCTATCGCCGCGACTGCTTTCTCTGGTTCTCTCGACAAGGGCCTTGCCAGATACGTTCCTGGAATCAGTCCTGAACTCATCCAATCCGCCGGTGCTACTGGATATCGGAATGTTGTACCTGCTGCAAGTGTGGATGGAGTAGTCGCGAGTTACAACGAGGCCGTCAATACTGTGTTTCATATCGCAGCTGGCGTGGCGGTTGGTTGTTTTGTGTTCAGTTGGGGAATGGGGTGGAAGAGCGTTAAGAAGCTGAAGAATGTCGAATCTTAGACGGAGAGTGAGACTCCTATTTAAGTAGTATTAGAGTTGTATTGCATTGCCGAGCTGGATTGAACAACGGTGCTGGAGTTTCGAAGATCATGATCCGGGCTTGAGGTGGTGGAAATACGTCAACTTAGTTGTAAAGATAAGTCTTGTCTGGCTAGACGTTGCACTATAGAATCAGAGCTAGACGTATGGTAGTTATTGCACGACCCATGTCTCTTGGCTGGGAACTCGAGCGTCTCCTTTCATCTTGGCTTCTCCGGTACGCAACAGAGGAGTTTCATGGAAATTTGAAGTTGGAATACTGCATGCTTGAGCTGGAGAAGCTAACTAAAAGACCAGCAGGGCTGAAGCGAGCTTCCAACTTCTACCCAAGAAGTATTACTTCATGTAGGTATACTGGGAATTTAGTCACGTTTCCTTTGTCCCGAAAATCGATCTCTCCAAATTCACCCTTTCACAGCGATTAAACTTTACCATATTGAAAAATTCAGCGTCAAAAACCCGAGTCCCCATCTCACTACGATTTGCCCTACGATCCTCCTCAACGATGGAGCCTCCCAGATTTTCCTTTATGCTTGAGGTGATCACTGCATGCGTTACGGGTTTATATATTGCTTGGTATCTTTTACAGAAGTCAAAGACAAACTTGCGCAGCTACCCGATGGTCGGAACGCCAGAAGATCTCCATCTCCACGAGCTTCTCATCATTGCCCACAGACAGGTAGTATCCCCAGTAATACTCATAGCCACTTGTGCGGTAGCTAACCTTTTTGAAGTATCCAGACGCACCATTCATCATCCAAGAAGTCTCGAATCTCCCACCGACCGTCGTCCTCCCATCCCGATACATCGATGAAGTCAAGAACTTTCCGGAGTCGAAGCTCAGTTTCAGCGAAGGACTCAGATATCGTTTAGCCACTAAATATACTACCATGCTTCCCGCAATAGGAGACGAAAACCTCATCAATGCCGTCAAGATCGACCTCACTCGAAACTTGGCACGAACATTCCCCGACCTCCAAGACGAAGCCGAGTACGCGATTCCTTTAAATATCGGGGAATGCGAATACTGGACACCAATTCACCTCTACGGCAAGATTCTCAGGATCATCGCTCTTCTCTCTGGTCGCATCTTTGTTGGCTTGCCGCTAAGCCGCAATGAGGAGTGGATAAATCTCACCATCAAGTACACTATGGACACCTTCGCAGCGATAGAGCCTGTAACTAGCGTATCTCCCTTCTGGAGATGGGCATGCGCTCCTTTCATGAAGGCAGTCAAGCTGGTACACAAGGACCTTGACGATGGTGCTCGCCTGTTGATGCCCATCTTACAAGAACGTCGTCGAAACATGGGAGATCCGAATTTTGATCCGCCACCTGATCTGATACAAGCCATCATCCAGAGATCGGGAGACAAGATTGGAGATGCTATGTATCAGAGTTGGAAGCAGATGCTTTTGAGTCTATCAGCGATTCATACGACGGCTATGGCGATAACACATACCCTGTACGACCTTGCAACACACCCCAAGTATATTGTACTACTTAGAGAGGAGTTAACAAGTGTGATGAAGGAAGATGGCGGTGTACTCACCAAGACGAATCTGGCGAAGTTGAAGAAAATGGATAGTTGTCTCAAGGAGAGTCAACGAATGAACCCGCCAGGCTGTTGTAAGGTTCCCCGCAGCATAGTATTCTAAGACAGTCTCTGACATGCAACAGTGGGCGTCACACGCTTATCAACCTCCGACATCACGCTCTCAGATGGACTGCAGATCCCCAAAGGTACATATATCGCATTTTCAAGTATCGGTATAAACTACGACGAGGCTATATATCCATCACCATATCAATTCCAGCCATTTCGCTTCAGCGACCTTCGCTCTCAGCCTGGCAACGTAAATCGGTACCAATTTGTCTCCACATCGCCTGAAAGTATCGTTTTCGGTCATGGTACGCATGCTTGCCCTGGTCGACCATTTGCCAGCAGTGAGATTAAGGTCATACTTGCTAGATTGTTGATGACATACGATATCAAGTTGATGGAGGGGACGAAGAGACCGGAGAATGTGAAAGGAAAGACGACGCTTATGCCGGATCCACGGGCCCAGATAATGTTTCGCAGAAGAGAGACTTAATTTGCATGAAGCCTGGTAGAGCAACAAATGGGCTTGTGCCAGAGCTCTGGTGCGCAGCTCAGGCTCTTCGATATTCTACTTAACCTGGTAGTCATCTTAAGCGAGACAGAAAAGGGGAAGGTCGTCCCAATTCTGACGTTGTTGCCGGACCACGTGGACATCGCAGTAAGCTCATACTGCATCCAATAATTACATATTCTAGATATTCAGTCAAGTACACACTTTCAATGCTTCCGCGTTTCTAGTTCTTGTTACTTAAATCTGCCAAATTTACCCCGCACTTACATCGCGGGGTTCCCAAGCTTCAAGCTTAAGCTAGCTTAACGAATCAACATCCAGACTATGAGATATCTATATAAGAGTCCATCATATGGGATCTGCATATCCTTAGATCCAAAGTCCAAAAGGAGAAAGTTGAACCTAAGAGCACCAAAATATCCCACCTTTGAGACCCACAGATGCTAGTGTCTAAGAGTGCGGTTACGGAGTACACTTGATGACGATGGCTTCTCCGTAAACAATGCCGACCTTTTGAGAGCTTCCTATTTCTTTGCTGAGCTTACAATGTTCCCTTGCTTCAATATTATGAGAATAGACGAGGTTCTGAATAGCGAACGAGGATCTTGAAGTCACCCACCCCGCACAACACTATTTACCCCGCCTTTGGTGATGAGGGACGACCAAACAGAGCTGCACACTGTTGCACTTGACAAGGAGCCTCTTGCAACGATTCAGCAAGAATCTGACAATGACCCTCCACCAGATGGAGGGTTTGGTTGGGTGCAAGTAGGCGCTGCATTTATTATCAACTGCTTTACATGGGGACAAACAGCCGTCAGTACCCCCATGCTCCTATAAAGCAAAAGTCCTGACATGAAAAGTCATACTCAGTCTATCTCGCACACTACCTCTCCTCCGACCAATTTCCAGCTGCTACTTCAATCGATTACGCCCTCGTCGGCGGCATACAGTTCGCTGTGTCTTTGCTAATTGCGCCTGTCGTAACCATCATTGCTCGAAGATCTAGCACGCAACCTCCCATGATATTTGGTATCCTCCTCCAAACAGTTGGATTTATCACAGCGTCTTATGCGAAGAAAATCTGGCACCTGTACCTCTCTCAAGGTCTTCTCATCGGACTTGGACTTGGCTTCATCTTTGTGCCTAGCACGCCAACTCTCTCACAATGGTTTAGCAAGAAACGTTCTCTTGCTGTCGGTATATCTTCTGCAGGATCTGGAGTGGGCGGTCTTCTCTTTTCCCTCGGAAGTCAAGCCATCATTGATTCTCTGTCCCTTGCATGGGCTTTTAGAATCACAGCCATAATTTGTGGAGTCATGAACCTCATCGCTGTCGCAATCATACGAAATCGGAATGCAGCAGTCAAGCCCCCACAATTAGGTTTTGATACCAAACTACTGTTCAGGTATGATGTGTTCCTCCTTCTCTCGTGGGGTTTCATGTCCATGCTTGGCTACATGATGCTCCTCTACTCTCTGCCAAACTTTGCAAACAGTATCGGCCTAGACAAACCTCAGGCAGCAGCAATATCTGCGTTTTTGAATCTGGGAACAGCGATTGGGCGACCCATGATTGGGTTGACGAGTGATAGGTTGGGCAGGATTGAGGTTGCGGGTTGCATGACGTTCTTTTGTGGACTTACTTGTTTCGTCATCTGGATTCCTGCAAAGGTTTATGAAGTTACAGTTTTCTTCGCCATTGTCAGTGGCGCTGTGGTAGGTGTATTTTGGATGGTGAGTACGCCCGAAGGTGACTTTAGTATGATGAAACTGATGCAAGGTAGACTGTTGCTCCGATCTCAGTGGAAGTTGCAGGACTGAACTAAGTCCCGTCCTTGCTGTCCTTGATGTGGTTAACTATATTCCTGCCTATCTTATGTAAGTCAAAATAAACCTTTCAGCTTGGATGTGTTGCTTACACTGGCGACAGTCGCTGAGGTCATTGCTTTGGAGCTTCGCCGAAAGGATGCCACGAACGAATATCTGTATCCTCAAATTTTCGCTGGTCTATCCATGATCATCGCAAGTGCTTGCTTGCTCGAATTGTGGCGCCACAAGAACTTAAAGAATTTCCTCAAACACAAGTTGTTGCGTCGCTAACGAACAACATAATTTGACGGAAATAACGAAGACCAGGAACTGGGGTTGTATGTAATTCTAAAGGAGTCGCGCAATTTCCAATGCCTTACTAACTTTAAAGAATCAAATTTTAAAACCAAAGCCCCTGAGAGCCGCAAGTCCTGGGCACTGAGATGCCTGAAAGTGTCAGGGTCTGGTAGCCCGGAACTCTCTAAAGTTCTAGCCAGGATACAGTGGTTGAAGCCTGAAGGAAATTTCGCTAGTGGTGAAAGGGATGCCACTTGGCATAAAGCGCCTGAATTTGAGCATCCCTGAAGACTTTGGGCTGAGATACATACAATACAACAGGATGAGTTGGGTACATGCTAGAAAGGTTATGCGATGAAGCCATACCAGGAGTTTTGAATATGCAATGATTTTGTGACTTTTTGAGGGGTCGCTCTTTCCTCCTCAGCTTGTCTTCACAATCACACCTCGTCGTCAACCTCGCCTCAACTTCTGAACTTCGAGATGAATTTCGAAACTCCTCCCGGCTTCTTCACCTCTTCGGACTCATCCAGCTTCACCAACCGATCGGAGAAATCCATCTCATCTAGCCTCACCCAATGAGTCTTGTGGTAGAACTTATATCCAACAAACAGCAAGATACTCGCCGGAATGGTAATATAACTCGTGATAAGTGTCCTCCAATTGAACGGATCCAAGAAAGCTGTGAATCCCTGAATCAACAGGATGAAGATGTTGAGGAACAGATTGAATCTATAAATCCAGATCGACCCGAAAGCCTTGAATGGATAGGTGTTAATGTCGATGCCTTGTTTGTTCATTCCACTGCGGACACGTAAATGGGTGAATACGATACATGCCCATGCGATATAAGCTGCAGAACCTCCAACAGATGCCATATAAGTGAATACTTGGCCGGCTGTAACTTTGAGATTCATGAGTGCGAGAAGACCCCATGTGCACGATGTGAGGATTGCGACGTATGGAACTATGACTAGCATTAGCGTCCTCCTCTGAGCATGCCAAGACATGGATACCAACCTCCTTTCTTCGAGGTGATGGTGAAGACCTTCGGTGCACGGCCTGTAAGAGCGAGTGCATAGAGTGCCCGCGACTGCACATATATGCATCCATTTCCAGCCGATATGAATGCAATAATGATCAAGACGTTGACGAACTCGGCAGAAGATTTCCATCCTGCTTGTGTAAACCCAATGGTGAAAGGGGAGGAAGCAGTCTTTGAAGCTGCGTTGACCAATTGAGGTGAGTCGGAGGGGCAGATGAGACCTTGAAAAAAGATGATGCCCAAGTAGACGAACAGGATCCGGTACACAACCGAGTTAACACCCTGAGAAAGTTAGCTTTCGAGCAAGTCAGTAGATAGGGAAACGAACTCTTGGAATGGACCTTCTAGGATCCTTCGTCTCCCCGGCAGCAAGGGAGATAATCTCTGTCCCAACATAGTAAGATGCGGCAAGGACGAAGACTTGTCCGAAACCATTGATACCATTGACAATAGGTCCCTGCGGCGCCGTCCAATACCGGAAACCAATATAACCATTGCCAAATGCCCCAACATTGACCAAGAAAGACACGAAGAAACAGACTGCAAGTGATATGATCTTAAACCATCCGAGATAGTACTCGATCTCACCATATGCCACTACCCCAAGTGTAGTGAGTACAGAGAAGAAGCCCCAGAAGATGAGCACCCAAGCCCATTTTGGCACCGTGGATTCGTCGACCCAATAGCCGATAATGAGAATTGCTCCATTCCATTCTGTTGCTTGTCAGAAGCTGCTTTTTCGCCAGGCAGTGGCTGTTTTTCTCACCAGATCCTAGGAATACGCTCCACATGAAATAATACATCCATGCCATGGCGAAGGAGAAGGCGGGGTCAACGAATCTGTTCGCATGTTCGATGAAGCCTCCCGCGATTGGGAACATGGTCGTAACTTCGCCGATACTTTGCATCAGTGCCCAAACCATGAAGCCTGATGTTGTCAGTAGCATGCTCTCATCTCTCTTCAGTCCGGGAAGGACATACCAATGACTCCAAAGCCAAGTAAAGCTCCAAGCGGACCCGAGAGGAATAGCGCATATCCAAATCCGTAGAAACAACTTGCTCCGATGACACTGGCAAGTGAAATCAAAGTAACATGTCTCCCCTTCAATCCTCTTCTCAGCCCGTCCTCGATGATAATTCCATCGTGAACATCCACAGTCGTGGCCTCCACTCCAGCACCTTTCTCAATCGAGACATCCTTCCCCGACAATGATGACCCTGCAGCTTCGAATCCCGTTGATGTTGACATCTTGACTTTCAACCTCTCAAAGGATTGAGAAGAGACAAAGTCGAGTAACGAGAAAGATCCAAGCATCGGCACGATCACCATGCATAAGTATATCCGACGAAGCTTATCAAAGTTCGAAGGGGATCGGCCAAGCCCACTTATTGTTTGCGCGGCGATGCCTGTCTCGCCACCGTGCATACCTGGAAATAATCCATGATAACAGAGATAACACCTACATTTCGGAGCATGTTGACAGGAATCTGGATTTTACAATGGAGACACAGGTGCCAAGATAACAATCTTACGGGTACGTCCGATGAGGACGAAGCATTTGCTCGTTCAAAACTTCTAGACCCAGCTTCATGTCCAACTCGCTGGAGGATGGCCACAATATGACGCCAAGAAACGTGATAATAACGCAATTCAAGGGCACGAAGTGAGTTACTAGAGTCTAACAGATGCAATATATTTATTGAGTATGTCCAATGATTGTCCAGACTTATAGGTGGGACAGAAGCAGAGGAGGTGGGAACTCAAAGGTGGGGGTGGGACGCGGGCCGATTCTACCCCATTACTTATGATAGGGACGAACCGCAGCTCGCATAGATAAACAAAAATCATACTACAGAAGGCTTTTTTAAGGATTGGGGTTTGATGCCTTTACTTGAAGTGAACTTGGAACCGTCGACGTCGCCCTCAAGGTGACTGAGACTCGGTTGATACTATGCTCATGCGATGTGTGGGGTCGTGGAACCAACCCGAGCCCACGGCATCGGTCATGTATCCTTGTTGCTTGAAGAAGCGGCTATCAATATCAAGTAGTCCAATCGACTGAGAAAGAGATGATGCCTTGATCGCCTCGCCCCTTTTGTGACAAGAGGCAAAAATACTAGACTTATACCCCAAAATCAAACAATACGTTGACCAACAAACAGACGGAGGCACAATGAAGGGCGAAAAGACACCTAGTCACCTATCAGATCCAACACGTCAAATGGCGCTTGCCTATAGGAAAGAGACTGCATTCTATTTGAGCTCGTCTAGGTGGTTTTGCAACGCTTATCTACGCCCTAACAAGTTAATGACATGCCCAGCCTCCTTTTCCTACACTATCGCACACTACTATCGTCCTCTCTCCCACCCTATATTACAATCCTACAGTCATAAAGTCGTCAACCAAAATACATGGTGGTCTAAAGTGCAGTCCCAATGCTATCTACCAAACTTCCTTTCCGGAATTCTGAACTCCTCATCGATCGAATGGGAGATATTCGTCTTGAAGGTATCTCTTTTCTCTCTCCGACTTCTTCGTCCGAGGAAGTGTATTCTTTCAATACTTGTGCCGTGGCAGAACGTTCATCCATCTCGATGAGTATCGAGCCAAATGCAGATACAGTCCCAGTTGACCCATCAAGCCACCTCTCAACAAGATTTTGAGGTGACTGAAAATTCTCATTATCGGGCCCCTCTTCAGTCACACATTCCTGTGGAGTTTCAGGCACCGACTTATCAACCATGAGTTGTGTGAGCGGTGACTTTGGAAGCGGAGGTGTCGGTGCTCTAGGAGATCGCATCGGAGAAGAAGGGACAGGCTCGAACAATGGTACAGGAGGATTGTCCTCGATTGCTAAGGACGAGCCACTCCCAACCAGACGAAACCTCGGTACAGCGCTTGGTTGTAATGTTGGCGAGTCATCGCGGTACGTTTCAGGTACGAGCTTTGACCACATACCAGGTGCGATCGGGACACCCAACGATCGTGGACGTGAAGATTCCCCGAGTGCGGAGTCATGGTCGGGCGCAAACACAGGGCACACGCCTGAACCTGGTTCAACACGGGTTCCTGTGGGGTATGGAGTGCGGTATGGAGACATTGGAGAGTATCCATCGCGTAGAGATGTGGGAGCTGGTCGTAGGGAATGTTGTGAGTTCATGGTATGTGGCGATCCTGGGGAGTATAGGCTCGACGAGGAAGGTGCAATGCTCGATGTTGGAGAGCTCGACCAAACAGATCGTGTGAGGATTTTTTGGCCGATGAAAGGTGCCGAATCAGCTCGTCGAAGTGGTAAAGAAGGATATGGTGGTTCGGGAGTCTGCGGTCGCTTGGTTTGCATTGTTGTAGAAGTTGACATTGGTATAGAATCGGATTGAAGGTATTCACGGAGGAATACTGGTGATAGTGGACGTCGGAGATCTGCTTTATGTCTATTGACGTTATTGGGATATGACATGGCGGTTTCGGTGCGAGGAAGTGGATATTGTATAGGGCGGATGTCAGGAAGCGTCCGTGAGCGTTGAATCCCAGGGTGATACAAGGCATGTGGTGCAGCAAGTCCAGCAGCGGGTGGTGGCGGTTGTGGCATGGAGGGAGTATGTAGCTGAAAGCTTTTGACACTGTAACCCTCTTTCAAGGTCTCGTCCATCAGCCACATAGCCCTAGCTTCTGCGACCTCGAGTCTGCCGGCTTCTTCGAGATCTTTGTGGTGCCTCTGACGGCGCTGTCGCGAACGGCGAAACGAGTAGAAAACCACGAAGAAGAATATGAGGAAAAGAATAACCGAAACCAAGACGAGGATGAGGACGTGCTCCAGATAAGTCTGAGAATTTGGTTCTGTGGGAAGTGCAAATGACGATTGTTCCACCTAGATAGTGTTAGGAACCAGTCTGGAACTGTGCTCTGTACACTTACCTCTACTGAAGACAGTGTTGGGTTGACAAAAGCAATTCCATTACCTACTAGCTTACTACTAGATGATGTCGGTGCTGACGGTCTGATAGATGTCGCCAAAGTCGTAGACGGCGAGATAGAAATATGAATAGGAGAGGAAGCTTTCGTCGAGGAGGATATTAAGGCCGTCGAGATTGAAGAAGCCACCGCGGAAACTGAGGCCGAAGTCACTGACGTGAGGCATTCTGCACACGACAAGAAAGTGTCGCGGCTCTCGGTGCCGTATTCAAACATTGTGGAGTCGGAGTCTGAAAGAAGTTGTAATAGGATTAATGGATGGGATTAGATGGTGATTCGAGCATATCCGAGAGAGACCACCAGTCTAGGATGAATGCTGTGAAGAGAGGGAGTTGGACATAGATTTGAATTAGTCCGTCGTCCTTGGATTTCTCTAAAAAGAAATAAGTCATGAGTTGAAGAAATCTGGCAGATATGGCAGGTGGCCTGCAATGTCTTTATGTGAACGACGAACTCAACCATAACGATGACCTAGGAGGTCTGGACCAAACGCGTTGCACACCGAATCAAAGTTTCCTCGGAGCAGACCAACGTACGACTGTTCGTTTGGCTCGGCAGCCTGATGGCAATGGTGAGAGGCTAAACTTTAGATGCCAACATTGCATGAGATACTCTATGCTCCCGGGAAGATGCATAGGTCAAAGCATGCACTGAACAGTTCGTCTGGGCCAGAGGGAAAATCCGAAAGTGGAGCGAGTACGAACTATGATATTGATGGACGTGAATTTACTGGATCGTTATCTTTATCCAGGATGAACCATATCTCCAATTCAGCCAGGAGGCATGATCTGACCTTGAGGTACCTCCCGTGAGGCTTTGGGTGCCGCACAGTTACACTTCTGGAAGAATCTACTCCCAGTAATATTGGGAATCCGAGCCCCATCCCTGCTCTATCATCCATAGGACCAATGACCACAAGCGGCGGACAGGTTCTTGCAAACCCAGATCTTCGGCTCACGGATCAAGGGGTAGCACTTGCCTTGCCCTCTATGCTCTTTGTTGCGATTAGCTGGGCCATCCCACGAGCCGCGCTACATAGGGCGCAGATGCACCAATCGAGGAGCTTATTGACTCAACAAGCTTATGGCGATCCCCCGGAGCCACACATGCCTGGCAACAGCTGGCAAAATAAGATTTTCAAACCGTTCGCCTTATCCCTTGGCGGCTGTTCGCTAAATAAAGTTTGTCTCAGGAGAGCACGAGCCAAAACAATTCGCACCTCCACAGACAGCAATCTTGACCAAACTCTCTCCAGGCTTGTTTGAGGAGAGAGGGGCTTGCATACCTCTGTAGGAGGTGGACGCTCTGATCACGTGAAATAAAAGCAGGTATGCTCCATGGGCACTTGCACTTTTTCGTCCGCCCCCATTTGTAAACGGCAATCAAGAAAACCTTACTTCGCAGACATGCAAAGACATGGGCCTACAAACATGTACCTGATCTAGGGCTAGAGCCAAGAAAGTGCGTTGCACTCTCAGTCTCAACTTAGACGTTTCCTACTCAGACCTGTGCATAGGTCTTTCCTGCCTTCATGGCCAAGAACCAATCCGTCTGAAGGCAATGACTTGATGCAAATCTGCGCAGGGTAATACTTGCATTCGACTATTGGCTTGTGATGAAGATGGCTGATCTGATCAAGCAACGATTTCGGTAACTCTGTGAAAGGTTTGACCAGAGTCCCTTCCAATGCAGACGATGGAGCCACAATACTAGCTCGCACTGTGTGTCGTGAGCAAACCAGTGTCGGAAAGACCTCGCTGTCGTCCTGGGCCTAATCGAATGCACCAACCATAGCAGAAGCTGGGGGAAAATTGCTGTCTACACGTGATCATCCGGGGTAAATGTTTCGAAACAGTCACGGATCTTGACTGAATGGCCGATCAGATCTCTCTGGCCACAGGAAGGCCAATGCGAGTACGGAGTCGAGACCGAGCTTCAAGGTGTTCGTGTTCAAACCCCCAACGGTTCATCGGGCATCAATATCTGAATCCGAGGGTTGGAGTACGAGTATGGCTCGTCCCAATTCCAACCGAAGGCGAACGGCTGTCAAAGCTTTTCGTAAAGTATTGGATACTAGCAGTATTGGACTCTGTTCTATCTGCCGCACGTATCGCAAACTTGTAGATATTGGATAGCTTCGGTACCCATGTAGATCAGGTTTCTTTAAGCGCAGCTCGGTACGTTGTCTGGAAAGTTTGAGCACTTACAGCGGTCGTGAAGCTTGACCACAATGGATCTGTGTCCATCGGGTATGGATTCTTAACGAGGAGGTAGATCCGCTGTCGAACTCTATGCTATTGCGGCATGGATCCCATGACAGTACAATTTCCCAGGCCAGGCTTGTAAGGCTGGATAGTACGGAGTTGTTTGATTTGCAGAGCACCCTTTGCATCCAGATATACTGATGTTCCATGCACAGAATTAACGAATCATGGAGAACAGTGTTCTTGCACTTCGCTACTCTGACCCTGTCAGGCCTCGCAACACATGGCAACATGGACTTGCTTCTATCATCCATGTCTCCTCGAGGAACTGGAAATGTATTGTAGAAACCAATCAACAATACGACCGACAAAGGTTAGCATTATAGTTCGTACGAATACCTCTACCTCACTAGCCCTCTCACCCACGAGAGAACTTGACAACGTTTTTCAACATTCTCATCAAAAATACTGGGTAGGTTATTTGTCGACCATTGCCGTCGCCAACACTGTCATGCATGGCCAAGAAATTCCCGTTATGCCAATGTTTATGCCATTTTGGGCGTATGTGCGCCAATCAGACGCGTTTCCGACCCCATACCGAGTCCTCGGAGGCTGAGACGAATTCATAGAGTTTTCGAATTCGAATATCGCGTCCCAGGATCGATGCCAATATCATCTTGGCATCTGACTGCCCATGCGCGTATCCCCCACCTCCCCCGGCGACAATGCCAGATGGGGAAAATCGACCGATGCACAAATCGACACCCAGATCTTTCGTTGCATATCGCGATCCTGCACGAGATACTCGTGTCGCCAGAAAGTCTGTGAACCCCCCGCTTTAATCCCACAAAGTAATACCGGCGAACTTCATCGTCCCACAACACACCCCGTAGAGCACGTTTGTTAGGGATCACGAACTTTCTGGCAACACAATTATTGTTGCAACAGCAAGATTGCTTCGTACCTCGTGGTACGCTGGTCCGTATTTCGAATCCCTATTGAGTGCCTCTGACTGGCGACTTAGAGCTAGTGGGAGCTGCGTCTACCTCTGTATACCCGAGGTGGCCTTTTACCGATGTGAAGGGCAACAACCTAGCCCATCAACAGTTTTGTTGCACGTTTCGCTGTATGGCGCCAGGTTGTGGGTGTTGGTCCTCATCTCGGGATGGCCACAGCCACGACTCAGGGCAAACAATTTGTTGCATATCGCGATCCTGGAGAAGGTATATCTGCTTCCGGCTGAGACTTGTGTTTGACTTTCCTGCAGAGTTGTGATATATCTGCACTGATTCACGCACAACCACACCTGCCACTCGTACCTTTCCACCTTTTCCCCAGTTTTGGAGACAAGCGAGGAGCCACGGTACTAGTTAACCCCATCTGCAGTCCTTTTTTGCGTTTCAACACGGTAGAATGTAGGAGCTCTACTTTGGCTGAGACGTAGTGTGCATATGCAATGACTTCGAGGTGGCGCCAACGTCGATGCAGCCAAAGCACGCGTTATGAGGCTGTGATTCGCTATCAGCCGGTCGTGTAGCTGACGGTCGTTCCGAAGACTGGATTCTCGGGTTCCGGGATGAGGTTTGTGCGATGTTGGATAAGAGTGAAGGAAAGGTTCGTGTTCAAAGACAAAAGTTCAGCACTCGGATGCGGTGAAAGGTTTTCCCGAGAATCATATCACGTGATACTGTCCCTCCAAAGGTTCCATCTCCAGGTTCAGCAGATTTGCTTAACGACGAGCCATTTCTTTTTCACGGAAATTGCAACAGCATACCTTGGTATTCTAACACTCAGTTTGTGAGAACTATAGGGTCCGGCCTTCTCAAAGCCTTTAGAAGGAGACTAGACATGTTTGAGAACATCAAGTGTCGAAAAAGTGGACGGAGGGTTAGAACGTTAGATTACAGAGCTCAATCCTGTTAGTATCAGTGTTTACGTTATTGCATTAAGGAAAAGACATAAAGGTAGAGATTGGCGTTGTTACTGAGCAGTGAAGAGACATCAAAACTTTGAGCTTCGCATTACTATAGACATGATATCGACATAGGTATAGAACAACGTGTCTGTATCGAAAGTCCATCAACAATTGATTAGGTCATCAATGCATTACCGATTTGCTGACACAAAATATGCCTGCCACCTTTATCTTCCCTTCGTCTACTATCGATGTGATCGATTCCAAGTCTCAGAGAGTATAAGAACACACTGTATGACCCAAGGTCACATTTGAGGAATTCCGAGAAGTTACACAACATCGTCCCAAATGCCTACCAGATGCCAACCATCCATCAATTCAGGCCCAGATCTCAAAGAACTCCAGGATCGATGAAGCCCGAGCCGGTGGTTTGATTTTCACGTCTGGTATCAGCGAGCGTTGGTCTCCTTTTAATGCCGGATTTGTGTATTACCCAACCCGGATATTTCTGGAGCTGCAAAGTGTTCCGGCATGGGCTGCTTCCCAAGACTGTTGCGGTGACGTTCAGCCTTCTTCTGTCTTTGTCTGTCCAATCTGTCGTCTGGGTCCCAGGGCTTTGTAAAGGTCTGTTTAGCACTGCCCCTGGTACTTGTCGATGAAAACTGCATGACTGATGAACTCGCGGATCTAGCAGCTATCTCGGCAGCTTGTTCAGCTTGGATCTGCCCGGACCGCTCAGCAAGTATTTCCTTGCCGCCCTCATGCGTCTCACAAGATAATTTCTACTGTTTGCATCTTTTGATGACCCAATCCAAGGTGTCAAACATACGAAGGTTTCATTCCTTCATATTCACTAGAACTTCGGAAAACCCGCTGCGCACCCGTCCTTCATCAAGATCTTTATGAAGGTATTCATGAATCCACGTGTCAACAGTGGACCGTGGGGCCTTGATTTCGACATATATCAGTGCGGATAGCTCTTCCATCAGGCGTTCTAGTAGGACTCTGGTGCCATGATCGTCTTAAGAAGGTCCGCAAGATCACGATACCTGCACTCTAATAGAGCAGTCATAGTGACGAGGATATCAATAAGACTGACAGATCGTAGAGAGTACTTCAAAAGCTGATCCCTGGTCGTCTGGGTTGGCCTTAACATTTCTGATCGTAATAAAGTTCGAACCAATATTGACGCTTTAGCATAAGATTCCATGAGAAGCCCAGACCACGAAATTCCATGAAATAAATGTTGAATCTGGCTTACTGTACTTGTAAGAGGCTTCACTTTTCACGTCGTCAACAGGGCATCGGTCCGCTGTGACCGACCGCGGACCAAATGACAATTCCCCGAAGCCGCTATAATTGATGCTAAAGCTACGTCCTGCAGGATTTGATGACTGTACCCTGGTACTCTGTGCAACACGTTCGTCGATGGATATGTCTTGCCCGCCGACTGGAACCCAATTTTCAATTTTGGATAGAGAATGACAACAACACTGTTAGCCAAATCTGAATACCACCCTTGCTCTCGGAGCTTACCTCAAAATGCCTCGAAAGTATGCGGGGCGTGTTCTGGGGTTTTGAAAGACTGTTTCTGATCAATGTTCCAGAATACCCAGCTTCCTTGTCTCGGCGCTCACTCGTGACTTGATCCCATGAATTATGTCGGGTGCAAATCCTGGCGCCACACTCACAATCAAGTTGAGAATTGGCTTGGGTCTCAGAACACTTTCTGTACCTTTAGAAAGTTCCAGTTCTTGCGAGAAGACTGATTAGATAGGCCAGACAAAACCCGCCTGGACTTAGTTCTCTGATATAGCGTCCGTAAATCGGCTATGGGCGAAGGCGAAGCCGCGGCATCATTTTCACCAGTGCTATACTTTGTTGGGCTTGCGTTTGAACTCTCATTCTGGCGTAAAAGGTAGCCTCCAAAAGTAATGTGCTTGCTGCCGAGCGGCCGGGTGTTCACAAGAATACTAGGGTCATCTGGCAGAAGTATAGTTTCCATGTCGACTCCCCCAGCTTCCAGGATGCGATCGTCTTGTTGCAAGCGGATTTTTCCACCTTGTTCGTGGAACATATTAATCCGGGCATTAGATATGGAAAGCATAGTCACTGGCGGCGGATTAGGAAGCAGCCTCAGAACAGCCGCGAAGAACTGGCTTTGTCTTTGTGTACCTAGGATATAGATTCGTTTTCGGTCATCCTCGGTGACATCGGAATGGTAAGGTTGATGTTGTGATGTGTACGTCCGGCACGTGCAGGTGAAACTTGCGGTTGTCTGGGTCCAGCGCAGGCGTCGAGGAAGCCATCGTGTTCGGCTTAGAGGCCACATCGCCTCTCGTGAGTATCCAAAGTGCAGGTGGTATCTCATGCATCGGATCTGGATGTTGTCAAAGTTGTTTATTGACGATGTTGGAGGTTGGATTCCGAAGTCGCGGTCTGGGCGCGTTGAGGCCTAACAAAACGGGGCTAGTCCCAATAAGGACAAAGCCTTGGACTGGCAAGTGGTATCAAATGAGAGATTGAGGAAAGTCTAGGATATCGATATTGTAATACTAGCTCGAGCAGTCATGTCTGGTGAAGGCGGAACTATACAACATGGAGTAAGAAGTATATTTATGTCACGTGTTTCTATATATCTCCGCGCCTGGGTACTGAGGTATAATCCCTGAGCAAATTATTCTTCAACCAAGTTATTATGATCCGGTAACTCATGATTTGGCATGATCCAAGCCATGAAGAAGCTGGGGACCGAAGCTCCAATAGCGGCATAAGTGAAGTATCGCATAACGTTGGTGTACTGCGGCAGGTCAATCCTGATTTTGAAGGGCCTGGAACTTTAACTTACAGCATCATCGATAGCATTTCTATCTGAAGTACCCCACTCGGGGAGTACCGTAGTGATGGAGTTATAGAGTTGATCAACCAACGTGCTATTCGCAGCACTGCCGCCAAGCTGATTCCTCAACTCTTTCTTGAACGTTCCGGTGTACACCCCTCCAGCAATACATGACCCAATGCTCGAACCTAAGAATGAGAAACAGACGATGAGCGCAGTGATCTGTGCTAGCTGCGCGTGAGGTACTTGGATCTGAGCTCCGACAAACACCGAAGTCTGGATGATACCACTTCCCACACCTTGAATGAGTTGTACCACAACCAATTCGCCGATGGAATTTTCGGCTCCTCGAAGACGGATCATTATACCGTATCCTATAAGTCTGATGGTAACACCTCCCATGACGAGCCATTTGTATCTTCTTGTCCTCAACATGATCCAGCCTGCAACAATCCCAGCCAGACACTGCATAGCACCATTGCAATAGATGAAGAAGGTTGCGGTCCTAATCGAAAGGTTATGCGCGACTGTTGCCCATGCGTACAAGTATGTATGCGTGACAGAAAAACCCATAGAGTCGGTTGCAACGAGGAGGATCGAAGTGACGATCGCAAGACTTTTGAAGTAATGGATGGGAACAAGAGGGTACTTTGCGACAGATTTCTCGTACCAAGGAAGTGCAAGTAGGAAAGACCCTCCAAGAGCCATCAAAACGTCCAGGTATGGTGTTCGCCATCGTGAAGTAGTGGTGGACGCCAAAGTGAGGGGTAGGAGCAGCATTGCAAAACCGCCACAGAAGAGAATGGACCCTCCAAGATCGATCTGCGAACAGAACTCATAGACCGTCATCCTCTGTCTAGTGACAATTCCGGCCTTTTTAGCCTTGCCTTGGTAGTAGAGAAGAGTGGTGATGATGAAGCTGGCAGCGAAGGGCATGAGGAAAGCAAACATGCCCATCCCCCACTTCCAACCAATACCATTAATGACACTTTCGGTGATGAAAGCTGCAATCCACGGCATAATAAGAAAAGGGAAAAATGATATGCCAATAGCAAGACCTCTGTATCTGGCCGTGGTGATATCGGAAATCACGATGTCGTTCAAGATGTTCGTTCCAGATTGGCCGATGTTGTAGAAGATATATCCAGCTGCATATGCATTGATTGTCTTAGCGGTGGCGCACAAGATGTATGCCAGGACGTAGCAGGATATAGTCAAGATGTAGGTCTCTCCACGACCAATGATGTTAGACAGCTTAGCAATCGGAGGCTTGATAACGGCCCATACAATAACTCCAGCAGTACCCAGGGTCCCAAGCAATGAGATCGCTTCAAAGGAAGATGTGGCATAGTTCTGGTAGATGTATACTGTCGAGTTGTCCATTTCATACATAAGCATCATCATGGCAAGACTGTACTATGATCAGATACTTCTTGCTGAATGATGGCTATACTCACCCCGCAATGATGAAGTATCGACCCCGCTTGCCCCAGACAGCTTGCACGGCCTCAACTCGAGCAACACCAGCTTCAACCTTAGGATGAGGGTCAAAGGCTGGCTTGTGCATTGCTTCGATATCAACATCCACATCGTTCTTGCCGTCCTTGCTCTTCGTGTTGGTTGCTCGAGGCATCTCATGTACCTCGTCCGAATCAATGACATCTGGAAGGGGCCGCAATTGAGCGGAAATTGACTTTAAGAACCGCATCGTGATGATCGTGGATGGGTGGATGTTGAATGTCGTTCAGAAAGACCATCCCTTTCGAGGTATCTCATCTCTAATGTACGGATGTTCGGGCTGTGCCCGAACCTTAGCTATGCCCAATTGAAAGGTTGATCACATCGAGCGACCAATTGATGAGGGCGAGCAGATAATGGTTCGCACACGCGCGTCGAGTGCAGCGGTCATCCATGCTATCTTTGACCACCTTCAAAGTACCCAGGTACATTCCCCGGACTTATCAATCAGCTACGCGTGAGTGGTTCGTTTGACAACCAGACGATTCCAAGAAGTCCAGCGATGCTATCTAGCATCGTGTTGTTGGATGTTCCCAAGTTGTTGGTATTCAAGAAACGTTGCATTGCAGGAGCAGTCTGTTATCTAATCTTTCTGATAAGGCGAAAGTCACGCAAAATGTGACTTTGGTGATAGCATAAATGATGCTGGCTCCGTCAAGAGGAATTGCATGCGGAAAGGAATATTCCAAAGGCGTACTGTCGACCGAAACATCCCGTCGCCAAAAGTGGGATACTGTACTCGCTTCGACGAGGGGTAAAATATGAGGCAAAGGGACAATACTTGTCGACAGAACTGGAAGGTGTCGAGGCATACAGGAACAGACACCGGTTCCGTCGCATGATGTCGATGACCATCGGTTCGGAGCTTGCGCTGGCAGGTCTCGAGACTGATATGACTGCCCAGGTGATATCACGTGGGGTCTACACAGGACTGCCCAGGGCAGGTGTGAGCAGTCGATTGTCTCTAAGGGCTATAATTCCTAAGCGTGAATATTCGTTGAGTCTCCTTAAGAAAGTTATCTTTCGGAAGTCCCGCACTGTTAGTTCCTGTCTAGGCCTCGCGATACAGGATACTAGGAGGGTCTTACTTAGGTGGTAGTTAACATTCCAGACCATTGATCCGTCCACCACACTGCAAGACTCTGCAAAGGAAGATTACCGCACGAAAGTACAGCCACATATGGATAAGCTCGATCTAAAATGTTCATTGGAAAGGACAAGTAGCGACTACGAGTTCGAAGCCGAGCTGGGAGAGACTTCATTGTCTGCCGTTGTCAAACCGCCATGAAACTGCGACATTTGCATAGGGGTTCTTTCCATCGACCTCGGACTTCTAACTTCATATTATTCGGATGAACATGATAGGCATCTTATACGTCCCAAAGGGTGCAGCTTGCGAATACATCTTGCCATAAACGGCCTGAGCCGCGACAACAGCTATAGCATAGACACATCCCAATCCGAGAAATGCAAAGATCCTTTCAACTCTTAGAGATACCGAAACTCAAAAATCATATACTGAGATGAACGAGATCAGCAATGCCTTGCCCAAAGAGGGTGCTACTCCCGAGTCCTGAGTTCAGATGAACTTCTGACGAGCGCGTTTGTTTCAATCCTAATGAAACATTATTAGACTGTGCAATCGCAGAAGTCCAAATACAAAGACCCCATGTCCGCAAGCTCCCCCAAGCTCTTCCGAATCAGGCGAGCCTGGTCCCTGAGCCGTTCTCAAGTAGAACCCGCACAGATCTTAGTTCCCACGTGCAAAAGCCGTTCTTTCTCCACGATTTCGGACCCGAATTCTCGGATGAGCGTGAATGGGGGTAGAATACGAGTAGCGTACAAAGGGCGTTCATGTCCCAAAAGGAGTGGGCGGCCACGAGGCGCACAGATGGAAACATCCTCAGCCAATATCTTTGTGAGAAATATCCAGCATTGAGGTTCTCCAGAAAACGATGAAGTGCTTGCGAAGTGTCCAATGATAGACAGGCGCATGGATCGTGGTCTTTCGAATTTCAACCTAAGCCCGCTGTCCTTTCAGGGTTAGAGATCAAACTCGATATTATCCAAATGGGTTGCGAGGTGAAATACCGAAGAGCAGATGAACCAATCTCTCCGCAAGACAAATGCCCTTGCCCCTCCCGCTCAAACAATACTAAAGCTGACAGCACAGTCTCTCAGCCCGAGGGATAGCGGAATAGCGTTAATATCTTCCGAGGATACGTTCGAGGAAAACGTCGGCCCCCAAATCCAACATCTCAACCAAAGACCCCCAAATTCCAAAGACTCCGAAGCCTTGTGAGGGAAAAGGAGTCAATTAATATTTGGACCCCACCTAACCACATAGATGCCCCCAAATTTCACGAGTCACCTCCCATGGCTCGCACAATCTGACTACTCAACTTCATTTACTCACGTGAGCTGACAGCCCCACTATCTCACTGCGCCACGATCAACTCTCACCTTTCCGCAACAGGAGATCTACCCAGGTATACCACGAGAACTCAACCATTAAGATGCGGTCATGAAGAATACGCCCTGCTGTGCTGACTGAGCGGAGCGACGTAAGCTGCATTCGGGTTCGGTGTTGTCCAATACTCTTGTCACCGCTCATGACGAGGACTGTTGAATTGAGCTTTTGGAAAATTTAATATAAGCCCAAGACACCCCTCTGCTGTTCAAGCTTTCTCAAATTTTCTCATCAACATCAAGTTAATCGCTTTGGCATCCCAAGATCGATGGGTTTCATATAACATCACTACAAAAGATATACTTTCATTACCTGCCCACAATGGTTCTCGTCCTCGCCACCCTTTTAGGGAAATCCATCTACGATGAAGTTAAAGACCGCAAAAGCGCCAGAAAAGCATGGAAAGAACGACGACGATCGCGGATATCCTCCTCTCCCACATCTTCATCTCCCACATCTCCCACGGAAGATGTCCAGACAATGAACTACCAAAGAGTGGCTCACGATCTGGAAACTTGTCATGCGAATTCTCGGTTCATTCATCACAGCAATACCTATCCCTCACGGCCGTCAACACCTCGTTCAGGAAGGTCATTTCAGAGTTCTCACGAGACGGAGACTTTACCACGTGCTTACGAGGATGAGCATGATATTCCTATTCCAGACAGGAATCCTTTGAGGTTGGAGGCGCGAGAGGGTCGGATGTCGAGTTATAGGAAAGAATTGCCTTTCGTCTTGCCATTGAGAGTTCAGGGACCGAGAGTTAGAAAGGGGGTCCCTTGGGGTCCTGACGATATTGGAGCGCGAGAAAGTTTTGAGGACAGGGAACGTTGGAGGGTACTTGAGCTGGAGTAGTTGAGTGGTTGAAGTGGTTGTTTGACTTTAGCGATGATTGAAAAAGCAGGAATTCATTGCTTGTCTATACACCCGGCAGTTTTCAAAGGATCGGAAACGAAGTTGAGGGACATTCCCTTGGAGTCCATGGTTGATGGGAAACAAAAGTCGATGGTGTCATTGACCATCTTCCCTGTCATGTTCCATATATTGGTATATATTGTAATTCTAGCGTGTAGCGTATTGCATCACGATCAGAAACTTGATTTGAATCGCACCGGACATTGACCGTACGTTCTAATGATAAGTCTCTTGACATGATTTGTAGAAATCTGCATGAAGCTGTTCAGACCCCGGCTCTGATATTCGGCTGTTCGGTAGCTCTTCACGTGAGTGGTTCTATGCTGGCAAAATGTATAGAAGAAGAGTGTTGTAACATAACCTAACATTCATAGCATACCTATCTACTAGGTAGAATCTTACTTTCGAAATGGAGGCAACAACGATGGTGGAGCGAACCCAGAATTCCGGCGAGGCAGCATGGAGCACCATCTCTCCATCCTGGAAAAAATGGAGCAACAAAATTCCGAAGAACACCTCTTAGTCTGCCAAAGAAAGAAACAGCAGTTGCTCATCGTCACTTCAGCCACATTCCTGACGTTTACGGGATGCGGTCTGAACTTGCCTTTGGCATCTACCAAGACCCGAATAAGATAATGAATGGACCATTCAAGGACACCACACAGCAGAGATTAATCGATCGGAACTCTCGTTGTATCTCCAATGACAACAGGAGCCTCATTGACAAATGCATGGACCAAGGCATGAAGCCCTCAGAAAGTAAAAATGGTTGGCGGTCTCTCTACCTTGTGCTTGTGGCAAACGGCGCAGCTTCATTTGGCACACAACCTTGGCATTTCGCCCTCACTCAAGGGCTACTTCTTGGTTGTGGTACCTGCGTGACCTACATTCCAGCTATGGCAATAGCTCCTGGATGGTTCAATGCCAGGTGAGGACTGGTCGTTGGTATTATCTTGAGCGGCTTGGTGGAGTTGCGGGCGCATGCTGGAACACCTCTTCTCCAATACATGAACCCAGCTACTGAACGCTGTAAACTTCTGCGAATTTCAGAAGCTATAGCAGCTGTCGTAAACGCCGTCTCAGCACTTGTCTTCAGATGTGAGCCAAGTGCGATTGTCCAGAATCGTCAAAAAGGAGGGCGGCGGGGCTTCAACGTCCCACAAACAAATTGTGCAATCGCTCGAACTTGTCCATATGCAGTTCATGCAACGAGCGCGACACTTGAAGCAACCTACATCAACCCAATCTCGATATATGCGATCCTCAGATATAGCCCAGCAGCGGTCGCCAACTTATCCCTCTCGTAAACGCGTGCAACTTCGCCGGAAATATCATCCTCGGTTCTGGCAGATATATATAGACGACCGCACGCCTTGGTCCTGTGTACTCCGATGAGTGGTCTCGTCACATTCGGTCTCTGCCTGTCATCCACCCATCACTAAATAAAGCTACGAGGAAAGGTGTCTTCTTGTCCTTCTTCTTGTCCTTCTGCTTTTTGTATTGGTTCACGGCCAGCGCATATGGAAAGCCTGTTTCCAACAGTCCTCGCAGAGCAATTCGGTATCCAGGACTTTGACTCCATGAATGTCTTCATGTATATGATTCGTAGTATCGGAATGCTCGCCGGCACGCCTAGCATAGGGAGCCCTAGTACTTAGTCGGATGATGGAGGTAATGGGGTTAGTCGTGAGCGTTGAGAACCAATCGTGTTGGCCGATGTGTTGTTGATGAGCGCGACATTGTTCGTTCCGTAGGCAAACGTGAAGAATGATCTGTAGCAGAACGGTTGAAAGTGGAGGACTTGACGATTCTCGCGAGGCCAGCCTCAAGACCTGCGGGCTTTGTCGCGCGCGTGGTCTTAGATATATTCGAGGGGTTGTTTTTTGCACTTTGGGTAACGGATCGAGAGGAAGGGTGGTGTTTGGGGAGGCTCAACTCGCTAAATTTAGTGGCTCTCTAGTGCTTTCAGGGCATTTTCATCTCTTCACACTCTAAATCTATCTCTACCTAACATATACTTCCGATCAGATTTGCGAACAGCTTTCCACACTTCCACACTGCATTACGTCAAGTCTTCCTTTTAGTCCTCATAGGTTAACAACTCTTTTGTCTTGGTAGATAACGTTCATCAGCTCGATGCTGATGCTGCCTAGAAATATTACGACCAGCAGCCACGGCAGGCTATGTTGGATGCTGGGACCACCAGGATGATCGTCAAGACAGTCTCCTGGACAACACTTCTAACTCCTGTCGCTTCACCTATGTGGCCTTACTCCTGTTAGATGGGAAGGGGGTATAAATATGCTTGAAGGGCGGTTCTTTTAGATGGTCCTCAGCTTGAACAAGTTCTAGAGGACCTCCTACCGACCATCCTCCGAGTGTCAACCTCCGAAGGAGCAATAAATCCCATTCGAATCTTCATTGGGCAGTTGTGCGAGAACCTCCAGACCGACAATGCTGTCCAAATCTCCTAATTTCAAGGGTGTACATCTTCCAAAGCACGAGCTGTTACAGTGATCGAAAAAGCCCATAGCATGGCCTTAAATAATTCTGTTGTCACTGCTCTCCGCCACCATATCATCACCAGAGTACAAGGCTGTGAGCTTAGCCAGTCGCACTCAGAGTAACATTCCCGTGTCATCGCATTCTTCCGTGCCTGAGTTGGAACGTGATACCAACGTGCATTGGCTCTGGAAGAAGATGGATAAATGCCATCGGGTTGGCGGACAGGGATATATGCTCCCGCCTCATCCCAGCATTGAGGATCATGGTGGAAGATTAACCCTTTTTCTAATTAAATTGCGAACTACTCCATTGCCTCTTCTCCTACAGGATTACTACTCATAAGACTATGATCTTGATTCAAGATAGCCCTTGATAATGGCACGATTTAGGGGTCCAGTGTCTTCACTCATCATCCCAGTGGCTCATTGAAGTCTTCGTGCTCACGCATAACCAGTTTTCACGCTTCACAGGCTATTATGCACCTGCGCCTTACTTTTGCTCCTAATGTAAGGTACGATCTTAATTGTAATTGATTACTGCAGGGACTATGATCTCCTCCCGTTCATGTATGGCATATCCGTCAAATGTCCCATTGGCTATTCCATATTATCGCGCGGTTCATGAGAATATCATTCATGCTTTCCAATTTTTCGACTTTCTTCTGTCCTTCTAGAAGATCATGTACTCCCCATGGAATGGGGATAGTCCACTGTCTGGCAGGATTCCATTCTGTTCCTGATGTTCTTCTTTCCCTCGGTGTCTACCGAGTAGCGCCGCAGTGATGGGCTGGACAAAGAATGTCAATGACCCTAATGTTGCCACCAACGCGCCTACCGTTGCTGGAGTGGGCATCTTCTTTACTATCCTGTCGTTGTCAGTAGTTTGTCTCCGGGTCTACGTTCGGAAATTTATTCTCAAGGCTTTGAATATCGGTCAGTCAAATATTCTCTTGTTGGAAGCAATACTAATATTCGTCAATGCAGATGACTGGTTTATCGTAGCTACTTGGGTCAGTAAGATAGCATACAGCATGATACGTTCTCTGACAATTGCAGATACTCTCGTTTATATTTGTCTGCATCACAACTGCTCGTGAGACTTCTTTTCCTTCATTACGACGCCGTTACTAAACAGAGGCAGAAACAAAATGGGGTCTCGGATTGGAAAGCGTGGAAGACATGCCTTCTCAAAATATCTATGAATATGGAACAGTGAGTTTCCATCATCTGGAGATCGAATTTCACATTGCTGACATTCACCAGCTTCAGTACGCTGGCGCACCATTGTATGTCTTCTTGATAGCATCCCAAGATCGTGGCTAACCTGTACGCAGCTATGTTTGCGCCATCCTAGGCTTCAAGCTCAGTATAATGTTCGCTTTTCTTCGCATTGCCGTCGATCGTACATACCGCATTGGCATCATTTGTATCTCGGTCACTTGCTCCCTATTCTATTTCTCATTCTTTATTACTCAACTCAACTTCTGTACACCAGTCAGTAACCCACCATCCATCAATCTCAACCTCATCTAACCAAAGCAGGTGGCAAAGGCCTACGACCCCACCATCACAGCCGGCTCCTGCCTCCCAGCGATTCCCTTCTATACAGCAATGGGCTCGATGACCTTCATCTTCGACATCATCACCATGCTCATACCCATCCCAATCCTCCTGCACTCCGTCTTCTCCCTTCGCAAAAACATCCTCATCGCCCTACTTTTCATCCTCGGCATATTCCTCTCCCTTATCCAGATCTTCCGTATCGTTGCTATCCGTTCGCAAACTTCGTACTTTACATCTGCTACCCTTGCAACATGGTCTTTAATCGAAGTCAATCTCGGCATTATCCTCTCCTCACTCATTCCTCTTGCGTCCCTCCCTATGTTTCAACACTTCCTGGACGAAAGGACCCCTCGATCTCTAGCACAAAGTCTAGCGAGTTTCGACACGAGGAAAACAATCGAGAAAGTCTCGGATGGGATGAAAGGGGTAAAGAGAAGTTGGCAGAGGATGTTTGGTAGAGACAGTCGGCTGAGGAACAAGATGGTGCTGTTTTTGGGGTATGGGGATCTCAGACCTGATTTGGAAAGACAAGTAAGATCGAGGGCGGAAAGTGGACTGGGGACTAGTACGGAGGAGTTGAACTTCCCAATGGAGATTTTGAAGACGACGGAGGTTATTGTTACTAGGGAAGGGGGTTTTTGGGGTCAATTGGAAGTGGTGAAGGAGGATGAGATGTGAGGTACGAGAGGCTGGGTGAAGGATATGGTTTTATTCATAATGTATAATATCAAAAGCTCGGAATGGGACTGGTTCGGCTTTGGGTACAGATTTTAGACCCTCGGGCAATGCTTCTTTTCTTTTGTTGGATCTTGTTGGCGCCTGAAATTGATTGCTATGGAATTTCATAATGTAAATCTAGTTAAAAGACAATCGAAGAAGTTCAATATCAGGCCCTGGTGCAACGAAATATGACCACGCCGTATACCTGGGGATCGGACCCGCCCAAGATTCCTCAGAAGAACACAGTGTCATGCAACACTCTACTGATTGAGGTCGCTGTGAAAGTCCGAGGAGATGAGCTGCTCGTCATTGGGATGCTAAACTTGGCAATTTGCCAGATTTCGCAAGACATTCTCTTCTTCACGACGCTGATTGTGTTATGTTCACTCACATCACTTATCAGCAGCCTTGTCCACATCACTGGCACATTAAATTTTGTCAGGAACTAGCAAATTTCGGTCATCGTCTCGTTCTTCATTCGTTCTCGAAGCTTATTGTCTGCCCAAAGGCCCAGGTATCGTACGCCCGCCGGCTCCACCCCCCTCAAGCACCAAAGAAGAACCCCGCCAACCTCCGATCCGCCTCCACTCCATCATCCTCCTCCTCTCCACCAGCTCTACCAGCTCCCCCATCCCCAGAACCACCTCCGCTCGCACCACCAGCCATCTGGGCACCAGAGTTTATACTACTCCGGCTTGGGTTCGACCCCGCGGCCATGGCAACCCCTCGGGCGTGGACACTCGCGTCAACAGCCCTCATCATCCTCCCCTTCGTCTTGGCCACCCTCGACGCCAACGATCGGTCGTGGCTCATGGTATCGTACGTCGTACCGACGACATCCTGGTTGTAGGTCGCCAGGATGGCGTGGCAGCGGACTTGGCTGAATGGTGTGCCCCGAGTGTAGCCGGGGACTTTCTTGTCGACGGTGGAGAGGAATTGGAACCCTGGGGGTGGGTTAGTGTTTGAGCGGGGAAAGGGATGGAGGAAGGTGGAGGAAGGTGGAGGAAGGTGGAAACAAGGGAGGGAGGACAAACAATCGTAGTCGTCTTGGTATCTCTCCTCCTCTTTCTGACCGGCGAAGGTCAACGCGGAAGGAAGTGGCCAGTTTCCTGGGCCAACGACGAACATCATTCCACAACCCAGGATGGGAGTGTTTGGCAACGGGACTCTGTTGTAGGCGGGAGCGGAACCAGAAGCGGAAGAAGAAGGAGCGGAAGACATTCTGCTTGTTTGATTGATAGATCGAGTATTGAAAAGAGAGATTGTTCGTGTGTATGGAGCTGTGTTTCTGATGATTTTCGATGTGAAAATTGAGGCTAAAGATCGAGTATCAGACGCAAGTTCGAAGGTTTGTTGACTTTGACTCGCTTACCTCCTTTCGCCTCAGGCCGCCAAGACCACTAGCTCCGTTCACGACCATCATCAAAAGCCCTCCAAAGACTCTCGAACATCCTAAGATTCTCGCCATCGAGTTCCTCTTCGGTCCAGCCAAGTGGTAGTAGAAGCGAGAGAAACCTGCTCGTGGTCAGAATAACGACAATGATACGATTGACAGCAGGTGAAGAGACTCACCAGCAATGAGAACACCATTCAGACAACCTCGATGGCTTGGATGCAAGGTTCCTCATGGAGGGTACCGCCTGTCTTATATATTGCTGGAGGAGCTAGTGTGGAGGCTCCGATGTTCGGCATGCGAGGGCGGAGGCTGCGGTTGCATTCGGCAGGCACGATGGTCCTGATGACACGTCAGCCCGCCGTTCATATACGATCTCGAGCTGGGAGAGAACTTACCTTGTCTTGTTTGCCTGTTTGCTTGCTTGCTTTCTGTCTCTAATCTCTTCTCCTTCTGTCTGGTAGTGGTCTTTCTTTGGACTTTTTGGTTGCTGTTGCCATTGAAAATGTGGCGGTGGGACAAGACCATAAGAAAGACAATCTCAGACCAGAGTGCCAGTTGCATGATCGATGTGATGATGGGTGTGATTCAAAACAGTGCAGGAATACAATTACAGTGTAGTCTGCCATTGATCTCGAGCGAGTAGTGTTGTAGCTGATGTGGGAAGGGACGACCAGAAGAGGTGGTTTGTGGAATATTTGGACAGAATTGGGAAGAAGCAGATCTGTGGAAGCTAAGGATGCGAATTTTCAAAATCGAGACGTATCATTCGCCGACATGCACGAATGCCTGATCTCGTCTTTGAGGCCGTCGAGCATCATGTGGTATCGCTGAGATAATCGATGCAGCTGAAGAGAAGCTGTCGAGCGGCTGTGCAAGGATGGCAGATATTGCTGTCAACAACACTAGGCGGACTTACCATCGATGGTTTTGAAACCTCAAGTGGGCTTCGAGGCCGAACCCGTCCTATAAGGTGTAGCCGACATCCCTCTTCAACTATGATGATATGCTTTCTACCTATTTAGAACTATACACGGACTTGCTATCGATGTCTGACACTTCAGGACAGCTTCGAGGCCGAGCCCGTTCAAGATGATATAGCTGAGCATCTTCTTCAAGTATTATGAGATGCTTCCTATTGTCGTTTCAAGTGTTTTCATTCAAGTTCTGAAATGGTGTCTGATGCCCCATCTATCACAATCAATCGTGCTAATACGCAGCCCACTCTATTCAGGATTGTATCTTGAGGAACCCTGCCCCTATTGAGTCTGTGTCGAGTTGCTGAAAGTCCACTTCTGGATACGCCTCCGACTTATGCTTCAGCAAACTTCCTTCTACTTTCTCAACAGCGTCCAATCCCAAAAGTCCTTCAGATACGTGACCATTATCTTATTCATTCTCCCAGTTTCTCCTTAACTTGGCGCAGGATACTGCAAAGCAAAAGCTAATGCATCACAGAAAGACAAACAGTCGGTCACATTGACTTTCAATGCAAGTTTCCAGCCACCAATCAAAGAATACTCTTTGACTAGTTGCTCATGGCAGGGAGAATTTTCTGCAGCCATGTAGAGATAAGGTCCATGGAAACCAGGCCTTTTATTGATGGGTCGAAGAAAATTTCCATGGAGTGCTATTCCAGCCTTACATACGGTCTTTTCATCTTGCATTGCAAAGCTGGCAGTATTTCCACTAAGACTGTGCCCCATGATTCCACGTAACATTTCTTCTCCCAGACTATGCCCATAGGAAACATCACTTGGTAGCCATTTGCATAGACTTTCTCTTGTGATTTGTCCAGCAAGCCAGAGAATATCATCTCAACGCACCTTGGCAGCAAATTCAATATCGTGTGTGGTATTGGCGTCAAGGATCAACTCGCCATTTGCTCTTTCGATAGGGGTGGAGTCATAGGGATGATCCACTCCAATGATTGTACACCCGAAAGGAACTAGAGAGGAGAGGAAGCCAGATTACCAAGCGCACAACGCTTGGGAGCCGAGAGACAAAACAAGCATAGGAGTTAGGGTCTTATCTGTCAATGGGAATATTGATGTTCAGTTTACGAATGTTCGAGTTTGGATTGAAGCAAGTGTACCTTTGGAAAGTTTCCAATTCTTTTCGGTCCAGGCTGTTGCATTTGGTGGAAGCCAGGAAGAAGGCTTGTGAGACTTGCTACTTGAAATAAGATACCAGAATTGGGGTGATAGTGCCCGCGGCTGAGGAGTTGGTGCATATGGATCAAGCCTGCCTTAGTCAATAACCTCGATTCGTCTCGCACCAACGGGGTGGTGTCCAAGAAGGGCTGGAAGCTCGAGTGATGCGTAGCATGAGGAAGAGTAAATTGTGACGTTGAGCAGATTGAAGTTGTCACTGGTAAAGGATGCATGGCGGTGTTGATGAGTTGCTTCTGATGGGATGAGCTGAGATTGATGAGCGCCGAGTCGAGTGCGCCCGAGGGTGCTTGTGCAGCGGAGCTCTAATCGGAAATGTTGTGACTTGTCATGTGAGTGAGGCATTTGTTAAGCCATTCAACAGTAGAAATGTCTAGAACGAGCCAGCTACTCGAGTCTCGCTCATCAAATCTGGAATACAAGTCAAGTCCCGCATCCAGGCAATAATTGATCATTGGGATATAAACGATAGTGTACATACTCGGTCAAACAAACCTTTTTCTACGGGACATTTTGTCCCTCTGTTAGCGATTGTAGTCGACATACTAAGCAGCAAAGGACATATGAAACACTGTCTCCTTCCACCTTCCATTCTCAGCTTCTCCACGACATTCATCGTACTAAGCCGTCCCATCACTCCTCTGACTCTGCTTACTCACAGTCCCGACTTCTCTTCTAGGAATACGTGGGCTCGTTGAAGGCGAGCCTCCATATCCACTTCCTACAGCGGTATGCGCACTCGCATCATCCGATATCTCACTGAACCGATTATCACTTCCTACTCTCTTGTGGCCCATATTAGCAGCAGCTCCAACACCCAAAGCATCACCACCTTCACCTTCCCAATGTCCTTCATGTCGTGCTCCACCGATATGACCACTCCCAATCATGGGCGTAAGATTATCCTCCGTCTCCCTCTCACCGACCCTTTCCTCATGCCATCCGACAGGAGTAGGTGAGCCTGGAGTCGGCATCTCGATCGGAGGGCTGCGTGGAGCATGATGCCCATTATCGCGGTTCGCAATCTCCTTTGCTTCGCGGTAGGATGGAAGTTCGCTCGTTCGCTGGGGTTCTTCTACAGTTTTATCTTTCTTGCGACGGAAGCAAAGGCAGAAGACGAGAAGACCGATGAGAGCTAGACCTGCAATGCCACCGACAACTCCTCCGGCTATGGCACCTGTATGGCTGGCTTTGGAGGTGGTTGAAGATGAGGACGTTGGTGGCGATGTTGGGGTTGAAGTGGTGGTGGACGTGGAATTGGTTGTATTGGTCGCGTTATTCGCGGCAAGCACATACGATGCAGGCGCGGTATATGCTGGACGAGGTAGCGACGGATTGAAAGCGTACTGCAGATAGACTGAATTTTCGCTCCATTCGAGAGGCGATGTTTTGAGGGCACCGCCAGACGGTGATCCACCGATGACTGATACGACTTTTGATGGCACAAGAGCAGGTCGTAAAGAGCCGCCATAATCGAACTGATTGGTGTATGTCATGTTTGGCATAGAGAATATCCTCGCGGGCATGGATGATTGACAGCTTGATACGTCGGCATCACCCGCTGGTAGTGTTCTCTCCATTCCACCAATAACAAGAAGATTCTCACCAACGAGATGGCATGTATGACCTATGAGCTGTCAGTTAAAAGCTTCTGCCAAGGTTGCGATGGGAATGGGATGGCAAGTGGTGACACGTACGATAGATAGCACCTGCTTGCCCGTAAAGTCTGACCCACGTGAACGTTGGAAGACTGAGAGCCCAGCTATCCTCAAGTTAGAATGATACTTCAAATGTCCTAAGCAATCTTACATTTCTTGTAGAGCTGTAGGACCTTTGCTAAAAGTTGATATCCCTCCGACCATGATGATATTCCATGAGCTACTATCGTTTGCTGGTATGAGAGCAAGACAAAGTGAACCACGGCCAGCAGGTATGCCGTCGCCAGAGTCGAAGGTCTTTTGACGAAACCAGTAACCAGATTCAATATCATAAACATCAATCGCAGTCATGTTGATCTAGAAAGAAATTAGCTGTTATGCAGGTGAGAGACGTGCCCACTGACCATAATATTTTTTCCACTGGCGCCAGCGACTGGGACTCCCCAGGGGGTATTGGGATTCTGAGTTGTTTGACCTCCAATCAAAACCAAGACTCCCTTCGCGCCTACAGGTACGTGAATCATGGATCCGTCTGTTCTTGGTCCAAGAAATGTAGGTATGGTGACATTCGATAGAACAGGAGATCGTGGTTCCGAGGTATCAAGCTGAAGCATACCCTCAACGTCTGTGAAGTTTCTCAGTAGCTGATGTCACCTAAAACACGCCTCGACTTACATTGATACGTGTCATAGAGAGTATAATTAATATAGGCAGGATCCGACAATTGCTGAACAAACCCCTCGAAGATAAAACTCTGGTTGAGTGTTGGCGCATCGCAATGTGCAGCAGCACCTGGTCTGTCAATCTTCTTGCCAGTATTTACACCTTGGAACTCTGTTTCCTGAGCCCAGTATCCGGTGTCAAGGTTGTATTCCCCTAGCGACCAAGATTTCGGAGTCAGTACACTTCTCCGAGAGAGTTTGTAGAGCATGTATGCAGGTCTTAAGAGTGTACTACTCCGTAACGCTGCGATCTTCATATAGTATGGAAGGACATAAATCTTCAAAAAAAGACACTAACATATTGCTGATGGAGGAATTGACGGAGTCTGAACATAACCGGCGGTGCTTGATGAACCACTTCTTGAGAACCAGCCCCCCAGTTGATATATTCTCCCAGTCCGGGCAGAATACCAGAGAGCAGAGTCTTCGAGCGCAGGAGGAACTCCTGGTGGCTTGTGAATTGTTCGATATTGAAAGGTATCGTTCGCAGTGAAGTTCTTTGAGAGATCGAGGACGAGCAGATTGACGTCTGAAATATTGATGGTCAGCGTGGAAAACTACAGGGGGTTCTACTTACTCATTCCTTGATCGAACAGACCAGGTAGCGTGTCGTTGAAGCTGGTGTTACCCTGAGGAGTAAACTGCACAATATTAGCAAGTGTCCAAATCTCTTGGATACAGCTACTTACCGTGTCTCCCGAGTCGATGTAAATACTTCCATCTGCATATACGCCTGTGGACAAAGTTAGATATTACAATCGTGCAGATATAATCTGCTGAATACTGACTGGCATGTCTCCATAATCGACAATAATGCTGGGTTAGATCGTATGCGCTGCTGTTCACGGTCGGAGCCTGGCTCGGAGTCGGCAGAGAGACAAGAGAGCTAGTGGTAGATGAGGCTGTGGCATTCGAAGATTGTCTTTTTTGCACATCTTGAACTTCCCCATGAACAATCCGAGCAAAGAGCAACGTAACGATGATCGGGATTCTCATCACGAAAGATTGTTCAGACTGTCAATGCGATCAACGCACAAGACCGACCCAGGAATTTGGGAGGGCCGCAGATAGAGAGACCTCAGCAAGGTATACTCGGCGGGATCAGCATTAGGATGCGCCTTACACCACCCTCAAGAATGGCCCGGAGTAAATCGACCCCACATGGAACACCAATCGACAGTCCCATTGAAAGCCATATGACAAGCGAACCTATCTTGAGGGTTGAGCATTAAATTGGAAGGAATGCAGTGCGCTTTGTGCATATGAGCTGGGCGCCGAGGATCTGCAAACGGAAGGTTCCTCAAGGAACTCTGCGCACCTTCGCCACAGCATTCATACCTGGTTCTTGATTCAATGGGGCTGAACGAGTTCGAATATGAACTTCCAGAGAATCTATTGCACCTCATGTCCTGCGAGAAAGACAATGCTATGAGACGTCATTTCGAAGCAGATTGAGCTAGTTGAACATGGTCTGCCTAAGTGGCTGACGTTCCCTCTCATCAACACAATAGATGCCGTCGCTGTCCACCTCGCACAGATATTTGGATAATTTCAAGCGTCAGACCACAACCGATAGACATTCTCAGTCAGCCATAGCTTCTAGAATGATGTTCTGGCGCCGGAAAGTGCATAAAGGCGGAAGGCTTTACTGGACCGGTTGATAGACCTCGTGCCGAGGTGCCCAATTGATACTCCACGCGTTACATTCTTGACAGTATGGCAATTGGCTTCTTCGGATAGTGACCCGGCTTCTGTACATGTGATAGACGCAAGCAGAGCGTTTGGGGAGAAAGACACCACATCTAGGCGACCGCCGTCCCCAAATGCGGGATGTAAAAACAAGCGAGACCGGTCAAAAAGCACGCAAGACGCCACAACCTCTGACTGGAAGATGGGTGAGAGCTGAAAGCTGGCTTGCGTCAACTAGGATCTGGCCCGAAGTCATGGGTTGCAACCCTCATCGAGATTGAGAAATGATAAGCAGCCCCCAAGAACTTCTTGCTCGATCGAAGTCTGCCAGAACAGTGCGACAAATGAGCCTCATGCTTACGCCAATCAAATAACATGCAGAATGGTGTGGCATACTGAGAAATCGAAGGCAAGACCGATTGGCAGCTTCTTTGCAAGTTCAAAGCCCCAATCTGTGGGAACAATGAAGATGAGGGGTGACTGGTATCTTGCTAATGAAGGCTCTGTTGATAGCCTTCAACCGCAATAAAGATAGCTACCCTCGGGGCATTTGTTATCGCAATTGCGTGGCTGCTCTCCGTTTAAAACCATACTAAGTAGGAATATATAGCAGTGAATCAGAGCACTTGCTGCCAATCATCAACACCAAACCTGTTGTTCCTCCACCACCACCCCCATGTAACCTCAAGCCACTCCGTAAAGCCGGGAGGAGTTCTATTCGGCTCGCTCCTTCTGAACAGCCAATAACACCAATTCGAACACTATGCGGTAGCATGAAAGGCTGCGTCGACCATTGAAAGGACATTTGCTGAAACTAGCCCCCAATGACAAGGGCCGGACTTCTCCATGCATACCACCGGAAGCGGCGCGGTATAGAGAACGAAAGACACTGGCCTTTGAGTCTGATCTGATTGGAGTTGCCAGCAGTTGCAGCCCAGTGGAGTGACAAAAGGAAAGATGGCGCGGAAGAAAGATCCGGGCGGACAATCCTCCTACAGAACAGACGGCTATTCGAGATTGCTGCTGTTCAGACTGCAGGTGAGGAATGTGGTCTGGACCATCATGCTGGAAACCGCTCAAGGTAGGAACAAATGTAAAGACCGCCTGTTCAACAATTTATTGATGGAAGGAGAAGGAGATGAGGAAAAGGGTCTGAGAGATACGAGATATTGGTCACGTGCGAAGCTAGCCATTCCAACCTCCTTACTTCAGCAGCAGCAAACACTCCATGTTCTCTACCACCAACCGCATATTATTCAATCACCCAATCTATCGTATACATCTGCGCAATGTGAGCCTGAGGTTCGCTATATCGTGGTCAACATTCAAATCAACAATGCAGGAATACTTTGCGAGCCCGTTCGAATCGTTGCGCAAGCCTTACTCGCAAATACGTCTCTGCTCGTGTTCTCATTATACTTCGAAGCATTATTGTCATGAAGGACCGCAACTCGGACAGCTGTCCCATCACACGCGAAATTGACTGTGGTAGATTGTAGGTAACCAAGGAATGGCCGCAACATATAAGTCTTCTCCTATGAACGACGCTGCATCTATTTCGAGCAACCTCCTCCATATCCGATACGGCTACCCGTTTCTTTGAACCCCACCTGATTCCAATAAGCACAACGATACGAGCAACACAGCCACGACGAGGCAAGCAAGGCATACAAGAATAAGTCGAGATGGCTTCGGAACAAATGTTATGGCACAATAGAGGCTCGCTGGCTATTTGCCATATCTGCTAGCATACAATATGCGCCTGTTGATCTCAATATCGACGGCTCTATAGCCATATTGTTGGTGCTGATGTTAGCTTCGAGCGAAGAAGATGGTTGTATACCTATTCTAGTGGAAGCTACTATCGCGCCTGTGTAAGTTCTGGCCCTTGTTTTGCGGGAGGCCAAGTAGTCCTGCTCATTCTTGGTCCGGCGTGTTCTTAATTCATGTATATTGTCTCCTTGGTATTAATCGCATAATTTCATGGGAATTTGTCAAATGTTTTGAAAGGTTTCGTTATCTCTGTTACATACTTACTCGAGTCGAGAAGCTAATGCCTTGCTCCACTTTCCAAGCCATACTTACCTCTATCTTTCACGTCTTGACTTGCATGTCCTGATCAACATATATCATGTTGCCCTGTCCAAAGTCACCTTCGCATCTTTAGGCCCCAGCTTACAGAAATCCAAATTCCAATTCATTCACGAAATCCCTATATATGTGTCGTTCCAATCAGCGTCGAACTGCTCACCGGATCCGGAAGAACCGTAACCTGGAAATTATCACTCGTCTCCGTCTTCACAGTCGTCAGTGTCGTGCTCACAACGGCCGTCTCCACTATCGTCGTTGGTTTTGGTACCGGGGAGATGATGAGCGTTTGAATGTCACTTTGCACTTCTGTTGTGAAGAAGCTTGATACTTCAGTTGATCGCGAGGTCTGAGTTTCAGTGACGAAGACGTTGTCAGACGTGGCAGTTTCGATGACCGTTGTTGGTTGAACCGAGATTATCACAGAGATAAGAGTCGTTGGTTGTGTAGTCGTTTGTATCAAAGTCGTCAAGTCAAGACTAAGGCTTACCTGTGTAGTGACCGTAACGAAAGTACTACTCTGATTGATGGTACTTACCTGCGTCGTGGACAACAAGAACGTAGTCAAGCTCCCAATCGTCGAGAAGAGAGTACTTACCTGCGTCTCAATGATCGTCGAGTTCATCTGTCTCGGAGTACTAGGCGGATTTGTTGCTTTCAACGCAGCCAAGACAGCAATTAACGCACCCAGAGCAAGGACCAACAACGCCACAAAACCCCAACAAAGTTTCTTCCAAAAGGACGAGCGGTCTCTCGGCTTGTAGAATTGTATCCAAGAGCTATCTTGGTTAGCAGCCGTCGGTCCAGTGGGCGTTGGCGGCACATCTCTCTCAACCTGGAGGCTTGGCGCAGCGCCCAATCCGCTGCCTCTTGGTGATGGAACGGGAAACAACTCATACGTCTGCGGGTAGCTGGGTGGAATGTTTTGCATTGCACCTTGTCGCGAAGACTCTGCGCCAATCTCGGGGAGCTCCAAGTCTTCGTCATCTTGCCCCCGCTCACTATTCGAGAGATCGTTGTTTTGGTTCTTTTCGTTTGACATCTTGACGTACTGTATCGAGAGACTGGTTTGAGAGACAGTAGTGTCGGAAGGTGAGGTCTAGAATGTAGTTGCTGCTGAAGAATGTCGAGTTCTATGTGGGAAGTGGTGAAAGGTTTCAAATGAATGGATGCAAGAAAAATAAACCCTATATAATGGTGCAAGGATTATTGTTCCTAAGAAAGAACAAAGAGCTTATATGTCGACACTGTGAACTTGATTTGTTGGGACCACATAACAGTCATTGATGTGTCTTCTCCTTTGTAGCACAATGCCTTGCATAGCTGGACTCTGAACCCTTTTGAAAATGGGTCGAGTGCTAGAACAAAGACTACTGGCAAATTCTCATTCCTTCCAAGGCCAGTAATTGCGTAACGACATCCATCCTATCCCTCGTCTCAACAACCTTAATCTCCAATCCCACCTTAACGCCAACCATCACCTCCCTTGCGATGATCCTAAGTAAAACAGGTGCATCACTATGATACACCCCATCAATCAGCTTATCCACCTCTTCCTACGTCTTGCCACCCGTGTCTACCCAATACCAAATAATGAATGCTAACTCCAATACATCCTTTCGCACTATAGTCGAGTAGTGATTTAAGGAGATAGGAGAGTATTCGAAATTTGATTGGTGGATATTTGTGTCGAGTAAGGATTGTTGTGGCTGTAGGGGTGAAGGATGTAGAGGGGTGATCCAAACCTCATCTCACACTAACTGAATCACAACAGTGCTTTCGTTGCACGTCGGGAAGAATTGTAGAGCCAGTAATTCACGACCGGCATTAGGACCGGGAATCATCAACCACGATATTCTTACTGCTTTCTGGTTTCTGGTTTCAAGTCTCTGGCCCAGATCTGTACGAAATCGGACAGTGCCAGAAGGGTCTTGACTCGTGCCTCATTCTGTATCCCTAACGCGCTCCGGAAGTTCAGACGTAACAAGTCATTCTTCAGACATGTCAACCCCCTCAAGTGCTTCTGCATCTGGTTCTCTATAGTGGAGTGGGCGGTTGATTGGGATGTCATATTTCCATGGTCAGTTCAAAGACATAGCGTGTGAGAACGAAAGTGAGGGTGAAGTTGTGAGGTCCATTTGAAAGGAAGAAGGGGTTAACGGGGCTGAATGGGTTACCCCAGGTCCCCACTCTTGGGCAATTCGAAAGACAATAGAGAGACTGACCGCGAGGGAACAGTGCAAAGCCACTTGGCATCTAGTCACAGAGTATGAAATTCGATAGTTGCTCATGAGAAGTCTTTTAGTTCCAGTATATATCCAAAATCGGCTCCAACTCTTATACACGACTCCAGCAAATGCTAAACACAAAGGTATAAGTACAAAAACTCGCTCACTATATCCATCCCGGTTCATGAGGTACATTATCAACAAAATCAACGTAATCTCTCAAGGCCTCTTCCTTCCTTCCTTCTCGTCTTCATAAACCATGCACAGCTTGCCCAGCACATAATGAATCCAACCCAGCTATAAGCAGGCATCTTCCAGCCCGACATGATCGGTAGTAAAAATGCTGCTCTTGGGACGAATAGAAATGTTGTAGTCAATGGACTTGTTGCCCTTGTCAGCGCCATTGTGCACCAAAAGACAGCCCAGGATCCGAGACCACCGCAGACGACCATCAACCAATGGAAGAAGACATCTAGAAAGTAGCAATTACGCCAGATATTTGTGATCTCGCCTGAGAGGATGACGATCGGAAGGAAAATGAGGATGCTGAGGAGGGAGGTGTAGTGTAACAGTCGCCAATAAGCACGAGCCTCTTCTCTGGATCCGGAGAAATCGGAGGGACCATTTGAGGAGGGAAATGTGCCAAGGAGATCTCCTTGTGGAACGAGTTGAGCCACCAAGGCCTTGTACGTTCTTTGTAGCTGCACTGGGTACAAAGCCACAAACATCGAGGAGAAAACTCCAGCAACGATTCCTTCCCAGGTAACCCTGACATTCGCTCGTGCAACAGCAACAAGCAGAGCAAGAGTCGCAGTCAGAGCCGCTGATATCGTCGAGACGCTATGTGTCGTCTGCCCAAGAAAGTACGTGAAGAAAAGAGAGAACGGCACGATGCCAATTCGAGCGAGGGTATATATCTGGATCTGGGCGTATGCGAATGAGAGGTTTGAGAGGCAGACTTTGGCGACAAAGATGATTGCACATGGCAACACAGTCTTCACCACTTTGAGGTCAAATTCAAAGAAGCCACCTCCAGCAATCCCTCCAGTATGATATGATGCCCATCGAGATATGCTAGCCCGAAAGCCCTGGTTCTTTCCTTGTCCTCGGAACCCCGGGGAGGACTGCGATTGAAAGGGCCTTGATGGTGCCACTCCTCCTGAACATCCAGCGGATGTCAACCAGGGGCTGACCCATCTTGTAATATACGCAGAAAGGAGGACCCAGCAGTGCGTCATGAGCATCTCGATGAGTGTTGTCGTGAGAGGGTAGGGGAACTTATACACGCCGGCTATTATTGTCATCAGCTTCGTGTGCGAAGTGTAGTTGTTTTGGAGGTACCCACTCCAGAGAATGATCCTATTCATGATCGTGAGTCCGATTTGGCAGCCTCCAAGCCACAAGACCAGTATGGCGATGTATAACTGCCATCCTAGGGGATGGTTGAACAAGAATTGACCGAGTCCTCCGCCATAGATCAGCCATGTCCAACCTGTTGATTTGGAGTGATCTTGTGGTAAAAAGGGCTGTCGCGAGGAGTTTGGATAGTCTCCCCAGTCATCGTCGTCTGTTTCTGAAGCTGGATTCGAGTCGCTATGCCGCCGGCGAAAAGGGGAAGGGGATCGGGAAATGCTGATCAGGGGAATTGAGGATTGCTGGCGGAACTCATTCGAGGACTTCGGTTGATAGGACATTCTGGAGCGGGTGCCCTCGTCAGAGTCAAGACTTCCTGAGGAATTGCTCTGACGATGCTTGGAAGGATTTCGGCCAGCTGAGATGAGGTATTGCAGAGCTGGTTTGAACGGGTTCGAGGATTCGGTATTTCGAGGAGAGAACATGAGGTTCTGCAGCAGAGATTGTCGTCGATGTTCAGGGAGGAATCATGACTTCGTATGCTGTCATTGAGAGGATTGACGATAACTATGTTGATTTCACGTAAATTGTTGCTGGCTGGCTGACTTTCACTGCCTCCGGGCTTGCGCAGCATGGTCCCTTGAATTCGGAGAAATCTCCGCCAAGCCCGCGATTTTCAGCCATCGAATGGATTACTAATCCAAACTGCGTCGATATTCGATATCGTCCCACCTCGAACTCTTCTGAACGTCTCTCCGGAAGTTAATTAGGTTTCAATGGCTTCAGTTCTTCCTGGTCTGCGGCGTGCAGCACCACGTCTATCTCGGGATTTCTTCATATGTCACCAATGCCGAAAACAATCCATTCCTTTAGGACGTCTCAAGCTTCCAGTGAAGGCGAATGTCAGTCGAACCATACGATTCAACAGCAGTGCGGTAGCATTTCCAGAAGCCAACACAATAAAGAACTCGCCATTATCGTCTTTAAGCAAAACGATATCGAATGTTGAGAAGGAAAAGCCTATACCAAAGAAAGGATACTTCCCAGAGACATCTTCGAATGGAGTCGCATACTGGCTCTTGGGTTCAGCAGCTAGTGTCTTTGGAATTGTTGTATTTGGTGGCCTGACACGCTTGACAGAGTCTGGGTACGTCCAATTGATGCAGTCCTCTCTTGCAATTCTTACTAATACATCCGCAGACTCAGTATTACAGAATGGCGCCCAGTAACTGGCTCCCTCCCTCCCCTCTCCCAAGCAGACTGGGACTCCGAATTCTCCAAATACCGCGCCTCTCCCGAATTCAAGCTCCTCAACCCACATATGACCCTCGATGAATTCAAGAAGATCTATTACATGGAATGGGGCCATCGTCTCTGGGGGCGTTTCGTCGGCCTCTCTTTCGTTATACCAGCCGTCTACTTCGTCGCAAGGAAGCGGGTAGCAGGAAACATGGCATTGCGACTCCTTGGAATCAGTGGCCTGATCGCAGGTCAAGGAGCTCTAGGATGGTACATGGTGAAAAGCGGATTAAAAGACGACCTTTTTGCGCCGGGAAGTCATCCAAGAGTATCTCAGTACCGACTCACAGCACACTTGGGAGCAGCATTTATATGCTATACCGCCATGCTTTGGAACGGTCTGGCAATTCTCCGCCAGAACGCCGCACTTTCGCATCCAGCAAGGGCATTAGCGCAACTCGAACACCTTGCCGGACCACACCTCTCATTCTTCCGAAAGTCGGTAGCAGGACTAGCAATCCTCGTCTTCACAACAGCCATGTCTGGAGGTTTAGTAGCAGGACTCGACGCAGGGTTAATATACAACGAGTTCCCCCGCATGGGAACAGGCTTCCACCCACCAGCAAGCGAACTCTTCGACCCCTTCTACTCCCGAAAAGAAGATAAAAGCGATCTCTGGTGGAGAAACATGCTTGAGAATCCATCTACAGTACAACTTGATCATCGAGCTCTAGCAACAACGACATTTACAGCCATCCTGTCATTGTGGATGTACACACGTTTCAACAAACGCGTAAAATCCGCCTTGCCAAATTCCGCGCGCAAAGGCATGTTAGGGGTTGTCCATCTGCTTATGTTTCAAGTCGCTCTCGGAATCTCGACACTTATCTATCTCGTCCCAACACCGTTAGCGGCTGCTCATCAAGCAGGGAGTCTGGCGTTGTTGACTGGTACATTGGTACTTGGATCGAGAGTGTGGATTCCTACGAGGACGTTGGCGTTGGTGAGGCAGAGAGTCAAACAAGCTGCTGCTGTACACTCTCCTGTGGGGAAAGCGAGGTTGGGATTAGGACATGAAGCTTTCAAAGCTGATATTAATGCTTTGAAGAGAGCTGGTCCGCCGGGAATGAATGCCGCGAAATCGTAAGATCCCTCGGAAAGGGATGTACATATTGTATGAGTAGGAGATGCGAATTGCTTGTCTTAGCGGGCATAGGAAGCGTGCATAGGAGGCGATCACATCGAGATCACGAAATGATATGAATCTCAGCTCTGTAAACATCTATTGTAAGACACTTTTCGATTCTGAACTGACTTGGTTCTCCATTCATGAACAGTATGCTTGACCAAATGGTATCAACGCCTGCCATCTCCAGATACGAATTTTGACATCTTATCATCTGATCTGTGCCCTCAACAACTCGCCATGACTCTCAAAAACCGGCTCGACATCTATTTATGGGCTTTAAACCACCATGTTGTCAGCAGAGCTCCCGTAGCAACAGCACCAACCCAAAAGGTAGGCTGATGATGTATAGGAATGGACGCAAGTGCGGGTGACGTACGAATACCCTCTTCCTTAACAGGTTCAATGCCTACTTCCTCAGCAGCCAACTTCTCCTTCCTCATACTCACATCCTCCTTCATGAACGGGAAAGCAAGCACCTCCTTGATACTATAATTATCCGTCAAGAACATCACCAATCTATCAATACCCATGCCCCATCCTCCAGTAGGAGGTAATCCGAACTCCAGACTCTGACAGAAATTCTCATCGATCATCTGCGCCTCGTCATCTCCTTGCTCTTTCTGATTCGCTTGCTCTTCGAAACGGAGACGTTGGTCGAAGGGGTCGTTTAACTCGGTGTACGCGTTGACGATTTCTTTCTTGCAGACGAAAGCTTCGAAACGCTCACAAAGACCGGGATTTGAGCGGTGGTATTTGGCGAGGGGAGACATCATTTGAGGGTGTCCTGTGATGAAAGTTGGGTTGACACAAGTCTCCTCAATAAATTCTCCGACGAGCTTGTCCAACATACGGGCGTTAGTGAGGGGAGGTGAACACTCAACCTTCATCTTCTTGAGGACGCGCTTGAAGAACTCGTTTGTTTCTGCGGTGTGCAGTTGGTCTCCTGGAGGGAACGTCTCGCCGGTAGCTTCTTCGAGAGCGGGTATCATTTCTACACGTCTCCATGGTGCAGCCCAATTGACTTCATATTCCTCGCCGTGTTGGGTATGGAACTTGGTGGTTGTGCCGCCAGTGACGTGCTTGACCAAACCAGAAACCAGCTCTTCCGTCATGTCCATAATGTCGTAAACATCGGCATAAGCCATGTAGAACTCGCAGGTTGTGAATTCGGGGTTGTGGGTGAGATCAATACCTTCATTTCTGAATTGACGTCCCATTTCGTACACACGGTTTAGACCACCAACCACGAGCATCTTGAGATATAATTCTGGAGCGACACGCATGAACATGTCCATGTTCAAGTCATTGTGGTGAGTAACGAATGGCTTAGCGGTTGCGCCTCCCGCGATTGGGTTCATCATGGGTGTCTCAACCTCGACGAAGTCTTGTTCATCGAAGTATCTACGGATGTAGCTGACCATCTTGGACCGAGTAACGAAAACGTTCCGAGTGGGCTCATTCATAATCAGATCCAGATATCTCTTACGATGCCTCTGCTCTTGATCCTTGAAACCATAGTATTCGTCTGGAAGTTGGTGTAGACAGGGCGTCAAGAGGATGATCTCTGTCGCGAATATGGAAAGTTCTCCCTCCTCGCCCTTCTCAATCTTGCTCTTGGGTGCAGTCCGTCCTGGGTAGCCGACTATACCAATAATGTCTCCGCGACGAAGGTGCTCGTGTTGCTCCTCAAACGGTACGCCACCTTCCTTTGCCTCTTGGGTTTGGCACATCACCTGGACCTTGGTTCCTTCGGTTCGCACATCGTAGAAGACCAGCTTGTTTCCTGAAGCACGCTTATTGTAGATTCTGGCACCGATTCGGATCTCGACCTCTTTCTTGTGTTCGCCGGACTTGAGAGAGCCATAATCTTTGACGAAACTTCGCAGATCGTAGTTGACATGGAACTTGTGCGGGTATGGATTTGGTTGCTTAGTTTGTCGGAGCTTGTTGATTGTACGGGACCGAATCTCGAAATATTGCTACCCCGCCATTAGCACAATTCGACGGGTGCAGATTGAGGTATTGGGGATGTTGGCATACATTCGGGTTCAGTTCCTTCTCATCAGCCTCAGCATTTGACTTCTTCTCCTTGGCTGGCTTTGGTGGTGCTGCAGCCTCCTTCTGCTTTTTGCCCTCTTCCTTCTGTCTCTGCTTCTGGCGCTTCTTCAATTCGGACTTGGATACCATTTCGCCAGTAACTTCGTCGAGATGAAGATTCGCCACTGCCTCGGTGGGAGGCGCGGACGATGTTGCTTCGTCCGCCATGGTTGTGTTGTTGTGTTTGGCAGAAACGGAGGGGTCGTAGTGGGATATATTTTTGTGCGTTTTGGCGGGGGAAAACAGTCATAGTCCGTCGACTCATTTCGTGGTAGCCTTATATACCAGGCATACTAGTCAACTTACCTTGGGCTTCTTCTTCCATCTCTTCATCAAGTATGCAATTCTGTTGATAATACCCAATATTTCATGTTTTTGACAAATTATTTACATTTTGCTTTTCTGTTCGGATTACATTCTTTTCTTGACCCTCGTTTTTTCATGCCATCAAAGCAACAAGACCTCCCATCACAACACCCAAACCCAAAACAATTGGCATCTCTGCATTCCTTCCACCACCACTCGGCGTCGAGGTCGCTGCAACACCACCCGAAGTACTTGATGCATTGCTTGTTGTTGCAGTTGATACCGCAGTACTCGAGGTTTGAGTACCTGTCGTAGTTGGCATCGTAGTCCCAGCACTGAAACCAGGAGCGCTTGTGCTTGACCCAGAAGTCGAAGTCGAAGTCATGCTGGTCATGGTCATGGTCATTGATGTTGAAGCTATACTGCCACTCGCTGATCCAGCCACTGTCACGGTCCCACCCTGTAGAGCTGATGGAGCGGAAGCTCTTGCACCGGAAGCATTGTTGACATAATCCGAGACCGTTTGTCCCGAAGGAGGGTTGACAACTCCGACCATTCCATCCATGCAGTGAGCTGCTAATGAGCAGTAGAACCAGATCGGATCTGTGGTTGTTACATCGACTATGAATGTCGTATCCTATACAAGTCAACCTCTATTCTCCTACGAACTTTGGGGATCCTACTCCAGTCAAGTCTCCTGGGATATATCCGGAGAAGAATGCATTCGGACCAGGCTCGCATGGGTTTGCGAACTCGCCGGATACAACACTATGTCCCTTTGCCCCGGCCGATCCATTGTAGAAATGGAAACTCAATCTTAAAAGTCATCAGCTTATACCTGTACAAAGGATGGAAATCACTCACGTGTCTCCTACAGCTGCGGTCAGAGTGTTCGGTGCAAACGCCAACCCCTCCTTTCCGACATCAATATCATGCACTACAGCACTGACAAATACCACCAGCGTCCAAACTACCAGTATACTTCGAAACATCGTTGTTGGTCCAGATATCCAGAGAGAATTTGAGAGCTTTGACCGGTGATGTAGATACAGTCTCACCCCGGACAATAAGGGTTATATAACCCCGCCTCCTCCGTATGGTAGGACGGAACCTTACTTGTAAGATCGCTCCTTGGCCAGCCACGCAACAAGGAGTCAGAAGGTCAACGCCCCAACTCTTCTTTCAACCTAGGTATCTTCTCGACCTCATTTACTCGGACACGTGGATTCCTTGCGACGGCAGTTCTTTGTTCCTTTCAGCCAAGGTTCGAGGAAACCCAATCATGATTCAGTGAGAGCAGTTGAAGAGAACACAGCCTTCATGATCTCTCAAAGGACCACTTACGATTCCCGCCGTCATCAGAAAGCCATCACAAAGCAGACATCGGCACATCGCAATTCCAAGCCCAACCTTCGGTCTCGTCCTTTGACAAGGTTTGCGTCGATCCGGGGAAGTCCATCACGTGAAACTGTTTCCAGAACATCATTGGACATGTTCTAGAAGGTCCAAGGACTATTGGGAAGCTGCATGAGAAGTCGAGATAGAGTTGCATAGGGCGGACATGGCGACGTGCAACAGATGATGATGGTGCGATCGATGATGTGGCTTCCCGCTTACACCTTTGTTTGAGTGACGGAGCGGAAGGGATCCGGGGTCGGAAATGCGATTTGCAGCTGGGAAGTTGATAAGAAAGGAAATGAAACGATTAGACTTTGTGATTGAATATGAGGGGAAGGAGGTTATCTGGATGATGAGTCCAAAGTCAACTTCGAGTGATGTGGATCAATGATATATTCTCCTCTGCATGCTATGCTAATTCAATCAAAACCATCTCGCAAGCCCAATGTATCAGGGAACAGAACAACAACCTCCAACTCCAAGCCCAATACAAGATCCCCCTTACGACACAGCAGTCTCCGGTTGCACCAACTCCCTTGGATGGAACGTAGTATTGAAATCCAGCTGCCTAACAAACCATGCATTATGAATCGTCCAATCCCTCGACGGATCTTTGAGACGAACCTGTCTATTGTCAACTTCTTCTCTTCAACCCCCAGTTTTTGAGCAGAAAATAAAGAGCAACATACCTCGAACCTCCTCAACACAGTAGGAACCAACTTATATATCTCCAACAAACTAATATTCTTCCCAATACACGTCCTAGCCCCCATCCCGAACTGTAACATCGTGCCTTCCATCCTCTTAACTCTCTTTTCTTCATTTTCCTTTTCTGACACTACGCTCAAATTGCCACCGCCAACTAACCATCTCTCTGGTCTAAATTCCTCGATATCTTCCCCGAAAATTTCTTTGTTGCGATGAAGAACCCACGCTGAACAACCAACTATCGTACCGCCTTTTACAAAATGACCTGCTATTTCTGCACCCGCTGGAGGGACCACACGCTCCATCGGTAATCCAGGAGCGGGGTGAAGACGAAAAGCTTCTTTGATACAAGCATCTAGGTACGGGAGATTCTGACTCTCAGACCAAGTCACCAAACCATGCGTTGAATCCTTAAAGAACCCTTCTCGAGCTTTCGAATCCAGCTCCTCATACAATTTCTCCAAACAACCTGGATTCCTCAACAAATAATAAAACACCGAAGACAACGAAATAGCCGTCGTCTCCGACCCGGCAAAAGCCATCGAGACAGCCATAGTCATCACCAGCGAATCAGTCATGAACTCCGGTCTATCCGTTTTCGCCTGCACGAATTTTGACAATAGGTCAGGCTGCCCCATAGGTTTTGGTTCTGTGGATGGGAGGGGTGAGTTGTTGGGTGATTTGGGGTAGCGTTCGGCCATGCGGTCGGCGGCGAATTTGGCGACGGGCATGGTGCTGTTAAAGAGGCCGTATTTGGAGAGGAAGAGGTAGATGGGGTTTTTGAGGAAGAAGAGGTCGAGGAGGGGGATTTGTCCGATCTGTGGTGTTCTTTTAATAGATGATTTGAGGAGATGAGAAGGGGGACGTACTGGTGCAACGTAATCGAATAATCCTGCGATATACCCAATTATGCCGTCTACATCTTTGTTATCTTCCAAGAATCCGTGTCTCTTGCTGTATGTCATCTCTCCGATAACATCGAATGCGTAGAATTGCAGCCATCTCGAGAAATTGCATGCAGTTCCAGTTTCAGCGTATAATTTCGAGGTTTGGTTGAGAAATAATTCAGTGGTGGAATCGACAAATGGCTCGTATTGGATGAGAGTGCTCATAGAAAAGGCACTGTTGACGGAGCGTCGAAGTTGTGCATGGAATGGCTCGGAGGTTGTGGAGAAGAGTGAGGGGAGTCGGTGGCCATTTGCTACAGACTGTTGGACTGGGTAGAACTCGCTCTGCATCTTGTCAGAATCTGTTTGCCCTATTTTCTTCCACGAAAAACTTGCGTACCTTCACGAATCCCTTATTGAGTCCATATATATCCTTCAGTGCCTTTGGATTTGAAAATGAGAGATCATTGGGACCCAGGCGAACCACATCGCCATGCTTCTCGTGAAGTCGGATATGCTCGACTTCTGGCCGCCGTTTGTAGACTATCCAAAATCTCCACCAGTCTGTAAATGAGGCGAGAAGTGGTCCTGGATATTTATTCAAGCCGCGGTTAAAGTAATTGTTGAGCAGGTATGCGATCAAGCTGACGCCAAGTACTGCTGGCCAATGGTCTAGCAAGACCTCGAGCAATGATTCTATAGCCATAATTGCAAAGTTCAATTCGAAAAGGTAGCGTTTGTCCAACAGCCAAGTCGTGGGGTCGTCAAACGTAAATCATGAAATCATCAAATACTGGTCGTTAAAAAATACAGTGGAGAAGGCACGAAGGTCTTGACTCGAGGTGAGCACTTGCATAAGCTGTAGTCGTCGTTCTTAGCTCCGACCCCATGTAGGTACTATGAGCAGGTCGCACATATATATTAAAAAGATCCAAGCAAGCGGTGCATATAATATCTGTCCCGCGCCGCACGGCAGAGAACACCGAGCCACCTCCACCCTCCCACACGCGGAGATACGAACAACCTAGAGCTCCACGAGCCCCAGAGACAAGTGTTGGGCTTGGGCGAAATGTGAGACGCATTCCCGCTTGGGGTCGCTCCCCTCCCCGAAGGACGAGCGAACGTATGAGACAGCTGCCGATAATCTGACGTCGGACGGAACAAAGATTCAACGTTTGTAGTACACGATCACCAGGCCCCATGCATAGGAGTTCGTGACGCAGCTTCGCTATATGCCGCCTACCTGGTATGATTTGACAGGGTCGTCTTCTTATTCGGTGATGCGAATCCCAGATCTGGGATGGGTAGATAGCGTCCGCTGTCACTTTCTTCCATAATCCATTTCTCATCAAAAGACCTTGCAAATCCTCGCAGATCCTAAGACATGCGGCAAATGTTTTCGGAGTGACATCCGGCTTTGGGAAGACGAGAGAGACGAGAATAGAAAAGTCAATACTTTATGAACACCCCGCAGCTGCATGGCAGGAAGCGGAACAGGAGAAAGTAGTCGAGTACCCATTGTTGTGTTGAAAACACGGGAACGCCGCGATTTGTGGCTGCTTGTGTGGCGTTTGGGAGAGTTTTGATAGGTTGGGCTGTTAATATATAGCAAGGATGATTGCATTAAGAAGACGAATTGGGGGTGGTATGATGAAAGTTGCATGAAGGATGACGGTTTGAGGGTGCGGAGGAAGGATGGATGGGACGTCGTTGTGGGGAATCTCGAAAGCATCACGAGACATCGTCTTGCTTGACTGCAAGAATCGGCAGTTCGATGAGTTGAACTTGCCGAACACCGAGACAAGAGGAAATGGAGGCGTTTACACTTTCGGATTTATCCTACCGCATGCATCCTGACTCGACGATGTTTTGAAGATAACTTCGCGGCAGTTGTTCTGAGCAACTTCGACGTCCCTTTTGAGTTTGGAAATGAGCGAAGTGATAACATTCGGATATCCCCCTAACGGGGAGACGGACAAAGACGGCACGACCTAAGAAAGATGGTCCAAGGAGGTTAAGATAGATTTCCAGTACTAAGATCGTTGTCGACATAGAGATGTCGGCTATGTGGGTTTTGGAAGATCTTGGGTTTGTCCCACATGCTGGACTGGACTTCCGTGTGGGATTGTTGGATTTGATTGGTGAGCAGGAGATGCTCGTCTTCTACATGCCAAACGAACATGTTTTGGACCCGAGGTTTGAGTATTTGATTGGGTCTTGTTGCTGATATGTCATGTATAAGGTAATAGAGACTAGGCAAGAGGTTCGGCTGTCGAGGAAAGAAAGGAATCGAAGTTAGTATAGTCACGTGTCTGTTTAGGATTTATGTCCTATCAAGCTATCGACAACGATACTCTAGTTGCGAGCTTTGCTTACATCTAGCGGTTGTCAACTTGACTCGTGCTTCTGTCACAGGCTCTTTCGAAAGCTATGAAGGGCAGCGCGCCTATATAAAAAAATCGAAAGACAAGCTCAGAAGAACGGTCTATACCAATATTTCCTGGTCGTAGGACCCTTTCTTCCGCCTTATTTGCAAGCGCAGAACCAATTGACTGAAAAACTGTCTATATCAATCACCAATTGAGCCTCCCGTTATATCACAATTGGACTTTGATGGTGAGATGTCTTACATTAGCGCCAGATTATACCACTCGGACATAAGACCATGAACATCCCCTTTGACGCGTCTCTTCACTTCACATCTCCCTCTCCGAATGCTCAAATTCTCTGCATCTCGCACTACCATCTTTAGGTTCGCGGTCTCTGACATGGTATCGTGTCTCTCACCACCTTCATATATAATAGTCGATGAGAGAAGGAAGGATCTGTACAGCTGGCCCGAGCCCGGGTCCAGCGAATTAGTCCTCCTCGGAACTTCTTCATAGGACCCCAGGGCTATTAGATTGTCACAACAACACATCTCGAGCCAGCTCCCATTGTGTCAACATCCCGTTGACTGCTTTGAGTAGCTCAGGCGATTGGTGACTGATCAGCCTCGGCAGCTTACTGCAGCTTATCTCACCAACTGTGCCGTGCAGCGACAAGATATATAGAGTTCAAAGCGGACGCAGACACACTTGCATCCTCGAGCTCAGTAACAGTATCATCAAATGGCTTCTGCGAATCCAAACCTCGAGTTCACTAGATTGAGCCAAGCAGTTTCGCTTTATACCCCACCAACGGAAGCAGATTCCTCGGCACCGAAGACAGATCCAACGACAATCATTATTTGCCAATGGATGGGCGCATCACCAAAGTCTCGTGGCTTGAATTTCATCTTCAGCCAACACCATGATCTTTTTCCCAATGCTCGAATCATCTCAGTCCGCTCTCTTCCGGCATTCTTCATAACGACCAGTACTGCTGCTCGGCTTGCAGCCATCAAGCCTGCCGTATCAGCCATCGAAGCCGATCCTGCCGAAGAGCCAAGAATATTGGTGCATCTTTTCAGTAATGGAGGCTCATTGGGATTTGTGGATGTGTGTAACCTGTACAAGGAGGCAACTGGAAAGATTTTGCCTGTGAATGCAGTGGTCCTGGACAGCTCACCTGGACAACCGACCCTGAAAGAAGGCTGGACTGCTATGAGTCTCACACTTCCAAAAGGACTGATGTGGTATCCTGGTGCTGCGTTGATCATGGTTGGGCTAGGAATCTCAGCCGTAGCTAAGAATGTGTTCGGCATGGAGACCATTGTGGAGAAAACAAGATCTTGGCTGAATGATTGGAATATCATCGACAAGACTGCGAAGCGACTGTATATATACAGTGAGAACGACAAACTCGTAGGATGGAAGGATGTTGAAAGGCATGCCGAAGACGCGAGAAGCCAGGGTGTCGATGTCAGTCAATTGAAAGAGACCGAGACCGCTCACGTGCAGCATGCTTTTAAGGATACCGAGAGATATTGGCAAAGAGTCAAAGATCTGTGGAAGAGTGTTAGCGCTTGATGACCTATGGGACTCGGTAGATCTTGGATAGCAGCCTTTTTTGTCGCCCTTTATTCTCAAGTTGAGCTCAGCAGGCAAATATACCTCGATTTGTTTCTGGTTACAGCAGGAAGTCTTTGACGTTACCCTTGTTTTTATCTGCATACATGCTTCGTCGTCTTCCCGAATTGACGAGAGTACCGAGGAGCACCGCCTTGGTTGACGAAGGTCTATGCCATCGAGGTTGAGTGAAGAGAGTTTTTAGGCTGCCATGGTCACACAAAAACTTCAAGCTCGCTCATGATTACATGTGCGCCACTATATTCCGTTGAGTAGTTCATGTCGGTTGACTTGGATCCTTTGCTATCAAAGGTGACTCAGAGCGAGTGGAGAGTTCGAGAGGAGAGACTCACTTCTTACGCTCAGAATCCATTCCCATAAACAACTTTCAAATACTATCTCGTTTCTTCCTTGTCTCAAAAGAAAACTTCCCTAGCACAACAACTCCGCGCCTCCAACATCTTCACCGACCTGGCACAACAAGAATCAGCCTCTTGTGGCTTTCAATATGCCCATGATGGACGCAATCCTCCACTACGGCACCCAGCACCCTGCACTCTGTGCTTTCCTTGCACTGATCACTTTCTTCCTTGCCTCTTCGTACCTCTTCTCACCATCAAGACCTACCATTGATGCTCCCTTCCTGGATGAATCTGTCTGGACCCAGAAGAAGAGATGGGCTCTGGATTCTAGCAGTCTTGTTCAAGATGGCTACAACAAGGTATTCGGTCTACTTCCTGTCTGATAACGGATACTTGCTAATTGATCATGGTGTAGTTCCATGGAAAGGTCTTTCAAATTTGGACTTCGGAAGGACCTGAAATCATCATCCCTGAACATCTCATCAATGAAATTAAAGTTCTTCCTGATAGCATCCTGTCTGCTAGCGCCAGCATCATGGACGTAGGTCTTTGTTCATTCACCCAGCTAAGATATCCAAGTACCACGAAACCTCAAGTGATGATTTTCATCGATAGTGATACTGTGGAAGTGGCAGCGCTGATCGCAAGCAGAAATTCCAATCGAGATACACAACTCTTCCAATTGAGGGATTTGATCATGGGATCTTCTTCATCAAGTCAGTTTTGACAAGAAACCTTGGTGAATGAATTTGTCTCTGTCAAGTATAGAACAATGCTGACAGGTTAATAGGAAAGTATCTCCCCAGTGCTAAGGATGAGCTTGACCATGTCTTCCCGCAACAGTTCACTTCGTATCCCGGTAAGTCATCCTCCGCTCCACGAAAAGTACTTTCGCGAGTACAGTACCATGTTCAGCCACTTTGCCATACCCTCGACTTTTGGCACGAGATATAGTTCATCTGCGGAAGATGGCAACCTCCTAATGTCTATATAGAAAAGCAAACTGACCAAGAAATTTCCAGCCTGGACACCCATCCGAATCAATCCACGCCTCTTAAACATCATCGCCTCCCTCTCCGCACGCATGCTCGTCGGCCCACACCTATGTCGAGACCCGCTCTGGCTATCTACCATCATCGCATACTCAAAAGATGTATTCATCGGCGCTACGATATTGAAATTCTTTCCTCCCTTCTTCCGACCAGTCATACAATACTTCATCCCACCGATTTGGAGATGCCATGCACATGTTCGGACAGCAGCAAATATTGTGGAGAAAGCTTTGAGTGGGGAGAAGACTGATGATGAGGTTGTGGATGCTATCCATGCTGTTAGGGAGATGGTTTCGGATGAGGAGAAGAAGGATTATGCGTTCATGGGACTGGGTCAACTTGGGTGAGTGTATCGTCCTCAATCATTCGTGATATTCGAACGTACAATGATACAGCTGTGACTGAGGGTAGATCATCAGAAAAATGTACAATGCTGACTATAGCAGCATCGCGGCTGGTGCGCTGCACACGACAGCACGAGAGCTGACGCATATGGTCTATGCCCTTGCTGCTATGCCAGAATACATCACCATCCTGCGCGAGGAGATTGCTGAGGTCATGCGCGAGGACGGCGATACTTTGACATTGGAGGATATCAACAAGCTATGGAAGATGGACAGTTTCATGAAGGAGACTATTCGGATGCAGGGCCTTATCTGTAACTCATGCTCTTATGATCTTTTATATGACGCTGACGATCAATCAACAGTAATCTTCAACCGCAAAGTCCTCCGCCCGTTCACGCTTTCCGATGGAACCCACATCCCCATCTCATCCTGCCTCTCCGTCCCCAGCATCTCCATCTCTCGAGACCCCGCCTTCTTCTCCTCTCCCGACACCTTCGACGGTCTGCGGTTCTTCAGACTACGCACCTCTCAACCACCTTCTCCTACTAACTCTTCTTCATCCCACTCCTCGGAATTAGCCTCTGAATCTCACAAGCCATCACAAGACGAAGGAAATAAGCACCAGTTCGCCAGCATTGACTCAAGAAACATGTACTTCGGTGCCGGGAAACACGCTTGTCCAGGTCGTTTCTTCGCTGCTATGGTTATGAAACTCATCTTGTTGGAGATTCTGATGAAGTATGATTTGAAGCTGAAGGAGGGAGAGGCTTTTTACCCGGTTGATTGGTCGTTGATGGGGATTAAGGTGTTGAAGCCTAAGACCGAGATTCTTATTCGTGATCGTGCTATTAGGGGAGATGGTCATTGATTATTGATCGTTGAGCAATGAACCTATAGTGGCGATGTGGCGTATAGTGTTTATAAATTCTCGTTTTCTTCATTTCTTGGATGATGTTTCGTGCATGGTGTGCTTGAATGATTGTTCTTTGGATTCATATTCTGAAATTGGTAGAGTCTGTTTCATGGGGATGACATTGTTCTTGGTGGCTTGGTGCTTCCTATGCATGCGGGTATGGTAAATAGATAGATAGCTTGAGAATATAACTTGCCTTCAGCATCCCAGCATCACATGCATATTTCCACTTCCTCTTTCCCAACATGCGAACTCATTCATCCCCGGTAATGCCCAATATCACACAACATCACCGGCACCTCCTATCCCGAACCTCAAATTCCGACTTCGGCCCTCACCCCTATTCGCATCAACCATCCAGTACCGAGACTCGCTTGGTGCGTGTGACGATCTCCTCACCTCGCCGACCTCACCATTATTCCCTCGCCGTCCCCTTTCCCTATCCTTCCAATCTCATTCCAGAATATCTAAATTCCCAACCCAGATTCTGCTGTATGCATATCTATGCAGTGCATCAACACTGCATATATCTACCCACAACCTCGGCGACCTCACACATTGACGCCACCGACGATGATTCCCAAGCCCCTGTTTCCTGAGAAGTGAGAAGCGATAGATTTCCGAGTGACAGGTTACCTATTTACGCTTACTCTTCCTTGCGATTCGTTGAATCATTGTACTTATGAAGTACGAAACGGCGAGGGAGAACCCGAGCACGAGGGTCGTGGGAAAGTGCGAAGAGCATGTCTGCCAGATGCCGAATGTCTCAGAACCTCGGAGCCGGAGACGTTCACCAACACAAACAAAAGAAATTCTACGAAGACTAATCATATGAACTCTGGACCTCGATCCGTGAGTGCGGGCATGTCGTGTCTCGAGATGTGGTGTTATCGGGGTTCTTTCTTTCCTTGCCATTCGAAGCGCGTGATGTCAAACTGTATATCGATCGCGCCTTCCGTGCTCACCTCTTTGTTGAAGACCTTTTAAAAATCCGCATCCAAAATTCTTTGATCTTGAATCATTCAAGATACAGAATATATTCACTCACTCTCCGGAAATAACGAAGGAATCGACAAGACTATACTAAAATGGCGTCCTTGGAGTTCCCCACTATGAAATCTTCATTCTTGCCTATAAATGCGCCAACGCGTATCAGAAAATTACCCAAGTTGCCTGCATCGCCGCCGCGATTGTCGAGAAAACCGTCAGACAAGGGTCCTCCAGCAGATACATCTCGGACAACAATGATGGCCACAATTAGGAGGTCGATGAACTCAATGGCGGCGGGTGCGGTATTCGGGACAGCACTTACGGCAGCGGGTGTCTATTCTCCGTCTGTCATTATCGGACAGATGCGTTTGGAGGACTTCCATATGCTGAAAGTGTTTCTGGCTGCGAGTGCGAGTAGTGCGTATGTCTTCCCTCAACTGTTCCCAGGAAAGGAAACTGACAAGTACACAGATTAGCAATCATAATCGCCCAACGACTCTCCCTTACAACCTGTAAACCTCGACTTCCAAATACTCTGAACCTCTTCTCGCCCTACGACGGTAATATCATCGGCGGCGCTCTTCTTGGTATCGGTATGGCTCTCTCAGGCGCCTGTCCAGGCACTTTACTACCTCAGATCGCAACCGGTGTCTCCTCCGGTCCATATGTTCTCCTTGGTGGTATAGTTGGTGGCATCCTATTTTCTGGCTATGGGAAAGAGCTCGTCAGATCAGTAGCAGACCAGCACGCACTTTCGAAGCCCACTGTATATCAAAAGCTCGGCGCAGATAGAGGGACTGCAATAAACGCATATGAAGTGCTATGTTTGAGCGGTATTGGAGTATTGGGAATGTTATATCCGGGAAAAGCTGGGGCTCTTCTTCCAGCTGTGATTGGAGGACTTTGGATTGGAGCAAGTCAGTTCGCGGGACTGTACATGACGGCAAGCACGTTAGGAGTCAGCACCGCTTATGAGCAGGTGGGGGATGTGTATTGGTGGGTCGCAAGAGGAACAAAAGGTCCGATGCCAACAATCCGTGGCACGGCATTCGCGGTTGGTACGATGCTTGGAGCTCTGTTGTTGTCGAAAGTGGTAGCCATCCCGAGTCCAGACGAGAGTGCCGAGGTTGGTGTTACGAGGGCAGTCATCGGTGGAATACTACTCGTTTTTGGTGCGAGGATTGCAGGAGGTTGTACAAGTGGACATGGCATCAGTGGGATGTCGCAATTATCCATATCAAGCATCATAACTTCGGCGTCGATGTTCGCGGCTGGGATCGCGTTCAGCGCAATATTGAAAGCGCTCTGAAGCCGCATCGGGAGGATCTTTGAGTAGCATAGCGTTGCATGGAACTGCAGCGTCGCGAAAGACATACAGTGAGGGATTGAGATCGCATAGCAAGATGCTTCGAGCATGGCGTTGGGGTGGCTGGGGAGAATGTTTGATACCTTTTCGAAGTAACGAATGATTAGAGGAAGAGCCCTACTAAGAAAGTTATGAAGAAAGACCTAGTCTGTACATAACAACCATTTGCTCCAGAAGGAGCCTACATAGAACGGGATCAACGATACGAGATAACGAGCAAAAATAGGAAACCTGAGTCCCTTTTCCCATACTCCAAGGAAGCGAAAGCCGGCGCGTACAGTCGCAGAGAGCTGACTTGGCCACTCTGCAATGATGCCAGCGGCGAACTTCCTTCACATGTATGATATTCGCTTGGCAACTCCAGTTGCAATACCTCACAGCTTCGCTAAATCCACTAATGTAGCAATCCTCATTGAGGCTCATGTTCATGTAGGATATGGGATCATTCGTCAAGAAAGGACTTCGGTATCGTGGACGTGGCTATGGTAAGCTTCTCGGTGGAGGTTGATGCTATCGTGCTTGGGGAAGGATTGGTGGGTTGCTTTTAGCAGCGTATCCGAATTGCGAGTTGTCGGGCTCTTCGTTGGCAGGGAACAGACTTGTGAACTTCGAGGCTTCGTAAACAGTAAAGCGTGTATCCGTGCTTATGGTTGCTGTTGTTGGCAAAATCAAGGAGGTGAATGAAGTATTCTGCCTCATACACCGCCACCCAAATCGTTTTAGACTCCAGCCTCAGCCACAAGGCTTGGCATTATCAATTGCGAGCATTGTGGCGATCCTCAAACATCATGCAGCATCAGTGATCAACGGAAATGCCGAACATAGACCATTTCGGTGAGCTCGAAAGTCAATGTAGTTCTCCCGAAGTTGAGACGATTGCTTGACCGTGCACATGCTACTTGTATGAAACTCTCTCCTTCCATTGTCCCTTCTCTTTCTACTATTCTGTTGGGGAAAGATGATGGAACAGCAACTGACTATGGAAGAAATCGAGGAAATGGGTGTGATAGATAGGAGTTACAAGGTATCATCGTCTTATATCTGGGTGATTGGGCATTGCTGATGAAAATAGAGGGCCGTGGAGCTCACCAAAAGTCGAATTCGACAACAGCGCTCAGATGTCCCTGGCAAACCAACACCTGGAATACGTTCAATGCCACGTTTAAATGGCCAAGCTAATCTGACCGGCGTACCAAGTATATATGGGATGAAGGAATGGTTATCAGAACTCGGACACTCAGTACCTCTTCCCGCCCCTCACATGACCCCACTAACACCTCCAGGCTGAAGATATCAATCGATTGAACGTGATCCACGTCGCCGGTACCAAAGGAAAAGGAAGCACCTGTGCATTCATCGAATCTATCATCCGAGCTCACGGGAAGAGGACTGGTTTCCCCAAGAAAACAGGACTCTATACATCACCTCACCTTATCCACCCTGAAGAACGAATACGAATCAACTTCCAACCCCTCTCACAGCCCCTCTTCGCAAAATATTTCTTCGAAATAGAAGACATCCTCTCCAAAGGCGAGGGTCGAAGACCTCGTTACCTCCAACTCTACTTCCTCTTTGCTCTCCACGCTTTTATACGAGAAGGTGTTGATGCGGCGATCATAGAAACCCATCATGGAGGAGAATATGATTCTACGAATGTAGTTCAGAAGCCGAAAGTTACGTGTGTGACGACTTTAGGGTTGGATCATGTGCAGCAGTTGGGATCATCGATGCAAAGTATTGCTTGGCACAAAGCTGGGATTTTCAAGGTGGGGGCTAGAGCTGTGGCTGCCCCTGCTATGGGGGAAGCTGAAGCTATGTTGAGAAATCGGGCGTCAGAGAAGGGTGTTAAGTTGGAATTTGCGGATAGAGACTCAGTGTCACCGGAAGGAGCAAAAGACCTGAAACCTGATGTCTTGCGCACCAACTGCTCGGTCGCCATCCTCGCAGCAAAGGCATTTTTCGAACAAACAGCTACGGGAGAGAAACATTCGCACCTGAGCAATGAAGATATCATCGAAGGAATCAAACAATGGTCATGGCCTGGCCGATTCCAAATCGAGCACGAAGGACAAAATACATGGTACCTGGACGGAGCACATAATGATATCAGTCTCACTGCTGCAGCACAATGGTTCTTATCCAACACAAACTCTTCATCATCACCAAAGATCTTGATATTTGCACAAATCACCAAAGTACGAGAAGGAGGTCCAATCATCGAGTGTTTAGCTCAAGCCTTGAAAGGAGATGTGAAACACGTGATCTTTACTACCTACCGAAAGGATCCAGACTCCGTGGCAGGAAGGAGTGAGAAGGAATTCGACGTTGAGAAAATCCTGAAGTTCTATGTTGAGAAATGGAAGGAGATACAACCTGATGCTACAACCAGCATAGAGCGTACCATTGTCGGGGCACTGGAAGCTGCGAGAAGGATTGGCAAAGAGAGTGGAGGAAGGATGCAGACTTTGATTACTGGGAGTCAGCATTTGGTTGGTCCTGCATTGGCTTTGATAAAAGCTGTGGATGAGCCAGATGAGATTCCAGAGACTTAGATTTTTGTACCCGGCAAGATTTCTTTGAATATCACAAGCACCAGTTCACAGAGACAAGATTGCAGAGAGTCATTTGTGGGTATCAAAGAGGCTCTTTGAGTGCCGTCATATGTATCAGCTCACTGACAGACATCAATGACAGCTTCATTGTCTGAAATAATGCAATGCAATGCAGTTCTGCTCCCGCCTCCACCAGTTATGCTGACCTCTTCTTCGTCATGCTATGCTCAGCGACCTGCCCCACCTCTTTCTTGATCCTCTTGCCGTTGTTATAGTAATAAGACATTGGCAGCCTTGCCTGATAGCACACCCTCCGAAACACCTCCTTCAACATATCTCCCGGTACCCCGTCCAATGTCTCGTAGTCAGTGTTTGGAAGCGTGTCGTACATGAACTCCATCCAAAGTCGGATGAGTTGTGGATCGCGGTTGCTTGGTCTTGTCTGCAATTGTTGGGTTAGTAATTACTCAGGAGAGAATATCAGGGATAGATACATACAAGCATCTCGCCTTTGAAGACATCACTCATGAAAACCACACTTGTTCTGACTAGGAGTGTCCACAATGTCTGAGTCAGGAAGAGTATTTGTGGTGGCATCAATGTTGTAGCTTGGGATGCGAGAAGTTCTGCTTGGCGGAGAGGTAAGGCGAGGTCTGCCGATGGTGAAGCGAGGCTTGTGGAAGTTGCAACCGATGATGAAGGAGGTGAGACAGAGGGTGAGAGATTTCCTGACATTGACAGAGGTGCAGAGTCAGGAATTGATACAGACAATTGCTCCGGGACCGGGAAATTGTCTTCTTGGTCATCATCGGTGAAACGCTCGAATTCACGTAATGTGCGCCAGGTTGAGCCACTGTCGGCTGGTCGTGTGCGCACTTGTTGATCAGCAGGAAGAGGACAATAGCCGGGGCTATTGTTGATTGCTGTCCAATTGGTAGCCATTGTGTTGCAATGAAGTCTTTGTATCGGCAATGTATTGGTTGTTTGTGTACAAGTGTCCGTTGACAAGGCGTGCCGAAGAGGCTTAATATACATTAGACGACAGACGACAGACGAAGCGACGTCGGAGGGATTGTCTACTAGCGCTACTTAGTTAGCGGGCAAAAGTGACCGGTTATGGCAGCTACGGTTTAAGGTAATTCGATGTTCAAGTGATTGAGGTGTTGCTACGAACTGAGGGATGTCCAAAGAGTCACTTGGTGCATTTCAAAGTTGCAGGAGTCTCATAGCCGAATGGCAAAGGGTCATCTACAGTGCATGTTACCTCTTCTTTCACGAGTAGTGAAAGAGACCGAAGGCTGACACATCTTTGAGCAGAAGCCTTTGGAACGATCTGAGTTCAGACATATAAGGCCCCTCTTCCCCCTCCACTTTCTTCCCATCACACTTCATCTGCAATCATGGATCCAACACCAAATTCAGATGGACCGATCGATAACGGCGATACAGCAAAACCACACCAAAACGATTCAAACTCCTCCCCTGCGGCTCAATTGAGCTTCCATCCCCCCAATGATCACTTGAACGAAGCTACGAAAGAAGCCAAGCCCACTACCTCTCCTCGAGCCGAGCCTTCGAATAAGCCCACTTCCATTGAGCCTCAGGATACCAAGGATGCGATCTATGCTCCCAAGTTTGAGGCAGAAGACGAACAATCGACGTTGCCGAGAGATTCGGAGTACGATGGCGACGAGTCCAACATGATGGCTGAGGGCGAAGGACCTGAACAATCCCAGAATTCATCTGAAGAGCCTCTGGATGTTGCTCATAAGGAAAGAGGAGGTGTTATGGATGACACGATCGAAGGGGGAGAATCCAAGAAGTTCGGTGAGAAGTCGGCCTTGGATGTCGAAAGGAGGTTGCCGTCCGCCACAGGAACTTCACAACAACTTGAAGGGCTATTGGGCGCCGCGAAAGAGAATGAGATTGAGGCATTGGGTTTGGGACAGAATCACGAGGTCGTTGAAGTCGAAGAAGTTGAGAGGCAGAAGGTTGAAGGAGATTTTGAGATCGAGACATATAAGGAGCCACCACCACATTGGGGTATCGGCGGACATGACTGTTGCAGCAAGATTGCACCTCATATTCATCAATCTCTTGTTGACGATAAGAAAGGGAACATGGCGGACGGGAACAAAGATGACAATGACTGTTCATTGGGTAGTGGTGGTGCATCTGAAGAGTTGGGAACTGGCACTCCGATTGTTGACAAGCCCGGAAATGAGGGATCTAACATGGAGAGAAGAGGGGCTTTCTGTGAGACTCCTGGAACTGCGGCAAAAACTTTGGAGAAGGTGATGGAAGGAAAGGCGGCAAGTGACTCCAGTCCCACCTCGCATGCTGTATCCAGCAGTCCTCTGCAAGAAACGGTTCAGAGTACCCATCAAAGTTCCCGGCTCGACTCGGAAGCTAATCATAGCTCACACGCCGATGATGAGTGGATTGAGCAGACCAAGAACGCAGTACACCCATTGGACGATGACGACGTCCAGAACAAATATCGAATCGAAAAGGTCGAGGATCATGACACTACGTCAAAAGCGGCCCCTTTTGATGAGAGTACGCGCCAGCAAGGAGAGACCGAGAACCTCAATGGAAGTCCCACAATTGAGCAACCCTTGCCAGCTATCGACAATGCACAAGAAGAAACCGGATCTCAACATGATTCGCAAATTCCGACCGGTAACGCCTCGACTGTACGCCGCGGTCTGGGATCCACTGCAACCACAGACGGAGATCATGCGTACACCCTCAATCCTTTCCACGATCCTCCCAATCTACCTCAAAAATCACATTATTCGTCACGCGCTTTGACTCAATGGATGGAGGACTCGCATGGATACATGATTGACATTCATAGGAGATTGGAGACACTCAGACTGGAAAGTAAGATGAGGAGAGAATGTCATTGCTCTCGACGTGGAATGATGCCGGCGAAGGAGGAGCAGGAAACTGTTGATGAAGCCCCAGAGACCTCTGAAGATGTTGCCACCAAGAAAATCGAGACTGAGAATACCAGCAGTCACTGGGATAATTACCAAAATGCCCCTCCTCTGTCCCCTGCGCAACAGCCAACAGAGTTCACAGGCCATGAATACACCGATGATGATGCGTATGCGAAGAATAGTGACGAGTTTAATATGTAAACGGAAGCTGCTAAGAAGGAAAGTCTTGAGGCATCAGCTGATGTCCCATGGATCGAAGGAGAAGCTGAGGAGCAACAAGGATTCACAAACCAAGGAGATGCTACTGATTGGGACACAGGAGAAACAGGAGTTGAAGGAGACACAAGTTGGCAAGGACAAGGGGTGTGGGCAGGGCAAGGGAGGACTATCGCAGGACTAGGCGAAAATGCGACTAAGAGCTCAGAAAACCAGGAACCAATACCGATCACAGAGCACACCAGAGAGGCTGCCCTTCGGCGTGCGGAAGCTGAAAAGCGACAGAGAGTTGAAGCACAAAAGCGCAGTGACCATAATAAGCAGAATCGCTTGTTTGAACGCGAGAAACATCTTCAACGTCTTGAAACTCGCAGCACTCCATCTACAACCATTGCCAACAATATGCCTGCGAACAAGACTCAGCTACAAGCTGAATCTAAGCATGGAAACGGGACTTCTGGTACTGGTAACAGCAATGTGGCACAGTCTCAGGCTCATCAACCTCGATCAGCAGATGCGGAGCAGGAGAGAACTGGGATCGATCCAGCAGCAACGTTAGCTGGTTGCAAGAAGTTGGTGTTTGACCACAAGAGTGTTCTCAAGGAAGGGTTGAGAGATTGTATGCGAAAGAAGGGAGCATCAGAGGAAGTGATTGAGGAGGCTTTGAAGGATTTCTGAATTGGTTGATCAGCTTGTGGCTTGCTTTTCAAAGAGTTACTGAGAACGTCAGCCTTAGAAGCATTAGAGAATTATGGCGCGAGATTGTGGAAACCAGGAACAGCGAGGTGCAGGAGTAGTTGCTTTCGGGGCGACAGCCTAAGGATGTGTATTGGTTGTTTTGCTGAACTTCAGTTGGCTCTTTGCAGTTTGTAGACTTTTACAATACACAAAATTTGTTGCCATATCAGATGTCCTCAACGACTTCATCATCGAGAATATTGGGGATATTTACAATTCGTGAGCATGGCTACATGTTCTTTGAACGACTCTCTGGTAGGCCATATGGAGAGGACGGACGTCTTAACGCAATATCCGACAACATAGAGGTATGTGATGTATGATCTATTGAACATTTATCGCTCAATTGCTAGCAGGTACTCAGGTGCTCAACCATTTCCATTTTACGTACTTTCCTACATTGCGCCTGCAGTCCCCACCCCACCACCACCCATCGCTCCGAACCCTGCAAAATTCCCACGTCTTCCTTTCCTTCTCCTCCCTTCCTCGAGTATCAAGCCTATCCCCAAAATTATCGTCAACTCCCAGTCCCTCATCAACTCCTTCTTATAGCTCTTTCGAAACTGCATTTTCCCACGCTCTGTTGCGCCCCAACGCTCGATAAACACCGCATGAACTTCTTGTGATGGGGAAGACGTATTTACGAGCTCCCAGTCTGGATTGGAGAAAGTAGAAGCAGTTTGACTTCCTTGGGATGAATTGGATGAAGTCCGGCGGAAATGATAGGTTGGCGAATTTGCGATCCAAGGAACGGTGAGCTGATATTCGTTCTTCGAGACTTTGGAGACTGTGCTTCGTTGTTCGTGGTGTTTACCATTTCCATCAATTTCGCTTTCGTTTGCTGCCGTATTTGGAGAAGATACAGTGAGATCCCACTGACTGTGGGGGTTTGCTCCCTGCTTTTGAGCTGGCACGCTTTTAGCTATCACATTTTTCGACGGGTCGAGAAGCAAAAGCGTAATGGGTGAAGGATAGCTGTCGGGGACTTGAATTGTAAATAGTGGTGGTGAAGTTGAATATTTGTGGAAATAGATATCTCGAGCACGGGAGGTGAGTGCTTTGAAGGAGACCAGATGCGGGCACGATAGTGTGAGCTCACTCAGTGATTCGTATATCGAGGCCGTGATGGTTGTTTCTGATTTGTTATCTTTCTCCATCTTTGAGATATCGAAGCGTTTATGGAACATCGTACAATCACGGAAGAGTTGTGGAAGCTGAGGTAATGTAAGAGGTCTTGGCGATTGGGCGAAGCGACACAGCCCCCCTGAGCAATCTCGCCAAATATGCAGATCACGTGCGTGCTAGTGGCAATGCATCATGCTTCGCCGCCTGGAGATCAACCCAGGCTGAATCCATTTTGTCATGTCCGGACAAGCTTCATCTTTGTCCTGGCCCTAATTTATTGCTGGATGCGGTTGGTCGACACAACTCAAAATCTCGGCAAGCTTTTAGTCGACCTTAATTGGCAATCAACCCAATTGTGCTATTCATCTCGGGGAGCAGTCGTTCAGCTATTAATCCCACTAATCAGAAGCACCATGAGAAGTGCCTGGCTTGGGCAGGTTGCTGCTCAAACTATTTACCACGACGGCCGTACTTCCAAGCATAGTCCGCCTGTGCATGAGTTGATACAGCTGCAAAAGCAAGAACGATGGCCTCATGATTGATAATACCGTGGTCAACTCGCTTTTCCTACATTACTATCTCTTTAACCAAGGATAATCCTCTTCTCTAGAGCCTCAACTTTCTCCCACTGATTCTTCTCTATCTTACCTAAACACCGGCGATATGCAATACCCTCAATCCATTCTATCAGCATTACATTCTGACTTTCAATGTGGCTGCACCGAGCAACGTGTTTAATACTCCCACAGTCGAGTCCACTCTTTACATACTTACAAGTCTCGTCAGACTCCATCCGCACATTCGACGAGAGCAGAATGAACTCCCCAAATTGCTCGAGCTCATGGTCGGATAAACCAAAATAAGTGGCGGTGCCAATTTGTTCTCCATCAGCAGCGTGGATAGTGGCCTCAATTCTTTCCATGCTTTGGGGATCTGACTTCTCTTGCCGTTTACACCCGTTTGTATCTTTTGTTGCACTGGATTCTCCTGCCAGATCGTACCCTTCATTCAAGTTTCCTCTCCGGACTTTCGCTTCTCCAGTTCTCTCAATTGCTATGTGTTCATTGTGATCGTTTTTCCTCCATCTTCTTAAGAGTTAGCATTGCTGTCTGGGCCGTGAAGTGAAGCAATCCGTAATCTATGGTAGCCCTTTCCGAGGCGCTTTCAGATAGCAAATGATCTCTTTGCTCACTTCCAGGCAACTCTTTTTCGTTGTTTGAGTAAATCGATGCCAGGTATAGAGCCGCGGTTTCATGACCCAATCTATACGAATCATGCCAGGTAACTTCGGAAATAACTGAGCTACCACATGGATCCTGGAACGAGACTCCCGAGTTGGTGGAGAGCCATGACCATGACGGATATGGGAGCCGATGAGCGGTGCCATTTGTGACAACATAGTGGCGTGCATGACGCGAGTGGAAAAGGACACTACAACTTTGTGTCCACAACAGAGTAGCGTCTAGCCTTTCAGAGAGGAGAGCGATGCATTTTGGGCATTCCTTGGGATTCTCAAACACCAAGCTTCTAACTTTCAGAAAGGCTTTATCTGGAGCCTACCATATGAAGGCCCTGCCAGAGAACCCTTCAACCAGTCGACAGTAGGGTTTGGTACGATATGTACCAGGTTTGAACAAATGACCACTCAAGGAGTTTGCGTCAGTTGGACTGAGCTCATAGGCAGAATATTCGCTGTTGAGATCTTCGCACCACGCGGTGGAACGACAAGCCCAGTATACCTGATGTTCCGAGAAAATGATGGCACGCGTGGGCAGCATGGCCTCTTGGAATGTCCATCCACGCTTGTTCCACGCGCTGTGAGCTAATGTATGCTGGACCGGAGGTTGTGCTGTGATGAAATTCGTTCCATTGATTTCTTCAGAACATTGCATCATACAAGATGACGACGAAGATAAGCAGCAACAGCTACCTATAATGGATAGCACCTATAAGGGCGCTGATCTCGTTATTGTGGCTGCCGCTGGTGAAGACGCTTCTGCTGGACTTCCTGGCGTAGGAAACACGAAGCGCCACTGTTCGCAGAGGGAGTCGACCCAGAGATATCGTTTGCCGATTGACCCCACAAACTCAATGGCATCCGAAATGGTCCGAGGAATATCCAGATAGTTCAAGCCATTTCACGATGAACATGTTGAAATGTTATGTCGATTCAGCAAGGGCGTCGTTGTTAGACCCCAGACGTATGATAGTGCGACATACGGCAAATCTTCGCTTCGCGAGGCAGCTCGAATGATCTTGTAGTCTTGCACATCGATCAAACGAATTCGTTGCATGTTCGCTGGTACTTGAGTTGGAATGTAGCATTCATGGTGCTGTGCACCGCAGCATTGCATCCAGTGCTTGATCAATTCGATATTGGGTTTTGATGGTACAATGCGGCCGCGAACAAGGAGTTCATCTTTTAGTTGAAGCGACGTAGCCGTCAACCCGATCAAATTCGCACCCTCCATCTCATCACTCCTAACGATTCTTCCTGTAACTTGCGGCGACATGGAGCGTGTAGGGCTATCGACAACTACCTGCAAAGAATTCTCCATGTGTGGTAAGATGACAACGGCCTCTTTTCTAACCCCATCCTTGTTGAGGGGGTTGTTTGGTTTGCGGTTACAGGCCTGGGACATCTGCTGGTGCTGGTGGATAGTAATGGTGTTGTCGTAGAATTTGTCGACTGTAGGATCAATTGACTTGGCGGCAGAGAGGATGAGACGACAACCAGGACAGAACTCCTTGCTAGCGACCTGACGCAAAGAGCCTATATGAAAATGATCGCCATTTTTCTGTAGTTGGCATGCCTGATTGGTTGAGGAAACAAAATCGATTTGCTCACACACAATGCATAGTTCGCTGTGCTGGTCATGTGGCGTTTGCGAGCTGCTAGAAAGGTCTGTACAGTACATGATTGCAGGGTATATAGGTGTTAGAATATATTTCAGGTCCCAATACAACTCGTCTGCACGAGGATATGATGTGATGATTCAACGCTGGAGGCTAAGAGGACCGATGTAGATTGGTTTGGATGAGACTAAATAGAGCTGGAATTGGAAGTTGAGAAATCTTCAGATCGTAGATGATATTTAAGAAGAAATCTTTCAGTATATAAGTTCTGTACTTTGTATGAGTTACAAAAGTAAGGCTGAGGTAGCGATGGATACCTTGCTCCGCCTTGAACCACCTCAGGCACTTGCAGCGGCTTACCCCTCCAACTTTATGGCCTCAGCCTGATGCAGTCTGTCTGACAGGTTCAGGCCGAAATGTCCTCCCCGATGAACTTACACTATCTCATGAAATGCAAGATAGAGCACACTACATTAGGCCTTAATGCATTTTGCTGGATGAGCCATTCTATATGCCATGTCAGGAAAGAACTCTTGAATCTCTCAAGGCTGTCGAAACAATTACCTTCTCAAGACGATACCACTCCATGAATCTGTACTTAATTATTTTCGAACTGGGTAATCTGATCGCTAACATTGGAGCTCACTTGTCTATGAGTTTCAGATTCACAAGCTTTCGGTGAAGATTCAAAGTACAAGGTGTGTACTTGCAGAATTTTAGGAGGCAAGGCTCAGCCGGATAAGCTCAGTCAGGAGCATACAGCCAAGGCCGTATAGATAAGGCTGATACAAGAAAAGCTCGTACGTATAATCCAAAGCAGCTTGGACCGAAGCGCAGCGAAGCCGGTGTAACTAGTTATGCCTCTCTTTAGCTTCTGATTTCTCATCTCTGTAACAACTCACAATGTCACAAGACGTCTCACGTGTCTCCCATTACTCCCCACAGTACCAAGATCCTCAAATACAGCACTGCTGAGCTGTGAACTTGATCCAAGACCAATCAAAGCTGGAAGTGAAGGAGTAATACAGTCTGGGGGAATTGATCATGTTATAGAACCTCAAGAGGTTCATGAGAGCTGGACTGAATCTAATTGGCCAAGTATACCATGGGGCGGTTGGCCAGCACTCAACGCGATGATTTCGACCAATTTCTTGAGGTGCTAGAAGTTCATTGGTCTTTGCGAATCAAGTCTTTGCATCTCTTTGATCGACCACCGCCCTTCCTGCTAGACTCTCTCTTTCAAGCTTCCTATCCCCCAGGGTGACTCCAATCTCCTTGACAACGATCCATCCGGGTACTAATGCTAAGGCCCAAAGACCAAAGTTGAGGTATACGCCTCCCACACTCGCGAAGATAGGGACACTGTTTAGTCCGTACTAAAGTTTGTTAGTATTTATCTCCGGCGGGGAAGAAGAATAGCTTACACTAACAGCCTGAACCGCTGACTCGGTACCTCTCAACAACCCCGCAATCCGGATAACTTCCGCATCAGTAGTCGCCAGCTCTCCAATAACAAAGTATCTATCCTGGTTAGCTTGGACAATCAAGCAGAAGCGCAGGGTAAGGCTCACAGATACATATAATTCAACTGAAACCCAGCAACCCAAAACAAGAACAACGCAAACCCCTTCCCGAATCCCGCATCCACCCAATCATACGTTGGCGTCGTCTTCCTGAAATCCGTCACTAGAATCGTAGCCCATATCCACCATGCACCTTGTAGCCCAAGGATGACGAAGAAGGCACCTCTCGCTCTGGTCTTCAATTTGATCTGTGTCCGATCAAGCCAAGCTCCTAATAGGTTTCCAGCGATGATGGCGACGATTCCGGAGAGGAAAGAACCGAGAGCTCGTGCTCGGACGGAAAACCAGAGGGATTCGAAGGTAAACATGACTGCTTCCGTGTATACACCTTGAGCGATGAGGGGTACGATGAGGAGGAAATTGCGGCTGAAGAATAGCTTGACATTTGCTTTCAATTCCGCGCCTGCTGATCCCGTGATGGCGAGTTTAACAGGGACTCCATCAGTTCGCTGGACTTTCTCAGGCTTGTTGAGGAGTAATCCGGCAAAAGGACCTAGAGCTTGAAGAGCGATGAAGGCGAGGTATACGTTGTAAGATACTTTTCCGGCCTGGTTGTTCTTTGCATTGAGACCGAGGTTGATGGCTCCTCCTAGGACTTGACCACCGACACGGAAGGAGAGCCAAAAACCGAGGAATCGGCCCTGTTGATTGTCAATAATTGAGATTTCGGCCTGGAAAGGATATTGCCGTACCTGATTATAAGGTTCCGCGTACGAAAGAGCGATAGCAGCTTCAGCCATCCAGAATACACCTGCGGAAATACCACAAAGAGCAGCGCCAAACAGGACAAACCATTCTGTGCCAAAACGATTGTTGGTGTACAATCCTGCTGCAAAAGGAGCATATCCCATAGTGCCGAATATGAGGGCATATTTGATTCCGACTGCCTTGACCAATACTGGGGACAAGAAGCAGGATACCACCATCAAGCAGAATGTGAGAGCATTTGCAGCATTGACGACTGGGAGAGAGTTAGTAATTGTCAGAGTGTACTTGCTGGTCTTGAAAGGAAGGAGATTTAGCAGTTGTTGATACTTACGGTATGGCTCCTCCTCACCACCAGCGCCAAGACTGTTCATTGCACCCCATATACCAGGTGCGAGAAAATTACAGACTCCCAGAATGAGCGCATTGTAGAATGTGCTACGATACCATTTTGCTATTCTCATGTTAGTGATTGACACTGTGAGCAGAGTAGAGGCGCTCGACGTACGTTTGACGACTGGTCGTTGGTGAGTGGTTGGTTGAGCCTCATTATCGGAAGACACTTCCGTGTCAGTGACAGCTGCCTTTGGCTCTATGTCCGCCATTGAGTTCAATGCCTCAACTGTGAGACCTGTATGATATATTACAATGAATTTGAGAAAGAGAGTCAGGGAGAGCGGCCAGAACTGTTGAACGTGTGGAGGAACTGGAGCCGTTATGTATTCAAGCCCCAAGAACCCGTGTCCATAATAATAAGGTTTCCACTTGATCAGAACTTTTCAAATGGTAGATGTTATCAAACGATAAGTCGGTACATTTCGGTTGATGGCGTGCGAGCACGATCACCAACCCCAGTAATCACGTCGTGCATTAGCCCCACTTAGAGCTTGCCATCGGGTCGGTGATGGTACTCGATCTGATTTGTCCCATAAATGGGAGTGGAAGTCTGGACAAGATTTTCGTGGAAAGGTGGACAGGCGAGACATGATAGAGGAGGATCAAGGAGGTACTGATACCTTTCTAAATATTGACATTACAACCTGGAACTCAAGCGATGTCACGTGGATCATCTTTGGAGTTGTGAAAACTTGTAGGCAATGTAGAGAGCGCTGAATATACGGTTTACAGCAATCTTCTATAAAGAGATACATGTATAATAAAGGTACATCTGCATCCTTGACCGGTTCCAAGAACCAGGGATAGGGTCCAGCTGATTGGACTTCGGCATGAAGAACCGTACCTTATCATGCAGGACGACCTGCCACCTTGCACTGTCGGGAAATCCGCAGGCTATGTGTCTCTCTTATTTGGACGATGGGCACCGTTCGAAGCACTAGCTTCTGGTCTGGCATATATCAAAACTCCATCGGTCTTCTAGAGGAGTATAGCTCCCACATGGGTATGGTCCAGACCTACTGTTCCTCTTGCCCCAAAGCTCCCCCTCTCTAGATCCAGACTCCTTTGTGCTCCTTAGTGAAGTATCAGAGCAGAGCCTCTAAGTTGAAGGTGTAGATATGCTCCGAACCGTCGTACTCGCATACACCATGTATTGTAGTCCCATGGAACCTGCAAAGCAGCTGTATAATTTCCCCTTCGCCTTCAATGGTGCAAGTGCTGCGGACACAGCTTGCAAGGGATATCCCAATCTCTTGAATACTTTCGCGTCGTGCCCTCGTTCTTCGACATGGTTTCCAGCACCCAAGTATAGGAAACATATCCCGCGTCCTTGCCTCGGTTATACTTGCCGCTATACAACATGCTGAATATCCTCTGGGGAAAATATTGCAAAGGCTATGCTTGCGGCCTTCAAGGGCAATGCGAGGACTTGCAGATGATGAAGTCGTGGCATCCAACTGCCAACTGCTGCCGTATACTGTATCGCTGCGTATTTCTCGAGCTCGTGCTTGGTCTGCCAGTGCCTCTTCGACGGAAGATCTGCTCATTGTCTGTGGCCTTGTAAACCATTCGTAGGTCTTGAGGTTCAAGTTGTCGTCGCGACTCCAAAGCTTCTCCTTTCTCTTCACATCTTCCAATCGAACCAGCCTTCCTTTCCTGAGGCAGGTCTAGTTGAGCACGCCGCGCCTAGTCCTCTATATCTAGCCTCTTAAAGCAATGAGCCTTTTCGGGTTGGAGTCCAGGCTCTGTGCCGACGAAGGTACAGTATTTCGCGGTATTTCGTGGTTTTGGAGGTCGTTGATTGATTGTTGATGGCGTTTGTAACCCCTGTAAATTCGCATTCAGGCTAGTCAGGAGCTTAATTCGACCTTCGCAACTCACAACCGCTGAACGACCCCATACAAACATCCAAGAATGGGGGTCGACACATGCAACGGCAAGTATTGTTACCTCCAACAAGGTGTATGCCTTGCGCTGATCTGAGGTACCGATTCGCCATCGAGCGCGAAGATTGTGTCATCGAGGGGTCCTGGAGGGGTTGCCAAAGCTCTCCAGAGGAAAGTTCCACAGAAGCTGCCAATTTGTACCTTGGATCATTCTCCCAACATGTCAAGCCATTTTCTTGTACCATCATTGGATGAGATCGTATCCTAGTGGATGTCTACGATGGCGCAACGTCCAGAAACCTCCAAGGTGTGACAAGTTCTGCGATACAGCAGTGGGATGGACATATCTTCGAATAATTCCACTGAATCTTCCATACCAACAAGTCAAATCTGCAACCTTCAGCAAGTGTAAGCTTCAGGCAGTCTGCGTTGGACTTACTTTTCTTACAACTATCTTCTTCCCTTTGACTACTGAATATATAGATCATCGATGGCTCCTACGCTGGAAGCTGTAGATGCCCCAAACGTCGAACGAAAGCTGGACGAGAAGCAGCAAGTCACACTCCCAGCTGAAGCATTGGCTCTCACAGACCAGATAGCACCTTCAAAGCCCCTCACTGAGGCTGTAGAGATTCCCTCCAGTCACGCCGTGGACATCGTGTCGAGTTTCGACCCGAAGCTGGATGAGACGCTGCCGACAGAAGTACCTACCGAACCAGCAGCGCTACCAGACCATGCAACACCAACGCCGGACCCTCTTACGGAATCTGCGTCCTTATCTACAAATTCCACCACCACAGGGGAACCAAAGCTGGAAGCGAAGCCGGAAGCTACACCAATTGTCGAGATATCAGTGCTTCCAGAGAGCATAGTGCCTACTACAACACCTGCTACAAAGTCAGCAGATCTCCCCAAAACACATTTCGAGCTCGAGGACCACCCCATTGACTCACCCAAACCTATCCGAGTAAGATACCTAGCCTCACAATTGGTTGCTACATACTGATATCTGTAGGTCGCAGTAATCGGCGCCGGTATAGCAGGAGTCTCTGCCGGAGTGCTCCTCCCCGCCAAAGTCCCCGACCTTTCCCTCACAGTTTTTGAAAAGAACAGCGAAGTGGGTGGAACGTGGTACGAAAACATATATCCTGGCGTACGATGTGATATCCCAGCCAACGTATATCAATCAACATTCGAGCCGAATACACAATGGACGGAAGAGTACGCACAAGGAAAGGAGATATTGGAATATTGGAAGGGCGTCGCGAGGAAGCACGATGTGTATAAATACCTCAAGTTCAAGAAGAATATTGTCAAGGCAGAATGGCTTGATGCAAAGTCACAGTGGGAGCTTGAGATCAAAGATGTGGAGACAGGCGAAGTGAGGAAAGAGGAGTTCGATGTGGTTATAAGTGCTATTGGGCGGTTCAATGCCTGGAAGCTCCCCGACTACCCAGGTATTCACGACTTCACGGGCCACCTCGTCCACTCATCAGCTTGGGATCCAAATTTTGATATCAAAGACAAGACTGTAGCAGTTATCGGAAATGGTGCGTCTGGGATTCAAGTTGTTCCTAATATACAACCCCACGTCAAACATTTGGATCACTACGCCAGATCGAAAACATGGATCGCAGGATCGTTTGGTGGAGAAGGACCTGGACGACGTCTGGAGCCTAACCTTTATGATCCAGAACTTCTAAAATCGTTTTCCGACAACCCCGAGACATATCTCAAATTCAGAAAGGATTTAGAGGAAAAATTCTACGCCAATTTCGGGAATGTATTCAAAGATACGAAGAAGATTGAGGATCTCAAGCAAGAATTCAAGGACCTCATGGCCACGAGGCTAACCAAGAAACCAGAGTTGTTGGAAACGATTATCCCAGACTTCAGTCCTAATTGTAGACGTCTAACTCCCGGTCCTGGCTACCTAGAAGCATTAACACAGGATAATGTCTCATTCATCACCAACCCAATCTCCCACTTCACAGCTTCCGGTATCGTCACGAAAGACGGGATTGAGCGAAATGTCGATGCAGTAATCTGCAGTACAGGAGCAAACATCGACATGCGACCTCCATTCCCTATCATCGCCCACGGCAAGACTTTGAAGGAAACTTGGACACCATCTCCAATCACATACCTCGGTTTGGCAGTTCCAAACTTCCCAAACCTGCTCGTCCTACAAGGACCAAATTCCGTCGGGCCGGGAGGAACAGTACCAAATCAGATGGAAACACAAATCACCTACATCGCAAAACTCCTCCGCAAAGTATCCAGTCAACAAATCCGCACATTTGCACCTTCGCAAGCTGCGGCAGACGATTTCATTGCATACGTCGACGCTTTCTTCCCTAAAACCGTATTCAGCGAAAATTGTTCAAGCTGGGCAAACGGCGGGATTCGAGGAGGAAGAGTACACGGCCACTGGCCTGGAAGCGCAACACACGCGAATCTCGTACGAAAGAATCCTAGATGGGAGGATTGGGAATGGACGTACAAGAACGAAAGCGGGAATAGATTTGGATGGTTAGGAAATGGATGGACGGTCAAAGAGAAGGAGGGAGAGGGCGATTTGACACCGTATCTGAAGTTACCTCAGGATGTGGATCTGAGGAGACATCATGAGGATTGGTTTGAATGATGAGGCTCCTCAAATCTTCGTTCATTCGTCACTCGATGCAGGCAGCCGTGACCCCGCCAGTTCAGCTGAAATCAAGGGTTTCGGGATGTATTGATCCCAGTCTCCAAGTCGTGCTCTCCAGTCGTGCTCCCTCGGTTCCAAGAACATCACGACCGCGAGAGATTCGGAGCCTTGATATCGTAAAATCAAGCCTCTTATGATCTCATGATTTCCGATCATTTTGTTTTGCTTATCCTCAACCTATTTTAGCAACAAGATCCAGCGCCGGTCGCCTCCGGAAACCGCTTCGTGGGCGGGCTGGGGACCACCTTCGGGCCTTCTAATATCCCCTCGTCGATAACTCTAGTACTGACACGCATCAAGCCAACCCAAGCTTTGGGATCGTGATTCGCGAACTCAGACATGTCCCTATCTGAGACTTTTGGATCTCGTCTGATCGATTTGATAAGTTCCGTCGCGATGCATGCAGAGCCTCGGAGTAGCCTCATGAGACCTACAAACTACAGTAACTGTACAGTTTTCTATCAACTCGTATCTTTTGCTTCTTTTCTCCCTCCCCACTCTCACTCACCGACTCCTTCTCGTATCTGCGTCGAAGTGCCGAGTATGTCGCCGCAGTAAGCACCTTCCTTCACGAGAACAAGTGTCCCTTTGGCCAGGCATTTTCGTGAACTACGGAGTAAGCAGACATATGCATCCGGGTACTGTACGAAGTACTGTACTGGACATGCATAGCTTACCATCACCATGCCGCAATCCCTCACCACCACCAAAGCGCAATGCAACCTCTCAATCTCCTCTCACGCGCTTCAGAGAATGACACTGTGGCTTGCCAGCTGAACAACAACAACCCGCACCATCATCTCGATGGCGGGGTTGATCCTAATCTTTCGCACCCGCGATACCATTCTGGCTTCCCCATGCATGGAGCAATGATCGACGCCACCCTTCTGGCGCTTTCCCTGAACCAATCCCCTGGCCCCTGGATACACATAGAAAAAGAGAGTTTTGTTGACATCTGACGGCTGCTGCGTTAGTATGAGCGAGGGCTGGGGAAGGGCTGGGAGGCGTCCTTACTAATGCGCGCTTGACAGAAACGATCTGCGCGTGATCAATTTGGTGGTTGTAACTTTGTCAGCCTCAAACTGGAGAAACTGGACTCGGTAATCTTCCTCCCCACAAATCACCGTCTTTCTCTCCCGTGCCAGCCGTCTATCCCGTCTCAGGGCGTGAAATGGGAGGGAAACTCTATTCCTCCAGCTCAGGACTAAGAGCTTGCAGATTTCCATACTATCGTTTGTTCGATGCTACGGTATCCAGGGGCAGCACACCATCATCTCAGTAAGGCTTGCCTGAACTGCCAAATCATGATCTTCGCATTGTTTGCTCGACCAATGGTGGAGTGGCTGTCAGAGAGATAGCGCAGGATGAATACGAGACCAGATGGTGAACCCTTCTTGGCGTGCAGATGCACACCTTGCATGGTCAGCTTCTTGGGACGGAAACGGAACGAGCGTCACAAGGATCTTCTTGGGGTCCTGAACTACGCCCCCATATGGTTTGGTAAGAGGGATCTCGGAATGGCATGTCATCCCCATTCCCATGTCTCAGTTTATTCTTGAAGGTATTACCACCCGCCTGCTTGGAAGTTCTTGTGTTTTTTCTTAAGCTTCCTCTGCAAGGAGGTCTCGACTGTCGCTTCTCCGGTTTCTGAACTCCACGGTCGTTGCTTGTCTAGATCTGTCGTTCCGTGAGGTTGTAGCGTGTGGTATAAATATTGCTTAATTCGAGTACGACTTTCGCTTTGGAAATTGTAAAGATGGTTCCAAACCTTGCTCTCCGAGCTTTATTGCTCGCGTCATGTGTAAGTTCTGTTTTCTGAATGCAAGTCACTTCTAACAATCTAATAGCTCACACCATCACTCGCTGGTATTATTGACAAAAGACAAACTCCAGCTACGTCTGGGTCCTGGAGCTTCTATGGCTGCTACACAGAAGCTACCAATGCTCGAGCACTTGCTGCCAAAGGCACGGCATACGATACTATGACCGTTGAAACGTGTGCTACGGATTGTGCCGGCTATACATACTTTGGAGTCGAATACGGACGCGAATGTTAGTCAACTTTTGCCCAGAAGAATCCCCTGAGTTCAGGGCCCGTCAGGGGTTCTGGCTAATAAGTGAGAATAGGCTATTGTGGAAACTCGTTCGGAACCGGATCTACAAAAGCTGCGAACTCTGAATGCAGTTTCGCTTGCGCCGGGAACGCGAAAGAATTGTGTGGTGCAGGGAATAGGTTGAGTGTTTATAAGTTGGGTGCAGCTGGGACCAGTAAGAGTACGACTACAACTGCCAAAGCTACAACAACCACTGCCAAGGGTACGACGACTGCCAAAACGTCGACTACCACCAAGGCGAGCACTACAGTTGCTGCACCTGCTGGTCCTGGACCCCAGAAGGCGGGATTACCAGCTGGTTGGGTCTACTCTGGTTGTATGCAGTGAGTGGATATTATACCTTATTTTTGGGTACGGATACTGATGAGTGGTACAGAGACAACGTTCCAGCTAAGGAAAATGCCAATCAGCAGATTTCTGTGCTCCCTTACAAGGTATGGGATAGTCAAACCAATGAAGCAGTTTCTTGCATCAAGATGTGTCAACAATACGGATTCAATGCTGCTGGTCTTGAATATTCTTCTCAGTGCTGTAAGTTCTCCTTTTTTTCCAAAGCCACCCAGATCGCTAACAAGTCCCAGTCTGTGGCGATGTCCAGAACACCAAGATCGCGTCCGCTCCTGGGACATCTACCAACCCAAACGACGTACAACAATACACCTATAGCGCGCTTCCTGCTACATATGATGACTCTGTATGTAACGCCGCATGCTCTGGCAACGCAAACTACTGGTGTGGATCTGGCAACCGTCTCACATGGTACTCATACACCGCTTCCCCAGTAAAATGGGACTTCCCCACCGGCAACGCAGCAGGAAAATACTCTCTCCTCATCGGCGGTGTCGTCGTTCCCTTGATCACATCCCAAGCCATTACCGGAAAAGTCACGTTTGTGGAGAAATCTGGAACGGGAGAACCGAATGGTACAGGTGCATATGAATTGGATCTGAGCCAGATCTCCAACTTCAATAATGCATGGAGAACGATGACGGGGTTGAAGACGGATGTGTTTTGTTCTGCTGGACTTACGCTTCCTGATAAGGCGGGACGGCAGGTTACGGTTGGCGGTTGGGCAGGACAGTCGAATTATGGGATTAGATTGTACTGGCCTGATGGAAGTGCTGGTGTGAAGGGACAGAATCAGTGGACTGAGGATCCGAATAATTTGCAACTCTTGGTCCCAAGATGGGTATGTCGCACCTCTGCGATTTCATTCATTCGATTACTAACCCAGAACAGTATCCTTCAGCTATGATCATGGCCAATGGCTCAATCTTGGTCGTTGGTGGCGAGATCGGACAAAATGACGCAGAACAGCCCACGCTTGAAATCCTTCCCAAGACTGGTGGTGGAACCGTCTACCTCGATTTCCTGGATCGCACGCATCCCTTCAATCTCTACCCATTCATCATGGTTGTTCCTACCGGTATCTTTATTCTCTACTACAACGAGGCACGAATCTTGAACGAGAAGACTTTTGCTACCATCAAGACTCTTCCAAATCTTCCAGGAGCAGTAAATGACCCAACTGGTGGACGAACATATCAGTTGCAGGGAAGCATGATCGCTCTTCCGCAATATGCTCCTTTCACGGACCCGCTTAGCATCATGGCTTGCGGTGGATCAACTTCGAATGGTGGATATGCGATTGATAACTGTGTTTCTACCACTCCAGAGGCTGCTAACCCAACTTGGACTATTGAGAGGATGGTGAGTTTTTGACCCTCGATGCATCATGCACCTGACTAACAGCTTCCAGCCCTCTCGACGTGTCATGCCCTGCATGGCCGGTCTTCCAGATGGGACATACCTCATCGTAAACGGAGGAATGCGTAAGTCCACACTCAACAAGTAACATTTGAACTCACATGCTGACAATGACCTCCAGACGGCGTAGCAGGTTTCGGCCTAGGCGGCTCACCAAACTACAACGCCCTCCTCTACACCCCCACCAAACCAGTCAACCAACGCTTCTCCGTCATGGCAAACACCACCGTCGCCCGCCTCTACCACTCCGAAGCCATCGTCCTCCTCGACGGCCGTGTCATGATCTCCGGCTCCGATCCTACTGGTGACTATAATCAACCAGCTGGCTCTTTTCCTGAGGAGTATAGGGTTGAGGTTTTCACTCCTCCGTATTTACTTAATGGACTTGCGAGACCGACGTTTACTATCACGAATAAAGACTGGAAGTTTGGCGCTGCTGTTACATTTACTTCGTCCAAAACGGGGGTAAAAGTCTCACTTCTCGGATCGGTATCTTCAACTCACGGTAATTCCATGGGGCAACGCACTCTTTTTCCTGCAGTGTCTTGTTCAGGGACAACATGTACCGTTACCGCGCCACCGAACGCTCATGTCTGTCCTCCCGGATGGTACATGATGTTTGTTCTCGATGGACCAACGCCTTCTGTTGGACAGTTTGTGAGGATTGGAGGGGATCCGGCGGCGTTGGGGAATTGGCCTAAATTGACTGGATTCTCACTTCCGGGGGTGTAGACTTCTCTCAAGTGAAGAGAAATTGAAGGGAGAGGTGGGAGGATTGATTAATTCTAGCGATGATGCATAGGGGGACTTTTGGGTTTGGAGCGCTGCATTGGACATCTTGATTAGCATAGATGTGAGTTCACCTTATATACCTTGGGTATTAATGTCTATTCTCTTCCAAGTTCCGAATCTCCCCAAGATCTCTAGCGAATATCTGAACATCCTCCCGTCATTTCTATTAATGAACTGTCACGTGTTTCCATCACTATTCCACTTTCCACCTTCCACTCCATTTTCACAGACAACCTAGATCCCACACCCGCCTAACTCCGGTAAGCTAACATATCAATATCTCACTATGGGTCGGGACGCTATTGCATTTATGCATATATTGCTTCAAGCTTATGGTCTTAGTGCGTGCTTACCTACCTACCCCGCAGCCGTACAGTCCAGGTCTAGTGGAGGTGGGGTCAGCGTTGCATTCGAGATGCAGGATGCAGCTTGAATATTCCTGTCTACGGCACTGCGCTTCAATTTTGGAAAATGTTAGATGTGTTGAGGTATTGAGGTATGGCTTGTAGAATCTCTTAAGGCTCGACTTGGACTTGGTAGAAGTAGGTGATGAAGAAGTCTTCATGGGTTGTTCATGTCACGTGGTTCATACTCGAAAGGTGAACTAGATAGCTTCTAGGAGTTGTGCTGTGTATGATCCTATCTGACACGTTAAAACGATTCTTGAGTTAGTGATCTCTTAAAATGCTATTGGTCAATGATGGAACTTCCATGCGCACGGAACGGTCTTTAAGTGTTGCCCTCGACCTAGCTAGCGAGAAGTCCGAGCTGGACGTGAGAGAAATGCCATGACCTGATCATTACTGAAGAGAACAGAAACCAAAGAAGAAGTGCTTCATATGGGGAAGCAGATCCGAATCAAAAGGTAGATGAGTGCGTGAATGCAGTACAACTCATAGTAGTACGAAACAATATGTACAAAAGATCTGGTGGCGTTTTCCTTTTCACAGCTGTATGCCAACTCACTTTCACAACCCCAGAATTGTCCACCAATAACCCTTCAAATCTCCGTCCCAATACCAGGCACTCAACTTCATCCAAGAATCCCGCCGTTATGTTCAAACAACCCCATCAATCCACCCCATCTCCAGCCCTCGATCTCCCCTCCCTCCCAACCATCCAACCACAACATCGGCACCCCGCATACTGTACACTCACGCGTCGCACATACCTCACGCAACACAAGCAAAAACCATCCTTCGAATCTCCCTCTTCGTTCCCCTGTCTTTGCGCCTGTTCACTGGTTGAGATCTAGACACGAAGGGAGGGCGCATGGTGGGACGGGTTGGTGGGTGAGTTGGACTTGGGGAGGTGAGGGAGTGAATATAAGTTTCACGGTATCCTTGCTGGGATTTTTATTCTCCTTGGACCTCGCGACGAGGATTTATTTCACTTCACTTCAACTCGGGATACTTGGAATTTGAGGTTTTGGGTCTGGGGTAGAAGTCATGAAGACTATCCCGCTCGCTTCCCTTGTTCTCGTCGGCAGACTCGCTTCAGCATCGAACATCCAGCCGCGAACAGGAGGACCGCTGCCAATTACTTCCTCATCCGCTTTACCATCAAGTATAGAGTTCAATACTTTCTCCTTCCCGCCTACAGGCACCGAATCAACACCAACACCCACAACATCAAGTAGTAGTTGCGACTACACACCCTACGCAACATGCACTCCTTACATTCCCTTGTAAGTCTCCTCCCTTCCCTCCAACTCTCTTCTCCCCTCTCCCCTTTTCCTTTTCCACCTAAATCGCTTCAATTATCCAATCCTCCCCAAATCCCAACTCCAATCCTTCCCATCCTCCCTCCCCTTTCCCCATCTCTCCCCACACCATCAAACACCCAACTAACTAACAACCACACCCAGCACCCTCCCAAGCACCCATTTCTCCCCCTACATAGGCACAACATGGACCTTCGACAGCGCCCAAGCATCAGCCATAATATCCGCTTTCTCTTCCGTGGAAGCGACGTGGACTCAGGCACCGATTTATACGCAGCTTAAAGCTGCTATTTATGGTATTTCTTCTTCTCTTTTCCCTTCCTCTTCCCCCCTTATTTGAGATCCCCCTATTCTTCCTCTCTAATTCCACCCCTTTTATCCCCTCACCATCTTCCAATCTCCCTTCCCCCTCGCACTCTCCCATTCCCATCTCCCATTCCCTAATCCCCTCTCCCATCCTCCCCATCCCCCAGTATTGCACCTCCACCTCCCATCCCACCTCAACCTCCCATATCAAGAATATCCCCAAGCTAACAAACCCCCCTCCCCACCCAGAAGCAGCACCCCCAAAAACCCAAACCCTCCTAGCAGAACACCCTTACGACTGGGACGCCATAGTCCGCGCAGAATGGTACACCTCCGTCCCGAAACAATGGCAAGGAGTGGTCGATCAGCAGGAGAAGGCTTTGCAGAGTGTTTTTGATAATATTACGCATTCGGGTGCGAGCTTGACGAGAGGCGGTGGACTGGGTGGTGGGGTAGGAGGAGGGATGATGGTTTGGGTATGGTGGTTGGTGATAGTGGTGGGGATTGTGGGGATATTGTGAGGAGAGTATAGGCGGGTGGAGGAGAGTGGTAAAATAATTGAGAAGGATAGTGAGCAGTGCTTGTTTGTGAATATGATGGGATTCGCTAGTGATGAGCCATGCTAGAAGATGGTCGGGTATCTAAATATGTACAAGCTCAGCAATGCCGATTGCAATATTGCGCTAGGAAGTCGTACTCCTTCCATCCCTCATTCCTCTCACTATCTCTCCGCGACCGGGACACCCTCCTTCCTTACCTTGAATCCGAACCCAGGAATCTTGCTTCTCAGTGCCAGACTGCTCAATACAACACTGACGCTACTCAACGCCATACTCAAACTCGCCCAGACAGGATCAAGTCTAACGTGGCCTCCGCCACTCTTGTGCACAGGATACAACACTCCAGCAGCGAACGGCAACATGATCATGTTGTAAATCAATGCCCATCCGAAATTGAACTTGATCCTCCGGAACACCACCTTGGACAGATCGAGAAGAGTGAGAAGAGTGTGGAGATCAGAGTTGATCAGGACAAACTCGGCAGAGGAGATGGCGATATCAGAACCTGAACCAATGGCAATTCCAACATCTGCAATGGTAAGAGCAGGCGAATCATTGATACCATCACCGACCATGGCAACCAATGCTCTCTTCTGATCATGCTCTCGACCTGAATTATCGCGAGCTTTCAAAGACTTTTGAAGGTACTGGATCTTATCTGCTTTCTGGCTGGGAAGGACGCCGGCGATAATGTTGAAAGATGGGATTCCGACTTGAGAGCCTATGGCATTGGCAGTGATCTGATTATCACCAGACAACATCCAGACGTCAGTGCCACGTTTCTGGAGAGCGGCAATGATGCGTGGTGCTTCGGGTCGAATGGGATCAGAGATGGCGAAGATAGCTGCAAGTTGGTAATTACTGGATGAAGTCTTGACAGCTGCTAATGCGACTGACCGGCCTTCGTTCTTCCACTTGTCGAGAGAGGATGATATAGACTCGGATATCCTGACATTGTGATCCAATATCAGGGCTTCGTTTCCAATAATCATCGATGCTTCCTCGCTAGAGTTGAATGTCCCCTTCAATCCTTTGCCAGCTATTTCTTCAACGTTGATCGCATTGACTGACGTGGTCTCTTTTGTCTTACAGAAGGATTGTAAGGCTTTAGCAAGCGTGTGACTGCTGTTGCTCTCGATGGCGCTGACCATGCCGAGAACAACATTCTCCGAGATCTTTGGACCATCATCCGAATTAAGTGGAATGATCTCAGAGTCGGTCACCACGGGTTCACCACCCAAAGTCAGAGTTCCTGTCTTGTCAAACACAACACAGTCAAGCTTGCTCGCCTTCTCGAAAGCTTCACCGCCACCCTTGACCAAGATTCCGTACTTCGCAGCAAGACCACCTCCTACAAACAGTGCAGTGGGTGCAGCCAGGGCCAACCCACATGGACAAGCGACAACAAAAACTGCGATAGCAAATTGAAGCGACCAGACTATCCAGCTGCCAGAGTCATGGTCCATATAATCCTGGGGCAATGTACCTGAAGTACCCATCGAAAGCCAAAAAATCCAAGTGCCGATGGCAATAAGAGTGACAACTGGAACAAAGTAGCTTGTCAAGGTATCCGCAATGCGTTCCACTGGTGCTCGTCGAGTCTGACCTTCACGAACCGCCTTGACTATTTGATCAAGCATTGAAGAGCCAGCGACGCCTGTGATTCTGATCAAGACTGCTGAATCCTTGTTCACAGTTCCAGAGTACACTTCATCGCCTGGAACTTTCTTGATAAGCCTCGACTCTCCTGTAAGACTTGATTCGTCGAACTTGGTCTCTCCTTGAACAATGGTCCCGTCACAAGGTGGCGATCCTCCGTGGACTACTTTGACAATATCGCCGTACTCGAGAAGATCGACGTTGACCGATTTCTGACTTTCATTTGAGTTATCGTTCACAATATCTCCGCCTGTCTTGTAACCTTGTTCGACAAGGAGTGCCTCCGTGGGTCTTAGCTTTCCCAACATCGTGACGGCATCGCCGGTCTTCGACTTGCTGTAAGACTCGATAAGGCGACCAATGAGGAGAAACAGAGTCAGGAAAACCACCGAGTCGAAGTAAAAAGAGCTTTCGTCAGGTGTGGATGGTGGGTGTACGCCAGCGGCGATCAGCTGGGCTACTGAAGAGACGTACGCAATCGTGGTGCCCAAGGACATCAGCATATTCATGCTTCCAAAGCGATAGAATCGTTGAAGGAAAGGCGTCGTGCTGCTAGGTTTCCACATGTAGATGAGTTCTTTCAATGCTCGGGTATGGAAGACATCAGCGCAGAGGAAATATACTGGGGTTGCCAGGACAAACAATGCCCATTGTGCTCGACTGACGCCAGCCCGCAATGATGCCATGAGAAACATCTTGCCGGAATTGTCTCTGTGTACCAGGGACATATAGACGATGCCAATTATAAAGGTGGGTATGGCGACTACGAGTGTAAGAAGCACTCGGATCAGAATACGAATTTGCTCCTTCTTGTGTATTTTCCTTGATCGTTCCTCCAAGGTTAATGGATGGTATATCGAAGGCTCGATCGCTGGATCAGCATCTGAGATGGCGGCCATGATGGTTCGGATTGTGAAGTCGGGTACTTGAGGGGTATAGGAGACTCTCATGACAATGTCTTTGAGATCTGGGTACTTTTCAATCTTGATGCCATTGCCCAGCGCTTCCACAGCCTTTATCGTTCGCATGGGGCAATGCTCGCAGAACATCCCATCTATCTTGATACTGACTGTCCGTGGAGTATTGGCGCCAGTCGAAGCGGCCTTTTGGAGTGACTGGAGATCCACAATAGTGTCAACGGTGGCATCGAAGCCCATGTCCTCTATGCTCTCCACCAACTCATCCTTATGCTCCTCGCCATTATAATCGATCGTTGCGCTGTTCGAGATGAGGTTGACAGTGACCTTCTTCACCCAATTCTTCTTCTCCATCTCTTCTGTGATTGTGCCCGCACATGCTGCACATGTCATTCCTCCAATAGCCAGTGACGCCCGCCATGTTGTCTGCGAATTGTGTGAGTCGACTGTAACCAAGGGGAGCAAGATCTTTTCGTCCTCTGAGGAGAACTCGGAAGCCATTGGCGTCTTCTGCTTCCCACCCTCTGAGGACGAAGGTGACCCATCCTTTGTATCTCCATCCTTCTCCGATTTTTCCGTCCGACAAACTTCGCAGTTTTGCAGGTGTCTCGTGCGATGTCTGCCGTTCGATGCGTGCTCTTTTTCCGACCGAGAACGAAAAGCGTCCAGTAGACGATCCAAATACCCATTGGCCTTGTTCCCGTCAGAGCCTGAATGCGAGGTGCCGGCCACGCGATGCCCATCTGCACTCTCGGATGTGACATCGCTAATATCGAAACCGGCATTTTCAAGCGTGTCGCAAATAGCTATCAGGGAGAGTGACTCATCGTGTTGTACAGTAACGCAGGATGTGAGGAGGGAGGGAGATACGGAGGTCGGTCGAGGGTCGAGAGCGAAGAGGGTGTCCTGTATGTGAGAGACGCATGATGGGCAATGCAGGTTGGATATGAGGAATGAGCTTGTGATCAACTTTGCTTTCCGTATGCCCTCTGCAGTGTTCGACATGTTTGCAGACTGTAGATAGTAGACGAATAGATTTGGGAGTATGCTTCCGTTGATGTTGGAGTCAGGCAAAGGAAGAAGACACGCGGTATATGAAGGAGAGAGACGAGAGAAGAAGGCACGAGAAGAGAAACGGTGAAGAAAAGAAGCATAAACTACTCAACTTTGATTTGCAATGCGGATCGCCCTCAAGGTTCCTCATTTGCGAGTGTTGGTCATGATGTCGATGTTTTCGTGGCGATAAGCAAGTTTCAACGCGAAAAACTCTCAAACACGCACAAAAAACGCAACGATAAGACCCCTGTAGCGTCATCACGTGGTGTCACTCGACATAACATCGCGGCAGTTGAGGATGAGTAACGATAGAGACTAGTATTAGGTGATATTGGTATTATGAGAGTACGAATAGTTTTATACTTGAGTTGCTGTAACGATGGTGTTGAGACAACATTCCTCTCCCTTACTTCATTGCCGAAGCCCCTTTTGTTTCGTTTCGTTTCGCTGCATGTCTTTCTTCTATATCACTTGGCAATTCAAGCACTGTAGTAGGTTTAACGGTGTTCTTTATATTTCGTTTCTTTCCATTTCGTATAATATCTACACAGCTGTACACAGAATGTTTTCGTGCTACATTACCCCATTCTACTCCTTTCTCTCCCAAGGTGCCAAGGGCCACGGGACATCCATCTGCAGTCATCTTGTCAAAGTTTGCGCAAGCACGATAACTCAGAATGCTTTAGCCTTTCGGGCATCGGAAGAAGATTCAACAGGCCAGTTGAGTCTTGCTGCGATTGTTAATCTAATGTAATATGGTTCTGCATCAGCTTCAGTGCGGGGATCGCGGGGTAAGTGCGATCTCTTGGCAGGAACATCCGATATTATACCACTACTACCTAAGTCCGTTAATATGAAGCTCACTAAACCGCCTAACGTTCCTGACAAATTCCCTTATGAAGAACCAACCCGTTCATCATGGGTGTCGATTCTCGCAACGCTTCTGCGGTCAAGTTGCAGATATCACGTGCTCTGCAACCCAGTAAAGGCCCTGGAGCTGCTTCCGAAGCCAACATCAGCCTGAACACTTGAACCTTATTTCTCCATACATTAATAAATGATTTCATGTTTACCTCTCAGGGACTATGATGCCATTTAAATTAGCCGTCCTGGTATTGAACACGTTTGCAGGATTTTCGAAGTTTTTTCGTGTCCTTCCAGCGTGAGTTTTCTCTGCCATTCCTACGTTGTCGCAACTATCTTCTCTTGTCATTCTGCATCACTTGTCAGATCATGAGAGTCTTCTTACTATCTAGTATAGTTGCGAATGCAGTCACCGTACTTGGTCAAAAGTGTCCACTTCAGTTCGATGGGCGTGTTCCAAAGGATGCAACCCTTGAATCATTCGACACCAGCACCAGTCCTTTCAATCCTCAATATGTGATAGGAGGTAGCAGTGGGTGATTAATTTCTAAAGCATCATAGGGTTCCTACTTATCACTGAGTAGGTCAAAAATGGAGCAACATTCTTCAATTTCCCTCAGTAAACACCTCTTTCGTAAGTCTCAACCAACACCCCAAATCCTCCATTTCCTTACTAACACTACCCCTTCAACCCCACGTCTTGACTCTTACACATCCCGCAGTTCGACGCCAACAACACAAAAGCCATCGAAGTAACAATCTCCCCAACCTCAATCTTCCAATCCCAAACCGGCTTCCGACGCTCCGAACTCATGCCCGCCAGTAACAGCGGCACCGACCCCTCCACCACCGGCATCAAAACCATCCATTTCTCCATCCAAAAAGACACTCTCCGCCCCCTCAACTCAAGCCACGAATACCAGCTATTTTTCCTTGAGTCCAACGATTACAGCACCAACCAAGTCGTGTTGAAATATGGAAGCATCATTGGTGGGAATCCAGGTGGGGTTGATAAAGATAGTTTGATGGTTGTAGGGAATGTTAATTCGAATCCTATACCGATGCTGTATTCGACAACCTTCACGCCAGGAGTTTGGCATAATTTTGGAATCACCTTGAATTTTGATGCTGGGTGAGTGTTTTGCCTCCTTGGCACAAATATTGCTTCGCTAAACATAACAGCACTACTCAAGTATATTACTCAAAGAACGCCGATCCACTAGCTTCTGTCAGTAAAGCAGTCACAAACACTGTTAGTGGACAAGGCGAGTATCATTTCGGGATCCTGAAGAAACCTACTGGTGCACCAAGTGGAAGTGATATCACGAAGAACGGATATCAAGAGGGTGGTATCAACGAAGGGGTTATTTTCGGAGGTATATTTGAAGAGGATAGTAGCTCAAGTGGATGTATCAGTCTCAAGCTATAAGCTCAAACGCAATTCCGGTTAGTGTTCGAGTACTACGGGCACAATAAATGTACATACTGTTCGTTTTCTTGCTGGGGGGTGGTGGCTATAGAGAAATCATGTGATATCGGAGTCAAAGTTAGATCCATTACGAACAACAACTGATATTAAAGCATTCCAACCCATGTTAATACTTTTCAGTGTAACAGCAGCGGGAGATGTGATTCTCATGCTTCGAGAGTGATTGACAGTCATGAAAACCTGCCTCCGATGAGGATCGTGACGTTTACTGAGAGGATGGGTTAGAGCCGTATGTTATAATAAGTGATAGAGCAGTATAGAGGAAGGAAACGTAAGGAAATAGGAGAGTATATGGTAACAAAAGGACTAATCTTTCAGAAGCATGATGAGACATAAGGCGATATAAGGGGGATAAGCTCTCTGGACGAGGGATGTCCAGGAGAAGATCGACTCGACAAAATTTACCAAAGAATTCAACCTCAAATAAGTATCAAGTAACTGCTAAGCGCCATTGAGAAATCTTTTAAATACAGCCTCGGTATAGAATTTCGTGCTCCAGACGCTTGTTTCTATTGAGGCTGAGCTGTGAGTACCTAAGATATGTATCAGCCTACCGCTTGAGGGCCTCCCGTGCTTCTTACCAACACTTCCAAAGACAGAAGACCAGATCAGTATGAAAATAGCTCATGATAACTTGACTGGACATCAAGCAAACGAATCCTAAGTAATGATGACACAAGTTCAAGTCATGTGAGCGCCTGCAAAGTTGACTAAAGGCCAGCGGCTGCCATCGCCAAACCAATCAGATTACAAGCTATACAGTATTAGGATGTGTAGAATATGGGCGGCTTGAACTAGTCTCCAGACTCTAGAAAAAAGAATGGAAAGCCCAAGCTAGGTATCGGGCATAGTTCGGCTGGGCCGGACGGAGGCTTAAGTATTTCTGTATAACACAGACAAATATTATATCTCTGCCACGAAACAATTGTCTTTCCAAACTCCACCACTGCTTAATTTCAACCTATGCTTAAATTGACTTCTTCAAAAATGCGTTCCCCATACGTTGAGACTGAGTTCTCGAAAACACAAGGTTACATATTCACCACAGTAACAACCCTCACAATCAGCGCGAGCATCCTCCTCTACTCACAAATCAGCAAATCTGGCACATTCGTCAGCACATCCAGCCTATTCTTCCTCGTCTGCTGTCTAGCATGCGTAATATTTGGTCATCTCCTCACCGTCCAACGCCTACGTACAGGGCGACAATGTCGAATCTTACAAAAGTCAAATCGCTACTTGGACATGCAATACGATCATTGGGGTGTACTATGCACTAAAGGTGTTAATATGGAAGAAGTTAAGAACTACAACGATGAGCTTTATGCTCTTCTTCCTCTGTTTCCTGGAGCTAGAAAAAAGATCGTGTTATGGGAAGATGAGAATGGGGATATGTATTCGGCGCTCCTGGATTTCTCGATCGAAGATTTGACAAAGCTGGCACGAGGCGAAATCCAAGTTGTCAAAAAGACGAATGTGGATTTAGTTAGGGAAAGGGAAGTCTCAGCGAGAGTGGAAGATGGAGAGGAAGCGCAAGATTGGGTGGAAGTAGAGAGTGAGGCAGAGCATGGGCCCTAGAATAGTTCCCGCTGGTGGTCCGCACAAGCAAATGCATAGCCCTACATATATTTTTCCACCTTTACTTTCAAAGCTATTCTTTAAAACATATATTCTGGCAAGTCGACATATCAAACACCCACTCGTCCTTTAAAATTTCGAACCTTTCACAACAATGCCATCTTCGGCCTTGCTCAAATTGATGGGCTGTATACTTTTAAGCGCGTCAACTTATTTTACCGTCAGTCGTATAGGAGACCACGAGCCTGCTGTGGCAGCCCTGCTGGTGTTCTTATATCCGCTCGCGTTCGGGCTGGGCATGCTTACAGCGGATGAAATCGACATGGATACAAAGAAAAACCTGAAATCAGACGACTCCGACACTTCGAACACCTCTGGGATCCTGACGCCTCGCACGGAGATTGAGTATGAGCCAGTCATTGAGCCTCTGACGACGAAAGAACAGATAAAGGCCTTGGTGGAAGAGAAGCGTCAGCTCGAGGCAGAAGAACCCGAGGTAAATTATAAGTGGCAGAAGGCCTATCATCTGTATATGGAAGCTCATGAAAACTTGCGAGCCGCCAGAAACGGCTGGGAGAGGTCAAAGCAAGAAGTAAAGTTGCGGGAAGCGGACAAACACCACACTGGGATCACCCAGACACAAAGGAAAAATAGGCTGCGGGTTATGGAGATTGACTTAATACTAAAGAAGCTAAAACAAGAGGATGGGTGGTTCTGAAAGTCGACGTTACTCAGCTGTTTTATAGTTCTGGCCTGTCTCGAGCTAGTAGAAAATGTCACTACATAATTTGAAAGACTAAGCTCCACATTCTTTCTTCTACCAAACGTTTTCTGTTTTCCTTTTCATTTTCTTATCGCGAACCAGAAACACTTATATAATTACAACAAATGGAGCACGGAAACCTTGTGTGCCTCCTATGTATGCTGGTGTAGAGTGCAACTTGCCTGATAATCGACTACATTTTGGGCAGAAAAGATCTCCACATCCCAATAACCCTGATAGTCAGCCCTATTATTGGCTGGTTGTCAGGCTTCCATTTTGGGTTCCAACTTCAGGCAATGGATTGTTTCCAAAACCCTGAAGAAAAGCCAAGACGGACAACGATTCCGAAGCGACAACACTTCCTGTACATGAGCTACTCGCAGTGACAGTGATTCTGAGCTCATTGACGATATCTCTGAGTTAATGACGGTGAAAGAGAAAATTGCAGCCCTGGTAGAACAGGCAGAATGGCTCAAGGAGGATAGCACCACAGTAAGCTACTGGGAAAGAGAAGCTATCTTCTCCCGACTAGAAACTCAGAAATCATGGGGAACTCTCACTGAATACGGCACCTGCAAGGAAAGGGGGAAGGCAAAAGAAGCGACCAAGACGGCGGAGTTTAGATTTCCCGAAGCCGCGCACCTGACGCGGAGGAACAACCTAAGAAGTAAAAAATCAGGTTGGACCTCAAGGTTCTGGAGAAGGAGGAAAGTTCGATGAGATTTTCGAATTAGGGAACGTACACGAGATGTGGGGGTGGCATGGCGAAGTTACAGTAAGATCTCGGATCCGGCGTGCTGCCTTAACTCCGATTGAAAAAGCTTCATCACATCTCAATTGACCAACTACTGAAAGGTGATGCATTACTGACTTTATGAACCCAGTGTTTTCATGTCATTCAAGAGCACTGTGTACTGTATTTGTCATGGCTAAATGTCCTCTCTAGCAGATACGCATTTTCGAGTTGGACCTCGGCATTTAGCGCTTACAATTGGAATGCGCCTTCACGTCAAACTGCAAGAAGAATCCAAGACTTTTACCAAATGATGGGGGCTTCATCCCGGCCGTCCACTTCTCTCAAAACAAGATGCCTATCTCGAAACAGTCTCCCTTCCGGATCATCATAGCCGGCGGTGGTGTTGCTGGTCTTGCTGCCTCGATTGGATTGCGTCGCAAAGGCCATCATGTGATCGTCCTCGAAAGCACAGCTTCTCTCCAAACATTGGGTGGAAGTCTATTGATCCCACCCAGTGCAGCTCGAGTGCTTCAGAGCTATGGACTATGGGAGACGTTCAAAAAGTCGGAGAACATTCCACCTGGTAATACGACGTACAGATATGAGGATGGCAGGGTGTTGGAGGATGTCAGTTATGCTTCAATGGCGAGGACATTTGGCTTTCCGTATGTTGACACCTATAGTTTGGAAGATGAGCTGAAACAAATTCAGCGTGATGGCAATATCAAGAGCAAAGTATCAGAAGATGCTTTATGAGGCCGCCATCGAAAGCGGGGTCGAGGTGATGCTATCCAGTCGAATACAAAGCATCGACGAGATTGTTCCAGAGGTCGTGCTTTACAATGGAGAGACAATCCAAGGAGACATCATAATAGGCGCTGATGGTTAGATTCTGTGAACCAAGAGTCAGGCTCGCGATGCTGACATGATGGTATCAACAGGCATCAAATCTACTGTCCGGAGTATAGTGTTAGGTGACAAAGATGCTCAGCCAATACCAGAGAGCATCGCCTATCAGTGTAACATATCTGGAGAAGACATGAGAAGTCATCCTCTGACATCTCCACTCTTGGAGGGTGGTGTACACAGTATGTCAAACTCACAAGCGTCACAACCATGCCTCTCGGTCTCATCGGAAGACTTCTAAAGCTTTATGACATTTTCATCATTTTATCAACGTCTCATATAGATGTTAACATATGACTAGGCTGGTATGCCCCAGGAAGACAAATGATCTGTGGCTCCGATAGTGCAGGCTCTTTCTATCGCATGACGCTCATCTTCTACCCCGCCTCATCCGACAAGACAGCAGAATCTCTGGAAGTCCTCGCTGCCAATTCGAGTAGCTCATACAGAAAAGGTTCCATCGAAGCGATGCAGCAATGTGTCAATATGTTTGAACCTCGAGTGCGCAAGTTTGTGGAGCTGGTGAAGCCTGAAGACTGCTTTCTGTGGAAGATTGCCCACTTGCCTGTCCTGCCGACATGGGTCAGTCAGAGTGGAAAGGTTGCAGTGTTGGGGGATGCCGCGCATGCTATGGTGCCTCATCTGGGAATGGTATACTCTTTTGTTACTCATAGGCCTATGATGTTGATTTCAGATGAAGTCCATGCTGACTTTTTTCAGGGAGCAGCGACTGCAGTTGAAGATGGCGGAGTTCTCGCCGAATGTCTTGCTCGTGCCAAGTCCACTAGCGATATTCCAACAGCTTTACATGCGTACGAAATGATTCGAAAACCTCGAGCAGAGCGTATCCAGGCCGCAGCACTAGTCACTGGACAGTACAAAGTCATGGCCGACGGACCTGCTCAACAAAAGCGTGATCGAAAGATGGCCGAAAGAATGGATGTTGCGAATCCGAAGTATGAATATTGGAAGGCTGGTGGGGGGTTGGAATGGCTTTATGGTTATGATTTTGCGCAAGCTGTAAGTTCCAGTATCCTCATGTTGGACAATTAACGAGGTGAGAAATTTGCTGACTTGGAGGCCAGGCAGAAACAGAGCTAGACAAGGTTTTTGGAGTCAATCAAGGTCCACTGGCAAGGCTCTAGACGTCTGCCGACTTCTCACCTTTCTTAAGTTACATTAAGCTGCAGTAATCCCCTTACTATGTTGGGTCACATGTCTGATTTCAGAAACGACGGCAGCATGAGTTCGGTGCCTCGGACATTCTCGATACCACATAATAATTGTCGATGCTTTGAGGTTACTCTACAATGCATTCAAGAAAGGGATTCTTTGTTGAGAAATGTAATCAGTGGGCTGGCATCACAGGAAGGATGCGCCAAGGCGATGATTTTGGCCGCAGTTGGTCTCCCATGGAAAAGCTTCAACATTGTGCTTATTCCATTCGCTTATATATGCCCTGTCTTGTTTTTTTTTTCAGGCTGAGAACGAAATCCTTTTATCCATGTTCAAGTCTGCGTTACTTAGGTTCAAGATGCTCAAGCTGGGTTAATATTGAGGAGTGTTGCGGCCCTAGTTGTATCCATTATCTTCAGTCCCGCAACAATATAAATCTCAATTCTGTTTTCGTTCATTGCATGCCATATTCACGTTGAACCACATCCTATATTGCCTTGCAATACTTCCGGATCTTGATATCTTGATTCTTTGTTCATGACTTTGTTGCTTCATCTTGGACTGAAAGCGATTGCGACACAGAGGTCTTTGTTCAGAAAGGATCTTCTGTACCATTATGCCCCTTGTACTTGATTCGTACCCTTCTAATTGGTCATTTCATCCCAAGCGATACTTGTTGAAATGGATGATGACTGAGATGGGTGCAACATTGTCAAGGATTCACAAGGATCCGATCCAACATTGCCCTGGCTTGGGAGATGGGTATGAGACTTGGCTTAAGTGGAAAGCGGAAGAGGTCGAAAATACTACAACAATACCCGCGGATGAGGTATTGACGTAGGCCAAGGACCACTCTGAAATAGAAGAAGCAGGGAAGGGGGTTAGGATGATTCTAAATTCTCCTCGCCCATCACCTTGGACCAGAAGTGAGAGATTACGAAGGCAGATACAATTGCCTATCTCACCTCCACGTTCACCAAAGAAAAGCAGGAAAAAAAAGGCGAATGTGGAGAGCACTACTAATTCTCAAAATCCAAGTAAAAAATGACGTCAAAATAAAGAAAGTTGTACCTCTACCAGCAGGAAGTAAGTAAATTGTGTTGATATCAGATGTCACGCTTAGGTAGGAATATAGGGACTCGTTATGTAAGAGATAATATTATTCACGTTGTATTCTTGATCAACACACTATAAGTGGAAAATGGGGAAAGCTTGGAGCTCCTTGTAGTAGATTCAATTTCGTATTGCAAGAAAACCTGGATAATAGAGCAATCTTTCGCCAATCTTATCAAGTCAAAGCTCCAAGCCTAGCGTATCCCGACATCATCAGATGCACAACAAGTAGACCCCTGCACGAAGAGAATATTTCAGCAGGCATTCATACGTGCTGAGAATCTATTGCGTAGTCCTCCAAAGCGTTAGCATAAGAATTCGAATCAAATAGAAGCACTTACTGGACACTGCAGACCTAGGGGACAATCGCCAACATTGCAGTAGCCTTTTGGGCAATCCGCCAGAGCGCGGCTTGCAAAGGCTAACATGGGGAGGAGGAGGAGGATGCTGAGTTGCATTGTGCTTGATGGAATAGGACAAAGCCAGCTGTTTTGTCTTGTAGAAAGGAATGACTTGACTATTGAATGTGGGTGGAAGGACTGGAGCGCAAACATGTATATTTATAATGGAACAAGAAGGGAATCTGCCTTACCTTCCTCAAGTCAAGTAACAAAAGATAGGCATCTTGAATTGCTCATTTGGGAACGAGATACTTACACGATTGGGTGGTTCGTAATGGCTGGCCGCAGAGTTGCAGCGCTTTAAATCTCTCGCCGCATGAATAAGCCAACCATACCATATTTCAATACTCCTGATCTGGCTCTGACCACCTTACTTGAGTGTGTTTCTATATATATATATATATATATATATCCATGATCGACAGCTTCGAGTTCCGAAACGAAAGAGCGATGTATGTGAATCAGGTTTGACTTGGCCTGTGATGGACACAGTTCTTCGCACACCGAGTCGAAGCGATTATAATCACATCACTCAAAAGCTCGACAAGTTTCATGACTATTCCTATCATCCACATCATTACAAAGAACTGGAAATCCCTGACCTTCATAGCAGGATCATGTTTCGGGAAGCTGTTGTGAACTTTGACCGATTCACTTTACGGATCGGCAGCACATGCGCCACATGACCGCTTTGAGAAAGTCATCAAACGCCACTTGAGTGCCTTATCGCTCCAAACTTACAGAGGTTGTAATAATACCTGGATGCAAAGAACAGATCGGCAGCGAAATTGCCAGGCGACCGCTTAAAGAACCATGCAAAGTCATACGAAATGGGAATCCATGGACAGATTTAATCTGTATCCCGGACCAGGTTAGCATTCTCTTCAGCCAATCATTGAATACCTTTCCACATCGTGTTGGGACCCTGGTTGAGATTTGCTTTAATCAACCACTGAACTGTAAAATCGTTAGCTATTAGTGTAGAAACCTATGCTCGGGCGTTCGACTTATGAGGTGGAATTCTCCGGGTACACACAAATAATTCTGGGCAGCTGAGCTTTAGATTGTTCAAGACGACTCAGGACTGCTACTCTATATACCCTTCTCAACTTGCGTTGCTGTCTCGTAGGCTTTGTCTTCATCGGCATCGCCTGGTTGTTTCACGTGACTTGCATATTCCTCCCGTCGTGGTTGGTCTCTCCACTTCTTTGCCGGAATTCCCTAGAGCACAAATTGTATCAGCCTTCAGTTGTGGACATGAGGCACAGTTATCAGCTGGTGGGAAACCGAATGGGGTTTCAACCACTGCTCTGACTTTACAAGCGCCATATCGTTAAGGTCATTCATAAAGACTCAGTGCATGAGATTGTCCCCAACGAAGACGGAAAATGTTGAATGTTTAATTTGAGATACAGGTAGACTTACGTGGATGAAGAAACCATTAATCTCTTCCATTGAACGACCTGTGACCTCACCGACACAAAAGTATACGTAGGAAAGAGAGATGAAGCAGAGACCCGTGTAGACGAATCCTGTTTTGGGGCCAAGGTTGGCGTTGTAATACTGCGTGTTCTTAGTGATGAATGTTCAAGTAGACGGGGCAAGTAAGAAGCGGCGATCAACAACGGAACATACAAAATAAGGCAACGTGAAGACCGTGACCCAAACTGTAACCCAGAAACACCCCACCGCAACAGCGTAGATCTTGTTTCGGTTCCGACCCACAGCCATCTCTGAAGCAATCGTCCATCCTAACGGCCCCCAGGCAAAGTTGAAAGCCGTGATTTCAATTATGATAAATGCAAAGATGACCTTCCCGACAGTAGGTGAAGGGGTGCCGCCAGGGATACCAAGACAGCCGACAAGAAAAATAGAGATTGTCATCATGATTGTTGTCGTGAGAAGGAGGGTTCTTCGAGGAAGTCTGTTGGCGCAAAGGACCGCGGCGAAGACGACGACTACTTGGATAATCTGCGAGTAGGATATCAGTCAATGCTTAAGACCGGGAGGAGAGACTAATCTCATATAACTCCAATCTTTTCTGAGCTATTTACGCACTTTTGAAATCCAGATAGGGATGGGAAATTTGGAAAGTCTTAGCAGGAGCAACTTACAAAGACAATCAGAGTCATCAGAAAGGGATCTTGCAAGCCAATGGATTTCGAAAATACCGTCCCAAAATAATAAAACCACTGTATCCCGTTGATCTGTTGGGCAAACAGTGCTCCAGCAGAATAGACAACCTTTCGTCTCTCGATCGGATCCCGTATCAAGTCAATCCACTTAGACTCCGAAGCCATCAGCGCCTCCTCATCTAGATCTCTCTGTAATGCCTCAAGATCATTATGTGGAGTATATGTTTCACCACGATGGACGCGAACGAGAGCATTTTCCGCAGCTTCTTGCTTTCCTTTGCGGTTTAACCATCGCGGCGATTCAGGCACCCACCACAATCCTGCTAACATGATGAGAGGGAAGATGATTTGTACCCCCATGGGTACACGGTATGCGACTGTGGTGTCGAGACCTTCCGTTCCTCGGTTAATAGCTGCGGCAATGATTTGGGAGACGGAAAGGACGAGTTACCAGCACATAAGCAGTTGGCCACGAATGGCGCTAGGTGCTATTTCCTGAGAACAAATCAACACACGTCAACGGTCAAAACTTCTGGGGACTACATACTCCTATATACAGGGGTGAAGTTGCAGAAAGATTTCCGACGCCGTAGCCAAGCAGGATCCGGCCGCCGATAATCATACCAGTCTGATGGTCCGACGCAAGCTGAAGAATGACACCAACAATAATGACTATAGATGCAACAAAGAATACACCTTTGCGACCAAGGTAGTCGTTTAATGGTGCAGCTGATAATGAGCCAACCAGTTCACCGATGTTGATGACGGATGTCATGAGGGACAATTGTGAGGCGGCAATGGCATAGGTATCATGAGGCCCCTTGGTTCCGAAGTGCTGGATGAATACATCCATGGCAGTAATTCCAGTGCTGTTTGACACGATCTCGGAGTTAGACTTGCCTTTTTAGAACATTCGGATGGCTTTGAGGCTATTCTCAAGATAGCACGTGAGAGGTGAGGAATTAACACTCACAAGTAGACACCGTCGTAGCCATATAGACAAGCACCAGGCGCTGCAAATGCACAGAAAAGCCAAGCATAGGGATGGTCTAGCTTAGCCATGTCGAAGGTAGAGATGGCACACACACTAGCCAGTTATAAGAAAGTTGAGGATAGTACAGAGGCAGGTCCAGCTTGACTTGTTGATGAAAGCATAGCACCTACGCGCGCAGGTACCAAGCCTATAAGCTTTATACCCCTTCTACGATTTTGGTCTTCCAACGAGTCATGTTCTCCGAATTGCGGGGAGATCCCTGAACAATGCTGGAAATGACCATTATTGAAACCCAGAAACTGGAGAGGGAATTCTCCCCACCGAAGCGCGCCTTCTGGGACCCGCAGATCGAATGACCTTTGCATCTGGGGAAGAATGGGGGTTCTTGATCAGCGTTGCTGGGGATTAAGCTGGGTCGCTCCCACTTCCGTGCAAGCCAAGCGAGGCGCCGATTGGATGAAAAGAGGCTTTGTTTGCATGTTGGAGCAAACCGATTCGCACCTTACGCCACATATATGCTGCTTGTAAAGTTGCAGTATTAAGGCGCCAGTATCCAGTGATTGTACGGCGCGAACCTCAAGAACAGCTGATCTTTCAACCAAGCTCCCGGTCCATGGCCGTGTGATTCCATCAAAAAGGGGATATTCTTTGCTTCTCATTGTCCGATTCTGCTTGAGCCGACTTGATTCAATCACCATGTCAGCTTCCGACTTTGTCCTTTCTTCCTTTCGTCGACCGTCCCAGGACACGGCAGCTAGCGATGCAATTCCAATTCTCGTTGACAACGAGTACCACTTGTTCCACTTGACGACACCTCCTTCCACGGTACATCATCCCGAGAGACTGAGATCATCTTGGTCACACCTCCGCTCGAAAGGCCTTGTAAGATGGGAACGATATGCAGAATTTACTCTCTCGCCAGGGAGAAGCCCAGAATCTCCAGATGCGGACGGTGTTTGGACAGGGTCAGCGATCATAGGACCTGACGGCAACATGCACATCTTCTATACAGGCTACAATCTCTCCCAGAACGGAAAACAGGTCATCATTCACGCAACATCTCAAGACAAGTTTGACTCCAATTTCACCAAGTCAGCTGATCCAATCAAAATTACATTGCACAGCTCGAACCGAGCAGCATTCGAGGATATTGATTTCAGAGACCCATATGTCCTTTACAACGAAGATGAGAAGCTGTATTGGATGATTCTCCACACTGGACACGGGGATGTCTGGCCTTGCTTACCTCCAAAGATCTGCAAGCATAGAGTCTAGAACCCGAGCCGTTCTATGCTCCAAATGACATGATGTGCCCCGAATGTCCGGAGCTGTTCTCGCTACCCAACGGAAAAGTGGTACCTCGTGTACTCGTAATTCTCCGCACCATATGCCGGGACAGTGTATCGTGTTGCCAATTCTCCACATGGTCCGTTCCGAACACCTAGAGATGGCTCAGGGGGCAGGCTTGATGGTCGGAGGTGGTATGCTGCAAAGTCGTGCCCGAAAGCAAATGACCTCTCGAAGAGGATCTTCTTCGGCTGGATAGCTGATCAGTGCGTGGAAGATGAAAAGTGGTCGTAGGGTGGAGATATGGCTATGCCCAGGGAAGTGAGAGCGACTGATGATGGTAGTCTCGTCATTGAGCCTATCGGAGAAATTTTGAACAGCTTGTACTCAACGGTACCAGCATTCGAAGTTCCTAAGATAGAGCTTGAGGCTATCGGCGGGACCGTGACGGATATTCTTGACAAAACGGCATGCAAAGGACCATACATGATTACTTTTACCATCGCATCGAGTTCTGTAGCATCCTTTGGACTTATGTTTGATGTTGACAGTGATTTGAGAGGATGTTATCTGCGCTTCGTACCAACATTCAAAGGGAGATGTACCATTTCGCTGGCGTTAGCACCTGCGCCACTTGATGATTTTTGGGCAGATCAGTATCAACTTTACCTTCCCAGAGGAGTTGATGGACCAGAGATAGTAACGCATGAAAACGTTGAGATAGATGGGAAGGTCACCATCTTGCGATCTGGAGATACCTTGGAAGTCTTTGCAGGTGGGCGAGCACTCAGTTATAGACTGCTCGAGTCGTCGTCCATGCGAAATGATGGTGGTGTGGTCCGAGATATCGGTGTTTTTGTAGAAGACGGTACAGTGCAGTACTCTGACTTTAAAGTTACTGAGGGTGGGAGTTATTGAATGAAACGTGTATGGCAGAGACGATAGACTGGATTCATCGGATCAAAGCCCGTGACCTCAGATCCGAAGACTACCCAATCCTCGTTATGGTGATTTGGTCGTCCATGTTCCAACGCTATACACTTGTCTCACCTTCAGAGTGTCCATCACTTCCGCAATGTTCTTCCCAATCATGGTAATTACAACGGAACAACAGGACGAAAGCCTGCTTCTCGGCCGACATTTCGGAACCACGGGTTTTGATGCAGAAAAAGAGGGGGAAAAGTGGCTGCGTTTGAGTGGTATAGAACTTGTTATAGCCGATGCCTCACTGAAGTCTGCACATTATCGTAGCTTACTTCATTCGTGCTTCTCCCTTCTCATCTCTATCTTCGAGCATATTCTGTGACCCTATTCTTCATCCACGCTTGCTAGCTACAATAGAAAGATGTGGTTTCTTAGACGATAGAAATTGTATAATTCTTGCCATCGAAGTTTTCGTATTCAAACCAGTCATGGTTCTTATGCTGATCTGAGTCAAGGATATGAGCGATTGCCGACATCCCAGAACTGGGGACCTCGAATTTCCCTACTTGATTCACGGCCTGCTCGCTCGTCGCCCTTGAGGGAGTCGACTGTGTACTAGAGTCGTGAGTAGTAGGTGATATACTTGGAGTGTACCAGTCTGTCCATACGCCTATCCTCCGGAATTGCCCACGGGCCTCACCAGTTGGCTCAAGGATAAGACATTGAATCTCATCTTCGTCTATTACTCGAGAAATTGGCATGAGATGCATGTTTGACCCAGGGACACCATTGTCGAAGTCCCTTGCTGGGAACTGGAATATCAGGCCGTCTACTTCTCCTCGGACCCACCCCTGTGGACCCCCACCTCCAGGTACAAGCTTTATTGATAACAGAGGCCCACAGAGTCGCAAATAGCCGCCAAGTACTTGTCCAGTCCGATCAGCTGTCGCATACTGCAGCACGCATTCAACCATCTTAGTGAAAAGGGTTTCCGATCTGTTTCCTTCCAGATGACTGTGCCTCTCCCAGACTCGTTCACCGTCGAGGCTTGCCCATGACCACGAGGGAGCACGATACTTCACTGGCTGAGGGCACAGCTCTGCATATATCGAATGCTTCCAGCACAGTTCTTTGATTATTGTCCTTTTCCAATGCCCCGCTAGATAGACATCATCAAGTACATACTCAAACCTCTTCGCCACTCCCGAGATAGCGACGAGTTTGTCGGCCGCACATGTGAGATCGCACGCGGTGTATGTCATGATGGTATCGTACCAGAGCTTCAACAATCTCTGCCGAGTCTTACGAAGCTTCCGCTTGCTCTTCGATCGAATGGCTTTCTCAGATGGTTGATGCACCATGATTCGGCTTCTTGGGAAATGGGACTGGGTCTTGAGCACTTCCATAGGGATACCATCAGCATATGTCTCTGAAGCAAAGAGCTCGTTGCATTCCCACCAGAGCTGATGTCGAAACAGATAAAGGATTCTTGGCGCTAGGAGCAATTCTTGGGTGATCCAGCCTCTTTTCATCATAGGGGCAGAAGAAAATTCATGATCCATGACCATCCACCCTCTAGGACGCATCTTATACGGGGATTTGGCCGCCCCATTCCTAGAATTCAACCAGACAAGCGGATTCGATTGTGCGCTTACTCGGCTCATGTTCAGGCTACTTTCCAGTGGTGATGGCGCGTCTGCTGCTGCAATGTTGAGAGTCGAGCCCGCATAGATAGACCCCATGTGAGATGCCTCCTGTTGCCAATCTTCTCGAGAGTCTTGCATGATGCAAAGACAATCAATCCAGATGTGTTTGAGGCCGAGAGACTGACAGATAGCAATAGCTTCCTGAAAGGTCTTTGGTAGTTCAGACAAGTTGATACGTTCTTCGAGCTCCGCACGACTGATAGTTGTCAATTTGATGAAATCCGCTTTGCCCCAGCAATAGCTCAATGTGGCATATGATGGTATGACCTTCACGACATCGTCACTCCCGAGATGTATAATGTGACACCATCCCGAGGCATCTATTCGCAGAAGGCGACGAGGCCCCCAGAAACCTGCAATATTCGCTGTCTGTCTGCATTTACTATGCTGTGCTAAGCATTTGTTATACCATTGGGCTGATTGAGAAACAACGTGCGCCGAACATATCTTGGGAGTCTCTCCAGACGTAGAGGTCGTTGGTAGTTTAGAGGTGCTAAGAACATGTCTCCCGCTTTTTCGGCTGGACTTGACAGCTTCTGTACTCCTGAACAGGTTGAACGAGCCGCCGATATAGCGCTCATATCCATCTTCCGGGTCGATAAGACTGAAGTTGAGTGTTTTATGATTGCCATCTGGATGTGTGTCGATCCAATAAACCAGCCTGCCGATAGGAGTGTCACTTTCTGCACTTATGCGTTCCTCCATACTACTTCCCGATGTCGCAAGCAGCCCTCTCCAGAGGTGGAAACAGATGAAACAATCCTCTCTTGCTGCTGTCCTCAGGTCCCTGAGCGATCCGTGATGTCTGCTTCGCTGCGTGCCAGTTCTGGTCCAGTTTCCACCATTTCCCTCAGGAATCTCCTCCCAGTTAAAGCTTTCGACGTCGAAGATCTTGGTGCAAACTTGACAGAACATGGTGATTTCAGTGGAATAATCGATCAATCCAGTTTCGCGAAATTGTGGAAATTGGGGACGATGCGAGGCAAATACTCCAGGCTGCATATGCTGACATTCTGTGGATCGGTGGCGGTGCAGCGAACAGCCACAAATGAACCTTGAGATACACACCGATCTCAATGACACCTTTCAGCAATGTGTGTAATTGCCATACAAGTCCAAACAACAAAAGTCGATTCCAAACACGACTGCAGGCCAACGAAAGTCGTGCACTCCATCCCTTCTGTCATACACCCGCACGCCAACTTATTTGTGCAATGCTCTACCTCCAATCAAGCGTTTGGATCTATGGCTGTCCTGCGCAGATCCCATTCCATCATTCTGAAGCCAGCTCTAGCATCCGAAGATATATCCACAGAGTGGGTGTTGTCTCCCTTGAACAGATTGCGGAACTCCCAATGTGGAACAAGGTCGGTGCCATCTAACAAGGCAGCAACAACGACTTCATCATCTTCCAACCCAATTCGACGTTTTCGTAATTGAATTTGGGGTCTGACTTGTATTTCTTCTTGTATTCGTTCGTCCAGTATTCCGATAATTGTAATTTGTATCGTTGAGAGATGTTTGACATGGTTGGAAAACTTGGGTGGATCGTGGGAGCTCCGTCCCGAGGAACAAGGAGTAAATAGCTAGTGCCGACGTATAGTGTAAAGGGTATGTCTGGTCGGGTCATGCTGCATTGGAATTCGGCTCCTTCAAATGCGTTTGGGCGATTAGTATCAATTAGACGATGAAAAGATTAAGCAATGCAGTATCAACTCACAGTTCAACACCATGGTGGTAGATAATATGTCCTCGAATGCGCTCGATCTGCGTTTCCAACGCTTCAAAACTCGAAACAGGTACACAGATATGTCCAATTGTCGTTTGTGAGTTGAATGTGTTTTTTTGCGCTGGAAGTGGTTGATTTAAAGTTTTGTGCAGCGGTGGTTTGTTAAAGCACAGGCCGACGACTTCCACCTGGGTATGGCAAGTATAGCCTGGAGCTAGTTCCTTCGAGCTGCAACAACCACGGAATAAGTCCACACGAACCTGACATTCTATCACCTTCAGTCACATCTTGGCCGCTTATGCCACAGCTATTATTTCTCTCAGTTATGGTACCATTTTTGCTATTATAGTGACCTGTCAAATCCAAGTGCAAGTGCAGATCGACCGCAGAAGCAAGAGAATTATTCTTCCCCATATGAAAAGGATAGAAAATATCTAGAGAGATTGTAATTTAGAGCTCCGACCTGTTGAAACAGCTATCCTGTTATTCTCTATGCTGCCGTACTCGTATGCTGCTGCTGATTCGAATGATGATTCGTCTTGGTTGAACATTCTGACGTGCAGTCAAGTCAGCCATGTGCTGCCAGCACAACTTGATGACATGACTCATAAAATATCTAATCGACGCAAGAAGAACGGCTGTTGCTTTCTCCCATCCAACTATGTCTGCCATTTGCTTGCCCTCCTCATTCACAGCACTGGACTCTAGCTTTCGAGCGGTTTAGTTAGCATCATCGTTGGAAGACTCATGATGTTGATTAAAGTCGCTTGAGTGCCATTTTCGGCAATGTTTCTGAGTCCGTTTCATTGTGGAGTATTATCATACTTTATACGCATGTGCCTAGTTGCCTCTCAATATTTGCTTCATCGGGCCAAATCGTCCCGTAAAGGCACGAATTCTTTTCCCGAAGAAGTACAGGACTGCAGATAATGATAGAATAGCATACTGGATGGCTACCATCTCTCCGAACGCTTTCTCTACACCTTCCACTTTGATCCAATCGGCAATATACAATGAAAGAACGCAAGCCATCACATTTCGAACCACGAACACAATTACAAGAACTTCCCCGGAAATCTTGGTGGGAGTGAAGTCAGTATGATTTCCTGGACATGACATGGGAACTTACTGGGCGATATGCATCTATAGCATAAGTAACAACTACATTGCTAGCTGCTGTCAAGCCAAAGCCTAACATTGCGAAACCGACTGCAGCACCCCAGTAACTCTTCTTGTTAGCAATCACCATGCCGAAAGTCAAGACTCCCATCGGCCCTATAATTGCAGGGAAGACCATTGCAGGAAGGCGGTATTCGGGTTCAGCGTGTCCATTTTTTCGAGCAGTCATTCGAGTTGCAACAAAGTCGATCAGCTTTCCTCCGACGAAGAACGAGATTACAGCACCCACAAAGCCTGAGGTTGAAAGGAGACCCAGACTGTGTATCTTCCAGTGGTATGGAGCTACCGTGAATGTCCGAGAAGAAGTTAGTTGAATGGAGATATTCCTGTATCGAAGTCAGAATGGTCGCCGAGCTGGGGGAAAACATCAGATACTGACCACCCAACGAATACACCGATCGTTAGTCCAACGATCACCACTGGCGGATATCTGTACAACGACACCTCAGCATTAGATCTTTCTGGAAGAAACCCCCGATACGCCATCAAATATAAGCACATTCGAATCAACGGACGAAGCCATGCGTCAAATTAAGTTGGGAGACTTACGCAAGCAATACCAGAGTATTGCCCAACCATCCCCAAAAGGAAGCTTGCGAGTCATAACCAGAAGTGAGGGACAAAGCTGCCAGCCAACCCCTTTTCGGGCGATACTCCGATGCGGGGAGATCAAGGCTAACTATCTCTCTGTTATATGCGCTCTCGTGGATAGTAAAGAACCCCACAACAAACGTGGCAGCAGCAGCGATCGCCATGAACCCACACATCCACCTCCAACCTGCATATTGTACGATATAGGCATTTATCAATGGGCCGAGGAACACGCCGCCGCTCACAGCTGTATGGAACATCATCATGCAATGGCCTCTTTCGTGGAAGTAGAAAAGGTCCGCAACGACACTCTATCCAGCAAGTCAGAAGAGCAAACCCAGGGACAAATGAAAAGCTATGAGCTCCGAAGCTAGAATAAGTCTTGTGGCAAAACAGCAAAGGGTTTTGGAGGCCCCGCCAGCTACTCAACTCCCGGATTCTAAAGGAAAAGATTTCGCGAGATCATGACATACTGGGACTGTTGCATCAGCAGCAGCTGAGAGAAAGCCGCCTAAGATCCTGCTTGCTAAGAGGCTGCCATACGAGTGCGCAAAATATCCCCAGATGTTGGTAGCAACTAAAAGCAGCAGAGATGCCAGGTACACAGGTCTCTTCCCAACAATACGCATCATTGGCATCCAAAAAAGGTTTCCAAGGCCCATGAACAAGAGTTGGATGGAGGTAAGATATCCCGCTTTCGTCGTAGTAACATGGAATTCGGCAGCAACTGGTACAATTGACACAGTAAAATTACTGCTGTTGACCAACCCTAGAAAGGCAAAGAAGCAGACGGTGAGGTAGGTGGAATTCTTCTCTAGGTAGGACCAATTCTATGTAGAAGTTAGTCACCGAGAGAAGACGAGTGAGATGTACACTAACGAGGGGATCATTGGGGTCGTTGGAGGGCTGGGGACGCAGCAGGAATCCCTTCTTTGATCGTTTGCCTTCCACAATTTTAATGTCCAAGAGCTCTTGCGCGGGTTTTTCGAGCATTTCCGGCTGCTCCTTATGCTCGACATTTGTTGCATTTGACATATTGGCAATAGTCTGTGTTTGTGTAGGAAAGGGCTACACTGGAGTGAATTATAAAGAAAAAATAAAAGATCGGCCAAAAGTTCAGGGTAGATGGTTTAAGGATGGAATCTGACGGTCAGGCTGCCATTGTGACCATTAGTAATTTGACAGAGGGTGATTCTGACTGACCAGAGGGTTTTACGCTAGTCCAAATAGTACTAGCTCCAATAGGTCGTCGACTAGGGGTATTAGTGAAAGTTGTAAGGAGGAGGAACTAAAATAGAAGTTAAGAGAAGTACAAAACAAGGTTAAATACCTTGAAAAATACTATTTTGACTTGTTAAAAATCTTAAAAATCTCTAGGTTATTGATATGAATATGTATTCTTTCTAATTAGCGTGAACGTCAGACCCTGTCTGTGATAACGTCATAAACCCGATTTTTTGATTCTGACGGTCATGTCAGATCAGACCTTCTATCCCTAGGATGGTTCCTGCAACATCTCCCCGCTTAAGGTGTGGCTCAGTCTCGCCATTGTTCAGTACAAGGAATACCCGGTCGTCAGCATTAAGTATGCAATGCTAGGCTCAATGGAAGAAAGTCTTGCTGATTATGACTGGGGGTGACAATGGTTCTCCTTTTAAAGTATAGGATGACAGCCAAAGGGCCAAGCGGGGAACCCTGTTCTAACCCCGCCGTCCCAAATCAGTCAATGCTAGGGAACGGAAAATCTTGCGATTGGCTTCCACTATGAATTTCCAAACATCGGGGAGGTGAGGCAATCGTATTCAACTTTTTGAGTCATTATTCATATCGTGCAGATATATAAATTGCGGTTGGGCCTCGGTCTACCCTTTTGATGCGACTTTGCTTACTTCACAACCAGTTTACGACTCTCATTTTCCCCCGATATTGGTTGTCTATAAAAGATGACATCTCGAATCCCAATATCGTTTGCTTGTGGTCTCTACGATCGCATGGAAGCTCTCTGGAGCGGAGAGATCAAGCCTCAAGGAATCGACCTCAACTTCATCGTGCAGAACCATCCTCGAGATGTCTTCGATCGCATGTCCGGCGGCCACGAGTTCGATTGTTCTGAGATGTCCCTCTCTGAATATGTTTGTCGATACGCAGCAGGGAAACGAGACTTCGTCGCTATCCCAGTCTTCCCATCTCGAGCTTTCCGGCACGGCTTCATTGCTGTGAACTCCAATAAAATCAAGTCTCCCACAGATTTAAATGGAAAGAAAATTGGAGTACAGCTTTACACGATGACAGCTGCTGTCTGGATTCGCAGTGTACTGAAAGAATCTGGTGTTGACCTTGACACTATCACTTGGATAGAAGGTTCAATGGAAGCACCAGGATCGCATGGCAAACCAACCACTTTGCCTCCACTGAAACCTATCTCAATCACCAGTAACAAGAGCGGAAAATCCTTGTCTGAGCTTCTTGAAGAAGGCGAAATTGATGCGACTATCGGAGCTGATTTACCCCCTTGTTTTCACACAGCAGCACATGTGAAGCGACTCTTTCCCGATTTCAAAGAGGCAGAGAAGAAATACTACAAAGAGACAGGGATCTTTCCTATTATGCACACTGTTGTCATAAGGTCCGATGTGGTAGAAAAACATCCATTTGTGGCTACGAGTTTGTTCAACGCTTTTCACGATGCAAAGGATGTGGCGTTTCGGCGAATGAGGTTTACCGATGCATTGAGGTATATGTTGCCGTGGTTGCCGAGCGAGATCGATGAGATCAAAGAGGTCTTTGGTGGTGATCCGTGGCCTTATGGCATTGAAGAGAATAGGAAAACACTCGAGGCGGCGGTGGAATGCCTCTTTGAACAAGGGATGATCGAGAGGAAGGTGAGTGTTGAGGAACTGTTCTCAATGCCAAGAGGCCAGAACTGGAAAATTGGATGGGGCCCAACAGATGTTGCGAGATAGATGTTGTGTTGCTAGCAGACAACCCTTTCTATTGGAAAGATCGAGGTAAGCATACCGCGACACAGTCTTTTGTGTAAAGAGTCCGGAATGACCTTTGCATTGCATCTAATGTGTCATCGACTTGCTGCTGCTTTACTGAATGTCTTTTCAAATTACAAACAATATTTCTTCCTTCATTGTCTCATTGACTTTCTGTCATTGTAACACCCAGAACCTCCAAGATCCCCATCCAACTGCCATCATCAACATAGGCCAAATAAGCTTCCCTACAACCCACTTCACCAACCTGATCTTTCCTCCCAATAACAGACGATCCGAAACATCATTCCCTTTATTAGCATACAGAAACGGCGCATCTGGGGTCTCCTTCCCAAGAAACTTGCAAAGAGGAACCCACCCATCTTTTGGCTCCCATCCAAGCAAATTCTCTTTTGGCACCACTTCACGGATATGGGAATAGTGGTTCTGATACCCTTCAAGGAGTTTGGAGTGCGACCGCCAGTCTCCACCCGTCCAGTCATGAAGCACGAGGTGGAGCACTTCCGTTAAGGGCGCGGTGAGGGTGGTTGGGGCAGATGGGCCACCGCACACCACCCCGCGCTAGGTGCGGGTTAGGAGGCTCTTTTTTCACTTGACTTTAGCGCGGTAGCGGGGACGTTGAGTAAGGGTAACCGCGGGTTTAGTTGCACGTGTAGTACACATGAGTTTCACGTGTATTTATGCAAAATCTTGTATAAATGTATTGAGTTATACAAGTTTTATACGTGCTTTTATAAAAGAGAGCTTAATATTATAATTATAAGCATATACTCCTTTTTGTATATAACTACAATAATCTCTTAATATAGTCTCTATTTGCTCTTCTTTATAATATAAGGAATAAAAGAGTTTGAAGTATTACACGTGATTTTTGAGCCTCATTTTGAGCCTCAGCGGTCAACCTCCCCCTCGCGAGTGATGGGCTGGGTAGCCCCACTTAAACCCGCCCTCCATCGCAAACCGCGCTAGGTTGGGTTGCTCCCCTCGAAATCCGACCCATGGTGCCCCTCGCCGCGCCCTAGGAGTCAATCTAATCGACTTCGAGAACAACCCTCCACCTCGTGCTGTGGCTCTCTTCAAGGAAGTCGGCCAACTCATCATAAATGGTACACTCAAACCGGTCAAGCCCATCATGCTCTTCAACTTCAGCCAAATCGAGGATGCATTTAGATACAAAGCACATGGGGAAGATCGTTGTCCGTGTTACATACGAAGATATTGTTCCTGCTGTCCCTCGCACACCCCAAGTCCAAATTCGCAAAGATTCTACTTACATTCTTGCTAGTGGTCTGGGAGGCTTTGTCGCGAGATCGGTCGCTGGTTGACTGAGAAGGGCGCCACAAACCTCGTCTTCCTCTCTCGTCACGCTGCCAAAGGTGAGGCGAACATCAATTTCGTTCGAGGCCTGAAGCAGATGTATGGCACTAACGCAGTGGCTTACAACTGTGACGTTGCCGATAAGGACTCTTTGCAAGCTGTGTTGAACAAGTGCATGACTCTGCCTCCGATCCGCGGTCTCGTGACTGGCGCGATGGTACTTGACGACACTCTGTTTGGGTCCATGAGCGTGGATAATTTTCGCACAGCGATGGGCCCAAAGGTACATGGTACATGGAATCTACATGAGATGCTTCCGAAGGACCTTGACTTCTTCGTGATGTTGAGTTCTCTCGCTGGTGTAATGGGTCATCGGGGTCAAGGAAATTATGGGGCAGGGAATACCTTCCAGGATTACTTCGCAAGCTTCAGAAGAAGCCAAGGCCTCCGGGCCATGACAATTGACATTGTATACCTTCTCAGTGTGGGTTTCGTTGCAGAGCACGATGAATACGTCGATCACGTCAAGAGCATGGGTAAGTCTGCTGCCGAATCTTCGCGGGAGCCCTCACTAACAAGACCTCAGGTTTGAGAGTTATGCACAATAGCGACTTGCCCGGTCTCATGTCCATCGCTATGAAAGGAACCTCCTCTCATCCTCCACAAATAATGATAGGGCTTCCTACAAACGAGTATTCTGATGCATGGTACTGGATACAAGACGGCAAATTCGCCTCTCTTTTTAATACCTCCAAATCTCAATCCTCATCGACAGGAAACTCCATTTCCCTTTCCGACGAGCTCAAAAGGGCTACCGATATGATCTCAACAATTGATATCATCTGTGACGCCATGGTTGCTAAGCTTGCTAAATTGATGATGGTTCCAGCTGAGGATATTGACCCTGGAAAGCCGCTGAGCACATATGGTGTTGATAGTTTGGTGGCTGTTGAAGTCAGGAATTGGATGAGTAAGGAGATGAGTGTCGAGGTTAGTGTGGTTGAGATCATGGCAAACGTGCCGATGCGCCAGCTTGCATTGGATCTAGCGGGAAAGAGCAAGGTTTTGGAGGGTTTGCAGGTTGACAGTCTGTAATGTGATGATTGAGCATTTATTTTTGTTATGCATCTTCTTTCGTTGTGGTAGCTATCTGTGTTGAGTATACTTGGCTTCAGTATTGGACATGGACTGTGACATGCTCAAATACGAGCAAACACGTGCCCAAGAACTCAAACTCGGGTTGCTTAAGTATTTGTTTCGTAGCCGAAGCTGTAGGTTTCGTTTGTGTACTGGTGTTGATGCCGAGCTTTCATTGCAAAGCTTGCACGTCATCTTTCAGATATGCGGCTATACCAAGGCACAAGAGGGTTTCATTCATCAGCAAACCTCTTGGACTTAGCATTAGGAAGTTCATGATCGTTCCGCGGTCCACAAACATCCTGCAACTACATCATGCCTTTGTCATAGGAATTTGATGAAGTTCTGCACATGAGAATCATAGGAATTTCATTGTGAGCAGATCGAAAGAGGTCCGTCTTATCCTGCAACGACAATTCAGCCCGGCAGCCAGGCTCAAAGGACCAAAGAAGATGTGTACTCAGGCAGAATCCAAATGCAATCCATCACATATATAATAGCCACTCCTGATCTTCAATATTGATCCTCTCCAGCACAGAGATGGCGGGTCCCAGACCACCAAACTTCCGCAGGTCCACTCAAAACGCCTCGTGGCCCCAACGACTCACATGCGCTGCCTTCAACTATGTCAACCACCCCTCTCTCCTCGAAGCAACACCGACAGGCGAGCTATGGAATTGTCAGCCAAGCCCTGAGACGAAGCCTGACGACGGAATCTCGCACTTCTCCCAGACCATTCTCGTCACAGATACCGCTTATCCCGAAATCCTCCAAGACACTGGATTCGACGGTCTGCCCAACTTGCATCATGTTACTTTCACCATCGGTACTCGGATCGTAGATCGAAAGGAGGGTCGCGCCCACGAGATTCTGTTGACTGCCACGGCTTATGACTCTGCGGACAAGGTGCTTCACGATCCAGGTACGTATCTGGAAGACTACATCTCTCCATCTCCGTTGCTGATCATGTTGTCCTCCCCCGGAACATGTGTTTCCTTCCTCAGTGATGTCTAACGAACGCTGACTTGAACCACCTTGTGTATAGATGGTGACCATAGGGACCTTCTTGATTTCTACATGGACGCTGGTGGCTGGGCTGATGCGCCTGTGGATATTCTGCTACCCATCTTGAAGGACATTTTCGGAGATTGGAAGTGTATCGTGGAATATCTGAAATACATGGCTGGTCGTTCACTGCCCGGTGATGATGGGCCGGAACAGCATCCTCTGATTCATATGCATATTCTCGGGGACGGATTGGCGCTTAGAAAAGCTACGTTGCGGATCTCTGGAACTGTGACGTTTGGTGTGGGTATCAGGAATGGAGTTCCGACTGAGATCTTTGAGGATGATAGGAGGTGGCAAGAACTTCGGAATGGAAGATGGGAGGATCTTTGATTGGAAGGGCCGGAATTGGGCAATTTTGATTCAAACATGAATCAGAATTGATTCTCAGAACTAGACTTGCAATTCGTTCAGCATCTCATTCATTGAGATAAAAGATTCAAGTGCATGTCGCTGTCGGCCTAAGTGAGCTGGGCGCATTTAAACCTTAAGCATATTTTGTGCATGTACCATGGAAAGAAAAAAGAATACGTCAAACTCTCGATGGGCAATAGAACTACTTCAACGTAAAAGTTAACGACCTGCATCATCAGCTATTCGTACTACGTTATCATTGGACTTCAGCACGAGAGATAATTAATCCTATATAATATCAAATACAACATTTAGCTTCCACATACGACCATAGAGACAGGAAAATTGGGCATCCCGTCCGCTCTGCCATACACAAGCCTGTCATCGGAGAACTAGTAGTTGGGTGGGTGACCACCAGCGAATCCTCTCTGTTGTATGTTATTTTGGTGGTTTTTTGAAAGTAGAGTTTAGTGGGCACTGGTGGAGAATCCAATTTTCTTTTAGCGAGCTACAAAGACATCACATCCCAGTAACGTCCTCGCTTAGTGGGAATCTGTGGGAACCAAAGGCCTCTCTCCTCGCATGTAGGAATATCTAGAAGGACTTTGAGCTGGGCGGGAAAAGGAGAAAGGCTATCTTAAAGGTAACCTCTTTTAAACCATCGAAAGACAGAAATATGGTCAGTTAGTACCATCTTGCGCAACGCCCCTGCCTAGGTAGGTAGTTGCAGAACGATCGGAAAATGTTATTTACTTGAAAGCTGCTTCAAATCACAGTGGTCCTGCTCGCAACGGTCAAAATCACAGTTGGTCTCAATTGTAGTAAGCAAGTCTCATTGAGTTCTGGTATGTTCAGTGAGACCGATTGACTTTGAAGCCACTATCGAAGAAAGACCGAAACGTTTTCGTCCTAATGCAAATCCGAGGTCTGTTCCCAAGAACAGGCTAGCCATAAGCAGGCAAAGTCGACCCAATATACCCTAGTCCATCACACTTTGCGCAACTCCGCAAGCATGCATGCAAGTAACTCTTCGAACGTGATGAGATGTCCTTCTTGGCAGAACGGCGACGGGTACAAGTACGATAAGCGAGACACAGAACAGGGAAGAGGAATAGATATGGAATGAGCTGAGTTCTGGAGGTTTGGGATCAATATGATTGTCCTCTCATCCATTAGAACAGAACCTACAGACTCAATCTGATTATAAATAGTCCTTGCTACCAGTGACACTGTACATACTTCCTAGTTGCCCAAATAAACCCGCCAAGCCTTCTGGCACTTTCCACGCTAGCAGGGGGGCACACCCAATGAAATATAAGATATCCAACGCTGCTTTTGACTCCTCAATCTCACTGCATCTCAGCATGGAGTCAACATACAGAGTACCAGTTCCTAAGCAACCTAAGCACCTAGACCTTACACGAGATGAAAGGCTACGCATTCAAACCCTCTTCTTTGATGCCAACTATACACGGTCCCAGATCTGCCTACAGACAGGACACACCTACGATCAAGTCTGTTATGCAATTCTGCACCGTCTTACCCCTCAAAAGCGCAAGTCTGGCAGGAGAGTACTACTTAACACCCCTCAAAGAAAGAAGCTTATCCAATGGGTGACAGCTTCTAAAGACAACCGCTAGACGCCATGGCTAGAGATCCCTCAAATCTTGAGGTGGGATTGCGGGTTGAAAGCTATAAGGACAGCATTTAAGCAGGAAGGATATGCAAGAAGGGTTGCTAAGAAGAAATGCCCTCTCTCAGAGGCCAATCGATTAGAACGACTTGCCTGGGCTATTGAGCACTACGACTGGAAGGATGAGCACTGAGATCAGATTTTATAGAGTAATGAGACATGGACACAACCTGGGAGGCATACCAAGCTATGGGTAACGCGTAGAATTGGGAAAGAAGAGTTATATCACCCAGATTGTGTAGCACTACGCTATCAAAGGAAGATTGGATAGATGCTTTGGGGCGCAGTAAGTGGGAAATATGGACGGCACAAGGCTGTGTTTTGGGAGAAGGGTTGGGAGACAATTAATGAGGGTTCATATGCTGCAATCATTGTGCCTGTAGTAGATGAGATCTTACAGCAATATCCAGACCTGCAATTCCAACAAGACAATGCCAAAGGCCATGCCTCTGCCTTTGTAAAGTCTGTTATAGAAGCTGCAGGATTGAGGGTTATTAAGTGGCCTGCTTGTTCTCCTGATCTTAATCCAATTGAGGAACTGTGGGATGATATTAAGGATTATATCCAAGAGCATTACCCTAAGGTGCACAGATCTTATAAGAGATTAAGGCAGGCAGTACAAGAAGCTTGGGAATCAATTCCTATTGAAATAATTAGAGAGCTTGTACATAGCATGAGAGCACGATGCCTAGCTGTCATTAGAGCTCGTGGCTGGTATACCAAATATTAAAGCGGCGCTGGATAGCACGGACCCTTGGTTTTGGAATTATTTGGGCAACTAGGAAGTACTATGATTGTGGAGTTTCATGGAGGTGTTTCGAACCGTTAGAGGCACTCTTTCTCAAAACTTCACCTGAAGGGACAGCTGGATCCATAGCCCAGGTGATTTGGTTTACCTCCCCGTCGCTGCTGGCCGCAAACTTCAGCATGAAGTATTCAGCGCCCGCAATCGGCCACCGACCCCGCTTAGCCTGCTCTTCACGCGATTCCCACCACGAAAAAACATCCTTGCTGTACGGTTCAAGGCGGTATATATCCCAATGTTCGCCTTGAAAGCACATGTGTAGCCCACCATCTTGCTCGAAGACCCTGATGAAGAAGTTATGAAGTTCGTTGTAATAATCGCCACAGTAAGAATCAAGCGCTTTCATGGGTGCGTCGGGGTCTTTGTGAATCGATATGTTGGACTCTACTTCAACGAATCCTTGGACATATGCTTCTCGGCTCCTTGATGCCAAAGCGACGAAGTCTGTGGGATGTTTGACGTCTAAGACGCTCTCGAGCAGAAGCTGACCAATCCAATCTGCAGCATCATTGAAAGCCAAAGAGTTTGTGAGGACAACAATGGCTGTCTGTGTTTGTGACACCATGATAACGACAGAGAGATACCCGGGATAGCTACCCTGGTGATATATTATCAGTGGCGAACCTTCATCCCCAATAGTTGGCATTTCAACAAGATCAATATTCGGGCCAACCAATCCAAGTGATCCGGGGAGTTGAGCGCGCAAGAAGCCAAGAGCATAAGTTCTTTCCAGAAGTGAATCTTGGGACACGAAGTTATGAGCGTCTGTTAGGATTGATCCATGCTTTAGAGCCAGAGGCCGGGTATGCTCTTTCGTAGCATGTGAAGAACGACTAGCTTCAAGGATCTCATTGTAGAAAATCAGGAGATCTTTGACACAACTTCGCACACCACCTGCAGAGCTCTGGATAGTGCCGTCCGCTGATTCTGGGAAGGGAATCTGGTAGAATGTTCCATCATCCATTGGGGCATAGGCCTTTGCACGATTCTCTGTTGGTGTATCTTCCGTTTTGATGAAGGTTCTGCTCATATTCAGCGGTTTGAATATCTTTGAGATAAGGAAGTCGCCATAGCTTCCACCGGTTAGATGCTCAATCACAGGCGCGATTAACCCGACGCCAAGATTGTTGTATAGGAAGGAGTCTCGGAATTGTCCCACATGCTTCAAATTTCCTATGGTACGGAGAATCTCGTGCTTGGATAGATGATTTCTGTTGCCAGCTTGTGACCATAGAGAGTTGCCACCTGCGATACCCATCCGGTGCGATAGTACGTCAATTGAATTGACCTTCACCCCAATCGCTTTGTCTTTGAGGTGGAAGTCAGGTATGATTTGGGATAAAGGGGTGTTCCATTCGAGCTTCCCGTCTCCAACCAAGATGCCTACTGCCGTGGCGGAAAAGCCCTTGGTTAAGAAAGCTATGTGGTAGACGGTGCTATCGTCTGGCGCAAGTTGAGCTTCGACGTCTCGATAACCAAAGTTGGCTTTGTAGATGACTTCCCCACGTTGCGTGATCCCAATCGAAGCCCCTGGGGTACCGGAAATGTTGCAGATCTTGGCTATGGTAGGACCGAGAAGGTTCAGACGCTCTGCGACCTTGTTCATTTCGGTGGAAAGGGACCTCAACTCAATCAGCTTTGGACTCTCTCGTTTTCACTTTGCCTCGATCATGCACTTCTGTTCAACGGTCCGATAGGGGAATGGACGACGCAAAACTTTGAATCAACTTACATTGTTCGCTGCTCTCTAGTAGTCTCCGGAAAGTGAAATATTCTCTAGGATGACGGAATGTGTATTGAAGGAAGAGAGGATCCTGTGTATACTAGGGCACGGGTTCGAATCCCGTAGGCGACGATTTTCTTATTTCTTTTTTCTCCCTCTTTACATAGATAGATAGGTATTTTCCGCCTTTTTTCCGAATCTCGTTTTCATTAAACAATTTTCAAAGGCGTTCGACTTCGACGGCAGGCTGACTCACCACTATCCCACAGGAGTCGCTCGCCTTTGATTTGTGTTTGGATTAACTCAGCGCCTTAAAAGTGAAACAATCCACAATAATTTGCATAAAGTTTCAATCATGGGATGTGCGACCAAAAATGATGAAGAAGGGTGGCCTTCAGCACTTGCAGCAGCTTCTATTCTGTCCTTCCACAGGCCCTTTATTTATCGGCATAGATTTTGAGAGACCTGAATCTATCGCGAACAATTTCAATTTAGGTTCGAACGCCCAAGCAGGCATCTCTAGCCTTGATACTCGAGACCTGAGTACGCCACGAAAACGCATCTTGAAGCTAGAAACTTACAACTTCATCACTGGATTAGAATCATACTTTGCCGATTCAGCAGCAAAGTTTCTTTGGGGGACGCCAGAAAAGATACCCCCGAACAATGCATCAATAAGCTCGTTCGCCGCAACGGGAATATCATTCTGGTGGGTCATGGCTTTGCTGGAGATCTTGATGCTCTAAATTCCCTTGGATTTGACTTCCAAATGTTAGTGATGGGTATTTTAGACACTGCCAATATAACCTCCGAGTTAGACATGTGTCGGGGTACACTAGGACGACTTCTTGAAGAGCTCGGGTGCCCTAAGTCAAGTGCCAGACTTCATAATGCTGGAAATGATGCAATCTCACTTTACGGGCCTTGATCCTCTTGGCGATCAGAGGCTATGAGCAGCAAAGACTTGATACGTCGCTAGTTCATGAAGAGACATTGGCGAGAATCGAAACCCTTCGAGCGATAGCGATGATACCTTTGCCTGGAGTTAGAAAGCCTAAAAAGAAAAGGCCTCGGAAGGACATATTGCGAAAACATGGTCACTTGAGATGTAGGAGAAGCTCAGGGAGGAACGACGTGAAAAACGAATCATGACTTGCATGCAAACTCAGGCAAGTCCAGTTCTAACTCAACTTGAGCACAAGTCTTAAACTGGCGAATAAGTTCAAGTCCATTCCCAAATCCCTAACTTGCAAGTCCGAATTCTTTTAGAATTTTTTCAACATGTGGGAGCAGCAATACTTGAGCGCCGGCCTGTGGATATGTGGTGCCTGGGGCACTAAATGTGTATATGGTTGCTCCTGCCACCTTCTCATCAATGCAACCACACCTACACCCATCAGACGCTCCACACCAGGCTTTGAGATGTTGTGAAAGCTGAGTACTAGTATACCAAAGGTTGTACAGACTAGTCATAGCGTAGTTTGATGCTAAATTTAGAAGCCGCAACAGAGACATCAATATTGGCCATTTTGGTTCTTGGAACTGGATCATGGTGAGTTGTAAAAGCAGCAAATAAGTCCCTTAGCCTTTGCATCCTAACAACTAATAGCAATCTCCACGATTTGAGGCCGACGCATAGTAGAGCAAGGAGAATTGGGCATCCCGTCCGCTCTGCCATACACAAGCCTATCATTGGAGGTGAATCCTCTCTGTCGTGTGTTTTTTTTTGCACTTTTTGTCGATATGCTTTTGGTGGAGTTAATGCAAGAATTTTTAAGCGAGCGATCCCCTTTTTGAAGCATTAAGCGAACACCCTTGTCGCAACAGACGGAGTAACTCCTTGGTGCGAGGCTATGTCAGCCCTAAACTTCTTTGTACACTGGCATTACTTTTATCCTTTCAGTTTGTAGTACTAGGAATTGGTATTTTGTGCTGTTCATTTCAGTGTTTGGTACTGTTCTCGTTTCGCGAATAAAGAGCATTCATTGAGAATAAGAATATAGAATTAGAGCTGAGACTAAGGAAGGAGGACGATGAGTTGTTGAACGGGCATGTGAAGGATGAAGAGGCTAAGTGAGACTTTACAGTTATCCTATATCCATGACAAACCACATAGATAAAACCAAGAGCCTATATGTAAACAGATTAATCAAATACTGCCGGATATACTGGTCTGTGCCGGAGCAAACCAATTACAAACGAAGGAAAAGGGGATAAAATTGCGCCCGGAAGCGGCTAGTTATAACATGCATCTGTACTACAATACTGTACCCTCTACAAGATTTTACTCCAACTCATATATCTGCTCCCCTTCTAATTCGAGAATGGGCTCGACATTTGAGATACTTTCGGTATGCTCGGGCGTTACCACCCTTGTGCTCTCAGGCTTAACCACACCATATGTGACTGACCCGTACCTTGCTCTGAATGCTGGTGCGACAGGAGTTGGCTCTGATGGTGGGATCTGATACGAACACTGGTAACAGTTGCATTGATCCGATGACAGGTACGATCTAGAGGATGTTTGAGGCCAGATCAATGGCGACTGAGAAGAAGATTTTGTCCTCGGCGACTTTGCTTTGGGCGATGGCCGTGACGTACCGAACAGTGACCATGCTAAGGTCTTGCGAACTGAATGTTGGCTGCTTGTTTTGTGGCTCGATTTCTGGCTCGATTTCTGGCTCGCGCTACGACGTCGCACAGTGGTTGGCGCTCGTTCTGGGATGAAGTGGTAGGTCCGAGGGGAGCGCGATAGAGATGTTAGTGGAGGCGATGGAGGCGGTGTAAGAGACAAAGACTCGACATAGGGCGTCGTGTTGAGGATATGTGGAGAAGGACAGGTAGAAGTTGACCTCATCTCCATAGTAACGAACATGTCTGGCTCCACAAATGTCTCCCAGAGTTGTGGGATGATAACTGCTCCGTCTGCGTTGAGGATATCATATTCGCCCTTTGAAACACAAGGGCCGATGCTCTCGATGTTCGACAAAGCTTGTTCTATGAGATATTCCATGCCCTGGAGGACAAAATTAGAATTTGATAATGGTAATTGTATAGTATCGCCAAAACTTACATCCTAAGTCTTGATAAGGAAGTACTTGAATGTTAATTTTCTTCCGTTTGGATCCTGCATCGTAATGACCAATTTCTTCTCTTCCTTTGGCAATGACTTGAACTCCTCATCACGTGCTCTAGCCCGAGCCTCGTTGTCTATTTGTACATCGGGATCTAGATCAGAGAAATCATCTTCCATGGAAGTCATTTCGTTATGATCGGAGGCTTCAGTCTTGTTAGGGTGCGTTTTGTCGGAATGAACAGGGCGTATTCTGTGGGCATTATCAACCTGAATGTTCGGTGTCATTTTCACTTGACCACCAGTTGTTCGCGAGGGCAGGAGCTTGTAAACCCTGATTCCTTCATCGGTAGCGTCATCCCCATGGCCTAAAGTCTGCAAAAGTTGTTGCTGATCACGACCCAGTTGCTCCAAAGACTCAAGTCTCTGGGCCATTTCAGATATGGCTGGCGAGAAATGCTCTTGCTCTGACTGTAGACGTCCCATCCAGCTTTCCTCGAGATACTCACCATCATTAGAGGAGAGGCTAGCTTCATCTCCGTGCTCCACTACTGACATCTGCTCAACATCTTCGACATAGGGCGCTCTGTGTCCATTCACGCTGTCTTCGGTATTCCCGTCCTCGGACTCCACTATCTGATCGTTCGATGGTACTAAAGCATCTCTTTCCTCATGTCGGGTATTCGAGACTTCATACTGTCTTTGATCATCCACTTTGAGATCACCTTCATCTGCGCCAAGTCCTGGAAAATTTGATTGTTCGGTATCGGATTCTGCGTCGCAAGGTGACCGAGAACGCCTTGTCTCGTCGCTAAACACTCCTCGTGAGTCCAGCTCTCTCACGTACGCTTGAATCAAGCTTTCGTAGGTTTGTATAACTTTGCTCTTGTAACCTTTCTTAACCAGTTGCCGACGAAAGCTCCTCCAGAAATCAACATCGTCTTCAGTATGCTTGGTCCATATTGACCCTTCAGAGGAGGTGGCATTCATTTTCGCGACAACCATGTTGACCGACTCTGTGATACCTCTGAGTTCGCCTCGTTGACGACTTAATTGGCGTTCAACTTCACCTCGTGAGCCCAAGGTAAGGAGAGTAAGTGTAATTGTGATCGCGGTTGTGTATGTTGAGATCTTGATCCGAATCTGAGCAGTGTCTTTCACAACTCCGCCGAAGCTAACTCTTTGCCATAGCGACCCGCTACCACGCTCCATGGTGGAAAGTGCATTGAACTTCGTCAGAATATCATCCATCTGTTTAACTTGCCGCAAGCACCCTTCGATATGTTTCTTGAGCTCCTTGTATCTGTGACCTCTCGCCAGGTTAACAAGAGAGTCAGGGTCCGCTATCTCCGACTGGACGTGGTCTAATACCGTAACTAGACTCGACATTTCCATCGTAAGCTCGTCGTGCTCGCCACATGCTCGTCTTGCTCCATCGAAGGTTTTCCAAGCAAGTTGAACCAGCGTTTAAACATCTGTGATACCGAAGCCGAAAGACATGCTTAAAAGCGGTGAGCAACAAGCAAGGCTGATCGAGGCAAGTAGCAGAAACAAGTGAGTATGGATCCAGAGATTTTGTGATAGCTTTCACCTGACAGAACTTCAAATGTAAACAACGAAGGTTAAGTTATATCTCGCACGACGTCTACTTCGTACGAGGTGAAGGAGACGAACAATTCCAAAGAGCAGAATGGACTGAAGATGCAGGAATGTTAGAAAAAGCAAATGCATTTAGTAAACAATTTGCTGATCTCGGGCGTACGCTAATTTCGGGCGTGCACCACACTCGGGCGTTCACCAGCTGCAGAGTCTCGTCGATCAACGATATCACTGTTTCATTGGCTCTTCGATTCGTCAATGAGCACCAAAGTTTTGTCCACATCGCAGGGGTAGAGGCTGATTTGGTATTGTCTATCTATTCAAGAGGAGGATTTATGTGTTTAAGAAGGTCCTAGAAGAATTCTTAACTAACCGCGCACTTCACTCAACCATACTCTAGTCTATACTGCAATGACTTGTTGGTTTAGTCATAAAGGCACAGGGCCAATCAACAGCTGTGACTTTCTGACTAAGCAAGGAATTGTCCCTCACTACAAAAGGCTGGAAGAGCATCACTATATCTCTTGTCGACGGCTTAACCTAGAAAATTTAAGTACTCTATTCTACTTACAATAACTTTTGTACTTAGTTACAAAAGCATCTAGTTAGTCGAAGCGCAGACCCTTATGACCCTATCAACTTTTCGAGAGGCTGCACAGCACTTGAAAGGGAATAATAAGGGGTCGGTCTCCTTCTAAAAGGAAAGGATAGAAAGAAAATTAAAAAAGCTTTTCTTAAAGATCCTTCAAGGCAGATTAGTACAAATTGCTACAAAGGAGCAGGTCTTGCGAGTCGCACGAGCGAGGGCGGCTCATACATGCAGCCGCACCAAGATTTTCGGCTTTTGGCGATTGCTTGCACTAGTTCAGAAGTCGAATAAGGGAAATCGGTATGCCTAGGAGTTTGAGTATTGGGTTTCTCCAAACGTAGCGCTGTATATGTCAAATGTGTGTTTCGTTCTTAGTCTATGACTCAGGGTAGTGCGGAGTAACGGTAGCCGAGAAATCCTTCGAGCTCCAGCTAGAGTGGCGACGTGATTTACGGTCTTATGTCTATTGTGATTGAAGGAACTATTGCCATTTACCATAAGTAGTGATCAGGGATCCCACCACCGAGTATGGTGTAGGTGGTACCGGATGGTCTGTAGGTTACCAGCGCTGTCACGTTTTGTTTTGATCATTGATTGTCTAATTACTATTTGCCTCTGTGATTATATTCTTGAAGCAAAATCAGTACCTGTAGCACCCTTCAATTATGTTTCGAATTGGATCCTGCCAAGATACTTTCAACACGAACTTCAACTTCCTGCCTTCCCTCGGCCACAGAGCTTACAGTCGAAGACTCAAGCTGCGCCCACACTCTGTTCCCACTGCCATCGTCAAAGCACACAGTCGGCTGGCGATACAACTCTCTCGCCACACATTCCTCAGTCGTCCCAATATTTTCACCGTTGCCAAAACGATACGCATGCATCGCTAGCATGCAGTACACTCCATACGCAAGCCAGAGCCGTTGAATACCCATGGGTGCAAAGATGAAGGCAATCAATCCACCAGGGTATACTCCTATGGCTGCTACGACAGTAAGCATCGAAATGACTTCCCGAATTCGATCGCCTCGTAATCCTCTGTGGAAGCGCACGGGGTGACCATAATGGCGAAAGAAGTGAAGAACTAATTCTGATGGGCCCTCAATCAAGAAAAAGCCTTTGGAAAAGCCTACAACTTCACATAGGAGCTGACTGCTGGCATTTCCTGGTTGCTGTGGCGGGGGGTCGATTGGTCTCCGCCGAACATACGAGCACAGTGCTATCAATTTGAGAAGCAGAGGAATGAGGTACCAGATCGTGAAGTAACTTTTCCAATGAACAGCCGTAGCGATTCCAAAGCATACTGTGACTGTTTCACTGGCAAGGATTCCGATGAGATGTTGCAATTTGACATCTCCAGCGTCGCCATTGACCACCGGCACGTCAGATTTGGCGTCGACGGGCGGTGATCTCGACATTCTTAAGACGTACAGAGGGCGTTTTGCTTTCACGTCCTTGATTCTTATTTCCGCTGCCTCATCTCCAGTGAGAATTGAGGGGACGGCAGGCGGGTTCCAAGGGATCAACTCCAGCACAGTGATCCAGAAGGCATTCCGAGCTTCTTTCTTCGGGCCACGGCCAGCAGAAGTTCGTACGACGTACTCATGTCCTTTGTTCTTGTAAAACGCGGTCCCAAGCATATCGCCACGACAATAGCCCTTCCAGAGCCCAAATGATACAAGCTTATCCAAGCATTCGACAGCCGCTTTATGGATGGGGCCACCCATTGGCATAAGAAATGCCATGGCGACGAGATCTGATGGGTATAGGGTGTTATAAAATCGTTGGGGCCATAACTGTCGGTTGAATATAGAGTCGGAGGCGACCTCAGTGCCAAGGTAGCCGACAACAGTGCCTAGCGCCGTGAAAACGGCAATCGATAAAGAACCTGTGTCGCCTGACATCGTACTTGTATGCAATTGGGGAATGGTGTTCTGAACAATGAGAGTGGCCTTGGTTTGAGTCGAGATAAAGCTATTGTATGTTGGCTGCTTGACTCAATCATACGCTTGCACAAACTCGGACCTCGGCGGCGAAGGCTTATGCGAGATGCCATGCTATTGTCGCCAAGACAATACCCATGTACGTCCTCAATCCTCATTGCCGGGCTTCTTCGTTTGGGCCTGACTGCCAGCTCAGAGGGTGGTGGCTGTGGTCAGTGGCTCAGCCCACTAGACCGCTGCAACCATGTCCGTCAGCGTGCTTACCCGGTACCCGTACAGCCGGCAGCTCTGCCTCGCCTTTTCCTCACCACTTATCCTTCGGTCAGCGCGTCGTTACCTCATCACTGCTTCAGCGCTATAACATTGCTTTATCATACGTTTCCTGCATTTTGAGAGGTCTTCTGTTTGTCTGCCGGGGTGACTTCTCTCTAGCCACACCTCCTTTCTCGAAGCACACAAGCTTTCAGTGCTCAGGACCTTCTCTCGTATCCCCTACTGTAGCCAACCTTATCATAGCCTGCTCGCCGGTAGCTCAAGTCTGCCTTACGACCTTTGCTTCTGCTATGGAAGTCGATCCATTCGGCCGTTGGCCCCGCCGACTGCTCCACGTGGAGACTATGACTTCCTACTGCTGGACGAAAGGCAACGTGTATGCTGGTGTTCGCGAGCCACGCTACAATGCCATCACATACACATGGGGTCGCTTCGCATATAGAAATAATGAGAAGGCAAGCGCCGAGTATGACAAGGCTACATATCTCCAGTTGGAAGGAATCACGTGGCAAGACGATGTGCCGCGAATGAAATCTCAATTCACAGCCGATAAGCTCAAGGACGCCATCAGGCAAGCAGCAAACCTTTACAGCCAACCGGCTGGCAGCGCTGATGTGGTAGAGTTTGTTTGGCTTGATATCGCCTGCATAGATCAAAAGAGGGTGAACGGCGAGAGAAATGAAGAGTATTATTTGGAAATCGGTCGCCAAGCTAAGATCTTCCGTGGCGCTACCAAAGTCTTTGTGTGGTTGCATGGGTTCTCGTCTAAGCAGTTGCAAAGGTGGTGGAGTGAGCTAGACGACATAGCCAGCAAAATTACGGACTTTCAATTCGCTAAAGATTTCGGAGCACCTAAAGAAGCTGCGTTAGTGGATTTGATTTCCAGAATAACCCACAACCTCGAAGAGCTGACAGAAGACTTTTGGTTCACCTCTTTATGGACACTCCAAGAAGCTTTCTTAAGCCCCCATGCCGCCATACTCTGTAATGACGGTTGGGATTCGAAGCAAGAGTACCTGCGCCTAAAAGCCATCAGCATGAACTTGAACATAATCAACAGTATGCTCAACATTATTTGCACAAGGGATACTACTCCCAAAGATCTCAGTCACACAATAGATGACCTAGCACAAAGAATCAAAAGCAAGATTGGGTTTCTTGAGGCAGCACGAGGACAGGCCATCAGCTTCTATAGTATTACTGCCGCCCCAGCAGACAAGGGAAATCCCCTATCACTACTTGTTTCATCACACCATCGGACTGTGCGCCCGGAGAACGAGAATGACAGGGTATATGGGATTATGCAAGTATATGAATTGCAATTGGGCAAGTCGTCGCCATCTCACCAGAACGGCACGACATACACCTTGGAGACCCTGGAGGACCAATTGGGTGCTGCAATCATTGACAAATATCCCATTGCCAGTCAACTAATCATCCAAAACAAAGACTGTCCTCACAACAAAGCTTGGCGAGTAAACTCACAGATGACCATTCCCACAGAGGGGTTGCAATTCTGGCGAGATTTTATGGGATCACCTTTACCCAATTCAGAAATCAATGCAAGGCTCCAAGCCAAACCTCACAAAGGCACCAGCAACCTTCTCGTTGGTTTCACTGGATACACATCTACTCTTCGCAACCTTGTCAACCATATGAGAGAAGAGGGGTTATCCTCGCTGCTCAGACCCGGCACATTTACCATACTCTTGGACGAAAAATGGGATTTGAAGATGCGCCATGAGTTATCTGGCATAGACCCGAAGACCGCATACCTTTCACAATTGGAGTGGCTTCAGACCGTATTCCCCAATGAAGGCCCGAAACTATTGCTTCTTAGCCGTACACTATCTCACGACAAGGCTTTGGCTTTTGATCGTCGTGATTGGAGTATTTCCGTTATCCTGGTTCGCGACGATGAGTCGAACGGAGACGTGTATTCCAGAATCGGGTTACTGATTTGGAAGTTCTGGTGGTTAAAGGGGGTAGCGGATCAACTCAGTCTGAGTCTCTCTCCACGCATATTGGAATTTCTAGACGGGCTTGGAGGTGGGTGGGAAAAAGAGAAAGGCTATTTTGGCTGAGGGAATCTCTTCTCAAACCAAAAGGGTAAGGATGCAATTTATTCCCAGTTTGCTCAAAGTTTGATCCTTGGTTTCTGGTATTCGAAGTTATCCTTTTTTTTCCAAAAGTTTTTTTTCTTGGGATTCATGACTAGGTATTATAGCATGTTTGACTACCTCTGTATTCTTAAGCTTGACTATACTAGTTACAGCTGATCTGTCCTCATTCATATGGAACTTAAAGCCTTGGCCTTGATTCGCTAAAGCGGGAAAGACCTCACGAGAATGGCCGACCAATTTTACTTGAATACGAGGAGTTTAATTATTGTGCATCAGCACTCTACTACCATCCAGTGAACATTCTCATCACGGGTAATTTCATCGCCGTCCTGGCCCAATTACCACTCTCGAATTTCCCCATCACCAGTATCAGTAATCTTTTCATTCGCGCAGAACTTTCCAGTCGCGCCCTGCAAATCCCCAAAAGCCAATCTGACAGGGAGCCTAGCCCCTTCCTCAATATTCTTAGGAGGCTTTCCAACACCCAGATTGCCCATCCTTGTGTCTTACCAGCCAGGACAACAAGCATTGATTACCAAGCCTTCATTCTCTCGCGAAAGGACCGAGGTGATGACGTTAACGCATGATTTGCAAAGTCAAACCACGAGCTACAGTACCACAAAACGGGCTACCGTGAATGTAAGTCATTACTTCTAGGCACCAACCTTATTTCATGCTGCAATGAAATATGCCTGCTTTTTATCACTTGATCCTTGCTTTTCTTGTGTATCATTGGCAATCGCTTTCTGTGGATATTTATATAACTAAGTATACCTGAGAGACACGGCAACTTTTTCGAGAACCAAGGGATCTCACGCTGCATTAGAAAAGAGAATTGTGCGTATGACAGGTGGTCGAGTCTCCTCGCCTCAAAGAACGTCAATCCCACTTATTGCCAGATATTCCTTGTGTCGACAAATACCTCAACTTTTACTCCATCAGTATTTTGTTTGCGCAAAGTAAACATTGTAAAGTACAAAGCGTGATTACTGTTTAGTACAAATGGTAGCAGCAGGAACAAGATAAAATATCTGCTAATGCTTCATAAGATAAAGCTGGACAGAATATTCAAAACATAGTAACCAGCGAAAGAAAGCTTTCCCCTACCTTAATTTTGCTATATTATCTATTATCACGAAGACATAAAAAGAATTTTAAACGAAATCTAAAGTACAAACTCGAGTGTAGCTAACGAAACATATATCTTTAACTATGCATGCTGCCAAGATGAAAAAGAGACTTATTCCGTTGCAAGCAATCCAACATTATAAGAAAGAGACAAACGCAAATCAGCATCAACAAGCAATTAGATCCGTTACAGTGAATCATGTACCAGCACCAGCTACCACCCCAGCTACCATAATAACGTCTGATAGAAGACTGAGGGTCCCAACTTACAGAATAGCATCCTTACTCAAAACCGGCGTCATGGCTCCCCCGCTTGTTCCGCTCTCGCGAAGACCATAGACAGAAGTTTTGAATCTTCTGTTTTGTTATCTCTTCGCCTTCACCATCTCCCCTGTCTTCGCCTTCTTGCCTAGCCTCGAGCAAATGAGGCTGAAGAAAGTTTCGCAGCTCGGTATTGTCAAGGCTCTCTGTTCCTTCCCCAAGCCTTACAAATTTAGTCCATGCACCGAGATATATCTCTTCTTCTGGCAATATTAGGTCCACGGGAACATCCAGTGTGCTTGGTAGAAAGGTGGAGACAGTCTCTTCGCCATCGTGAGCCTCTTTCAGCTTATTCGCATTCTTCCGAGTCCATGGAAAATTCCGTTTCAATTTCTGCCAGCGTGCCTTGGGCCGGTATCTCCAAGAATGATTATTCGAATCTGGTGGTTCGTAGTCATTGAGAGCTTTACATTTCAATCTCTTGCTTTCCATCATGGCACGGACAGTGAAATTGATGCTTTCTGCCCGATCGTCCTTGGGGGGGGGGTCATCTCAGCAGCTGGGCTTGACTGGAGATGGTCCGCGGCTTCCTGTGTCATTGTAGCAGATTGTCTCCCCGAATTCTCGTTTGGGAGACGATTCTCATTTTGCTCATGTTCCACCAATCTCTCAGTACCTGAAAGTGGGTCTGGCCTTCGTCCAGTTCCTCTTCTGGATCCGCAAATTGTAGATCAGGAGAAGCATAACTCGAGTATGGATCCGCTTTCTTGTCAAATTGCACATTTTTTGGCGTCGGACGTAGGATGGGGTTATGCACAGGATAACGCTTTGGCGTACGAGTTTGAGGAGGTATGAGTCTGTACAGCATAGCAGATTTAGAGAAACCAGCCATCTTGCCTGAAATATGTATTAGCCTTGGGATTCCACGTGCCCTCGAACCTAAATGACATACCTTTGTATACCATGGTTTTTCCATAACGAGCGTTGTATTCTACCACATATTTATCCACTTTCTCGAACCAGGTAGCAATTATCACAACCAACGGCTCAAGGTTGCGTAAGATGTTCAGTTTGTTGAACTTAACATCCGCAAAGTAAGTCAACTGAGCAATCATCCATAGCAGGGTGATATTGGCCAGACCTCCATCCTTGTTCCCACCACCAATATCGCTATGTTTACCAAGAAACCAGCATCGTTTGAGATTGGTAGGTCTCGAAGAAGTCCAAAGTGTGGGTTTGAAATTTCTTCGGAGTTCGTTGAGTGATAGAGCATGAAAAGCGTGATCGATATTGGATTCCAGCCGCTCATTGACAAATGGAAGTCCTCTTTTACCTGACAATACACTTACAGTATCCCAAACAGCAATGGCCTTTATTCGAATACTCTTCTTCAGATCTCTTCGGGATAGGTATCCGCAATACCCTTTCAATTGGACAGACGCTGGGATTTTCTTGGGTATGAGTAGAGCCAACTGACTTTCCCACAGGTCCCTCCAATCCTCTTCCATCTCTTCAGCTGTTTGAGCTTTCCAGATTTGATACAGATCAGAAAGATGGACTAAGCCACGCTTGGTCAGAAGGCCGATTGAGTTGATCATAGATGCTACACAGCGAACTGTAAAGGCTCCTCTCGAAAAGCCGATCAGAATAATGTCATCATTCTTATAGTTGGAATTAAAGTTTTGACAAATGAACGTGTAGGCATCCTTGATGTTCGCCGTTATTCCTGGTTTCTTGAAATTAGCTTTCCGTGTTTAATATACATCATCAACTATGGCAACTCACCTCGACCAGTCAAGCCATCCAGATATGTACCGGCAGTTCCAGTGCCCACTCCACGGCAATAGTACAGGATCTGAGGAATATAGCGCTGGTGAAGTTTGCCGCGTGTGCACGGGAACGTTTCTTCTGCTGTGTGGGAGATGCATCTCGCGATCCGAGAAACATTCGTCAATGGATCATTTTTGTTGATGCCGTCATTCCATGTGCCATCGCAGCAGACTATAATGCGCTTCTTGGGCCGTGGGGGGTAAGCAACTGCAATCCTGGTCTTCCTGGGTGGCTTCGCCAGAGTTGTCAAAAGATTGTGGACTTGCTGAAATTTCCATGTTGCTCTGATGGATCACAATGACGTGAACCACTGAACTCGAAGATAATAGTATGTTGTTGATGGATGAAATTACGGGACTGCGACGTTTTATCATAGAGATAGACTACAACTTGTCTTAGCCGGCTTGTAAGCGCCCCTAGCGCTTTGGGTTTGTTGCACAAAGATGCACGGCTATGTGCAACCATACATAGCCACCACTTCAAGTATGTCCACTAACGTGGCGCTCAGCCTTCAATCCATTGATTCTCTCTTCAACGAACCAGAAAACATATATGTGTCGATCTCATCTCGAAAGTCATTTTAATGGGATGGCTTGCAGCAATTCAGCCGCCACGATGCAACCCCTTTGAGCACTGTGTTTCCGTAAATAGCTTGAAGTATGCACATGGCCACGGGGGCTGCAATATCTCTCTTTGCTTTTTCAAATGGCTTCAGCGTTCTCTAGGAGCGACTGGGACACCGCTGGAACAGCCAATCCTCTCTGTTGTATGGTGTCGGTTTCATAACAATTGAGGCTGAGCGAGCTCAGCAGTATTGAAAATAGGATGAGGGTTCTGAATACGGCCTGTCAATCTTGCAGGAGCATCAATAAAGGGGAACATGTTCAAAGCCTCCACCGAAGTCCATGAGTTGCAACATATGTTCAAAATAAGAGAAGAGGGGATTGATGATGCAGGAAAAGCAAGTACAACTAGTTGCCTCAGGAGTGTATTAGAATCGGGCGAGAACCAAGCTCGGGCGTTTGTCACCTGCAGTGTTGGGTTGTACAAGGTAATTGGAGCTTCTCTTTGAAACTAAACATCAGAACTGAATCAATATCCAGCGCTGTCCATATCTGATTCCTCAAGTTGTCAGAGGGTATCTCTGGTATCGGCGACAGTGATGTCTGAGAAATGGAATTTTGACCCTATATGAGGGCTTCTAATTGTGTCAGTGTACTAGGTACAAGGACTCGATGGGTGAGAGTCAATTGCACGTGTTTCTTCAAAGAGGATAAGAGATAGAGAGGGGCCCCATGCTTGTGTACATCTATTTTAGTGCTTTGTTCTATGCAGACAGGGTTACCTATCCAGCGGGCAAAGTATGAATTCCCATCACTTGGGAAAATATGAGCATCACATGATGCTACTAAGATTCAAGCCTTGCCTTTGGTCCATAGGTTGTAGAGCTTGCTCAGCAGCTTTCACTTGGTCTAGTGGATATATAGATAAGTAGTATATTTGTGTGATATTTGTTGGATCACTGAAGTGGAGTATCTTACTCGCTTTTCAGAACCTTCGCGATGAGCGCGCATCACATATTCACCTGAACCTTGTACTAATCTCAAAGACCGTGTAATGAAAATGCTTCCATTTGGTTCATTGGTCTAACGTTATTTCGATACCTCCAGTAATTCATCAATCATGCGGTCTTTATTTCCAATGAAAATCGACAAATGTCCTTCACCCTCAAGAAGATACTTCTTGAGCTTCTCCTGAGGCAGATGCTCCGCAAGCCACTCCCCATGTGCATACGGTACCATCTTATCATCCGATCCTTGATACAAGAACACTGGCACTTTGATCTCATCAAGCTCGAAGCCCCACGGCTTCATGATAGCGAAGTCGTCGTCCACCCAGCCGTCACAGCCGATACGGAGACCTTCTTGGAAAATATCAACAATTTGTTGAGTCATGTCGGGATCGGATTCTAAGGCTTTCTTGTCCACTTCTGGGAGGAGAGAGTCCAGAGCTTTGGTCAGATCTGCAACGCCCATTGTGAGCATGTCTACCCGCTGCGCCTCGCAGAACTTTTGAAGCTCTCCTTCTCCTTTCAGGGCCGCATTGAATTCTTCAATATCTAACGAGTAAAGAGTTAGAACACGATCTAGGAAGTTTCTAACCTCGTGTGCAAATTTTGAACTTACTATCTTCTCCTTGACCTGCAGTCCAGTCGAGTCCTTGGGCGTCATAAGGTGCAACGCCAGCAATACACAACGCAGCGATACAACCAGGTAATCGCGCAGCACAAGCCAATGCATGAGGCCCTATTTCACTCATCAGTCTCATATCTCTAGCACCAATCATCACAAGAAAGAAGTCTCACCTCCCCCACTCCAGCCCCCCACCAAACACCGTTCCACCCCCAAATGCTCATTCACAGCCCTAATATCCTCCACGGCATCAACTATACTTCTCCCCTTAATACGCGACGAACCTCCATATCCAGATCTCGAGGCTGAAATAATTTTCACACCTTTCTTTTCGCACACGGAAGCGAGACTTGGTGGGGGTTGGTATGCTCCTGGCGTACCGTGGATCCAGACCATTGGGAAACCATCCTGTGCACCTGAAATCAAGTAATCGACGACACGGTCATCTTTGAGGTGTAGTTGTTGAGCCATTACTGGGTTTTATATGAATTGTGGAGGGATATCTTGAGGTTCAGATCCTCGAATCGAGGGGTCATAAGAAGGTAAGCGCTAGCTAGAATAGGAAGGTCTGGGCGGTCTTTCACGTCCTTGCCTGTGACATTTCAGAAACACCCATCGTTGTACCAGGGTCGGCCTATATGCATTCACTTTATACCCATTCTCGGATCTTGTCCAGTATTGCTGAGAAAATTCAGAAGTTTCCAAGCTTGAGAAGGTTGTGTTCTACATTCTTTAAATTGACATGAAACAAGAAGTCATGTCCGATTGTGACCATTCATGTATACGTTGTTGAAGAATCATAATGTTAAGTTGTGAAGTAGCGAAGATTTTGGTGTTAATTAAACAGCTGCAATTTACGTCCCAACTTTCGCTTGTCGTATCATGCTCAAGCCTCAATGTTCAGGGGAAGGAGGGGCTTCACGTGATCAACAATTATCTGGCAATCTCGATCTGCAGGTATTATATGTACCCGTGTTGTTATTCGAAGTTTCTTTGACTATCTTGTATACTTCCTGCTTTCAAATGATTGTCTTGTGTTCAATGACTTTCAACCAAGAGGCAGCATGATCTCCCAGCAATTGACTGCATCCTTTAGCGAGAAGGTACCCACCAGACCTGTCACTTCAGTGAAGAGGTTGTATCCAAGCTTAACCCTCACTCAACCTTCGCAACAACAAGCCACGCCCCAGGACTAACCACTGTCCCAGGTTTACTCGCAATCGCCTCAACAGTCGCCCCAACCGCCTCCTCCGTACACAAAACATTAATCTCCATCTTCATCGCCTCCAAAATAGCCACCACCTGTCCCTCCTTCAAAACATCACCTGGCTCAACCAACACTTTCCACACATTCGCATCAATGGGACTATCAATCGTAATCGCAGGCTCAGAGTTCATCATCTCTTTCACCCGTTCCGCTTCTCTTTCCTTCTCTGCTTCTTGCTCTGCTACCCATTCCCCGTACAGCCTTTTCTCTAGCGCGAGGTTATGTTCAACTCCTTTCTTTTGTCCCTCGCGGAAGGCTAGGACTTTGGGATCGGTGCGTGATTTGGAGAACCGTTCATGTACGGAATGGAGATCAAAAACGCCTTCTCGGATATCGAATTTGTATTCTCCGCGTCGGTAATCGAGCATTAATTTATCGTATTCAGCGACGGTGACTTCGTGGTAATGAACGATGTCAAAGGGCTCGAATAGCCAGGGACGCGTGGGCTCGAAGCTTGGACCGGATCCGAATGTGTCCCAGCATTCCATTGTTCGCGCGAATAACATGTATCCACCAGGTGCCTCGAGGGGGTAGATGGCGAAGAGGGAGCCGCCCATGCCGATTGTGCCACCTGGGGTAGAGACTCGGGTTGGGTTGTACTTTTGGGCTACGATGCCGCTCATGGGATTCAAAGGGAACAGAATGGGGGTTCCGACAAGAAAGCCGACAGCAACGATCAGGTATGGAGATTCGAGCAATGTTTGGAACACTTCTCGACGAGTCGAGATGCCGTTGTTTGTCCTAAGGTACTCAACGTTATCGGGAAGGTAAGCTGCGGTGGGTCGATTGGTCTCCATGTATCGTTGCTCAGATGCACGAATATCGGGGTGATCGAACACTACCGGAAGATAGATGTCTCGACATGGAATCTTGATGTCAGTTGTGTACTGGATGGACGACTCTGCATTCATCACTTTTTGTAGCAAAATCTTCTGTGAGATCTTGTTTGCGTTGAACTGGATCATTACGGCTGTGCACGTCAGATAAGCTCAAGAACTGCGGAGACGAAGTACTCACATCCAATATTAGGGTTCATGACCAATCCCAAGTCCAAGGCCGCAAGTTTCTGGACGAGCAATCTAATCCGACTTGTCACTCGGACATCGCAAGTCTGCTGCCCAACCTCCACAAGTAAGAAGCAATCTCCACCCTGCTTGACGTTAGCTAGCGATACCTGGGGTCAAGAGAAGTTTGAACACACCTGCCGATACACCACTCTGAATCTGTGTTCATCCGCAGGAACTTCATGCAAAACTGCATTCGACGTGCCCTTCGGAATACCAGAATCCGGTAAAGAAAGATCTAACACCGGAGCCGCAATCCTCTTCCCCTCGACAAGCGCTGTAACATCCTCAATAAACTTCTCAACTTTCTCCTTAAGTTCGATAGCATGCTCAAACGTCGTAGGCGTCAACTTCAACTTCCCACCGGGTTTCACTTGCCCCAACCTCCACAAATCCGCGGATATGACTGTGCTCGAACACAGCAACCCACCAAGATCAGGACTATCCATCGAAAACACCACTGCAGAGTCACCACCCCAATTGACGCCTCCAGGACTCGGGTAGCCGTAATCAAAGATGTTGGAAGGATGTGATCCTCCCTCACCACCATCTTTGCGACTCCATTCCGGAACAGGACCGACTAGCCGAACGCCGGTGCGATTGCTGTTGTGGCCGATTTTCCAGGCGGTGGTGTAGAGCATTTCGCGGTCTGAGGGTGTCATGAAATCATCCGAGTCGTGGGGGCCGTGCATGCAGTATACTTCGTCGATGTTGTAGTTGGGGATGCTGGATGAGGGGAGGGTGTAGGGTTTTGCTGATTCTGCCCAGGTTTTGGTCGAAGGGTCGAGATCTATCCAGTCTCCAATTTGGAGTTGCCGACCCTATATATGTGAGATCATGTTTAAAACAATTGGAGCAGAACTATCGTAAGCTTACCTGCGTCCCACCAAATGCTAAGCTTGGTGTCCCAGCTTTTGACCCAAGATATGAAGGGCTGGGAGAGTTAGCATAATCTGGTGGACGTTTCTCAGGACCTACATCTCAGGAAATCCTCCTTTCACAGCCAGATAGCATCGACATCCTCCATTTTCGACTTTTCCAATCTTCAGCTTCTGGCCAGACTGAATTACAAGTCTTGACCACATTGGCTTCTGCGTTCCATCAATTGTCACTGGTACAGGTGCTCCAGAAACAGCGATGACTGCTGGTGCCGTGAACAGTAGTTCCGGGCCTGAAATTGTGAATTCCATTGCTTCTGTACCTGGATAATTTTCAACGAGTATGTTTGCGACTGGCTCATGTCAGTAATCATCTTCTGTAACACGCGAGTTGTCCTTACTTCTCGATGAGAGATTGTCCATAGGACCACCTTTTGGAATGCCATGTCCACTGGTTGCACGTGCTGGAAAGTCCTGGATGGTGGTGAAAGACCCTGGTGAGAGGACATCTATAGCGCAAGGCTCGTATGTGAAGTTCTTATCCAAGAAGTTCGTCAAGGTGTCCCCTTCCAAAAAAGCTGTTCAATCTGTCAGCACTGGATCTGCACGATAACAAATTTCGAGTTGGAAAAGAACTCTCAGACTCACGTTTTGAAGCAATAACATCTCGCAGAAAGTGGAGATTTGTGGGTGGACCTTGGAGCTTTGCTTCTGATAACACTTCGGCCATCTTGTTGCACGTTTCTTCCCGAGTACTCGCATGAACCATCAATTTGGCAATCAGAGGATCTATATCTCGTCGTCAATCCAACGTCATTACAAGGGTTCACTTCGCAAGACCTACCGTAAAAAGAAGCAATCCTCTGCCCCGTCTTAACCCAAGTATCAACCCTCACACCATCTCCCCTCGGCCACTCAACATACTGAAGCAACCCCGGACTCGGCGCATAATTCCTGCTCGGAACCTCCGCATACACTCTCGCTTCAATAGCCGCTCCCTGAGGCCCCTCCTTTTGCAGCGAGAGCAGATACTCAGACTCCAGTCCCTTCTTTCCGCCTTTCTCACAATCTGCTTGCTGCAGCATAAGGGCCACTAGATCGACATCGTAGCACAGTTCTGTGATTCCATGCTCGACTTGAAGTCTGGTGTTCATCTCTAGGAAGAAGAAATCACCGGTCTTGTCATCGACGAGGAATTCGATTGTGCCAGCAGACTTGTAATGAAGCTGCTTTGCGTACGCTACTGCGCAAGAGGTGAGACGTTGGCGCAGGCCTGGTCGCTTCTCAACGAAAGGACTTGGACACTCTTCTATGACCTTTCTCGATTAACATGACTTCGCCTAGAAGTGACAGAGGGTATGAGCTTACTTTCTGATGTCTTCGTTGAATGCTACACTCTCGCTCCCCAAAATGAACGACATCCGTCCCATTCCCAAAGATCTGGACTTCGATATGTCGACTATCAGGATAGTACTTCTCCAGAAACACGCCTGCATTATTGAACAACGTCTCGCCACGACTTTTGACTTTTTTAAACGCAGCAGAGATCTCCTCTTCATTCTGACAGACCTGTAATCCCATACCTCCACCTCCGCCTGTAGCTTTCAGCATAATCTAGATACCAAAATCGTAAGTAACTTCCTCCAATTTTGCGATGACTGACATACCGGGAATCCTAACGATTTGGCAGCATCCACAGCAGCATCTTCAGAGTCTAATAGTTCTGTACCAGGGACAATAGGAACTTTAGCCGGAACAGCCATATCTCGAGCACGGTGCTTTTGTCCCATCTCAGTCATAGACTCAGGACTTGGTCCTACAAACACCATGCCTGAATCCACGATTTTCTGCGCGAATGCTGCATCCTCGCTCAGGAAACCGTAACCTGGGATTACAGCATCGATGTTTAGTTCTTTGCATATTCTCAAAATTTCAGAGCTGAATATTAAATGGTTAGCGCTGGCAATGTGGGGGGACTTTTGGAGGAGACGAGCATGTCTAGATATGCATTCGCGTTGTCACCTGAGAGAAGTATGTTCTCATCTGCAAGAGATGCGTGTAAGGATGTCGAGTCAGATTGGGTGTATATCGAGACACTTGTAATCCCAACTTTCCGGCATGCACTGATGAGTCGTACAGCGATCTCTCCTCGATTGGCAACGAGGACCTTCTTGACATGTGAGAATCTGTACGCCATCTCGAAGTCTCACTTCTCATTACTAAAAGAGATAGAATGTATTCGAGTACATGTGCATCAGAATTGACGTCTCTGGGTTCCCCCATGAATTGATATCGGATAAACAGCACCCCACTTACGATCGATAGGGGGAAAGGGAGACGATAAGGCAGGACGATAGAGGCTTGCAGGCGCCCAGACGGAGCCATGGGACAGCTACGTCAGGATGCGGGGCAAACGTTCGGTAGCTTGCCGAGAGTGTTGCCCGATCAGTCAGAGTTGAGGTCTGTATATCTGGTGTCGGCTTCATGTTTGATTCCCTATGCTTGTTTGCCTCGATAGAGGTATAAGCGTTGGAATGACAGCTTCAATGATTGGCAAATCAGTATCTGAGAAGGGAAGAAGAGTCCATTCATTTCGAAAACAGATTCGCATTTGCCTCATCCACAGCCTTTCTCGCCAACCTCGCATTCTCCAAAGCCGTAGGCATATCAGAATGAATGCAAATACTGAACGGTTGGCCATTGAAGCCAACCTTCAGCACTCCGCCTTCATTATGATCCCTCTCATCCTTCAACGCACAGTCCAGAACTCGCTGATAGATCATTTCCGGTGTAGCATTCTTGCTCTTCGCGACCGGGACAAGCTTTCCCTGAACATCATAATCAATGTCCACGTAAAGTTCCTCCTGGAAAGGCAGTCCATACTTCCCACACATCTCTTTCTGCATGTCGTTCTTGCACGCATAGACGGGGACCTTGTAGTGTGACGCCGCGCGGAGAACGGCATCCATGATCACAGCATCGCGCTGCATGTAGAAGAACAGCTCTCCATGCGGCTTGATATGATTGAGCGTGACGCCTTCGGCGTCAAGAAATGCCTTCAGAGCTCCAACCTGGTATAGAATTGATGCGTACATGTCTTCGGGATCGACTTCGATGCGTCGGCGTCCGAAGCCGAAGAGGTCTTGGAGACCCGGATGCGCACCCATCTTGACATTGTTGGCTTTGGCTAGACGGACGGTTTTGAGCATCAGAGACGGGTCGCCGGCGTGGAAGCCACATGCGATGTTTGCGACATCGATATATTTCATAAGTTCTTCATCCGGTCCCTGAGAATGTCAGTTGAGATGAAAGGTGGGGAGTGCGCATGCGACATGCCATCTTCCAGCGACCAAAACCCTCCCCCATATCGCAATTGATTTCAATCTTCTCGACTAGGCCAGACATTTTCAAGACGTGATTCTTGAAAACTATCAAAGGTAGTACGTCGAATTAAGAATCTAACTTACATGAAAGTTAGCAGAACAACCTCGATCATCCCCACGTCACTGGATCTCGGGTAGCTAGAGTGGGACAGATCGGCCAACATCCGAACTACCACCAATTTATCAATTCCGCAAGTCCGGATCTTCCGTAGAGTAAACTTGGGGATGGCGTTTGTTCATGACCAAGGCTGGGATATAATACACTGTGAAGAGGGTATTTCTTCTAGGAATGATTTGGAACAAAAGCTAACATATGCTCACGTGAGCGAGTATTCTCCTTCCCTTTCCGCTTACGTACTGCTCTTACATTCATACTATCACACACAAGGGTGATGTCTCGGACCAAGGATTCAATGGATGGTTCATCTACTTACTGAAGAGCCCTTGGACGCCAGATTATCATGGCTTCAGAGAGTAAGATTTTGTCGACGGCTCTTCAGTAAGTAGATGAACCATCCATTGAATCCAAGATTTTGTCGACAAGATCAAGATTGATCGACAGCTGGATAAATGAAAACAGATATCCCTCCACGGGATAGATTTCAAAGATCCTCATACATGGTTATTCCAAATCATTCGCGTACTTCTTTGTCAGTTTGAGACCCTGGGATATGGAAATACTTAGATATACATGTTGTTCTTTCCTCAAGCTAGAAAGTACAGGATGAGCCTGTCACATTCCCGCCATTGAATAAACGCCCCTTCTTCCACTATAACGTCCTCGCACCTTCCGAGCGGGCAGCCCTTTCTTGACGCGGTCCTTAGCCGTGAAAATGTCAGTCCCTCTGTTCTTCTTCGAAAACGCCACCCCTCTTCTGGTCAGCCATTTTCTTCGTCCCATGCACCCTCACCAAATCCCAGACATGGTAGAAATAGTACGTAGGCTGCACTGCCGACTTGGCCGCTTTGGCATTTGCATGAGGAAGACGAGCAAGATAGTCGGGGCCGAGACCGAAGTGCATCTTGACGTCGCTTTCAGTAATCTAGGCGCATCTGCCCTTCCCAAGGTTCTCTCTGAAGACAGTCGGTGCTTTATCCAGGTCGGGAAATTTGTAGGTGGGCTTGAGCGGTTCAAGATTCAAATTGTACGACGTAGTGTAACCCAAGTCAGTCAGTGCTTTTAAGAGAGCTGGCTGTAGTGTCATTGAACCTTCGCATATCTGCTCTGCAACCCAATGAAGATACCCGGTATCATCAATATCGTACAGTTGCGTGCCCTGTATTTGCCGAACGGAAGGACAAGCTCTCCAGGTCTGCTGGGTGTTTCGATGTTTTGTGACGGTGTCGAAGTTTGCGGAGAAGGGTTTGATGATGATATGGGTGTTAGCGGAGCACGCGATGACGAGGGTTTTGATGGAGTGCGTGATGCCAGGGCATTCTTCAAATTTGGCCGACTTGATGGAACATCATTTTTGATTAGCCAATCTATGTATGTCTGGTCGCACTCATCGAGGGTACTTCCTTTGTGCTTGCCGAAATCCAGGCGATATGGGCCTGGAAGGCTTTGGGATGAAGAGGGAGTCGCGTCGTTGGAAGCGGTGTTTTCTTGGTCCTCTGGAATAAGCTGGGAGGAAGGCTGTGATGATATTTGGGAAGACTTGGGGAACGGTGTGAATCTCACAGTCTCGCGCGAGTTTTCGACTTTCATGGCGTTTTGTCGTCTTGTAGTGATTGATGTTGAGTTGGTGGTGATTTATCAGAGAAGGGGCATTGTCATGTTTGATCGACGCGACGCATGACGCGTTGCTCGGAGCTATGTAATCACGTGAAAGTATCCCTGCACCAAGAAGAGTTTTTCAAATCTCAGAACAGAACAGACCTTTGGCAGCTGCAAAGTTGTAGTTCGAAGAACCGTGCTTCAAATCCCAATCTTCCTTCGAGCAAGCTAGATCATCTGTCAAGCATCCAACCTTGTGAAAACATGTACCGGTGATGTAGTTGGAATCACCCTGCTCATCCATGCGAGATTTGAGACCCTTTTTGTGGCTCTGGAAACCTTCTTCAGTCTGGCCAAGATAACACTGCACATTGCCGTAGGCATACAGGGTATAGTTCCGATTGAATCCTCGAAATTTGGGAGTGCCCATGGCACGCTCGAATAAAGATTTGGCTTGCTGTACTTGTCGACCATTTCTCCAGTAAAAGAAGCCGAAGTTGTAGAGAGTGATCTCCAGCAGTTCCGGTGTGCTTCCGGGACAATGCTCCCTAATATCCAAGGCTTTGACATAATATTCTTGAGCTTCTATGAATTGGCCTCGGGCAGAAAGATTGTTGGCATAGATTGAATATGCATTTCCAAGCTACTGAATCTGTGGATCATTGCGAGTCAGGCAAGCCTCACGATGTTCGATGCAGATCACCATGTGCTTCGCACACAACTCCACAAGCGTCCCGGACACGTACACTCCAGCTAGGTTGTTGTAAACAAGGGCCAATGTAAGGCTCATTTGACGCGCGACAACTTCGTCGGATATGCTTTTGGCAGTGGTCAAAATCTTCTCTGCAGTCGCAAGCTGGCCTCTTTCATAATGATACCACCCACAATGGGCTAAGAGCTCCGCAAAACCCAACGACGGCTTTACCTTGTCTTGGTTCCCGTTGAAATGGCCCAAGAGACTTAGCATATGGGTGTTGTACCGAACGCAAATGCTATAGTTGTCTATCATAGACTGCCCTTTGTCTTGACGAGGGTGCATCTGAGATAAGCAGAACACCGCCCTATCAAATGTTGATTGCCATTTGTTTCCAGTCCATCGACGCCTGGCAGCGTCTTGAATGAGACGATAGACCGAGAAAACTTGTCTTCCAGGGGCAGCATATTCCTTTCGTACGAGGGATGTTCTTTGCAGAGGATCAAGGGCGAGTGTATGGTCCTTTAAGGTGCCAAACGCGTCGAATACTTCGTAAGCCCCTGGTACGTCGAAATGTCGAATAATGTCGACTGGTCTTTCGTCAGGATCGAGAAGGGCGAGAATATCAAGCATCTTTGATGCTTTGTGTGGCAGCCTTGTGATGTTGACCGTCCAGGCGGTGCCTTGCATCGCCCAAGCAGGAATTCCCTAAAGTGCTAACGAAGCGGAAAAAGGAATACGGCGCTCTTTTACAGTGCTTACTGCATGCTATACAAAACAGCTCTTTGTCAAGTCTTCCAAGTCATCAACAGAAATGCTTACACCGGATGTAAGAGGTTCAATACCTGTGAGGCTGATGAAACTCGGGCTTTCACCAACGAGGCTGTTGGTCGTTCCACAACACACTGCAGTCAATCGAGATGGTCAACCTCGCTTACTAAAGTGCAGATCCCAAGCACATGCTTTTCGATGTGGCACTACAGTAACAGTAGCCAAATGAAGCAGAGGCATTTTAGAATAACCTAAATGTTACCCCCTTGCCGCTTTGCTGCACCCGCCTTCCATGTGACTGCACCTCACCTGCACCCCGCCTCACGCCAACCTCAGCTGGCGCATTTTGAATGGAGTCGAATCTTGCTGGGGAAGACTTCACTTCACGTTTGGCGTTGCGTGCGCTCTCGTCCATTGCTCCTCGCTGTGTCTGTTTCTGTAACATTTTCCGCTCTCTGCCGCTCTCTGCAAGCCATGTCCAACACGCCACAGGTTTTTGCTCCTGTCCAACAGGGCTCGGAGCTCAGGCTTGCTTGGGCTTCCATAGCGGAGCTTGGGGAAGCCCTTGAAAGACGACGCTTCACGAGTGAAGAATTGGTTCGCGTTCGTATTGCGAAAAGTGCTTGTGGAAGCCTTCCGCTAACACTCGCAGACTTGCAATGCACGCGTCGAGGATGTCAATCCCAAAGTTCACGCTGTCAGTGTGCTCAATCCAGATGCTATAGAAATTGCCAAACAGAGCGACACTAGACGAGAAGCTGGCCAAGCCACTGGTATTCTGGAAGGCATACCCATCATGCTGAAGGATATTTTCCTGACATATGACAATATGCCTAGTACAGGTCGGTCCGCTCCTGCCAATGTCGTGGAATTTCCTGATCAAAATCATCCATTGAAGCTGGATGTAGCGGGTTGCTGAATGCCAAGCCAGCTTTTGAAGCCACTGTGGTGAAGAACTTGAGAGCGCAGGGTGCTATTGTGACCGGAAAGACCGTACTATCTCAATGGGCAAATTATCGGTCTCCTGGGAGAGCTCCAAACGGATGGTCGGCGGTCGGTGGGCAATGCTTGGGCATTCACTCCGAAGAGCAAGATCCAGGAGGCTCTTCATCTGGTAGTGCAGTGGCAGTTGCTCTCGGGCTGGTCATGGCTGCGTTGGGCACAGAGGTAGGTCCGAAAAACTCATTGAACTACAAGAAGTTGCTGATTGTATGCTTGAGTAGACGTCTGGTAGCATTGCCTCTCCTGCTCGCAGTGCTGGCGTTATTGGTTTGAAGCCGACGACTGGCTTAACATCTCGCCACGGTGTGTTTTGCGTGTCGGAACTACAAGATAGCGTGGGAATTTTGGCAAAAGCCGTCCAAGATGCGGCACATGTCTTGACTGCTATAGCTAGTGAGTTGACTGTCTCGCTATCGGCATTGAATTACGCTCATCAATACAGGTCGCGACCCTAGGGATCCCCTTGCCAGTGGCGACCCTCGCGATGACAACCAAGATCAGCGGCCGGCTGATAACACCGACTTTAGACTTTTCTGCAATGATCATGCTTTGGAAGGCATGCGAATCGCTGTACGTCAAGAGCGACTTGAGCTCCAAGAGCTGAAAGTTGCAGGTTCCCCGGCATGTCATGAATCGAGATGAGTTTACTATGACGAAGTTCAACGAGGCACTTGGTGTCATGGAAGATATGGGTGCCGTTATTGTCGACAATGTGACATTCTCGGACTGGAACCTTAACATTTCCAAGGCATCTGACTAGAAATATTCCTCCCGCACCAATGCCAGAACCAGTAAGCATATTACACTATTCGGCCAGCCCGTATCGTACTGACAGAGCCGGCCAACTTACAGGCATGGCCCGATTCTTGGAAGGCTTCGAAACAAATCCCCACAAGCTTCATACACTCTCTGATATCATGAAATATACTGCAGACACGCCCGAAGAAGAGAACGACCAGTGGGACATGACGGAATGGAAAGCAAACGAGGAGGGTGTGCGCACCTGTGGGAAAGGGACCAACGAATATAACAAGTCTGCACAACACCGACTTCATATGTCTGGCCAGATTGCGGAGCTCCTTGACCGTGAAGTTTGCGATGTCATCGCCGCACCTTGGTGGACAGACACAACCGCTCCGATCTCAGGGTGCCCTCAAGTTTCCGTGCCACTGCCAGCATACCCAGAAGATTGGACTGCAAAGCGCCTGGCTAAGGGTCTGATCACTACGGGCCCTAACATCCCGTAAGTATCCGAAGGCCTCTTACGCTGTGAAAAGCTGACCACAATTTAAGGACAGGGATTATCTTTGTTGGACGAAGATGGGATGACGGCAAAGTGATCAGTGCCGCGCATGCCTTTGAAAAATCTACACAACATCGTCGATCATTCAAGCCTGTCATAGAGACGGAGATAGAAGTTCCTTACAGTCAACCCATGATCTAATGTAAATACGTTCTGGAGTGGTAGACTATTTGAGAATCACCTGTTTGATTGACCGGTGAGGAGAGAACAAGAGAACAAGAATGATGAATTTTCTTTTTCCAACCTTAACTCCGACGTTTGTGTAATTTGACCCTACTTGTGTGATAACCTGTCTGGGATTTGGAAGCGACCAAAGGACTTTTGACTATATAATGCGACCACCAGCCCAAATGTCACGGACGTTTGTTGTGGTCGCAAACAACACCAGTCCCAAAACAAATTTGCGCCTCACCAGTTACCATGTCCGTTCAGGCCAAGTTTCAATACCTGAAGCCACTTGAGCAGTGGAATGAGATCAAGCCTTTCCAAATTATTGGCAGGAGGTCCCAGGGTCAACCGAGAGAAAACATCGAACTCCAACCCTACAATCACAGAGTTGCAGATGTCAAAAGTTCGAGCTACAGCCCTACGTTGGACGAGGAAGGGTTTCAATGGATTCGATCAAAGCTTGCAAAGAGCCTCGACAAGGAGAAAAGTACTACGCGCCATGTCAAGGCTCTGGAAATGAATCTTAAGAAACTTCTCGGGGTGCAACGTGTTGTCATATATCACAACTAGATATACTATCATGCTTAATCACCCGTCGTGTGCTGACCTTTGCGCAGATTCGAAGACGATAAGAACTTGCAACTTTCCTACAACCTCGACCTGTGAGTAACACGGTTCACATCGGTCTTTACAGAGCTCTACGTTAAGCTTGTGCAGTTTCAGCTCCAATATTGACAAATGTTCAGACGTTACCCCAGAAGCAGCAGAATGTTGAATTCAGGTCAGCTTCCCTGAGAAAGCTGAGGAGATAAGGAGGGGGAAGTCTCAAATATCCGCGCCGGTTATAGTAGAAAGTGCATTCACTTTCCTAATTACGCTTCTGCCTTGAATATGCATTATGACCTCTCGTTCATTCCTCCTTCAGATGTTGAACTGCATCCCAGCCTCCGAAATTTTATATTTACTGTCCTTGTAGGAATACATGAGCGACCTTTCTATTAAATAAATGTGAATTGAAATTCGAGAATGTTGGTTTACCGGCGCTCTCACTGCAAATATGCATGCAAAGTGTCTCGAGTTTGATGGCATAGAGCAAGTATTCCACTGAATACAGGACATCTCCACTACGGCGTCGGTACACGCCACGATGCAGCTTCGCAAATTTCAGGTTTGATGTTGGATGTTTCGCAAAGAAAGCGGTGATTCACAATCCATCATCCTCTACTCGAATAACATTGCTTCTACGCGATCATTCACCAACAGGATGACCCTCAGAAACATATCAGTTCCGAATAGGCATTTGCTTTCTCTCAACATCAACACGATAGCCATGTGCCAGATTCCGAAGCAACGGTTGTAGTGCTGCAACCGCAGACAAATTAGCATGAGATTCTGCGAACTTGGTAAGCCTACCGGAGTAGCCTGTAAGTTCACAGAGTCCAAGAAAGGCATGTCATATCAGCGCTGCGAAGGGTGTCAGAAAGAAACAAACCTCAAGGTAGGTTAAACATATAGCTCTATAATCAAGCTGACTTAGACTACTAAGAAGAAAGGTGTACCACGCCCACGGCCATTTTGCAGCAAGAGGTCACCCAAATGACGAAGCCGATACATAGCAAATCAGATCGAATGACCGAAGGACACCAAAGCAAAATCAAGAACTAGCTCCGGCACCGGCTTGAAGTTGTATCTAATGGTACGCTCAAAAGTAGAGAAATTGATGGATACAACGGTTTTTGCTAAAAGTCTTATACTATCTTATAGTCTCAATACGTAAAATACATTATAGCGAGATACTAAGCCAGTCGTAGACTTTAAACTAGTAGTATATACTTCAAGATTAATATTTTAATAAGTATATTATAAGTTTATAAAAGTTAAAGAGAGGAGCTTTTATAATTATTCTTTACTTATAAAAAGTCGTCTTTTAAAAGCTTTTTTAAGCCTTATTATAAAAGTCTAAGTAAGCCTGAGCTTTAAGCCTTATTATATAAAAGCCAATACATCTAGCGCATTAAATATGGCATATAATTAATAATAGAGAATAAACAAGGCAACAGAATAGATATAATAAGGAGCAATGGACGAGAGCACAAGCAGCGCCAAACGTGAAGTGAAGTCTTCCCAAGCAAACTCGACTCTGTTCAAAATGCGCCAGCTACTCACGATGCAGTAAGGTGCGCACGAAGGACATGTACACCCATGCACACTCCCTTCAGCCCCCCAAGACTCGAGCCTCGGACCTCTGTTAATCTCGGAGTCAAAGCTCCGACGTGAGTTGTATGCAAGGCTTCCAAGAAGGGCTCAACTTTGCAAAGCCTCGAAGGATTTCGTCCAACACCAAAAGAAGCGAGATACACCTACCGAAATTCAACAAGCATTCTTAAAGATTAGGCACTAGGCACTTTTGAATACGAACTTGTATTCAATAGCTTGAGCTCCATTATCGGTTCACAGTAACTAAGAAATTTAAAAGGTTGGTTTACCACTGTTGTTGAAGTGGTCAGCTTTGGTGGCTTTCTCGCGTAGAAAAGTTGCGAGGTAAACACACTCCGCAGCCCTGCTGGACCTTGAAAAACACCAACAAGGCTCCGTCCCGAGGCATCGAGAGCACTATCCTTTTCGACTGACTTTCGTCTGATGGGCCACAGCCATAATAGACTTTTTTTTCAATCGGCAGAAAGAATGGCTTCCACAGACTTGTATGCAGACCTCGAACCGCCTGTCTTTGTTCCCGACAGCAAAGGGCCTTTTGAACAACTGTCACTCAAGGAAAAGCTGTATGCACATCATATGAGCAGGTCAGTCATTTTATCGGATCTAGAACAATAACTGAACAGTTAGGGCGGCCTTTTCTAGACCTCGCATCTTGCTAAATCAGGTGTCGCCAGAATCCGAAAAGATCTTCGACCTGATTGTGGAATTATCACGAGAATGTGATGGTGACTGGAGGTCACTTTCAGAGATTACCGGTGTCACTAAAGACTGGACCGAGAGATTTCTCGAGTACGCTGCAGCATTTCTCGACAGTATGGGTAATTATCGTGTGAGATGCCAAACACCGCCTTTCTTCTTTCCATCACTAATCACTCTCTACAGGGATATGGAGATCGTAAAATCATACCTCGAACTCCGTTGCAGGAGTTGAAAAAGCTTTCCTCTGTGTCGAAATCTGCACCGACTCTTCTTCTGGAAGTCCAGGACACAATCTACTCCGCGGCACCAGAGAGCATAGGTTATCCAGACGCAGGTGGAATGAGCGCCTACTATCCTGGAAAAAATGCAGCCTCTAAAGATGATATTGAAAAGGTCTCAAAGTTCCTCCTCAGTCAGGGCGTTCTTCTTGAGAATACAAGGCTCCACAAAACTGGCATCAACCCCGAGACATTCCATATTCTGATTGCATCATCCGATGATCCAGCTGGCAGTGGCCAGATCATTTATGAGATCCCGAAGACAAATATCAGAATAGAACTCCGCTACAGAGATCATGCTGAGCATCTGGCGAAAGTGTGCGATTCCATTGATGCAGCACTGAAGTACGTAAGAAGCGATGACCAATCCACGTATCTGACGAAACTTCTCGATTACTTTCGGACAGGAAACATACTAAGCCAGAAGGAAGGGTCGATAGCTTGGATTCACGATGCGAGTCCAGTGGTCGAGACTGTGATAGGATTCATAGAACCTTACAGAGACCCCAGCGCCATCCGTAGAGAGTGGATGGGCCTTGTGGCCATCCAGAACAAACCGCAGACCAAGGTCTTCGAAGCGTTGGCCAACAATGCAGAATCGTTTATTCAAGAACTGCCATGGATTCAACTTGGGATACACAACGGTGTTGAGAATTTCGGGCCGTTTGAGAATGACCATTTTGTGAGGCCAGACTTTGTCAGCCTAGAGGGCAAGTCTTCACCAGATTCCATAAAGCACATCATCGCGATCCACAACGGCTGATAAAACACAGTGCTCACATTTTCTGTCTCGAACTGCTGGACAGATTTCAGTGGACCCAATGTAAGACGCAAATCCCCCAGGAATACAAGACTTACATACCATGACGATGTAGTTTCCCGATGTCCGCGCCGTTCATGGTCGAAAGAACATATACTTCTCCAATCGCGCTTCTGCCATGAATATGCATCATGACATCCCGTTCATCCCTCCTTCAGATGTCGAACAGTATCGTCGGCTTCGAGATATTGGATTTGTCACCCTAGTAGCCATACATGAGCTCATCGGACATGGCTGTGGCAAGACACTCGAGGAGGCTTCTACTGGAAAGTTCAACTTTGATCATGAGAATCTACCAACCAGCCCTATTAGCCATCAGCAGGTCACGACATGGTACAAACCAGGAGAAACTCCGAAGTCTGTTTTCGGAGGGACTTACACGATGCTCAACGAGTGTCTTGCCGAGTCCATTACTTTGTATCTCGTACCGAACGAACGCCTGCAAGCGCTCATGGGCGTCGACTCATCCACTGCTAGCCACTCGAGCTGTGGGTCTCCTACGCTGTATATTCTATATGATTATGTACTGAGACGTACTTCTAGTCACGTATCATGCATGGCTCCAAATGATACTCATGGCTTTGAAAGGCCTGCTTTCATATGATCCCGCCTCCAAGGCAAGTCACATGATTCCCACTTTCATACTTCATTCTCTCACTGACAAATCGCAATAAAAATGGGGACAGTCGCATGATCGGGTTCGTTCTTTGGCCTTTTCTTACTCTTCGGATGGAGACTAATTTTTCAGGCTCGCTTTGGCATACTTAAGTGTTTGGTAGAGGCCGGCGGCGGGCTCCTCTCCCTGAAGCAATCGCAGATAGCTGGCTCGGAGCCAGACCTGCAAATTGTCCTTGATCGGGACTTGATCCCATCAGTTGGTCGTGCTGCCTTAAGAGAGCTCATCCTGCACCTTCAAGTCTACCGTTGTACTGCTGATGTTCTTTCCGGCAGAGAATATATGGAGAATCTTACTGTTGTGGATGGTGTGTACGAGAAGTGGAGAGATGCAGTACTCGTCAAGCGTCAAAAACGACCTTTATTTGTGCAGGCGAACACGATTTTGGTCGATGGGGGTGGTGCCGATAAACTGAAAGAATACCCAGCGACGAAGGAAGGACTGATTCAAAGCTGGGTTGAGAGAGGTCTGTGAAATGACTTCAGGATGGTCGGTCGATCTCGTAGATATAGGTCTGCATTCTAGGGCAGACCTAGGGTACGGTGGAATCTTACAGTCTCGCGTGGACTTTCCCCCTTCAGGTCGCCTTATAGTGATTGATGTCGAGGTGGTGGTGATATATCCGAAAAAGGGGATGCAATTCCAGCTAACCGCATTGAGGTTGCTCGGAGCATGTAATCACGTGAAGCAATCCCTGCCCTGTATGAAAAGAGTAAGCGGAGAGCTAGTGTTCGCCTGCTGACTGCCAGATATCAATGCTTTTTGCCCTCGACTCTCTCTTACAGCGTATCAACCTAGCTATACCCTCCAATATCTCTATACTAATTATTGCGGTCAAGAAAAGTCTAGATATTAAATATTGAGGACACTCACATATCAATGTTATTCCTATTCTTCCCAGGCAGGGTTCTACAACCCGAGCCGAGCCGTGTCTCTAGACCGATCGGGATGCGGCGCAGCACCAGCATATCCCGTCGGATGAAGTAAGAGTATTACATTTTGCTGATAATGCGACAACATCGTCAGCATCATGGCCAGCCATACTTCAAAACTTGAGGACTCCTCAACCGTGTCAAACACAATGGCATCCGAGAGAATGGCGCAAGCAAACATGGACCACCAAGGAGAGCCTTATTCCGGGTCTGAACCACTTATCTCTACTTTTCCGGCCGAACTGGAGATTGGCACAGACACATCAGACGTGAGTCTTTGGACATCCTCAAACATCTCTCGGATAATACTCACAGTTTATAGACAAGCAGTCGAGATGATGACTCTGCATTGGGCCTATCTATTTTGTAGGTGGCATGACTCGCGGACATTTCAATGAATGAGAACTGCTAAATACCTAGATAGAGACTCTACCATCTCTTTACGATCGAGTATCTATGATTACCTGGAAGAGAACGGCCGCACATACCATGCTTTCAACTCTGGAAGTGAGACTGAATCCAGCTGCACGTGATGTGAGCTGACAGAAGCAGAATACATGCTGCCGAACGACGAAAGAGAGCAGGATAGACTTGGTCAGTATCGATACGCTCTGATGCTGCATACATGTAACTCATCATGATATCTAGATCTTCAGCACCATACGTTCAAAATCTTACTTGATGGAAAGCTCCACTTGGCGCCAATATCAAATCCTCAGCGCGTCCTTGATCTAGCTACAGGAACAGGTATCTGGGCTATCGAGCTCGGTATATCTTCTTTCGCTGCTTTCGATCGCAAGTACTGAGTAATTATAGCCCAAGAATACCCAGAAGCTTTAGTGACTGGGACCGACCTTTCACCAATCCAACCAGGATAGTAAGCTACCGACTCCCGCCGCCTCTTCACTCTCATACCAACTTCAGACTAGTGTCCCACCTAATTGTCAATTCCAAGTCGACGATGCCGAAGATGAATGGACATTCAGCGAGCCATTCGACTATATCCATGCACGAGCCATTGTGACATGCTTCAACAGCAACAAGGTTATGGCGCAGAAGATCTTTGATGGTCTTGCTCCGGGAGGGTACTTTGAGTTGCAAGATCCTACCTTCCCGATCAAGTGTGATGATGATACATTTTCTGGGTCGTCATTGGAAGAGTAAGTGTCATCCTAGTATCGATGGCCAGTATGCTCATAGTATAGATGGAACACCCTACTCGTCGAATCCATGTCTCGCATTGGCCGCAACCTCCCTGATGTCCACAACTGGGGTAAATACATGCGCGAAGCAGGATTCATCGACGTTGTTGAACACCGTTTCCTCGTCCCCGTCAACCCATGGGCTCGTGGCAAGAAAAACAAATTGTTAGGGGCATTGTGTGTGCAGAACCTAACTGAGGGAGTTGCGAGCATGAGTACAGCAGCCTTCACGAGAGTCTTGGGATGGAGTCAAGAGAGATTGGAGGTCTTCTTGGTGGGAGTGAGAGATGATTTGAGGAATAAGGGGATTCATGCTTATTGCATTGTCTACTTTGTCCATGGCAGGAAACCGCCGTTGGCAGATATCGAGGATGAGATATGAGGAGTGATGGAGGTGTGGTTACTTTCAGGCAAGCGCTCCTTGTTCCGTCTCTTTTCGTGTGTCGAACGAGAAAGGTCCCCATTTTCTAACATACTTAGAGCTAGACATAGTGCAAATAAAGTGTTCATAATGGCAATATTGCTCGTCTCATTCTCTGCAACCACATCGCATGCCCTCCCCCTCCCCCTTCCCCCTGTCATGTCACGTGAAATATTCGGAGCGACAGACTCCGCAGGTCAAACACGCCGGTGAACATGTGCTCTTCTTTCCTTAACAGACGAGTATTTGCGTGCAAAAATACAAGGCCGTCAATAAGATCATAGCACCGTGCGTAAGACTAAAGACTAACGATAATCAGAATCCTGTTGTACTCCATCTATGTACTTCGAGTTGTCCTCATTCTAACAAAGACCATTTACAATAGCTACCGAAACCCTGTCCAGCAATAACATGAAACATCTCCGCCGTCGAGAAAACTCGAAATGCGGGGGTATCAGTGGGTGGAGAATACTTTGTCCACCTCTCGCCTATCGCCGGCTCTGGACTAAATTTCGATATTGCGCCAAGAGTCCAAGACGTTGCCCAAACAGAATAATCATCACGGACATGGTTGGGCAAATGAATATCTAGATGTCCTTAACGGGAGAATTATGTCCTGTTGGAAGGAAGAACTCGGTAAGCTCATTTGCAATCGCATCTTTCCACCAAAAGGTTCTTTCGATCGGCCAGAGTTATTTTCCACCAGAGTTATCTTCCACAAGAGCCATTTTTCCAACATTGTATTCTGTTCCTCCTATATAATAGTTGTACATCCAAGTGTGGCTAAGAATCAACTATACATGTTCAATTGGACAACGCCTTCAGAATGTCTCCCCTTTCTACTGTCTGTTTCGGCATCCTACTCTGGATGTCCAGTCCAGCCTCAGCTCACGGGTGAGTACCTTTTCCGTCCTTAGCATTAACAATGGCTCTGACTCTTATCCAGCCATGTTCGATCCCACATAATGAACCAAGCCACCTACACAGGCTACCTTCCCGTTCCCACACCAGACTTCACCCTCCCACCTCCCTCCATCGCCCGTCGCGTAGGCTCCGATGGTCCAGTCTTGGACATCACCAGCACCGATATAACCTGTAACTTCAACGCGACACCAATTGCCGACAGTGGTGTTTCGCGGGTAGGAAACGTTACGGCTGGTACGGATGTGGAGTAGGTTTCCCAAGACACCTTCCCATACTCAGATGATAATGAAGGCGCAGATTCCACTGGCCAGGATGGCCACACGCTGGTCCAATAATGACATACATGGCACGCTGCAGCCCAGATTGTGGCTCCTTCAATGGCTGGGAAAGCGCTGCTTGGTTTAAGCTCGATGAGAAGGGGTACAACGCCAGCTGGGGCGGCTGGGCAACCCAATATTTGTTCGACAATGCTAATGTCCTTCTTCCCCCATCCTGCATCAGAGATGGCCATATAGTCTAACAAACAGCAGGTTTGGAAATCTACCGTCCCGTCCTGTCTCGCACCAGGCGAGTATCTCGTGCGCCACGAGATCATTGCACTTTCAGATTGTAAGACGGTTGGGAAATGCCAGTTCTATCCTAGCTGTGCGCAGGTTCGTGTGGTGGGTGATGGGACTATCGTGCCTGGCTCGGCGCAAGATGTAGGGAATGCTGCATTGGTGAAGTTCCCTGGTGCGTATGGGGTAAAGGACCCGGGGATCTACTGGAATACTAACACGCAGGACCCGGTGGATTATGTTGTTCCTGGGCCGAAGGTGTGGAATTGTCCTGTCTGATTGGAAATATGATGAGTAGTTTTTTTTGTTTTTTGGTTTTGATGTGCGTGGTGGATTTCAGGACACCTGGACCGGATGCTCGTGCTTCTGTGGACTTGTAAATTAAAGACTTGAGGATAAGGGGATGCTCGGTGCCATAACGAGTCTCCGCGCCCAAACGACTGACTGAAAGAAAACAAGTGTGATTGAAAGGTGTAGAATGGAAGGAAAAGATCGAGAAATGATGTTAGGTACGAGTTGAGAGAAAACCTGAAGATGAATGCCTTCACATGGGCAATCTGGTTTCCACCGCAGCAACCAACCGCCTTTGCCAGGGATTGGTTCGCCTTGGGCCAGGTTTCTTCCTCCTCCTAGCGCAGATTCTCGACTCGTCCCAGTCGTCGCAGAAGACTACCCTCCCATAGAGCCATAAATGACACACCTTCTCTCCTCGATATAGTACGTCTTGTTTTCAGCTGTCACGAAGTCATACTAACAATCTATTAGCCTAGTTTGACGCTTCGATATCTTCCTCATAATCGCCAACCCTAACTGACAATGAACACGGGAAGAGGTTTATGGTTGGAAATAAGGAGTTAAGACAAAGCTTCATAGAATAGGAGACAAGGAATAGCGCTTGGGAATTGGAGACTTGCATTGACGCATAACGTTCAGAGCATAGAAGAATGAACTTTGGTGTTTGCATGCTTTGTGTGCATGGCATAGGACGCAAACATTTTATTCCTCGCTGGATTGAGGAACTTCACTCCTCCTGTATCTTGTATTGACATCCTGTTCCATCACTCTTCAGCACTATGGATGGCTTACGTCGGAAAGGACGAAGTAAGCGATCCCCAATGTAGTTACGGTAAACGCTTTGACCACATCTCATCATGGCTCCTAATAGCGTTGTTTTCAATGCGTTGCTTTCTTTCTTTTAAACAACCATTCCCATCGCCGCAGCGACAACATCCACAATAACCATGCCCGCTCAGTCGGGGAAAGACATCAGGCGGGCTTGCCCAATGCAGCATAGTGGCGGCGGTCTGTGCTCGAGCGCAGACTTCGACTATGGGCACTCGAACTCGCCCTCGAACCCCGATCTCAATCCACCACCATACACCGCAAAAATGGCGAGCCAGAATTCAAGTCAAGAACTCCAAGCTTCGAACGCCATGGAGCTGGCTCACTACACCGCAGCTCAAGCTGCTCCCGACCACGTCATCATTGACATCGCACCACACCCCACAGCAGCACCTATAGCTAGAGCTACCGGTCAAAATCCTGGACTGCCACACCACGACACTTCCTGTGCCGATTGCGGCAATTGTAACCTCGACAGTCACTGCGGTCAAGCTCAATGCACCCCATGTAGCTGCCGGCTCTGCTCTCAGCACATGTGCACAAAAGGCACCTCCACGTCCAGCTTCCTCGTTTTCCTAGTCATTGCCGCAATTGTCCTCCTAGGATGGAAGCACGCCTTGCCCTGGTCGAGCCATACTACTTCAAATTAAACGGCATGGCCTGTTCTCTCAGTATGTAATACTTTTTGCTTGGAAGCCATCGAGTAATGATACTAATAATCATCAGTCGACTTTCGACTCCTCGACTTCTGCTTCTGATAATCGCCAAACCCGACCGCGCAAGAATAACGGCAAGAGATTTACGGTACGGGGGATAAGGAAGAGCGTTATGGTATGAGAGATAAGGAATGGCGTTCTGGGGTGGTTGGATAACTCATAAGCATGGCGTTGGGGCGTGGATGGAGACAATTTGCCATTGGCATATTCGCATGGACTTTCATTGCAGGGCGTTGCTCTCGCTTTCCTCGTTGATTTTGGGGATTTTTCCTCCTCCTGCATTTTTGCATTCGCACCTCATTCCATTGTCGTAGGAAAGGACGAAGCGAGCGATTCCTAATGTAGTTACCGTCCAAACGCACGGACCACATAGCATCGTAGCTCTCATCAAAGTTGTTTCCCACGCCTCGCTTTCTTTCTTTCAAAACATAATCATTACCATCGCCATCGTGACAACGTCCCCAACGAAGATGTCTACGCCCTCGGAAAAAGACATGATGCTGGGGCTAAGCCCAACAAAGGATACCGGTGGTCTGTGCTCGGGCGTTCACTGCGACTTTGCACACTTTGACCAGCCTTCGAGCCTCGACCTCCTCCCACCACCATACACCACCAACTTTACCCACGAACACGGATATCAAGAACTAAAACAGAACGTCAAGATGAACTCCCTCGCTCAAAGTCCATGTCTACAATCTCTCGGTGGGATGGTTCACCACCAACCACCCCTCCCCCCACAGCCAACAGCAGAACCTCCCACAGCAGAAGGCTTGAGTGAAGTTGACGAGCAATGCCTCAACTGCGACTGCGATATCGGCAGGTACGAGTGCGGCAGATACGAGTGCATCGGTCGTCGTGAGTGCCGTCGAAGCACCTACCACGGCGGCCCTTGCACACAAGGCACGTGCAATGGCATCTTACAGAGCTGTATTTGGGCCCTGGCCACAATCATATTCACCCTGGTCCTAACGGTCATCTTCGGTTTCGTGATACTGTTCAAGCACGGCTGGCCCACGCCGAAGGAAACTGCCGACTCTTAAACAACATGTCATATCCTCTTCAGTATGTAATAGTTCTTATTCGGAAGCTATCAGTGCTAATAACCTATCAGTCGACTTTGGCTCTTCGACTTCGCCCTCTAGTAATCGCCAGATTGACTGAAAGAGCATTACAGTATGAGGGATAACGAATAACATTGTGGAATGGGGATCAAGGGGTGGCGTTTGGGGTTTGATGGATGGATAGACTTTTGCTATTGGCATATTCGCCTGGATTGTACGCATTGCAAGGCGTTGCTCGTTGGTTTTTCTCGTTGGTTTCAGGACTTTTCCTCCTCCTGTATCTTGTCATCCCCCTGCTATTGCGCGCGAGGGCATCAATCGGATCACCAGTCAGTCACGACTCAATAAATACCACGGACTAGACTAGAGCGTTGAGGAAGCAGTCAATCAAAAACCCCACACACAACTCTTATATTTAATTGCACGCACCTCGTGAACTGACTTCATAAACACCGGAGGGGAGGTGATACGCAGGTACAATGAGGTCGGGAACTCCGGCACTTTGCGGCCGCCTGTCTGTTGATTGGCTCATTGCCAGCGGTCGCGAGAGTGCAGTATATGTAGGGTCATATTCCGCGCCCGAAAGGGTGTTTTCTGAAAGTAGAGTACAACAAAAATCATTCAGCATGTTCGCTGCTTGCGTCATATTTTGTGATCTTTCTATTGCTCTCCTGCTTCGAAGTCAAAAGCATTGAAGTCACATTTTTGCACGCGAGTTTTCAAATTTTCAAACTCGCTCTTTTATAGTACGTTATAATCTTGTTCTTCCACTAGCTCGCTTAGGTCTCAAAAAAATTTGCAGAAATCAAATGAAATAATCCTTAGAAACGTAAGTCGCACACGAGGAGGATTTGAAATATTCGCTTTACAAGTAGCACAAGAGCCATACTCCCTTTGATTGGCTCGAGTCAAGTCATGTCCTAGGACGGGCTGCTCTACTGGACGCGATCTTGCACTGAGGCCAACGAAAAAAAAAACACTTTTGAGGCGTATGCAATTGCGTACAAATTCGATATGCTACATCCTCACAGTTAAACGGACAACAAGGACTTCCAACCACAACAAAGCAAGACACGTGCTGCACTTTGACAGCAACGAGTCAGTGCATCCGCTCTTTCGCACGATGCCCAGTACTAAATACATACTGCTGGTAGTATACCGACATCAGAAGAGCTTGATAGCCTACGACAGCGAACTTTCACAAAGATTATTGCCCTTGTCGATCACGAAGCAACTGCTTTTTGTGGCTCCTGAGGCAACACCGAGACGATTCAGGTATGCCTCCGTCGCAAGTATGGGCTGGTTACAATGCAATGGCGAATTGCTGATACCCTCACAGAGCTCCTTGGCTGCTAGCCTGATGCCCAGAGAGCATGCGATGCCAGGTGCGAGGGCGGTGAGATAGCAAAATTAAGATGGCATTGTAAAATCAAGTGTTCGCTTGATGCTCAGGCAAAGAACATGATCTTTCTTTCAATAGAAGGGTATCATATGGGCAAGAGACGGGGGCTTGTGGTGTGATCGATGAGATAGGACGCTGCGGACTGCAGGGGCAGGAGCTTCCTGACCACTACACATATCCCAGTCCTCACTCTCGCACATCATCCAGCTCAGCCGATGTCCGTACTTTGAAGGCCAAAGCTCATTGATGGTGAGAGCATTCCTCACGAGGGTTGAGGTTGAAGTGAGGTGAGGAGAAGTGAAGTGAAGGTGAGGTTGGAATTTTCATGGCAAATCCCGCCTTAGACCCTTGGCGCCAATCACATGCCTAGCGGCAGAGTCGCGTCATTTGGCACGGACCTGGTGGACCCCGAGCAAGCCTCTCCTTTATGTCTTCTGCCTACAACCAAAACCACAGTGAGGTTCAGCAGGATGAGGGTGTGCTTAGCTGTTAATGATCAACATGGAATTCACTATAATGCCTCTGCATCTTGTTTTTCCATCAGACACCCACTGTCACTACTTTCCTCGAGCATCTTCGTCACCGACATCATGCAACATACCTCATCCCTCTGCACACTAACACCACACCTGCTGTCGCTCTTCTGGGGGCATATGTAGCAACACTATCTTCAAAGCGCTAGTTATGCTTCGTAGATCTTATCCATCAACATGATATTGCACCTTCTCTTCAGCTTTGTTTTCGACCTTTGTCATTTCTACCGAAGGGCTTCGACATCTGCTAGTTTTGTTGTGTCATCGGCACGTCAAGATCAACGAGTCTCTGTCTATTATCTCCTGATTTGGCTGGGAGGACGTTGCACTTGCTCATCCCTGAAATCTTTTTAGCACAATACCCGATGCTGCCATTCGTCTTTTCGTGGATACTCACAGCTATTGGATACCAACATCTTCTCGCAGCTTAGAAAGCCTGCCTGATGTACGGTGATGGTGCAGATAGTTATAGGTACGTCGGCTGTAACTGTCGGAGTTACTCTCTCTGCTTTGTTCAGAGCCTTTTCTCCATCTTCCGGCATTTTCCAGATATTTGTAGCTCCTTCTGGTCTCAAACCCTTTCAATATACTCGTTTATGGAGGAAAGTCGTTACAAAACGTGTGCAACATCGCATCTGGCAAATAATGGCCTTCAGTGTCGATTACTTCATGTTGATTCGAGGCACAATGTGCGATTTAGGTAGGTGGCGGCGCTGCATCCGGAGAGAGATCACTCGTAGGATTGTCATCTTTCGCAGAAGTTTTAGGTTCTGTCATTTAGTTAACGAGTATTCATATCTAGAACACCTGGCCAGTATCTTTCTGGTCAGCGAGGTGAGATTGATTACCGTCGTAAGTTAAATTCTATGACCCCAGCTACAACGATGCTTCCTGCTGCTGACCCGAGAGCACTTGCAACAACATAGATCGCATCTCTCATGGTGATGCCACTCCTTTTAGCTCGGTTTACCTCGTGTATGACAAGTTCGAAGCAGTCGTCGCAGAAGGTGAAATGTTGCCCTGCTTGGGCCTTTTCGGTACAGCTGCTACACAAGATCATGGCCTTTCTTTTTGGCTGGAGAACAGCGGAAACTCGTTACACAAGAGCTCCAGTAAACTAACCGGAAACGGCAATTATGTTGTTTGAAAAGTGAGATGTACGAAGAGAGCTACACTGCGCGCTGTTGTTCAGCTATTTTGTGTCGCACTCCATTCCAGATCCCAGGTGCGGGGTCCAGCCTGTTTACGTTGATCAGGCGACCCTTACTCCCGCCTTCATAGGAGAACGCCCGAACCTCAGAAAAGAAATATGGAGGCTTGGATAGTCGGGCTAGTCGGGCCCCGATTGGTAGCCAGCTTGTGCACCGATAAGCAAACGTGCCTCAGCCTCCACCAACTTTCAGCTGAAGCCTGCCCTGCAAATGTTTTGCGCCCGATCATCTTACAGCTTGTTTTAACATCAAGCGGGCGCAAAGGGATCAGACACAATTCATCAGCTCGTCCAATCCAAGATTTGTCGCCCCAGAATCTTGCATTATCTGAATATTCATGCCGACATCGATATAGTGGTACTTATTTGACACAATTCACTTTCTACTGTCAGTTGGAGGCTGCCTCAAGTTTATCAATCATCTTCAGGCTCGGCCAGGGCTTCTGCTAACCTCCTCTGCGGCCTGATGAGGTCGTTTTTCATGCGGGCAGCATCTGTCTTCCGTGTCATAAGAAAATAACATCATTCTGCATCTCTTACACAACGAGGGCTTCTGTTGACACATCTCAATCACAATATACAGTCAATACAAGAAGTACTATAAGTTGCAGCAATGGTATGTGAACAACGAAGCTGTACCGAAACACAGTAAAGTCTCTTTCTAATCAAGTAAATGGCCCAGAATTACCGAGAAGGGGGTGCTCGAATCCTCAGTCTCGACGATGGCGGTGCTAGATGCCATTCCTCCCTCATCATCCTCCGGAATGTGATGGTTGCGATTAAGGCAAGGCAGAGACTTGAAACGATTCCAGAACCATTCGAATATTTCGATCTCATTTGCGGCTCTGGGACGGGTGGATTACTTGCCTTGATGCTAGGCCGCCTCCGAATGGTATGAATACCTGTGACCTTTTGTCATGAACGACGCTTAATCATAGATAAAAGGGGATCGATAAATGTATTGATGCACTTAGAGTCCTCGGAGACCAAGCGCTAAGCCCACAGTACTCGGTTTTCTTCTCATCTGCAAACAAGTCGGCTGACAAACTTGTTAATGCTCTGAGAATGATAGTTCACGAAATGGCAGGCGAGTCCGAAGCCCTTCTTGAAGATAAACCTGAAGACGGACAAGAGACTCAAGTGTGCAAGACTGTAGTGCTAGCAATGTTCACTGCTCATATGCGTCTTCCAGTTCGCCTGCGATCTTATACTTCCAGGATGGACCCCGCGAACACCCGAATAAAGATATGGGAAGCGGGAAGAGCAACAACAGCAAGACCCTCGGAGTATCCTCCTATAACCATTGGAGCTTCCGGTATAACCTATGTTGATGCTGGGAATGGTTTCAGCAATCCTGCAAGAGAGGCACTTGATGAGGCTGTGCGGATCTGGCAGCTAACCAACATCGCTGTCCTTGTGAGCATTGGGACTGGTTTGAAACCAGCTGTACGTCTGGACACCGAAGTGAGCTCCAGAGTCTTACCTTTGAATACTGTACGTCTCGTACGGACAATGTTGGACATGAGTGCCGATTGCGAACGAACACACGAAGAGCTGTCGCGGGATGCAAGGCTCTTAGGTCTGAAATACTTTCGTTTCAACGTTCAACGCGGACTTGAGAAAATTTCGCACGATGAATGGGAGAAGTTGGGGGAAATAGAGGCGCATACTACAAAGTATGTCGAGACATTCGACGTGGCTAACACCATGGCGTATTGTGCTCTCCATTTGAAGCAAGGGTGAGAGCTCTTGTCGTTGTCTCCTGAAATATATTGATCCGATTGATCTAGTCCTCCTCAAGACTCTGCGAGCTTCCCAACTGCGAGTGCCACAGATGATGTGCAATACGATATTGAGTCAGGCTCCTGTATGTATGAGTCGCGGTAATTGATTTTCACGAATATTAACTTCGGCAGCCCCTAAATCTGGTGTTAGGCAGAGAGCAATTCCCCAACCACGTTCAGATTCTAAGCGTGGATCCCTGTTCGACGAGGGAACAATAAAACATGCTTGGGAAAGCAATGACTCGTAGGTGGACCCGGATCTTGCAGAGAAGTATTGCTAAAGTGTGGAAAGTGCGGGATCAGCAGAGGAGTGGTTCTATAAGCTGGAAACACAGGTGCATGAAGTAGTCAAAAGGCGACGAAAAAGGAACGACTTCCGTGTCAAAGTCGCGGTCCTCGATTCTGGCATACATGAGACGCACGAGAAAATCATTGAAAGCCTCATGAAGCATGGCTCTGTTATCAAGAGGCGCACAAATTGGACTGGTTCTGGCTTACCTACAGACACGACTGACAATGTTGGGCATGGCACTGCTATCTGCGAACTCCTTCTCCGTGTCGCGAAAGTTGAACTATACGTTGGCAAAATCTTCAATGCTAGGGAAGGTGGTGATAATATGTCCGAAATTGTCTCAAATGTAAGGACAACCTCCTCCCTCTGAACCGGCCCAATGCTAACGTATTACAGGCCATCGACCATGCAGCTACAACCTGGGACGTCCATATCATTGTAATGTCCTTTGGATTCTTGCGAGAAGACGAGAAGATACGAGTAGCGATTGAACAAGCTACCTCTGTTCATAACACGATTGTTTTTGCAGCAGCTTCGAATAAAGGAGCCCTTGACGACAAACGGCGAGTCGCTTTTCCGGCCAGAATGCCACAAGTCATTGCCGTAAATTCATGCGATGGATTCGGGTCAAAGTCAAGATTTACCCCATCTCCAAAACCGAACGATGATAACTTCAGTGTTGTCGGCGAGGCAGTGGAAGTTGCATGGCCTGCAAGCCTTGTCCAGGGTGGAAAGCACATGACTTCAGGGACATCAATCGCAACTCCAATCGCCGCTGGTATTGCCGCACTCGTGCTAGAATTTGTCTCTCAAAGAGGCCCCGAACGCTCGGATAGCATCCTGAAAATTGCGAGGCTTTGGCACTATGATGGCATGCGCGCCATACTAGCCGAAATGTGTGGGAAAGAACTGGTGGATGGCTACAAATTTATTCGTCCCTGGACTCTGTTTTCAAAATTTGAGGATCCTGAGGAAAATACATACGAGAACATCGCACGAGAGATACAATATCATCTCGAACAGCTCTGAGATTCCGATGAAGAAACCCCCCATCTATTTCAAATACAATCAACACCGACCAGACTGCAAACCCTCAAACTTTCTTGATCTGAGGTAGAACAATTTCACATTCTTCTTCGTCATCATCCAGACATGTGCTTGCCGCAGAGTCAACCATCCGAGAATCAACATCATCGGCCGCAAGGCCTGAAACCTGGAGAGAGTACCCCGACACCGCTTCCCGCGCGACCTTATGATCACTCTTGTCGGCCAACTCTCCCTTATTGTATGGCTTCGTCTTGATGATGCCTTTTTCATAGAACATCTCTCTGACTCTGTATGCGAAGACAAAGTCAGAAGAGTCCTTGAAGGATACGTTATGCTTATCCTTCGAGTCAACAGTGAGCTTAGGTCCAGCGGCAATAGGAACTCCAGTGGCTGTCCCATCGATACCCAGGCGCGCATCTACTCCCATTTCCCTAGAGCGTGAGATCGCTGACTCTGCTCCGCGAGCAATTTTGACTCCCGTTATCATATACACGGGCAACTGGTAATCGTTCTCGGGAAGTTTTATGATCTCCTCAACACCATTCCCAGTGAGACTACTCTTAGCATAGGCTAGCGTCGGTTCGAATGAATACGTATCTAGCCTGTCGAACTTGTACACGCTCCCATCGCTTTTGCTCCATTTGAAGCTTGCTTCAACGTCGAGGCCGAGAAACTGCAAAAATCGAGCCCAGATACCAACAAGACCGCTTCGTTCACGAGTCTTCTCGTGTTGCCAGTCTGTCTTGTATGTGTAATTCGGCTTGTTCCCAGCAGGAAGGGCTGTGATTTCACCAGCGTTTATACAAGAGCCAGGGTCCAGTGGGTCTGTCCAGACCTGACCGAGAACAATATCCCCGTCAGGAGCATAATCACAGTTGGGCGCTAAGAAGTACGCCTTCTTCGTCATGGCTGGTAAGGCAGAAGTGACGTTGGAGGGAATAGCACGTCGGCCGTTGCTTCTGGTATAACTGTGAACTCGGCTGTTAAGACTGTAACTGTCAATACTCTGTCCAGAACCTTTGCCTCGGGGGCATTGGCTTGACAGCGAACAGTACGTACCTGAACAGGAGGTGTTTATTGGTATTGTTGTGACAGATGTGAGAGCCAGATTGTAAGAGATAGCAAGTGGAAAGGAGCTGCTACTGCCTTATATCAGACCGAGAAAGGCTATGAGCAATCACAAAGCAACTCGTCTGGCCGCGGTGGCTGCTGACCTCCTAGCGCACCATTTATGATCTGCAGCTCTCAAAGTGTTATGCCCAAGGTCTTGGCTATTCTCAACAACGCCCGGCTTCTCTGACAGCCTTGCAGATACGAGCTGCAATCATGCACTCGAGCCGCGTGTGTCTCCAACGAGGAGAGGGAAACAACCCTCTGCATGTGTACATGTGATTGATGTAGTACAGGTACAACACGCCTATTTTTATACATTGCCCAGACGGCAAGCAGCGAAGCTTGTGGTTGACCCGATTCTCGCACTTACAACACAGCCCGATTTCCTATTCCAATCAACGTCGTGGACGATCATTCGGGAATACGCAAAACACAAATTGAGGGAAAAGAAATCACAGCACACCAGTCCCCAAGGCATAGCAAGAGAATCAATTCATAGGGTATACCAATCTCCAAAACCTAGACAACGCCACCAGTAGGATACTTCCTCACAAACTCCGTCTCCTCATTCCCAATGACAGGACTCATACCACTCTGTGGAGAATCCCTCTTATTCGCATCCGCCCTTCTTAACGCCCTCCAGAAACCCAGCACTAACTCCAAGATCGCAATTACAGCATAAACTCCCGCCATGACAGCAATATCGATGACCTGGTCACTGATCGGATACTTAGTTCCTTTCCTTCCATTGATGCCTTCGTTCGAAAGTCCTACGACTTTCACTGCACACATAGCAACTCCGCCGATCCAGATTATGCCATTGGCAGTCTGCCATCCTCGTATGCGGCCTTTGAGGCCTTCGGTGTAATGAAGGAATGCGCCGATGATGAGGCCGACGTATACGAAGGGTAGAAGAGAGATGCCGAAGTTGAGAAGAGCTAGCCGAACAATTTCGAGGGTCTGCATGAGGATGTTGCAGATGATGAGGACGTAGTAGATTATGGAGGTAGTGTTGAATGCACAGTTTCGTGCAGGTTTGGCGCGGAGGTATGCGGTCGAGGGATCGAAGTTTGCTTTGCGGTGGTGTAAGGACAATAGGAAGAGGGGAGGAAGGAGGCCGAGAGCCACCCAGACTGGGAGAGGGAGGAGGATTGTATCGATGAAGCAGGATGTCGGAATTGGAGAGGAGAGGGTTGAGTGTGGGCCCTGGGAGAGAGGGAAGTCAGTTCGTGGTCCTTTACAGATGGGCAATTGACGAGTACGTACGAAGCCTTCTGGTCTATTCATACAGAGCTGCATCCTGTATCCGAGCTTCTTTCCGGATGTCCAAGATGCGGTATCCGAGCAGTGTAAAGACAACAACCAGTCAGACAGGTATTTGAGTGTCCTGCCCAAACGGAATCGCAGTGTATCCTCGAGAAGGAGAGTCGTAGTTGATTATCAACACCGCAGAGCCTAGCTAGCAGCCTGATATCGTCGGTCGTCGTCGTCTGATGTTCAAATTCCAGTTCGTGATCATAAAATTCCAACCCCGCAAAGGTTTGTTGCAATATTCTCCGTTCGCTCCTCGTCTCGAAGCAGTTTCAGATCCTGCGCGTGCCCTCAACTCCAAACAAAACCCTCAATCGCGAACGTCCAATACTACGCTCTTGTCTCCTAGGAGCGCATTCCATTGTATCTGGGACGAGCTGAGAGTCGCGTACTTATGTATTTGAGATTCGATAGTCCCCGGTTTGATTTGATTGCGACGGCGCTGGCGCCTCGGAATTCGACGTTGCTTGGGGGAGGATTGGCGCGGACAGAGGCTCGGATAGTGGGCTCCCGGGGCTTGCAGGGTCCACGATCGTCCACTAAAAAGATCTTTGTGCCCCCATTGGGGCTGAGATCTTAAGCTTATTGTGCCGAGACCTGTGGCGCTCTCGGGTGTTTGTTGCTTAAGGGCGGGACGTCACTGGAGAATTAGAAGGTGTGATCCAGAAGAGAATTAACAGAAGAGAACAACCCCTCAAGTATGTGAAGAAGGCAGTCTGGAGAGAGACAATCTCTTTCCTAGGACGATGATGTGAGTGACAGGAAGAGATGTAGACTACAGACGTATCTAGAGCTGATGTTGGAGATTGAGGAGGAAGGAGATGCTTATGGTAAAGGATTTGCCATTACTTGTATGATAGACTGGGATCTATCTCTCCTGGCTTTGAAGATCTGCACGTGGTCTGAGGTACTCCCATTTAACTGCTTGATAACCTTGGAACAGCTACCTATGCCCTGGTGATGGCAGGTTGTCAAATCACGTGGCATGAGAAGACTTCAGCCTCTTTTCCGGTCTGCTAAATAAGGAGTATATAGGCTTCGAGTATTGACGTTATATGAAAGAAATGTATTGAAGGAGAAAAGATGATGTCAAGTAACAACTGTAAATGGAGATGAGGAAATATTGGCTCGGTCATGTGCAGGACGAAGCTGCAGGTACACCTTCTTATCAGCCTATCAACGAAGGTCGCAAAAGTTTTGTTGCACATCGCATTTGAAGCTGAGCTTCCTAGTTGTAATCGATTCGGAATCGATTCGGAATCGATTCGGAATCGATCCGGAATCGATCAGAAGCCGATTTACTAGCCGACCACCTGCTTTTTGGTGTGGCAAAGGCCATCACCCCGCGAACATGGGGTTCACTTAACTGTTTTTTTACCATCACCCTCTCAGCTAATTCCATTGAGCTCATCAGACTTTCTCATTATCGTGGCTGGTTGTCAAGATAACCGCATCATTATTCGCTAGAGGGATGGCATAATCACGAAGACGACCTTACAGTCGACGTACAAATTTGAGAATGGAAACGATTTAAAGTCGAGAAACGAAAGAATAAAAGAATGAAACTCTGATCCGAGGTACATGGTATATACTCTAGGCACTTGTCCTTGTACAGATGCTGGCATCTCGGCGGATCATCCCAAACCACGTGCCAAAATAGTCTTCCTTTTTGTCCATTTATGGATTTGCAAGTTCTATTTCGTTATTGTTGGCAGGCTAAGAAGTCAGAATCTACACTAGTCCTAAGTTTGTTTTTCTGTTCTGACTATTTGGAAAAGACGGGCATAATGCGGCATGATTACTGAACACTACATTCTCGGCATGTCAACCCCTGGATTTTCCCAATTGGGCAATAAATGTTTTTGCTTCCTCAGCACACTTCCAAGTCTTCGAATATGCAAGGCTGCTACAATATATGTATGCGCGTTTATGTCCGAAGAGATGAGCAATCACACTGCGTTCATATCGATGAAGTCATTCGCGGATGGTTCTCGTCGCATCACCACATGCATCTGCTATCGTATTTCCTGACCTTTCTTGCCTCTTTCGGAGAAAGGTAGTCTTATCATGGGCAGCAGTAGACTCCCATTTCAGTCCCATTTTCTAATCATGGTAAAGACGGAAGGAGAACTGAATTACTCAGCTTCATCGGACAGTTTCATGATGTCTTTGCCAACAGGTCGCTGGCAAACATGGATAGAAGGTTTACTCGGGAGCCATATATAAGAGGACCAGGCGGACGATGAGAAATGATCATCGAGACAATCAGTACATAGCAGCGATCTAAGCATCTCCTCGAATAACCTTCAATCAACCAATCAGTCTTAACATTCAAACCAACGATCCATTAATCACACCTTCAGACGCACCAACAACCTCTACTACCAACGACCTCAACTACAATGTCTTCAGGACTGACCTACCTCATAACCGGTGCCAATAGAGGAATTGGCAAAGGCCTTCTCTCCGCCCTCGTCACCCGTCCCAACACCACAGTTATAGCAGGCGTCCGCGACCCCGCCTCAGCCGAAAAGTCACTCTCCTCCATCACCGTCGGTCCCGGCTCCAAGATTATCATCGTCAAGATCGACTCGACAGTCGACACTGACGCTGCAGCCGCAGTTGAGGAACTCAAATCCAAATACAACATCACACACGTCGATGTTCTCCTCTCCAACGCCGGCCTCCTCGATATCATCGCACCCGTCCTCGAGACACCAGCTGATCAAGTCCGAAAACACATCGAAGTAAACACCATCGCACCCCTCATCCTCCTCCAAGCCTTCAAACCTCTCCTCGACGCCTCCACCTCTCCCAAGTTCCTCGTCATCACATCTTCCATCGGATCCATCGGCGACATGGAGAATCTCCCAGTCCCCTTCTTTGCATACGGGATCTCCAAGGCTGCAGCGAATTACTTCGTCAGAAAAGTAGCGTTTGAAAATCCGACATTGGTGAGTATGGCATTCAATCCGGGGTGGGTGCAGACGGATATGGGGTCTGGTGCTGCGAAGGGAGTGGGTATGGTTGATGCGCCGATGAGTTTGGAGGATAGTGTGAAAGGACTTGTGAAGTTGTTTGATGAGGCGAGTTTGGAAAAGACTGGGACTTTCACAGCTGTTTCTGGAGATCCAATTCCGTGGTAGACGGTGAAGTTCTGCTACTTTCGGAGACGAAATCAGGAATCGGAAAGCAGTATGAAGATTCGTATCAGCAGGAAGCTTGTGAGAGGAGAAGTAATGCCACGTGATGATAAATGGTACATAGAACTATAAAAACGAGCCTATAAGAATAATGCCAGGGCTTGAGAACGTGCAAAGGGTGATCCATGTATTGTTGCAGCAGGAATTATCTCGAGGAACCACCCAAAGACTTCTTTAACGGTCCAACATGTGGAAGATAAAGCTGTCCTATGCTAGGTCTAAACAAGTTTAGTGTCAGTTTCCCCAGATTATCCCTTACCTCACTTCCCAACTTTTTCTCTTCACCTCACCTTCCCTTTCTATATATCACACATCAACCAGCACATATCTCGAGAATATATCAGGGTCTTCCACTCCGACACATCCTCCCCATGAATATTACCTCATTGTCTTGCATCCAGCCCTCTTTCCGCCATTGAGCATACCACCAGCACAATGGTATATTCTATTTTGATTGTGGTCGAACAACGTTCGTGCATGCCAGTCTATGTACCGAGAGAGAAATACGGGAGTTTTCCCCAATTCCAGCTTCTATACCACTTTAATAACCAACCTTGCCCCCACTCGTTCCAATTCCGAACTCCTCAAACAAAAGGTGCCTCAACTGGCTGCGGCACATTCAGCATTCAACTTACACTTGAAAATCTACATCGAGGCATGTACCATCCACCAGGTGGACATAAACAGTATTCAGTCAAGTATTCTCTCCAGGCTGCTGAATTTGAACTGCTTCGTACTCAGGCCATCAGCGAATTCGCCGATGCAGGAACGTATCCAGTTGCCGGGACGCGATTCGAACGAAATGAGATAGACCGCTTTAACCCCATGCTTCCAAAGTGTTGCACGGTCTCAGTTTGTGACAATTATGCTCTGAACCCACTTGGAATGAATCTAAACGTTGCCACGGAGCGAATCGAATCATCCAAGAACTTCAAGGTTTCGACGTGGCACAGCTTGGAAGCCCTAGGGCGGTTGGATTGAGTATCTTAAGGCAGATGAAGACAGGAGGACCTTGGATTGAGTCGGAAACGTTCCCATTCCTCGGGCAGAAATAGCCAAATCATCGAAACACCCCTCGTCTTCTAGGCTAGTGCTTTCGATGATGAAGCAGGCGTCTATGAGAAGTCCTGGCCTTCGAATGCATCCAATATTGATGATTGAGAAGACTAAGGATGCTGATGGATCTGGTCTCAATGGAAGTAGTAGAAGCAGAGACTCAAATAGCAATGTCTCTACTAGTACCCGTGGTATGATGGCACGTGCGTTGGACATGAACTTACCAACAGCACCAGCAGCATCAAAGCGCTTAGAAAGGTAGGATATTGGGCAGCCCAAGCGGAATCATTGTTATCGATAGAAGTTATAAACCCTTAGGCGTATTGATCTCAACGTCTCAACAGCTCGGAGACTTTATTTAGTCCGGTTTTGTTGTTTTGGACATCGCGAGTATAAGTAGCGGCAGATTTCAAGAAGACATAGGTAATCTAACAAGCCTCAAAGAAGCAATAACCAGATACCTGACGCCTCCAAAAGAAATATTTGAATAGGTTTAGGTTTCTCTACAAAGTGATTCATTCGCTAAGCCCAGCACAGGCTAGCGTAGCCCCAGGATTCGCTTAATCCCAATACCTTCTGAATTCAACCTCTTCTCATCACGCAACGACCTCAAGAGCTGCCGTCCCACTCTCACCACTTCATACCACGCTTGCGGAAGATAATTCCAATATCTCATGTTCTCGAGCAAGGCTCATGTTTACCAACCAGATCCCTAAGAGGATAGTATTTGCATAGCCCCAAATTTGGGCTCAGCCTATTGAATGAATTCGTGTACACACCCTTCAACTTTGAGCTTTTTACAAAATACTGCTTCAATAGCTAACAGCAAAAGTTATCCGACGTACGTTTTTTGGAATCTCTATCGATCCATGAGCCCGATTATGGGGTCCACCATCAAGTACTGTCTTCGGTCAGCCGAGCTCGAAGCCCTTCGCTCCCACGCCCGAGACGCCCGAGAACAGATCGTCGATGCATTGGTATTGCAGTATCAGCTATCTAGAGCACTTCCCCCCCTAATGATGAAATTGGGCCAAGTTTTGCAGAAAACCCAGTGCGGTACACCAAACGATTGAATGTTCTTCCTGTCCGCGCGAGGATAAACGATATGAAAGATCTGATCTGATACTGAAGGAGCTTGGCGTCATCAGCTTAAAAGTTCTGGAGATTCCCAGAGCGATTGGGTTGTAGCTGCGCTTGCAAAGTGCAAGACCCGAACCTCATTAGGGTGAGGACATATTTCCCTTTTTTAGAAAGTACTAGCTGGTATTGCCCGTGTCGACATGGGGCCTTTGGTATCCTCTCATGGGCGCTTCGGCGGATTTAAGTTTCGGGACGTACAAGTTCTTATTTTGCTAGTGGGAGCACAGAACTGAATCATAAAAAGCACGTTGATAAGGCATGGAGAAATCGGAATGAAGAAGGGGTGAAGCGTGCTCAGCTGTTTTCAGGATAGCGCCACTTGACATTTGTAATCTTACTTGGAGGAGCGCGTGCGGACAGGACCTTCATGAATGGGATAAGATTGCCCGAGCCCGTAGTATTCCAACCGTCCGCGGAAGTATGCTTCAATCTAGTACAATGCTCATGATATGAGGAGCGTGGAGTAATATGATTGTCATTAATAACTCGAACTGTAGTAAGGAAAATCACTCTCGCATGAATCAGCAGCCAGAATAAACATAGATTCACGCCATGTCTCGACATTCACCTAGGAAACGAGTATTATCCAAGGCCTACTCCAGTGATTGGAGTATGTGCATGGAGAAGCATAAAATCTGGCCAGCTTTCCTCTTTACCTCTTGAGTCCATCACAGCAAAGCCTACCAAACACTATCAAATCAAGATCAACAAACACGCGAAGAACACATTCGATACCCTCACGGAGGTTCAACAAACACGAAACCAATCCAGAATGATTCCGCTGGGGGAACATCGATTCTACTGCTCTGATATCAGAGGATGTGATTGGGCAGGCTGGCTCACTGTCACCGAAAGAAACCTTCCTCCAAAATGCCATGAATGTAAGAGGGCAGCTATCCGGACCCCGGCACCGCCACCACCGCGTCCTCGTACACCTCCTCCGCTTCCTCCACTCCCTCCCCTATCACCACCTCCATCATCGCCTCCTTCTTCATCTTCAAACACCAAGAGTAGTATGCCTTCCCGCACCTGCATATTCCCAACTCATCACCTGCTAACGAGTGTGAACACAGAAAAACATCGGAAGCGGAGGCACTAGCCATCCTCGCTACGATTGGTGGGTCTATAGGGTGGCTAGTGCAACGGAGTTGAGAAGTTAGGAGTCACAGGGACATTATTGTACTCGCATCAAGAATGATGAAGATCGTTGATTTCAAAGAACCGCAAAATACCATCAGTACACTCCGGGAATAACACAATTCAAACTTTCAAGTCCTGCTTGTGTAGACAAAATGACACAGAAATCCAGTAACAACCATGTTTCATCACACTGCTCAACGTTCAACTGCATTTCAGTCCGTTGTACTGCTTCTCACAGGAGTTGTACTGAGCTGTCATCATCCCAGTACTATGACGCATCAAATATTCTTGAGCACTAGCATTTGCGAGATACTGATTGCATTCGAGAAACGCTCGAGAACTCTCAAATGTGAAAAGGGCCAGAATGGCTTATGCAATGCCACGAAAAATGATGCATAGGATAGAATAAAGAGCGCTGGTCAGCCTACAAACCATCCACAACAAATGTTGGTCAAGTGCTTACCTTTCCTTGAACTCTGGAGAACCAGGAAACGTCTAGCGTGAAGTCCGGTGAAGATTCTTATCCTTACTGGACTCTTCACCAATTCTTGAGAACGTTTTTTTCCCCTGGAGGTTCGACCGCAAGAGCCTCGTAATAGTGGGATGTAAGCCCTTTGAGTGATGAAAGGACGCCCTTCTTGAAAGTAACCGTGCTCATTGCCAAGTTCTTCTAGGTTTGGGAAAAGCTGAGTACCGGGTTTGATCATATTACCCTGAGACAAGACTGGCATTGTTGAATCAAAGATGACGTGCATCTCGCACTCTCGAAAGAACCACGTGTGACACTCACCTCGCCAGCATCTGCCCCTCAGAAAAAGTGCCAAGGCATCTGGACCGTCTGTCATAGCAAACTATAGCAAACTGTTGCAAATATTGCATTCAGATATATGATAGTAAGGTGTCCCACAATCTATCTTCGATCTCGCACCTATATACACGAATCTATATGCTTCAACAAATGTACACCAACTCCGCTGCTCCATGACATCGCTATGCTTCAACATTCTCAGCCCAAACAGCGAGCTATCCTCACACAGACGCATTGTATCTCGATTAATATTGTCAGTCCATCACGAGTCCCAGATTGGACCAAAAGCGGGAATACCAATATACTCCAAATCCTGCACCAGTCTCGTCGTCAACTTTGGATTCGAAATGACAATCACGGCCTCGGATTCAGAATCCTTGTACTGCTGCAACACCAGCGGCAATGTCGATGGTCTCCCCATCGTCGATGTATTATGGATATACGCATTCTTTCCCAGCGCCGTGATAATGGCTCCAATCTCAGATCCATACGTCGTCAGAGGATCTCGCGTCGACCAGAAAAGAGTGATGCGTGTACGGCCGGCCATGATGACTGGTAAACAGGGAGCAATTCCTGATCCTGTGGCAACGAGCAGAACGCTTTTGAACATAGGCGCTATCCGTAGTACTCCGCATGTTGGTGTCCGTCTTGCCCAGATCTCTCGAGGTGGACTATTAATGAGTTTACTCGTCCAATCTCCAGCATTCGAGATAATGAGAGAGAACCCTGGTTGGCCTGGCTGAGACCAAGTGGCGAAGGCGTGCCATTCGAACAGTGGGCTGGATGATAGTCTGATGGTTGTTCCGGGTTGAGGAGTAGCGTAGTTGAACTTGATGCGTAGAGCGTGCTTCGAGAGCTGTTCTGATTCAACTTGGACTTTCCGACAGTTGAGCCAGGTGATGATGATGCTGAAGGTGGAAATGAAGAGGAGCCAGATGTTGGCGCTTCCGAATAGAGCTGAGGATAGTTTCTGAGTCGAGGGCCGTTTTAGTTCGGTATCAAGGACAGTGAGAGCCCATAGAAGAGCCAAGCTTGACCAGCCAGCTAGTCTGTGAACAATCTCGAAGGCATTGTGAAGCTGGGCTCGGATCGAGGGATGGGCCATAACGACCATGGAAACGAGTAGACAATCCAGGATGTAGATAATGATGATGAGGATCCAATGCGGTGCGGTCTTGTTTGTGACAGAGCAAAAAGTGACGGTGCTCTGTACTGAGAGGAGAATGAACCAAAACGTTGCGGCCACAGCACATCCACTATGAAGACCTCCCAAATGATAGATCTTCCCTACCCGGCGACGAAACCATAACGGAGCGGTTGAAGGTACGGCTGTACAGATGGTGTACAGCAAGTTGACGACGTGCTCCTCCCTTATAACGATCGATATGGCCAAGTTGATGGATGTTGCCAAAGCACACGTTTTGTCGTTTGCATATCCCCGCCTACACCAGTTGAACAGAAACTCGATCACTCCGACCAAGTTAAGTGCAAAAACGACTGTGAACAGAAGGCGGTATTCCGAGCATGCAAATCGAATCCATTGTATCAAACGTGAAGTTGTCTGGTTCCGGACCTTTTCGTTGTTGGGATCGGTTGATGGGTCGGTTACCGCCATCTCTGGAAGAAAGTAAGTTGATGGAAACTTAAGTTAGAGGTCTCGATTCTTGTAGGAGTCGTCGGTCTCTATATTACACCGGAGACAGTTATCGAGCCACCGAGATTGTGATGGATATCCGTAAGATCTTTCTTCTCGGAAAAGCTGCAGTACTTCTCACGCCATCCCACGAGGTTCCCCTGAAGCTCGAGTCATTGGTCAGTGGGTTTGTGGATCTTCCAGATGTTTTCAAGAGGCACCGAATTCTCACGAACGCCCCTCACATAGATCAAGATTGGGAACAAAGCAGTAGATCTTGATAGAGTTAAGGACGATCGACGGTTCGCATCTTCTTTCCACGTTTTTACGCCGACGCGAACCAGGGTCTAAATGGAGCCCATGTGCATCCTGCAGAATGTCAAGTGGGGTTGTGTTGTGCACTCATGCGCACTTCACGTTGTAAGCTGCGGATCATAAACGTGGGTGGAGGTTTGGGTGATTATTTTGCAGCAGTTCCAAGCAATATCGTACTAGCTGATCATGCATCGGGCCATACATCGACAGACATCCGGCCACGTCATTTAAAGAACTAAAGGATCTCAGTGTTTGTCGCTTCTGGCGGTGAAGTATACTTATCTGCGTGGTGGTTTCTCAATGCGGACGAATGGTGCAGCTTGTACAAGGATACTGAGTGGAGAGCCATCTTAGAGGTAGACTCGCCAATTTTGTCACCTTGCAGTATGCCTGCCAAGAACTATTGAAATGCCATCGTATTGGTAGCATCCACAACATCCAGGCCTTGAAAAAGTAAAAGTGGTGGGCGAGCATGGTTGCTGCGGTACGAAACGGTAGGGTGGAGCGGACAGGGAGGAGGTCCCTTACCCTTGGCCGGCTTCTTCCCGAAATGTCACAACCGAATATCCACACCAGTTGGCCGGGTTTCCGGAAGTATTCTGCATAATGGGTAGAAGTGTGGCTCAGAAAACAAACCTCTACTTCTGTGCGAAGATCTCCTCAAAACCAAGTAAAATGGAGGATTTTCGTTTCACTTGATCCTGAGGAGCAAACTTATGCTTAAGCACATGTTCGTAGCATTGACAATCTCCGGAGGTTCATAGCTGTCAATTTCTCATGCCAGCCCCCTCTTTTCACATTAATGGAGACAATCTGCTGAAGAAAAAACTTGAAACTGGCATAAACCATAATTCTCTCGGCGCAGCAAGATCATCGAGCACGAGAGGCTTTTAATGGCGAAGTTTTAAGTTTGGAATACTGAGGTGCTCGACATAGTATGGCGTCGGAAACTGCAAGCTGGATGTCAAGTACTTCACAAACAAAGTGTACCTCAGGAAGAATGATGTTTCCGCAATCCAGTCTCACAAGACATTTAGAACAGTGGAATCAGATATAATTTATGCATTGCTGCCAAGCGACTATGTGGTACCGAAAAAAGGCCAGAATAGTTTATCCCAGAGGCTTTCAAAAGATCATGAAGAATTCAACGTTGTAACGGTATATTATCTACATAATAAAACAGTGCTTTTGTTATGAACAGACTAAAAATGATCGCTGCAATCATCCGAGTCATGATATTCGAATGAACGTTCTCTTCCGCCGTTAAGAGGCTACTGTGTTTGTACTTCAATGTGTAGGAGTCTGACCAGAATTAACAGGCTGCGAGATTTTGTATGGAGTGGTGTCGTACCCAAACGTGAGCACTGGTTTTCTGCTCATCATGCCCATCGAATGTGCTGTGATCGCTCCCTGGTTTCGTACCAGCCTCCTGCTTTCCAGTGGCGCGTTCAAGATCAGCATTGCTGCCAGCGGCGTCCGTCATGCTAGTGAGCTCATGGAAATCATCGTTCTGACTGCGCAGCTTGCTTTCAATTTTGAATGAGCGGCTTTGGTAGACCCTTGGGTCGGTGCTGCGGCTGCCGGCATTGGAAGATGATTTTGTGGCGACCGTTTTGGCAAAGAAGCCAGTGCTAGAGAAGTGGCCAAAGAGTTGGCGCATACTGGGCATACAAGCGCAAACGATGGCGAGCATGGGCTCAACGGTGGACCATACCACAACATCGACGTAGTCCACTGATGAGACATTAGCGTGACGATGAAAAGGTTCGATAAGCAAAAGAACATACTAGTAGGGTTGGCTGTCTCGCCGTAGGCAACGAGAGATTTCAGTCGGATAATGCTGATGAGAGAAACACTGGAGGGAGTCTCAATTAGCAAGACATTGGAGTAAAAAGAAGCATTCGGGCCTTACAAGAGACCAAGACTAAACATGACGAAGAGCTGAGCCTTCTTTTTCAGAGACACCTGTAATTTGTACAATTCATGAAGAGGAAGGCACAAGATGCCGAAATCTTGAACAATGTTGATGCCAGCGGCCATGAAAGTTTGGAGGTTGAGATTGTTACACGTGCCGACAGACTCCGCTCCTCGCCATCGCGTCCAGAAATGTGGGATGGGGGTGCATGCGAATATCGTCACCATAGTGAATGAGATTTGAATTGCGAGAGTGAGGCCACCAGCAATCCAACATGCGGTGCGGAAAGATCGACTGGGGAAGATTTTGACGAGAAACAGCAGCAGGGAGAGCTTGACTATCCCTAACATATTGAGATAGACAATTTCTTCCGCCCAGAAATACTAGGGCAACGCTATCAGTAATCAGTCTTGATATGATTTGTGACAAGCCTTACTCTGAACCATGAGTCTAGCCTGTCGAGGTCTGAATCCCAAATGTTCAATCCAAGGCCCAGGTCGGTAACTATAGCTGTTAGAAGTGGATGAGAGCTAGGGCTGTTATACGTACGCCGAATACCAATAGCCCAGAACGGGACGACACAACACTAAGTAATTCAGATTTTATTTCACAAATAGTATCAGAGTAGTAAGACTTACACCACTAACAATGATCACCCAGTCGTCTATACGTAGTTTGTCCACAAGGTATAACTTGGTGGCTATGCGGAGGAGGATACTGAATATTGCCAGAGAAGAGAACAAGTGTAGTACCGTCCTCATTTTAGTCTGCTCACTCTCGACAGGTACTCCGCATCCCTCTTCTTGGATACGGGCGACTCGGAGTTGTTCTAATGGCGTGCATGCTGTGGCTAAACAAGCCGTAGCATTTGCGAGTAAGGCGGTGTTGGTACAGACACATGTCGTATTATCGAGTGTACATGGAGAGGCCGCTACAGCAGTTCCCAGACATTGTAACTATAATCTATATTAGCTTTATTCCACGGGACTTGACAAGTTCACTTACTCCACAAGCTGGCAGCTGTGATATTAACTCAGTCAAACCTGCAGCCTGGCTAACAGTTGCAAGTGTAAAGGCGACAGCCAAGATGCTACCAAAGAGTCTCATGTTGAAAAGGCAAAGCTGGAAAAACGAAGGAGGCAACGCAAATTTTGCGGGAGCATCAATTGTCCAGGAAGACTCCTGTATTGTGAGGGATGGCAAGGACAAGTACAATCGCGAACAAAGCTTCACAAGCTAGGAGGGAGCAAGTGTCGACCATATGTACATTTCATTTTGAGCAGGATATTATCACCCTTGCGAATCACCGCGTGGAGCAGGCATTGAAAGTGTTCTCAGGATTCATGTTGGAGGAGTCTGCCGGCTGCCCAGACGTGTAGATCAATGGATAGGACAAGATTGAACATGTACTTATGTGTAGGGATTCGCCGTTATGATAAACCATTAATGCGTAGACCATTATTCGTGAACCATGTGAGCCACGTGTGAGTGAAACTTCTCAATTCACACAATAATGGAGTCATCTTCTTGACATCCCACCGAAGCAGGTAGGTTGGGCGAAAGAGAAGAGACTCTTGGCCGGTAAACATGATTGATAGGACGAACTTTCTGGGGTCTGGGTCTTACAAGGCTTTCGAATCCTTAACCCACCCGGGGAGGCTTCCGAAGGATTCGGCAGGAACTGGCGGGAAAAGAGCTATCTGCACAACTGGAGGCCCTTGGGGTTGACGACTCGGAAGCCAGAATTTGAAGTTCATCGCGATCCTTTTCTCAGGAGGGCCAAGAAAGTGGGCAAGTCTTGACGATGTCAACGAGTCATGCCATCTTGTCGTTGCTTGACCGTCACGTGCAGTAACAGTTGTAGGAGATCATGACTCGGTACGGTTAGCATACCTGCGCCCCAGCCGGCTGTCACTTCAATACTTCAAGGATAACGAGAAGCAGGGGCGCCCGAAAAGGATTGCGATCAGCGGCTGAGAACGAAGTTTGCATGAACTTGAAATAAGGTCTGCGGGATCTTCCGCCAACTAGGGGTTGAGCAAACTTCCCCGTAGATCCACAATGCTGGCCGGCGACTCAGCGGAAATATCAGATTTACAGCATGAAGAGTCCCTGAATCTCAACACATCGCCAGCCCCTGCAATCGAAATGGGCACTTTCAAGAAGAAGGATGGCTGTGGGTCAGGAGACTTGAAAAGCAAGGGACATGATTCGTGCTTAAAAGCTTTTTACAGTTTGGATCAGAGAAGGATTCATTAAATATACGAGTTGCATGCAATTCACTCCTTGCCATGTGCTCACGAACAAAGCAAGCTTAATCTTGAGGCTGGGAACATTCCCTCGAGCGGCACGACCGGGACCATGGGTCGTCAAGTCAGGGTTGAGTGAAGGACCGAGACATCTCTTCCTCTCAACCTTGGCTGTGAGCAGAGACCAGCGTGTGGCCCCCTCCACACCGTTTGATTTACAAGAGGCGAGTGGCCTGGCGGACTTGGTACGTGCTAGGGGTGCGGCAGGGTCTTGCGCAACCTTACCTCCGTACTAGAGCTAGTTTGGTACTCAATATGTTGTCTTCCATCCCAAAACTGATGGCCACAGGTCTCCACACACATCAGCAATCAAACCCAATCATGTCTGTTTGATTTCAATTGGGATCTTGATCGTCAAAGAGAAAGGAGATCAATATGTCCTGATCCCCATATAATGCCAGCAGGCTTCCCCCCAATTCATCCCACATCAGCCCATCACACTCTTTTGGTATTTTCTGTTTCTCTCTTGATCAGTTCTTCAGTCGTCATCATGAAGTTGCTCAACTCTGTATCGATTTGCGTTCTTTCTCAAACATTTAATTGTGTTTCTGCTCTTCCAGCACACATCGACCTCCACACCCCGGTCCCACTCAACACTTTGAAGAAAAGCACAATTACTGGCGGCCGTGTAGCAAATGTCGGTGGACACAACATTCCTATCGACCACTTGGTTCAAATCGTCAAGGATTCGCTGGCCGATAGTTTCACTGAGAAGCCTGTTGAGAAGAGGTGGTCGTTCGACGCTGAGGCTCAACTGATTGATGGTTCATCTCCCCGCATAATCGCTTCTTGTTTCCACGTTTGCTAATCTCAAACAGTGACTGGTGACCATGTGTATATGGACCCAGACTTTGATGCTGGTGACGTCCGTGGTCCATGCCCAGGTTTGAACACCTTGGCGAATCACAACTACCTGCCCCGCAATGGTGTTGCCAGCGTAAGCCAGGACTCCTTTGCCTTCGGGGGTTTGTACTGACGAGTTTGTAGATGGCCCAATACATTGAGGCTACCAACACAGTCTGGGGAATGGGCAAAGACATCAGCACCATCCTCGCCATTTACGGCACACTGCTTGGTGGTAATATTCTGTCCTTGAACCCAGGTGTTAGCATGGTAGGTCTTCATAGCACCCTGATGACACTCCCGACATACAGATACTAATGACCAATCAGGGTGGTTACTCCAACGTTGCCAACCCCGAAAACCTCCTTGATAACCTTGGAGGACTTTTGGGAGAGCCACGTGGTCTCTCTGGTACCCACAACATCTTCGAAGTCGATGGATCAAACACCCGCAATGATCTGTACGATCCTATCGGTGACAACAATGGTACGTGACTGGAACTTTCGCTCCCTTAGCGGTCCTCCACCCTTGTTCCAAAGCTGACTTTGAATCTCCTCATTTAGACCTCAACATTACCCTCTTCGAATGGCTCTACAGCAAGCAGAAGGATGCCGAGTTCCCCAACTGGGACATCGATGTCATGATGGACCATGCTGTTGACCGATTCTGGCAGGATATTTCGTACAACCCTAACTTCATGTATGCACCATGGAGTGGATGGTTCGTTCGCAACGCCGCCATTATGTTCTCTGCTCGTCTATTCAACAACCACTCTTCTGAACGCCCAGAAGGCTGGCTCGGTACGCTTTCCACTTCCATGCTATCATGATTGGAGCTAACAACACGTTGCAGGAAAGGAAGGTTTCAAGAGCATCTATGGCGTCGTCGGTGATGATGACAACCTGGTTCGCAACCGTGGAGGCGACAGAATCCCAGAGAACTACTACCGCCGTCCTGATGATTTCACCCTCTTGGATGGTGTCACCGACATGATCTACCACACTGTCGTCAAGCGCCCTACTCTCTTCAGGTAAGCAATTTCCATGACTTCTCTCCCCATGCAATCTCTGACCTCGAATAGCATTGGAGGCAACGTCAACGGTGTCAACACTTTCGCTGGTATCAACATGGCCGATATCTCTGGAGGTGCTTTCAACGCCGCCCAATTGCTTGAAGGCAACAACGCCCTCTGCTTCGCCGCCCAGTTCCTCAAGGAGGCCGCCCCCAACTCTCTGTCCTCTCTCTATGCCACTCTTGCTCCGGTCCTTAGTGCACTCACCGATGTCCTTGACACCGTCTTCACCTCCTTGGCCTGCCCAGCATACAAGGATTTGAGTGTCAATGGCACCGATCTGTTCTCCCACATGTTGAACACCTATCCAGGTGCCAAGTTGTCGGGAGGCGCTATCTAGAGCGTTGTTCTGGTTGTCTGGAACGCAGGGACGTTTGGGGTTGTGGAGTTTCGATACAGTAATCTTGTAATCTAATGTCAATCAATTTCTCTTCATATTTGAGAACTCCTGTGAATCCCCGAATCCCCGTCTCTTTATGGCATATTTACGATACGGTGGTAATCCCAAACTAAGTTGACGAATTAGAAGAAGAAGAAGATTTGTTGACTAGAACATGGCAGGCAGCATGGTGAAAAGTATACGCCACTGCAGGAGTGTCCTGGTTTCACGAGCGAGAACAAGCGAAATCAGGTAAGTTCGGGAGTTCCCAAGTGTCAAAGACAATTCACTTTACTCTACTCCCCTGCGAAGAGAACGATAAGCTTCCAACCTCGATCCTTCAAAGTCCCTCATGTGGTCTCAAAGTTTGTTTCGAATCTCAAGTGTCATGCTGACGACGTCTCAATAAACGCCCTGTTACTACAACCCCAGTAAGTCCCGAATCCTTCGCCAAGATCCGTCGCAGCCCCAGCACTTTGACTCCGACGTTGGGATTTTGATCGCGAGCGCGGGGTCCTCAAAGTCTGGATGAACCATTCCCGACAATCATCCGAATATAAAAGTTTATTTTCGCATGGCTTTCATGTTCACGAGTTTTGAAAGAAGTGCGAAGTAGTACATCAACTATTTTCTTCCTCATAAAAAGATGCTACGGCACACTACTCATTGCCGAGTCTGCCTGGGATGAGACAGCACGGTGTGGTTCGCCCCTGGTTTGGCCCCCAAAATGAGGCGTCCCGAGCCGTGTGACACATCTGACAGCACCACAATCCTACGCCAGTCAAACCCTGGCCTCTGGAAAACCGTTTACTAATAAGACAAGGCTGCCTCTCTACAATGATTTCCTCATTTTCTACCTAATGCAATAAACACAAAAGCTGTCCCACGCTCCTTGATCCATCCAAGAATGTCACGCTTCCAATACCTACCCCTCGACCCCAACAAACGCGAATTCCGACTCCTCCACATCCTCCCTGAAAATGAAAAAGCGCAATCACAGAGACACTCCGCCGACGAAGGGATCTCCATCCAAGACCCCATCACAAAAGCTCACTCACCAGTCCTCTGCACCGTCACCCACGCCAGTCTCGACTCCGCACCACCTTACAACGCACTCTCATACACCTGGGGCGACGCCTCACTCACCATCCCCATCTTAGTCGACGGAGCAGAATTCCAAGCCACGGCGAACCTCGACGCAGCACTGCGGCATCTGAGGAGAAAAGATGAGGTCGTGACGCTGTGGGTTGATGCGTTGTGCATCAATCAATCGGATATCCCAGAGAAAAACGTCCAGCTTTCTCAGATGAGGGAGATCTATGTTCAAGCTTCTTCTGTGATCGCCTGGTTGGGGAACGCGGATGAGAGGTCTGAGGAAGCGATGCTTTGGATTCAGGAATATGGGGGTCGATCACATGAGTTGAATATTGGAGGGGTCGGAGGGCCGAGATTGATTTCTTTGCTTGATGCACTTGATGCTCCACAATCTGTTGATGAGGGTATCAATGAGAAAGCGATGCTTTTCGCTGCTGATCTGAGGGAGCAGTTGAGTCCTGCAAATGAGTGGCACGCGGATCTCGTCACAGCTCTCGTCAAACTGTTCAAACGCGCATACTGGAGTCGGATCTGGATCGTGCAAGAGTTAGCTAGTGCTTCGAACCTCATTTTCGTGTGTGGGAATGAGACGGTGACGGATAACGCACTGTATGATGCGTTGAGATGTCTGAGGAATTTCGCACAATATCAGAATCTGAAGTGGAATCGGATGGTGAAGGAGACGCATTTCGTCAAACCAAGTCGGGTGTCGTTGATGTCTATCACCACAGGTGGTCCCATCAATATGTTGAAGTTTAGGAGAGCGGCACATGCTGCTCCTTTGATACATATCATGCGCACATTCCGATTCTTCAAAGCCACAGATCCGAGAGATAAAGTGTTTGCATTGCTGGGAATGTCAAGGGATGCAGAGATCCTGGGGTTGAGAGCCGATTACAACAAGAGCTGCGAACAAGTGTATACGGATGCTGCAAGACGATTGATCCACGCTGGCTACATGGATATTCTAGGACTTGTTCAGTTCCCCAAACTCGTCCCAGGTCTGCAGTCCTGGGTACCTGACTTGTCACGAGTTGGATACCGAGCTCCTCTGCAACAGAGGTCACTTGAGCGAAATGGCCCACCTGGATCAACTCGTCTCGAGCCAAAGTTCTTTGCATCAGCGGTAAAGGAGAAGATTACTCTGCGGCGCGAAAATACGATGGGTCCGGAGGATTCGCTAACTCTGAGTATGGTTCGAGTTGGGATCATCGAACATATCGGCATGGCATGGGACAATCAAGGTGGTATCGGACAATGGTTCCATGAGCTGTATAAACTATCGACTCTCATCACCGACGTTGATACCAGTCCATCAGATAGGATGAAAGCTATTTGGCGTGTAGCTGTCGGTGAGCAAGAGATCCGCCAAGGAGTAAGGAAGCCAAGGCTGGCTGATGAGAAAGTGAACATCGCGTATGATGCATTTGGAGGGTCTGATCTCAGGGATGTTGATGAGAAAGCATTGTTGGACGTGGGGTTGGGTTATTACTGCGAGTGGTTGTTGTCAGTCGCCAAGGGGAGAAGACCACTGCTCGCTGAGGGCGGATTGCTCGGTATCGGGCCAAGCGAGGCCAAGCCAGGAGACATCGTCGTTGTCTTGCTCGGCTCGGATTTACCGTTCGTGATGAGAAAGGAGAGTCCAACATCAGATAGGATGCGGCTCGTGGGCGAGGCGTGTTTTCATGGAGTCATGGATGGTGAGGTAATGGAGAAGAATCCCGTGATCGAGCATATCGAGTTATGTTGAGGCGTTCTGGTGTTCCAATAATACCCAAGCTTGCTAGCATAGAAGTTCCTGAACCTTATGCCAAACCTTAAGAGCTGCCCTGGAACTTTAAGAAGATTTGACAATGCGATGAAAATTAACGTTCACGTTGAGAAAGTCAAAAAGCTTAACCCCTCAGTTGACCGACTTTAGAAGCGGGACCCACTTTGCTGTGAAGCATACTTTGGTACGGAGCAGCGTCTGATTGTCATCAAAGTGGATTCACTTGCCAAGCATCCAAGGTTGTTAAAAGTTCATTGCAAGGCGGGGTATCCAACACGAGAGGGATGGAGAGTGAGCTGTACAAGAACGCCAATAAAACTTTGATACTGATATTGAACTATTCGCTGTGCGATGCTATCCCAAAGTAGTTTCCAAGCGACAATTTGGTGAAAGGCCGATATCGCTGATGACGCTCAAATGAGGCTGGCAAGATCTGATACCAATCCCTTTGCAGTTGCCGTCTGTACAACCTTCTGTGTAACCTTAAATGTCAATAGGTACATTGTCAAAACCTGCACCAATCCTTAGAAAGGTGTCGATGAAACCGCCACTCTGGTTCCACGTAGCAGCCACCGCTTTGCATGGCTGGCGAGCAATCCCTGTAATGCTTGACGCCTACATCTATGTGGTCAGCCCAGGGGAATATATGAAACAAAGTCACAGTTTTCGCCCGTGCAATCCAGCAGCTTTCCACAGAAGGCTTCTCCCCTTTATGGATAAACTACTCACAATTGCTCCATGTCTTACTATCTCCGTCATCATCAAAATACTGGCAAGCGATGACTTGCTGCCCAACCATTTCAAGCTGATGAAGTGATGATAGAACTTCAGTTTCTGTCTTGTCATGGTAGTAGACGAAATTGTATGGTGGCTGTCGAGGATACCGAACAGGAAATCCCAGAAGCTTTCCAAGTCTGTCCTGATACGCCAATGCGTCCCTGAAGACGACGTTGATTGGAGCCACGGGAAGTAAGGCCTGCTGAATTTCTGGCCAGAGATCAGACTTTGTATCGGCAAACACCCAGCCCCCTTTCCAGTATTTATCGAGTTGAGGCTTCCCACTGTCAACCATCGTGGCGTGTTTGATCTCCATGATAGTGAACCCGAAGGACTTGAGGCCATATTTATCGACTAGTGGTTCCAAAATCCGCTTTACGCTACATGCGATTCCGGTCAGTAATGCTTGTTATATGCCTTAGGTTCGAATAAAGTGTGCAATGGACGAAAGTGGCTGTGAATCCGGAAGTACAGTCATACTCACAGGGGGGTGAAGATAGGAATGCACTTTTCATCATACATCACCGTACACGGCTTGAGCCCCTTCAAGGTCAAGAGTATATCAAAATAAGAACGATAATTGCAGGCAAGCTGAACCTTCAAGTCTTGTAGATTGGCGATATTTTCCGGGCATTCGGGGAACAGTTGATTGCATTCGTGGTCGGAAAGACCAAGAAAGAATTCCCTTTCACCTATCGGGCGACTCATCAGCTGAAAGCATACCAGCAGAATCTGCGGAAGCACCAACCGTCTCTGAACTCTCGGAAGAACTTTCCGATCAACTCGTCATATACTGGTCCTATCCTCGAGTTGTGGATGAAGGATGTGTCTTGAGTAGAAGCCTGACTTGCAGCGTCTTCTGGGTCGTCAATGACGGGCGTTGTGGTAGCAGTAATATAGGTCTTGATATTGATATCTTTTTCGACAATTGTTCCGGGACTAGCAGTATGAGGCGCGGGAGTTACGACGTCTTTCGATTCCTGAGTGTCAGGTTTCGGATAAGGGAAAGGCACCTCAGGATTCCACTTCCACGAATTCAACCGCGGTGATGGAGGAGGTGTAGATTCGGGTTCGGATTGTGTGCTGAGGTTATGTTCCTTCATGATCTTCTTCAACCGCTTGAATTTCAAACTATTGTTATGCGTTAGGTAATATACGCGTGAATTGCTTGTGATTGACCCCGTACCTCCAATTATTCCTTTTTATCATCTCCTTGTGGATCTTTGTGCGAGACAGGCGACGTTCATCGGCGAGAAGGTCCCTGATCTCATCGAGGAGCTCTTCGTCTGAAGGAGCACGCATGGTGTGTAAGGTTATATTTGACAATGGATAACGAATGATTGGGTTTAGAGGATAGAAGTGCTGTATTATGGCCAAAGTATGTTGAGATGTAAGAACTGAAAGAAGGAGAAGAAGAAGAAGAAGAAGAAGAAGAAGAAGAAGAAGAAGAAGAAGAAGAAAGAAAGAAAGAAATGTTGCATACATTGAGGAGTGCGCTTTTTGGGATGGGGCGACGGGAAGCTGGTAAAGGCAAGAGCATTGACATTGTAGACCAACTGTTGGCTGTGGGCGCAGCCCTAACTTAGCATGCACCCAGACGTGAAGTATGCCAGTATGGAGTTACTACCCAGGCGCCCCGATTGAGCGTACGCTCTACAAGCTATTGTGAAATTGCTAGAATGTTCAAGTGTTGATCACAAGAACTTGATCAAACCTGTAGGCAACCTTTTCATCGCTCCTTCCACATCCATCAAACCACATGGAGAAGAATTGAAACGGGCAAATTATCGTTTTTAAAGAACTATAGTGGCTGGAATCATAAGCTGCCCTCCGTCATGGCGCGTTAACAATCAGTTGTGTTCGTCTAACCATAAATAACCATGAGTAGGAACATGTCTGACCTCACGTTATTAAACAACAAGCCATGGATATTCTGCAAGCACTAAGTGATACAACTTGGTGGGGCGAAGCTCGCTAGAGCTTGAGTACATATCCATAAATGGCAGCAAAGAAAGGGACGAAGGGCGCGTTCTTGACAACATGCCGCATCAGGGTCAGCGAGCATGAACTTCTGACTTCCGACTTTCTCACCAAAACAGGCTTTTGGAAGCAATGTTCTTTGTATAAGTCTTCGAACCCCACGTCGGCCTCTTCATCCGACAAGCACAGATTCACAACTTTCACGCATCAGTTCGTCGCACAAGGGTCCAGCATTGAGTAGACAGCAAATGTCGCAATTAGCTTTCGAATGATTGGGTAGAATTTGTTCGATAGTTCGATTGCACATGAAACGGTGCAACAGCTTCCTCTCAATGTAGCCTCCGAAAATAATGTGGGGGAATCAAGCAAGCTGGCATAAATTTCATGCCAGAGCCATTTGCGCCCAGAACTGCTACCGTAGCAGAGTGCATCCGGCTGACCTTGAGATCAACCGAGCCAGGCCAGCTGAGAGGACAACGGCGATCAATCGAGATGAGTTTTTGGCGCTGCTTCACTGCTGCTGCTATGAGCCACTTCGTATTGTGTTGGGAACACTTGAATCTGGATGGGTGCCAACATGGTTACTTTCATGTGGTGAGCTTCTAGGAAGTCTGTCCCGATCAAATCCCGTCAAGAAAGAGAGTATCGCAGGCTTGGGGTAATGTCTCGCGGTCCAAAAGAGTCAACATTCGAAGGTTCTTTTCTTGGACATGCTTCAAGGAGTCTCGTCGACGTGACAGTTGACCGAGGTTTGGCATTATGGAATTATAATATTGAACAAGCTTGGTAGACGTGGGTTTCAAAGAGCGGTCTGCAGTTTACTCGCTACAACATTTTTGGGTACTGATGTCGAGAATTGTTAACAATATCTTGAAGGTCGGCTGATGAACGTTGTTGGCGAACTTAGGGCTTGGTGTGAGGTGCAGGTGCTCAACGCCAAGCCTTCCACGTGATCGAGAAGCTACTGTAAGGTTAAAGCTCCAGCTATTGTCCCCCAACGCGTCGATTTCCGCTCTCCCCCAGGATCCCCATCAAAAACCAATTCCTGCAGGTTCCGCCCCCCAAAATCAATTCATGCGAGCGCATCTAACCACTGCAATCATGAGAAATCTGCCGCGCGAGGTTGTTACGGCCATCGAAACCGCTGTCGAAATCAACGATGGTGTCCTCGAATCGGCTTCCATCCACTCGCTCGCGAAAATATACAAGACGAGTCCGCAGGCTGTGGTATGGAACATGAGAAGATACAACAAAGTCAAGGCCGGCTGTGATGATCGGAAACCGGGCGGTCGACCTGCGGTTATGGACAAGGAAAAGGCAGCGGAGTATGTTAGACAAATATTGGCAGAAGGGGATAAGATCAGGATGGACAAGGTCGCAGAGAAGGTGTCGGAGGAATTCAGCGTCCAAGTTAGTAAAACGTGGATATCAAGGCTCATGAAGAAATATGAGATACCGTCTCAGGAACCCAAAGAACCACCGCCTCCAAGAGTGAAGAAAGTTCGAGTTCCGAAATCTCCTAAAGCTCCGAAAGTCTCAGTACCAGCTCAGCCTGTTCAGCCCAGTTGGGTGCCACAATATACACTTCCACACCCCGGGCAACATCCTATGTTCAGAGAAGACTTGCAGCAAGCTATGGCCGCTGGTCCTGCTGCTCGTCCTGCTTCTGAAGCTCGTCGTGGGCCTTCTCACGCACCTCCACATCGGCATCCATGTGCACCTCCTTACGGGCCTGCTTCTGGTCCACCGCCCGCTCAATTTGTCCCTGTTGGACCATATCCCGGGCCTACTCCTCCACCTGCTAAACGTAGCAAACCTCTCAAGCCTCCAGCTCCCACAGGACATGCGCCTGCTTTTGAGGGATTCGGGATACTCAAGCTTACGAAAACGGCTCCGCCGCCCTCGTCACTACCTCCAATCTCGACGCCTCATTCTCACCACCCACCGCCGTACCAGAATCTTCCTCAATACCAGCCTACAGCCAATGCATACACACGATTTGCATCAACGAATTCCACTTCTTCCAGCTCGAGCGATGGGTCTTCTTCCCCAAGCGAAACCTCAAGTCCTGCTCCAGAAAACACGGGCTCTGCGACGCCAGCTACCAGCAAGCCGGCCGACACGGATTGGGAAGTCCTCAAGGTTGTTGAGCTACCCTGAGGCTAGGAGCAAAGAGACATACTTTTGGTGTTCACACGATACGAGGACATTGCTTCCTGACAGGAGGTTGATCTGTCCCATACCGGCTCGCCAAGATGAGCGAAGTCATGGACAAGTAATGTCTAGCGGGCTTGCTCCCTCCCGGGCTCTCCGGTGGAAAGATACTAGCCAACCTGTTAGCCGTTGGCGAGATCCTAGTCTCCCCTCGTCCATCTACCGCCCAAGAAGCGTCATATCGAATGGTATTTGCTATTGGTACGAGGGAAGCAAACATCTGCATATGTGCAGCGCTAGAATTGGCTTCTAGCCTGTCATAACAGCATACAATCTGTGACTGCGCGTCCCAGAATCACCCGCAGTTTGACTCCTACCTGTTTGTCTCGGGGAGTCTCTTTTGTGCTCAAACTTGAGGAAGATAATTCTTCTTGGTATTGGCGCTGCTGTATCTATTTGGCGCTCTAGCAAGGACACGAATCACCGAAATGGCAGATGTGCACTGGGGGGAAATTCGAGGAGAAATTGAGGGGAAAAGTCCAAATTCATGTACAAAGCCATGATACTTGAATATAGTAGATCGATGCTCGTATACATGCAACGCTCCCCAAAATGGTCATACATTATAGAAGACTTGCAATACTAAACAACTATATTTAGTTGCTTGCGGAGTTCGGGAATTGTTGACTTCGAGACTTGTAGTCTTCAAGGGCTTGTGAACTCAAAAAGTCAAGAGTCGGTTCGTATTTTCCAATATGTCACTAGCGACGATTGAACACATTCCAACGCAGTGACGCATCTTGGAAGGTGTTTTTGTGTCGCCTCTGTCCCCTCGAAGCCTTTTAGGCGAGGCTAGCGAGCCCCTGATTTAGCGAGCATGACAGCCAGTTGGGTTGACTTGTACTCAGACCGCGGTATAACAGGACGCCTTCATATATTACAGCCTGGAACATGTACTCTGACATCTCCTCCAATCCCCTAAACAACTATAACACCATTCCGCCCCGCAACGGCAGGTCATATGGAGACAGCCTTCCGTTCGTTCCAGCACCGCATTACATCTCGGACAACTTTTCCAGCCCATCCTGTTCGCCAATTCCAGCACCCTTCTTCCATCTGTATCTTCGGCGCATACACCTGAGTGCTCGGGTCCCAAGCAAAGTGTGCATGTTCTCGCTTGGCAAGTGGCACATACTGCTAGGGTTCCGGTGATGGAAGTAGGCGGGATAAATGTTACACAGCTGCGATTGGAGCAATATTTTGGGTTCGGAGTTGATAGCTCGAGGAGAAGGGCGTTGTATGCAGTAATGAATGGGGCTGAAAGCCATCGAGCCGCACTTATGACGGGGACATTGGTTCCACAGCACTTATAAGGAGTTCGAGATCCCAAGGCTGCATTGAACGCGCCTACATCAATTAGCCAAGTATTTAAATGATGATGGAATTGGGAACAAACCATCGATGCATGTGCCACAATAGGTATGATTGCAGCCTATGATGCACATGTTGACTTTCTCTTCCGTCTCCATACAAGACACGCATTCAGCCTGCCTTGCGCGTCGCTCAGCCTCTTGTCTTTCAGCTTCCAATCTCTGTTCCTCTCTTTGCGCTGCCTCGGCTGCAGCAGCAGCTCTCTGCCTCTCCTCTTCTTCCATCCTCTGTTCCTCCTCTGCGGCCCAACGAGCGTCCTCTTCTATCCGCAGAAGTTCTTGTTCCCATTGACCTTGTGCCTGCCTTGCAAGCTCCATATCTCGATTTATACTTTCCATTCTTTCCTGTTCCATCATCCTCAATTCTTCCGCGTACCTATGCTGCTGCACTACCCTTCTCATTTCCTCGTGTTTCGCACTCTGTGCGACCTCTGCTGTCTCGCGAGCAAATCTATCTCTCTCCTCCTCTTCCACTCGCTGGGCTTCCTGGGCAAGCTTCCTGTCCTCTTGTCCATATGCTCGTTGCCATTGTTCTTGCGCTTCCTTTGCTGCTTCCATATCACGTTTGATCCTCTCTTTCCGCTGCACCTCGGCATTATTCACATCCCGAGTGAACCTCTGCTGCTCTCCATATCTCTCGTCCCGACTGTTGTCTTCAAACCACTCGGATTGGAAATTGGTGTCTTCCCTATCGTATTCAGCTTGAAGCTTTTGTGCTTCCAAACGATCAAAGTCGTATTGGGTTCGGCTTTCCCCATCACGGAGATCAAATGCGAACTCGAGAGTGGCATCGGCAAGGCCTGTTGCATTAAGCCAATTGGATGGGGAAGTGTCTCGTGCATGGTTATCGAAATGAATCTGATTCCCGTATACAAGGTCGCGTCTTGATTTCGGGTTCGGTAATGGTGTGATATTTCGTGCTCGAGTGCGACTACCATTTAGTTCTTGACTGTTCCTAGTACGCTGGGTTGCGATCTTGCCGCTTAGGATGCCAGAGTAGTTTGTATTCGGTGCTGCAATATGTTCGCGGATGCTGTGCTGCTCCTCGGAGTCGAAAATAGAGTAATCTTGATCGTCATTGTACGGGTTAACGAGTACTCGTGCGCCAGAAACTTCTCCAGAATTATATGCTTCTTGAGCAGGCATCCCCGGTGACCTTTCCCTGATCACTTGATTTATTGACGTTCGAGGGGATGCGCCTTCTGGTTTTCGAGGAGGATATGTCTGGAAGATGTGAGAAGGCAGGACGGCATCTGGAAAGCCTGAGATACGAACCCGATTGAGGGGTTGTATATTTCTGGAAGCATATGAATCGTAGACGGTCGAAGCACTTGCTGAGTAGGCTGTTATAGGCTCTATCCACTGGCCCGTCAATGGATTCAAGAAAGGATCATCGTCATGTTGACTCGGGATGTATTCAGAGAGGTCCTCAACAGGAGGACTGAACTGAATCAGATTCTCTGCTTGCCCAGGTTCCGATGATTTATCGTGAGTATTTGTCCATTGTAAGACATCATTAGCTATCCTCTCGACGTAAAGCAGGCAAGCCTCTGTCGCAGAAGTTCGAGATTGGTAGTATCTAGTGCGTGCGATATCAGCTTGCGTCTCCAACCCTTTTCCTTGACGTGGTTGGGAGGACTCAAGGATCGAACGATCAACCTCTATAAATTGGAGATAGCGTCTCAAGGCATCCGTAAGTACAGCCGTGAGGTCGGATACTTCCATCTCTTCGGATTTAGGGTTTGCTTTACTGTGAACATGGTAGCCTCAGCTGTCGGGCAAAGGTCCAGCGAGAGAGCGGAAAGCCATGTAACTTGGATCCCCGCCAGCATGATCGATCGACGGGCTTTTCATCCAAATTATGGGACATGTTGCCACGTCGAGGAGACCTGCAGTGGAGCGTTTCATGTTCCAATATGATCTGGATCTTGAACGTATCATAAGGTGGTGTGGCGTTCGCGAACCATTTGCCTAGGCGGATTCGATGGGTGAAAGATAAAGCGGCGAAGGGGGATCATTTCGCGCTCCTGCACGAGAGAAAGACGTGACGCGAATTTGCGGCTCAGTTACCCAACTATGGCTGGCTGAATGTACGCCCGAGTCGAGCCGGGCGTAATCTGCATAGATAGCCCACGTCACTTCTGGGCCTGAGTTTCTAGGAAGTGGTGCTTCAATGTCTGTTACCGATGTCCTATTTATTGAGCACAGTGTCCTCAAATTCCAAATAGCGACATTCCACAATCGGAAGAAGACGCCTTCTGCCTATGATCATCGAGTTTGGTTTGGGACTGTGCATGGCTTTGGAGCAAATGCAAGCCTTTCGCCACCTTAGCCTTTGTAACATAAAAGTCAACTTTAATTTCAAGTGGTGTGAGCTGTTTTAAGTATTCGCCAATCCAGCGAGCAGCGAGTTTTAAAACTCCACAGCACTGAATGGTGTTAACATGCATCTCCCACATCAGAAGTGTCACGTGCCAAACACACGAGTAGCGTATGGAAGGAAGCGATGATCTCGAACCATCTGTGGATTTCCCTAGGTCGGGATTCTATCTCATGAATCTCCTTTGGCTAGGCAGGAGTGAGCGACACTTTGCTCATCTTTGCCTTCTTCTTTAAAGCTATCGTGACACTTCGCTTCACCTTCTGTCGAGTCGTCTCGATTTCTTGAAATCTGTCATCCCATTCAGCTGCAGTGCAGTTCTCTGTTCTAGGGGTCCTTTCCTGCGTTGGCTGACGGCCGTTGCTGTATTCGTGGCTCGTGACTTGTGTATACTTTCTATTGCGGCTTTGGATGATTCTCGCAATGTTGCGTTTGCTACCACTGAGTCGAGAATGTTTCGCCTTGACCGTGATCCAGAATTCACTCACTTCCTGTGAGGTGTAGCCTTTGCGTCTGAGCAGAGCTCCAATACGGTTTCTGAGATAGGTATATAGTTGCGCTCGTCGCTGGCCAAATGGTATCGAGAAATCTCTGACGACCTGCCTTTTCTTATATGGCTTAGTAGCGAGGACTGCAATGCGGAGTACTTCCAGGGCACGGTTTGGAATCTTCACACTCGAGTCTGCTTGCTGTAAAACATTCTCCAAGGAAGGAAAGTGAACTTCGAATTGGTTGCGAGGCTCTCCACCATCAAGCACGATGTTGTTTATCATGGGCGCCTCTCGTAGGTAGTTCCTAATCTTCTAGAGAGAATTGTACTGCTTGCAAGCTCTCAGAAGAACGGGCAACAGTTTCCTCTACTCTATTCGACGTCTGGGATTCCACATCCGTGTGTTCGTCTTCGTCCTCGTGACCATCCGTTCCATCGTTGGATCCAATCGAGCAAAGGAGTTGCATTTTCAAGGTACACGGTAATGCACAAATTACGTTAAACGAGTCGAAAGGATGTAGCGTTGGTTTTTTCCGCGCTGCTTCTGGACTTGTTTGACTTCTGTGGCAAAGATGCTTCGTTTTGAAGGCAGACCATGCCAGACTGCCACGAAGCCATTATGGGTTTGACCACCGCCAACCCTAGGCAAGATAGGACAGACCCTAAATCTCTCCTGGGGTAGACTCACGGCGAGATGCTTGCGAATATGTTTTGCTCGCCGCCTCACGGTCATCTTTGGTCCTCCATAATACCACTTCGGTGTAACGTTCACCTTGTAAGCCTGAGGCTCAGTAGTGTCGGACAGTCTCAACTCAGATATCGACGTCGTGAGACTGTTTTCTGTATCAAAAGTCGAGGACTCCGAGACCTTCTTAGCCACAGCGGAGGTCGTGTGGGAATTTGGAAAGACGGCATCTTTCAGCCACGCATCCCTTTGACTCTTGTCTGCCTCAGCACCGAGCAAAATGCACGATGAGCCAAGGAGGCACTCGTGGGCGATAACTCTGCAATCGCAAAGATCTAGGATAGTTTGTCCCTTCTCGCCGAACTTGTTGCCGAGTAAGATGATGGTCTTCTTGCAATAATCAGTCAGAATATTGCGCGAACCTCCAACGTCTCCCTCAGCTTGTTCATCTGCGCAGTTCAGTCCACCGTACAGACTTACATTCCACACATCCATATTCAGACGAAGCTCGTTCCGAATCAGGTTTCTAATTGCTTCGAACTGATCCAAGGAGGTCCCTGAATTCGTGACGACTAGTACGTCTGCTTCTTCATCGTGGACGTGAGACGCCGAAACTTGAAATTTGATATCAATTGTCTGCGTGAGACGCCGAGGGATAGTCCTGTGTTGACGTGGGACGGCAGCTGAGATTGGGCTGGAAATATAGAATTCGATGCGAACCGTGGCGTAGGTATGGTCTTGGGCCTGGTGAGATATCAATGAAGCTTGCATGAGTTTGTGGTCTGCTTCCGGTCTGATTTGAGGAATCGCTTGGGCTACTTCAGCTTCCCAGATCCCTGCTGCCGAAAGCAGAGAACCAGTCTCGTGTGGTATCGACATCTTCACAACCGCGCGACGATGTTGTCCTACAACACCCCCAAACAAAGTGGTACACTTGTTGTGGACCTGCATGGTGATTTTATTCTCCGAACCCTGCGCCACTGATTCGAGATGATCTATGTTTTGAAGATCCAGTGGGTATTGGATATCAATACTTGCCTCATAATCGAAATGATCCAGGCGGCGGTTAAGTCCTGGCAGAGTTTCCTGGATGGCGAGAGGAATAGTCTTCTTGTAAGCTGTTGCACTCAGATGTGCCCTGACAGGTTCTAGTATCAAGGCTTTGATCGAGCCTTGGACTGTGACAGTTTGACCAGGCGGTATAGATGGAACAAGAACCCGGCCTTCATTGTCGGAAATGATCTGAAGGTAATTATTGTTTCTGATTTCGAGTCTGGTCTCTTTGACGGGAGATGGCATTCCACCTGTACAGAGTTAATTATATGCCATCACAATTCCCTTCGAGCTGAAAAAACTGACCAGTATTCTTCACTCGAATCCGCCGAATGAACAGATGTTCCCCTGGTTCGAAAATGCCATCTTCATTCTCATCCTCGACGTCAAAATCGACGAGTTCGAGTTGGAATCGAGATTGGTATGTTCTCTCGCCTCCCATCCTGGAGGTGACAATTATGCTGCTTTCTCCAGATCTTCCATTAATTCCCGGAGAGAGCAATATATCTGGAACATTTCCCCGGTGACCCTCTGCACCATCCAGTCCAGGTACACGGACTCTCCGCTGAGAAACTGGAAGCACGGCACATCCAGTACAATGCCCGTCACCGCCACTACACTCGCAGAGTCCACGGGTATCTGTTGCCGTATTTGCGCGATAACTGGCAATACGTACCATGGCATTTTGCAAATTAGAACCTGCTGCAACCTGTGTGCCAACTGCGCTTGCCATAACGTTTCGTGGAGACTGTCAGCGGTTGAGTAGCGCAAAAATGAGCAGTCTTACCTAAGTTCGTGGCGCCCGTCGATAGAGTTTTCACGTGAGCTGCCGGGGCTGTGGTCCTACCAACACAATTTTCCGTGCAGCGGTACTGATACCCTGTCTGTTCTTGCCTATAAAATCGTAAGATACGTTACGAGAGACATGTTGACTCACCATGCGATGCCTTTCCCGCCCGTTCCCCCTTTGCCTCCAATACCTGGGATACCATGTTCACCAGCTAAACCACCATTGCCTCCCTTCACCTCCCAGCTGGCAGCTGCAAGTAAATGCGTCCACTCCTCGTCGATGTAGATTCGAACTATACCGCCATTACCGCCATCAGCACCGTCTGATCCCCTTCCAGCACTAAGAATTGTCAATCTATACCCACTATCATCTAGAGACCGAAGGAAAAGTACTATTAACTTACTTTCCGCCATTGCCGCCAGTGGCACCGCCCTATTCCTTGTGAGCAAGATCCCAACACTTTCAGATACCAACATACAGTAGCATCTTGAGCCTGAGTCGCATCATTTCCAGGTCTGCCATCACGACCAGACTGCCCGTCTCCCCCTTTCTGTCCAGGTTCTCCATTGCCACCAATAGCTTGAATTACAACATCGCATTGAGGTAGAATTTCCGTGACCTCCGGGATCCTATTTTCTGGTTGCTGGCCCAAAGTCCTAACCACGAAGCCTTCTGGTCGAGTATGAGAGCTTATGAGCTCAACAGATATACTGCCCGCAGGTTCGCCTTTGATAGGTTCGCTCGCATTGGTGCCGTTTAAGCCATCCACGGTGACTGATGCTGCTCTCTGCCGGAAAGGTTAATTCCATAAAAACAAACAGCCGTGGTGCCATTTATTACTCACAGCAATCTCCCAATGCTGTTCACGCTGCCGCGCATGTGGCATGTCCGACCCATTTCGACCATTTGAGGAGAGGGTAATGGTTCGCACCATGGTGCAATATCACGGAAAGGTGTCGAATTGATTCGAGTAGCTGTGAGTCTTTGGGAGTATAGTGTGCACGGGAAATAGACCGAAAGAACATTGTTGCAATTCAAACAATGCGCAGACTGAAAACTATACGCGCCAGCCTCGTCCCAAAAATATGCCTTGTCCCACGTCAAGTACAGTAAAGCGGCATCAATGCACATGTCGGGTCGATCAAAAGGCAGCTTTCTGCAGTGAGGCGGAAGTTCATGGAAACGATTGGCTCCAAGCCACCAAAAGCAACGATAATGTGTGGCTGCTCCACGTAATCGAGCGAACATTGGCTTATCAGTCTACTAGCCCGACTTGAGTGGAAGAACTTGCGGCTCAAAAGTTGAGTGTGAATGCTGAGCCAATGGCGACTACTTCTTGCATGTGGCGTGCTATCCCAGTAACAGAAGATATTGGCCTAGCACATATTTTCACAGAGACGCCCAAAGGGAATAGGTGAGAACTAAACTTAACGCGTACTCTTACTTGAGTCAGGAAAGGGCGTAATATTGAACAAAGAATGATCGAAAAGCATGATGGAACGGTTGTTGTTAGGCGGGAATTTGACTACCAAAAGAACATAGATAATTGGCGGGGATTGGCTTCAAGCCTAGGAAATAATACCGTAGGACGATATACAAGAGCTTTCTGCAATACAGCACACAGCAAGAGCGAAAGTTTGAATTCTCCTCCTAGTCTTTACGGACTCTTTTAGCTGTGCGTGTCGTATGCTTCGAGCCCCAGATGAGGTGTGCCATATGCCCTTGGCCTATCTGCCACTGCTCGGGTTGAGTCGTTCGGGCTGTACGAGCGATATAGAACAATGTACTTCATTTCAATCGAAGGGATTCTAAGGGCGTGGAATTTTCGGGCTGTTCGTCGCGTGATTCGGGGGGTAAAGGCATTGATGGAAGGACCCAAGAAGAGCAGCAGGTATGTGAATTGCGGTATAGAAGCGTTTCGACTGGACCTTCTGTGTTCGCATTTGTTGCTGTTGCTATGCAGGCTTTGTTGTAATCTTACAAAGTGGAAGCTTGAATGTTTTGTGGACGTGTCCCACAGCTTGGCGCTAATAACCTTATAGCTTATGTAAGCCGACCTTGCCATTTGCTTTTCTTCCGATTCTTCATAAAAGGTCGTCTGTCCTATGGATTCGAAATCGATCGCTGAGGCTTCTAAACTAGCTCTAAGCTGACGTACAGTATATAGCACAGAGGTATCAATGAGGAAAACAAAATTAATCGCTACATGTTTCCACTGAAAGCAACATCACTGCCAGTTCACAATTCCACAGTCACTGAAGTCAGGTTTCAAGGGAAAAAGTGCTCCATTGAAGAATAAATCAGACCCAAGGAGTGACCGAGATCAAACTATGCAGAAACCAAAAACACCTGAACCAATGCCCTCTCGCTATGCAGACCATCCCATCCTTGAATTCTTTTTTCTCCCTAAACCCCCCTGCTATCCAATCTACAAGTAGTTGCAGACAACAGATCCAACTTCAAAAGTACCACTCTGGCTCAAAATAGCGGGGTATCCAGAAGTGAAGATGCCGCTAACAGGAACAGTTCCCTTGACATCAGTGAAAGCCTGACATTCGACTTCATTGATATCGACGGTGCTTCCGAAAGGTGAGATGCTCAACTTGCTGAGGTGGCAAGGAGCGAATCCGTCGTCTCCGAGGCAGACCTTTACGACACCGAGCTCGACTTGGATGGCATGAGCATTGACGTTGGGGTCGTTGAGAGTAGATGTTTGAACGAGGACGTCGACGACTGGGACGTTGCGGCCTTGGAGTTGACGGCCTGGAGTGGGTGTTGCGGAGGTGAGGGCGAGGACGGAGGCGAAAGCGGCGATGATGGTTGAGGTATACATGTTGATTGTTGCCTTGGGATTGAGGATCTTTGAAGAGAAGTGATTATAAATTGACGTTGAAGATGAGGAGGAAAGTTGAGTGGATGTGCAAGAACTTTGAAGGAAAAGACCTAGGAAATGTATTGCTTGTTGTTTGTAGATGTGAGAGTGTGATGAGGAAAGAAACTCGATGGAAAGTCCTGCGATACTTATACCTCAATCATACCAAGCATCTATCGTGAGGAGGCATTGCTCGTAACCTCCTCCTTCCTTATGAATCCGGAGTAGCTGTGTAGTTGGAACGTTGTACTGGATTTCAGCCTTACGTGCAGGAAGGGCCGGAGTATGTCGTGAGATTGCAGATTACGCCAAGAAGCACAGCTTCCTAGCTCATGAAAGTATTAGCAGGTTGTCTCAGATCACGGGACAGCATCGCCGGCTGATGCCAATGCAAATCTGACAGTCAGCTGCCACCAAGATATCACCATTAAAAGCTCAATGGAGAGTATCATTGGCATCGTGATCCGACAATAAGCATGGTGGAGGCTGACAAGAATCCGTACACACGTGACATCAGACCGTGCTGAAGGGCGGGGTGGCTGGGGCAGAGGAATCACATCGTTTTTCCAGGTCAGCATCCGCCTTGCGCAGCAAACTTGGCGAATGGTAATAGTTTGGGATTAAAATAGACTGTTGGTGATGTGCTGATGAAGGAATGTTTATGCTTAATGATGCTGCATAAGATGGAAGAGTAGGAGAAACGTCAATTGATGTTCGGTACCTCGTGTTTTGATATGTTGGCTATCTGTTGGGAAGGATGTCTTCAATGTACCCGCCTCGCTGAAGAAATGGTCGAACCAAGCCAAACAGAGAATTCTTGTTTTGGCCTATACATGTAGCTTCGTACTGATGTTTGCGGCTGCAACTTCAAGACGTAATCTCCACCTCAACGCGAAACAGGGATTAGGACGCGTCGCGTCTGTCCAATTTTCCTCTCAGAAACTCATCAATACATAACATCTTAACAATTGATCTGTGTAGCTGGATGCTTCAGTCATCAACTCTTGGCATCGACTTACTGGCACCTTGTCAAATTCTACCTTGTCAAATTCTACCTCGCTGCAAATAGTAACAATGGCAGACATGCTTAACCCTTCCACAGCTATAGATCTGACAGGACATTCGGACACCGAAGTTTCGCAAGACTTGGACAGTCAGCTTCAACGAACCATCGATTCAGCAACTCAAGCTAGCCTTCAAAATGCCATGATTCAGCTCTGTAAGCAGATGCCTGCCGCAGCAGGAATTATTTCGCCTTTACTTGTCCCAATCTCGAGATCCTTACCATCACCCAATCGAGCGGTTCGAGGTCACAAGCCAGTACGGGTAATTAGCCCAAGGCAGCTCGCATCAAAGGCAGCCCGAAAATCTGCTCCAGCTACTTGGACTACGGCTGAAGGCGATGAAGAGCAGGATTCCGAGGAAAACAATAGCAAAAAGCGGAAAAGAGTTTGCGACAATTGCGGAGAAGACCCAGATGAAGGCGACTATTGCTGCAAAGCCAGAATGATGGCCAGGGCAAGGTAAACCGAAATGCATATGCCCATTAATGACTGTTGCTGACAAGTTTTGCATAGGAGACAAGAAGCAAAGGACATGTTGGCTTATGGCCTCGGGGCATCCGATTCCGATTCATACTAGAAAGGTCGTGGAAGTGAGGAGTATATAATGTATGGTGGGATAACGAATATGGAGAGGAGAAGCTTCTCTGGTGTTTAGGATTTAAGGTTTGGGTAATGACTGCCTGAGCTTCCCCAAAACTACTGCCTCGCGACTGTACAGACTCGGAATTTCGATATGACAGGAGGACAAGAAGACTACATGGAGTTCCGCAGCAGCATGCAAATGCGAGAGGCTTAACGCCATCGCTTTCGAGATACGCTTCCCTTGGATAATTGTTCAAGCATGAATGGCAAGCTCAACGAGCACTTGACTCGATGAAGATGTGTTGATGGTAGGATGCTTCACCTCTCTAACTGCCGCTCTACCGTTTGCCCATCCCTCCTCTGTGATCTCGTATGTACTTGTATGCTTGCACGAATCGGTCGCGTTCGAGTGGGTAGAGGTCGATATGAAGAGGATTGTTGTCTCGCAGATTCGTGCTCGTGTGCGGGATGTAGGATCGTGGCAGATAGGCGTCGAGGACCACAAATGGTTCAGAAAAGGAGGAAAACTTGGTTGAAGGTTAAGTCGGGGAGGTAGATGTGTATAATGGCTTGTAGAGAACGATCGAAAGAGGCTATGAGGTTGATGCTCATGTTGATGTTCTAGTGGAGATCCATTCTAAACACGCTAAAAATAAGCACGAACACGAACGTGCTCCTGTCTTCTTGCCAAACACCACTCATCCCAAACTCTCTGCAGTTGATTGCTCAATTCGTGGGCAAGATCAACATCCTATTGAGTATTACTGTCAAAAGAGGGGTCTGCAGACTTTGCACGGTTGTCCCACAGCAGTCCACACAATGTTGGACACGCACCCCTCTCGTGGCTTCGAAATCGTGTGTAGGTACAGTATTTTTGAGCATTTCCATCATGTTCGGCGGCACAATACATGTACTGACTTGAGCAAAAAATCAAAGCTGTTGCTAATCGGAGCTAGGACGAGCATCCAAAACCGATTCATCAAATTTTCATGCTATAATCACGATTCTAGCCTACTAGGCACTTCTACTTCGTACGCGGAACAAATATGTGATTAGGCGAACGTCAACCCTCACTCAGCAGCAACCTTTCGCCAACCGGCTCAGTAGTATCCTGTATCCTCAATATACAGCGCTGAGTCGAAATACCTTATGAGGACCAGGCTGATCGGGATCTCCCTTGAACAACTGAACTCGCTTTCCTGTTTCACTATCAACTGTGAAGGTAGCCCACCACACTTTGTCGCCGAAAGAGTAGTCAAACTTGCTTCCTGTGGTCGAACATTCAAGCTTCTGGCCCTCATCAATCAGCTTCTCGAACGTACCACTCGTTATGAACAAGAGGTCATGAACATCTTCCTGGCCACTAACGGGTTTTGTGATGGAGTGGGAGCCAGTTGGCAAGCCCTTTTGATCCACAACCAAATTGCCATCATCGAGTTGAAAGAGTGTTGCATCTTTCTGGTCTGCAACAAGTACCAGAGTACTATTGTCTTGCTCGTTGTCGACCTTCAGCCACTTCCCATCAAGTTCCGGTCTACCCGGCGCTGCAATGTGGAGATGGAAGTCGTTGTCTATCGCGATAAACTTCTGAACAATGGACATTTCAATCAGCAGGTCGCCACCTGAGTTGAACTTGGCATTCTTCATGAAGTAGTCTCCTGCTCCCGGGAACACAAAGCTCGACTGTTGGTTCACGGCGTTGGAAATATCAGTCTTCAGCTCCGCCAGGCCATTGATACCAGATTTCATCGCATCTTGAGCTTCAGTCTCGTAACGACTTTTTTCGGAGCCACCCCAGTCCCAGGCCAGATGGGTGGAATCGTATACATGTTTGAGATCTGGGTTCCCGAACTCAACGCCCACTTCAAGCACTCCATCCTTGATGTTGCCAAGGCTGATAGAGCCTGACCAGGAAATGGTAGTCTTGCCACCCGACAGAGAATCAGTACCTCCTCCATGCCCACCATTCCACTGATCACGATTCATTTTGATGTTGACAGTAAGGCTCAATACGTCGGATCCAGCGCTGAATTTCAGCTTATTGTCAACCTCTGTCGTCAAATTGTCCCGCCATTGGCCTCCAAAGAATGAGTTTTCGCTGTTCAAATTCTCAAACTTTCGGTAGTAAGCGGCGCCAGTATCCGTAATGGTCCATGGTGCTGTCGATGGCTTTGAGTCTTTGTCGAGCTTCCAGTCGTTATCGCGGATCTTGTAGCCTTTCCATCCCTTCTTATGGACCCACCAATAGGCATCATTCGCAATTGCTATACATTGCTTGTTCAACATCTCGAATTTGGAACAGATGAACCTCTCAAAGAAAACCCTTTTTGACAAGGTCAAGTTTGCAGCAACACCACCCACGATCCAGTTGCCAGCCTTGCTTGGATTGTAAGGGACGCCGGGAAAGTCGCGACTCTCCGTCATCTCCTCGAAGATGAAAGAGTCAAGGCCAGCCCTAGTCGGAATCTTGTCTTTGAACTCGTTGGTTTGCGGCGAGTATGCTTGGGTTCTGCATCTCACAGCAGTGGGCGGGAATGAAGGAGCTGGCAAGTGTGCATTGGCAGCTGGATCTTCGACTTTGATGGTGTATCCAATGATCGAATATGGACCAGTGGCAAGCCATTGCATGTAGACGCCCATGTACGTCTTGAACATGTTCTGCGACGCGAATTTGAGATCCTGATTTTCCTCCAAGCCAGGGCATTTGCTACTCTCCCACACGACTTCTGCAGCCGCTGCTGCGCTAAAGCCCAAGATCAACTGGGAAGCTGAATATGATCCAGCTTTGAGCAAGGTGATTTGGTCTGCAATAACTGAGGGGATTGTGACAAGCTTCTTCAGGCCGAAAGTCGTTTTGAACGCAACAGACCATCCCTTGATGTCCTGTTTCTTCAGTTTGGCTTTCGGTCCAAAGCCACTCCAGTAATCGAAAGTTCCAGCACCAAAGTTTAGGTAGAAGAAGACGGACTCAGGATCTTCGGGCACGATCATCTGGACGCGAGGGACACCAAGAACAGCGGAGATCTCGCCATAGTCCGATATGGCATGTTTGAATTCGCGAAGACGTCTGTCCTTCTTGCGTGTCAAACTGTCGTCGAAACGTGCTATCAATACCTCGTTGATGCAATCTTCAGATATTGAAATGATCTGATCTACACCTTGTATCGAGGTCGTGTTGAGCCGTCGAGGAGCTGCCATGGCAGTTTCTGCCTGCAAGAGGCTTTGGTCGATCTCGGACATAATGATATGGATTTGTCGATCTGAGGGAGGGATATGAATGGACGAAGCTGTCCAGAAGGGTTCCGATGATGGTCATATGGAAAGTGTTCGACTTTCGACCTGTATTGACTCCATGAAGCTGAGCAGGGGGCTTGCCGAGCACGTGCACATGGCAATATTCATTTCAGCTTAGCCATATGTCTTTGGTCTAGAGTCGAGAATTGTCTATATTGGTTATTCGGTTGTGACCGACGGCATCTTGCAGAGATCGACAGACCCAGCGCGTTCGATCTTTGCGGAGAGGTCGAACTTGACTCACGTTACCGCAGACGATACCGGCTGCATTCCTGGAGAGGAGCGGTGTGCTCAGCTGAAGTTTTGTCTCCAATTCTTGGGAACAAAATCAGGACAATCTCCATTTGGACAGGCGTCGTCAACATTTGATAGTGTGCATCTTCAGCGTCTGTCAGTGCGCCACACGGAGCGGGCCGAGGCCGTTTTCAGCTGCCAGACTATCGATTCGATCAACTTTTGGATCTAGACCTCCCCAAAGCTTCGGATTCGACTTGATTGCGCAAGATTTCGTAGCTAGACATGTGGCGATGGGGACTATTCTGGTTCATCGGGACTGCAAGTTGCCAATTGGCATACAGATGCGATTTCGTAGGCCAATGCCTACGAGCTGTGCTGTCTTCCCTCATGGTATCGCACGAAGTGCTTCGAAAGCTACTTAACCAGATTGCTCGCAAGATCTCAAGAATTCTCGGCAAATCATCGAGGCCCTTCATATACGTTTCTAGATGGCGACCATCAGTTGCGACTCCGAGCTCTTGAGGCAGCCCTGGCAGGAAAAGGTCCTTGACGGAGCTCTTCATTTTCGAGCTGTCCACGATTACCTTTCCAGGCCTATTATATTTACCTTGCTCAGAGATGGCAAACTGCTTCTACTGGCACAAGACGACAAGGCGGAACTCAATGTCCTCGACCTTTCGAGACAATTTGGGCTGAAAGCTTCCGAGAAAGTCACCGCAATCGCTGTCAGTCAAGCCAAAAATTTGGACATCCATCTTACGTTCTCCACACGAAATGAGGACGCCAATATTCCGAGCAAACTTTGGGTGCTGCCCCCATTTTCTCCAGGTTCTTCAACATGGCTTGATGGTGTCAAGGACCTCTCACCTTACCAAGGTCCTCAATCTTCGGGCAATATAATCACCAAACTACTTCTCGTAAGTCTCTAGTTCCTAACTTCGCACCTATCACATGTGGCTAATTTGCATTTGCAGGGCAGCACAGAAAACAAGAGCGAATACCCCTTTCTAGCAGCTGTCGTCAACAGGCCTTGAGATACCAAGAAAGATGTTTTCAGAGTTGAAGTCAATGTTCCCACCAAAAATTGGGAATGGGCGACAGACCTGGAGTATCCTTTCAATATTGACAACATGGTAGACTTCTGTGTTGGTCGCATTCCAGCTGCTACAGGCATCTTTGGCCTGGAGAACACTTTCGGCAAACCAACATTGACTTTCGCTGGTATCTCGGGAAAAAGACCAGGACCCAGATCTCCATACAGGATCAATTTGCCGGTCGTCGCAAATCCAAAATCAATTGCAACAACTTTGGACGAGAACGGATTGACGAACGTGCTGGTCTGTGGTGATGGGATTCTGCACATTGCGTCTCAGAACTGTATGGATTCGGTTCCATCCGGCACCATGCAGCCAGCGACCATCACTCACGAGACCTTGCAAGGTATAAGCAAGATCGAAGTCGCACAACAAGGGCGAGATGTGGCTCTGTGGGCTTTGAATGGTGACAATAACCTAGTTGGATTGTCCAGTCAGCTGAAGGTCAACTACGACGGCTGTGATGAGCTCAGGGGGACGACTACGCCTGTTCCATTGATTCCAAATGGCGACGAGCTTCAGACTTACGATGCCATTGTCCAGCCAGACAGTCTCACACAACAGGTTGTTTGTTTGAAGCAGGATGGGACAATTTCATGGCTACAGCAGAACGGAGATACTAAACTAGTGAGTGAGGAGATGCACCAGAATGAGGCTTTTTCATGCTGACTTAAAACTTTGAAGTGGTCGGAGCAACCACTTCGAGTGACAGACCCCACAGATGTCGAGGATGTCAACATGTATTCTTGTCAGATTCGCATCCACAGCGAAACCAACAATACGAAGGATCCTATCTATGTGGAACTAAGCTCCTCCAGTCAAATTACATGTTTGGTCAATGGACGGCACGCAGCACTAGGCACATCGGCTGTAAAGTTCAAGATTGGCGATCGTGGCCTCATCAAACCCAACATTCGGGCTCCAGATCTTGTAGCTCCGACAATCACAGCTAAACTTCATGGATCTAGTCCAGTCTCCTTCAATCCCGCAACTAAAGCCATCGAGAAACTTTCCGAAAAAGCTGGTGCAGGCAAGCTCTCGGAAGCTCGCAACCCTGATGGTAGCCCGATATTTCCGAATGTCGATGATAAGACCAGCAATGCAATATCAGAAATCAGCAAGAAGTTCCTGGAAAAGACAGCCATTGCCCCGACACCGCAATTCATGGATAGCATGTTGTACACCAACTCCATTATGCAAGCTGCACAAATTCATGGGTTCTGGCAGTTCTGGCATGGCATCAGCTCGGGAATCGAAGCTATCAAGGATTTCTTCTATGAAGCAGGAGTTTTCATCGTCAAAACGGCAAAGAAAGTCTGGAAATTCGTCGTCGATACAGCGGAGCAAGCCCTAAGTGCACTTTCTGGTCTCTTCAAGCTTCTGGAAACTGCTATTGAAGACGCATTAGGATGGTTAGCAGAGAAGCTCGACTGGGAAAGCATCACAGACGTGGTGACTATTGTGAACGAGGCTTTCAATACAGGCTTGGATCTGACAAGAGAGCTGATCGGCGAAGGAGGGGACTGGATCGATGACATCTTCGAGAAGGTTGAGAGCGAAGTAGGCTCCTGGCATCTGCCTGCTGAAATGCCGGAGCAGCTGGCGAGCTTGAAGCCTGGTTTGAAGGATAAGGGTTCAAATGAGAAGTCTGTCACCAACAGTCCCGGGTTCAACTGGGTCACAAACACCATGGACAACACGCAGAAGCCAAATACAAAGACCACAGCCACCAAAACTGAGACGGACTTTACAAACGTGCTCGAGACGGTCTTTGACGAAATCATGAAACCGCTTTGGGAGACTCTCAAATGTACTTTCTCCAATATGTGGCAGGATTTCAAGAAGCTTTTTGATCCCAATGATCCACTTACTTGGCAGGACATACTCAAGAACATCGGTGTCGATGTGTTGCTCGGTATGATCCGAGCTGTCAGGAAGGCAGTCCATGGCCTCCTTGCTGTCTCATCGAAGTTCATCGCCTGGATCCAGACTATGATGAATAAGCCGATGGACGTTTGGATCATCAGTAAAGTCTATCTAAAAGTCAGCGGCCATCAGCTTACAATCATGGATCTGAGTGCTCTTCTTATTGCTGTCCCGACGGTATGGATTCTCAGGCTGGTACATGGAAAGAAACCTCGGGACTTTGAGCCAATTGCTGCACTTCTTGAGGACATCAAGAAGCGGAAATCTTCAGTCAGGACTCAGACAAGCATCGCGACGATGAAAACCCAGACGACTTCCAGCATCGTGTCAAGACAGCCAGCCTTCAGGCCGCAAAATGCATCAGTACTTGGCGGTGGACTACTACCTAGCCACTTCAACAGTCATAACACCCAGAACACAATGAAAGGTTCACGCGGCCTACACACAAATTCCATCGTCAAGAGTCCCGCTAAGACTCTCCCTGATCGAGACTGGGAGTCCAAAACCGGTTGGGAGAAGTTCATCGCTTGGGCAAAGTATTTCTGGCGAGCTGGATTCTTGCTTAAGACTATCGGCTCGGTTGTCTACACTAGTCTCGATTCCGTCAACACAGTAATAACATGGAAAGCAATTGGTAGTAGGGTGCCATTTGAGCACGATGTCGGTTGGAGGAGAGGCTCTGCTGTATACCTCTCGATTGTTACGGTGATTGCAGGAATACCAGTCAATAAAGTGAATAGGCCTGTAGACGCCATTGGAGGTCGCTTTTAGGTCTGGGGGATTACCGGTGCTATCAATATCTATAAAGCTGGATTATCAACTTTGATGAAACCGCCGCTAGCAGCATTGGCAGGCACCATTGATGCTCTCTTCTACGTCAAGATACTCATTGCGGAAGGTGGAATTGACTCAACAAACAAGACAGACTCAATCCTGGAAGCTTCCAATCGCCTCCTGGTCGACGCATGGGCTATTGGAAGTTGTATCAACGGTACCAGTGGTGGGTCAGAACCTTGGTCCTTTGGTATAACTTGCGGTGTTGGTGTCGTGATGAATTTGGAAGGCTTGGTGCTGGCGAATCAGCAGTACAGGTACTTTGTCGAGAATTGCTGGAAGGAGGAGTTCAATCCACCATCATTCGAAAGTTCACTCAATGGGTCTTTGATGTAGATTGGAGGATAGGCACAATAATGCTCATCAAGACTCGGACTTTAATGGTTGACATGGAATATGATGCAATCTACGTATGTCCCAGCTCAGCAAAAGTTGTGTTCACACCCTCAGTAATAACTTGCGGTCCGACCGCGTGCGAGCATCACTTCTTATTCACAGCTTCTCCTTGCCATACTCACTCGCCCAACTCATCATCAAACAACCCCGAACCTCTTCCCGTCAACCCAACCACTATTGATTACAACCGTCTGCCCAGCGTCCCACAATGTCTGTTCTCCATTCACATGCCAAAAGAGGTGGGACCCTGATTGATCTGATCCAAAGTGTTGCCAAATTTTGACTTCGGCTTCTTTGGTGGTTCTGGATTCTCTGTTGGCTGTGATGGCTTTCCAAATCCATCCAAACCAGGCACACCACTGGGACCGAGTGTCCATGGAGTCCCAGGCTCGGGTGGATTGAAGGGTTTAGGGAAAGGTTGCTCGTTGCCTGATGGGTTCCATGGCCTCGTGAAGGGATTTGATGTATTTTCGGTGCTTGGTTGTGATGGTCTGCCGAAGTTTCCAAGATTAAGGGGGCCAGATTTACCAAACGGATTATTCTGCCCTATCGCGTTCCGTGAGTCTTCATTTGTTGGTTGAGTTTGTGCAAACCCTCCTTAGTTCCCTGTTTCAGGCTGTCCGAAACCTCCTTGATTCGTTGGCCGGGTCTGTCGAAAGGCACCTGTCCCAAAACCTCCAAGCGTATTGCCCGTGTTCGTCGTTCCAAGGTTCTCCATCTGAGACGGGTTCGCATCAGGCGCTTCTGTCACTCCGCCAGGATTTTGATCTCCCCAAGTCACATTCTTCCCCTTCTTATTTACTTTTGGAGCTTGCTGGGTCGAAGGTCAGTCTCCTAACATGCCAAATAAGTTGTCATTGCTCGTGACCGGCATCTCAGGCAACGTCTTCATACTGTTGTTGCTTGCAAGCTTCGTCCTGGTGATTTTTGGACGTGGTATGTATACACCATTCATCTCCTTCTGCAGAAACTCTGTCACATTGATGCGGAAATTGGCTTTCTCTTCGTCCCTAAGTGGGGATGATAAGGGACGGCGTTCGTCTAGGATATCGAGGATGTTACGGATACAGTAAATACCACTGGATGCAGGTTCATTCTGCTGTGGGTTTAGTATCTTGCTGGGGGCAGAGGATGAGGGCCAATTGGAACTTACCTGCTTAGCACACCTATCATCAACCTCGAAGTGACACTGTCCCGAACCTTGCAGGAACCTTCCGAATACATTGAAGAAATTTCCCACTGAGCCTTTTGCCCTAGCAGGATTGGAGAAGGGCAGGGAGCTGCAGTACAGAGCGGATCGTTCTTTGAGGTCGATGTATGTGACGGACCATGTTCCTATAATCGAATTAGTACAGAGTGTAGATCTTCTCTACGTGAGTCATATCAGACTCAAAACACGATGTCAGGCAGGCTGAGAGCTACTCAGAATTGTGAAGTTCTCGAGTTGACAAGAATGATACGAGAGATTGGAAGTACGTACCACCACCCTCCTTCAACGTCATCGCTAGTCCGATCAAGGAATTCCCACCAGGGGTATTTTCTGTCAAGAATGCTGGAGGAGCAGCCGGAAACAGTTCCTTCTCCCAATATTCCAGCCAGCTGGGATCAACAAAGGTCACTGATGTTTCGTCGGTGAAGTTTCCATAGCTTGAACGGGTTAGCTTAGTATTTGTGAATTGAGTTTGAGTCGGAATGTATGTTGGGGAAGTAGTGGGATAAGTATATCGGAGTAGTGCATAATGCGAGTGAGAGAGCTAGAGAATGAAAAGGTTTCGATGACTTACTAGAGGATGATGTACCGCATGGCTTTGGCGGTGATCGGGCACTCAGCGTCCCTGGCGTTCACGATATCGGCGCGCGTGACAGGGAGGTGCAGGAAGGTGGAGAGGAATTTGGCGGGGAGTGATGCCATTGTAGCGGGACCAGCCGATGAGAGTGTATGTTTGAGAAAGAGTGTATGTAAACGGAAGAGTTTACGTGAACGGAAGAGTACGCAAGAAGAACTTCGAAGTTGTTCGCTCTGGAACTGGGAATATGGAGGAGAATGAATTGAATGAAGAAGTGGAAAAGTCAGATTTGCTGCGAGATCAATCAAGTTATGTGAAAGGGCCTTCATTCTGTTTTGAGCACAAAGACTTTCCTACTCCTGTTCACTGATTTGGAACAAAATTTTAGAACACAATAGGAAGCTTGGAGTGAATAATCATGGTCCACACAATACGAGGCGGACTTAGGCGAGGACGAAAAGTGAATATTCAGAAACTTCACGTTGCTTGAAGTTCACAATGTCTGGATTGGGATAAATTCGTTTCAATGTAGCGGTGATGATTGTGAAGAACCTTGAAATGGAAGCTCGAGACTGTTGTTGCAAAGTGAGATATTCTAGCTACCAAATAGTTTGTCTGTCTTGGGTACAAACTCAAAAAGATCTTTTTCTAACAGATTCACTTGAAATACCTCCAGATTCTGACCTGATGACAGTAATCATAGCTTTGTCACAGAACATATACGGAGAGTTGGTTGTATCCATTGAAGTACACAAAGCCGTTCTTTCAAACATGGTGTTGAAACTTGATGTCCTCACAGGTGACCGCAACCGGCATATTCCAAAACAATGAATGTTAAGCAAGAACAATGAATTGATATGAAAGAAATAGAGCCTCATGATAATTGAAGAGTACTATGTCTCATCTCATGATACGGAAGATCTGATAATATAGTGTCTAGAAATTCTATCACGTGCTCGCCATCGACGAGGGAGCCAGCAAATACTTTTCCTGCCATGGTGATGCCACGTTCCAATACATTCATCAAAACTCATATTAAACCCCTCTTTCATTTCCCCAGCCCATTCGGATGTCCTGGCGCCAAGTGACCCGGCACATAAGGAAACTCCTTCCTAAAATGCTCCGCAATCTGCTCCCTCGTCGCAACCCACACATCATCACCTCCCTTCTCTTTCACATACAGCATAAATTTCCTCAGATCTTCGCTTCTTCCTGGTTTACCCATGATTCGCGAATGCATCGGGATATTCATTAATTTGGGACTCCCGTCTTGCCCTTCGCGGTAGAGCATGTCGAAGGTAGATTTTAGATATTCCAGCCACGTAGTCCCGGTAAAGCCGGGGGACATGTAAAATTTGCCATCTGCAACTATATCAGCCACCGACCGAGCACAGTAGAAGGAGACAGGGAAGCATACCATTACAATCATAATTATAAGGAATAACCAATAACCCCTCCCTCTCCCCCTCCGGCAATTCCTTCTCCCAAGGTAAATCCACCCAATACGGCACATCATCATTAAAACAACTCTCACTCGAATACAACAACCTCCTCCCCATCTTCCTCATAACCTCCGGATACAACCCCTTAATATTAGGACTTGCCCTCCCGTAAAAATACCCCTTCGGAAACATGCCCGTCGTTCTCTCTAAACTCAACGCACATTCTTTAATATATTCACTTTCCTCCTCGACCGTCATCTCTCCGATATCTAACCACCTCAATCCATGCGCCGCGACTTCATGACCATCTCTTACCATAGCTTTTGCGAAGGTGGTATTTTTCTCCATAGCTTGCGCTATGGCCCAGGATGTGAAGTGCCAGTTCATTTCGCGGAATAGGCGGAGAATTCTCCATGCACCGCTGCGAGAGCCGTATTCATATTCGCTTTCGGCGCTAATGTGACGGTGTCCAGTGAGGTAGGTTGAGGATACTCCTTTTTCCCAGAGGTAAGGTTCAGAGTGAGCGTCGCCATTCAAGACTGTGCGTTCACCACCTTCTTCGTAGTTGAGGAGGAAGGAGAGGCAGATCTTTGCACCGTTGGGCCAGCGAGGGTTTAGGGAGTGTTCTCCGTAACCTGTAAAGGGTCATTGTTTAAGTGCATGCTGGGAGAGGTGAGATGGAGGTGGAAACTGCTTACCTTCAAGATCTCGTGGGATTTCGTAGCGGGGATCCGTAACGACCATGGTTGTGCTGGTGATTTGCCTGGAAAGTTGAGGCGAGTTGTTGGTATTTAGCTCCGTCTCTAGGATAGCAGCGAATGGGGAGATGGAGAAAGACGGCAAGGAGAAGAGGACGAAGAGAAATAAAATATGTTTCGAGCACAGGACTCAAATACACCCCACCTGTGTCACGACGTCAGTGTTAAGCTATATCAAGCTCATTGCCTGAAAGGTTCTGCTAATGTGGCAATTCGCCGGCAGTGCAATGAGGGATGTAAGATGTACTCGAGCAATTCAAGACGCTTCGGGATAAGGGAGGAGCTCCGAAGGTGGGGGGTCGGGATGATAAGGCTCCTTGATCACATTGACGATCTCCCGCCATGGCCGAAGTGCCGCTGAATTAACGTATAATTTGTCTGACTGTGCATTAAGAAGTGTGTATAAGATGAATATAACGTAGACAAGGATAGGAGATATGTACTGACATGTCGCTATCCGCCTGAAGATACCAAAGTGACGAGCACGGGAGAAGTGCTAAGAAGCAAAAGAAAGAAAGGTGGAAGAAGAGTAATGTGTAGTAATAATTTGTCAAAGTCGACGACCAAACTTTGCTATTAGTTCTGCATAACGTATATAGCATCTCGTCAGACCACGAATTATAAAAACAGGTTTAAGCTTTCATCACACCATGAATCGAATATGCTGCCCGCTCATGCGCATGCCTAGACAAATTCGCATGAAATCCCATCCATCACCCTAGCGCCTTTCCCATATGCGACCATGCACCAGCCAACAATCAACCCGAACCAAAATACTGAAAGTAAGACGTCGCTTCGTAGAATCATGTGCCTTGACGCTGCAAGAAGACAAATGTCGCATCTCCTGATGTTTGAGTTGTGCTGAAGTCAGATTCCGTCACGGCGGAATCATTAAAGGTTAGCCACCTCTTTCCATTAGCTGGTGGAGCTGGATTTCGAGCTGTGGTCCAGTAGTGACCCCCATTCAAGGTTGGTCCCATGTGCGAAATCACTGCCATCACATCGTATCGAAAACTGGGTTGAAAGTCAATTGAGAGCGTACTGACGTCGGCACCTTGGGTTGAGACGAATAGACGAGACAGGTCTATCGTTTCGGAGAAGGTTACTCGGGTCATGACCTTTGTTCCGCCTGTGGCAGCCGCGAATGCGAATCGATTGAGATTGATACATAGTATGTTCGGCATCCGTGCGATTTTGACGTTTCGGCGAGCCTGTACGTCATGATGGCAGATGGAGCATTTCAGTTCTGTTGGATCATTGACCCCACCATACGATGCAGCCATCAAGTCGAAAAGCGAAATAATTGGGGTATTGGGTTGGATGAGAATGTTCAAAAATGCATACGGCAGGTATACTCGAGTCTTGTAACTGCACCCAATCCTCGGACAAGCTGTTTCCTCTTGCACCATAGCTGTCATCTGCGTGGTGATGAACGATGCCGAGGACTGAAGATGTCGCTTCCACCCAGCTTGAGCAGCAACGATTTCCGGTTCGGCTCCACGTGCGAGAGTCTCTGCCTCAGGAACAATTCCTGGATTGATATCCCGTAGTGGGTTCAGTTCATCCTCAAGTATGTCAAGTAACCACAGAAAGAATTCTGAGGAATCATGCTGTCGTCCTGTGCCACCAAATGCATGGGTTCGAATCCTGTCGCTCTGAGCCGAGTTCGCACAATGAAGAGCGTTCACATATCCCTGCACAAGATTAGTGTACTGAAGCGGTCGTATCATGAGTGAGGTGGCTTACACGATAGGTCTTGGGAGATAAATAGTTGTACTGACCAGACCACATGTGAGTTAACAGGTTGCCGAGACTCTTTGTCATCAACTGCCCAGGAGGGTATGCTTCTCCTGACTTGGCTGGGATTCGCACGGGGTCGGAATTAAATTGGATTAGGAACCGTCGTAGAAGGGGAGAAGCACTGATTCCTTGAATGGCCGCATTCATGTAACAAAGGGTGCCTGAAGGGTTTTCCAGCCCAGTATTACCTGGTGGAACCACCTGAGGGCTAATGGTGTTCTGAGCTGCATGGGCATAGTGAATGGTGGGAACCTTTTCATTAATGCCGCTTGATCTTTGTCGAGGCAGTGCTGGAGCTGGTCGTGCTGGTGGGCGCGGCATAACATTATCCAGCTCATGTTGTAACTTCCTGGCAGGAGTTGCAACTGACGAGACCATTGACTCTTGCACGGATGGCAACTCGGGAAATCGGCGAAAGAAATCTTCCTGTGTTCTTGCATATACAAGTTCGCTTGTGGCGGGTGTATACGACGTAGTTGTGCCTGTGATTGAACTGTCTGCTTGGACGGCTTCTTCCCAACGCTTTTCTTCTTCCTTTGACTTGAGGCGCGATGGTCGCACTCTCCGTCGTGATAGAGTTGTGGTATCCGGCCGCTGCAGTCTCTTATTAGAGCCTTTGCCAAGCGACGCAACGCCAACATTACTGCTATTGCTAGATGATTTCAAGGAGTTAGGACCTAGTAAGTCTGTCCACGCATCTAAACCACCAGAAAGCAGTACGGGAGGACGATTCAGACGTCTTTCATAACCATAATCGTAAACAGCGGCGGCAAAGTCGCGAAGAACGCTATCGCTGTCTTTGCCGAGACTCGTGCTCTTGATTGATGTCGAATCTTGATCGTAGAAAACAACCAGATCAAACTCTTGTCTTCTCTCAAACAGTTCCTGCTCATAGTTTGGAGCTATGATCATACTATCTTCAAGTTCATCACCAGAAATACCAGTTCGGAGTGTGATGGGCTCCACACAAATGATAGACTGCGCCATAATGTGACCATTTTCGAAGTCCTCACGGCTACGGACATCAACAAGCAAGATTTTAAGATTTTGTTGCCCTTGTCCCAGATATCCCATCAATTCTTCTGCAGTTATGCTATTAGATTCGGGGAGAGGAGTTTTCTTCTTGGGGGGCTCATGAGCAACGAGATCATTGCTTGAATGCGTGGGGCTTGCGAAGTATCCAGACCGGTTCTCAAAGAGGTACGGTGATGGCCCAACAGTTGAGATTGGTGGAGCTACATTCTTCCCACCGTTTGACATGAATGAAGAAGACTTCCTGGATACACTAGAAGGGAGATTCACAGTATCCGGATTTTCGATAGCACGTAACGGACTCTGGTGTATAGCATCCGGAGCTCGTGGCATGCCTGGGATCTGAACATCGAGAGGTATCTTGGTATGCCGTGGTTGAGTGTTGGGCACCGAGGGCAACTCCCGTGGCCCAAGCGGTCTGACCGAGCTCGACCTGTTCTCTGGCTTTGGGGAAGAACTGGGACTCGGTTCTGGTAAGCCAGAGATTAAGATTGGTCGTGTTTTGATGCGTGGATCCTGTATAGAATTGGGGTTCTGCAGGCGTGCAAATCTGGAGGCGAGGTCAGATACATTCTTGCTCCCAGTGGAAGGTGCAATAGATTTTCCGTGGAGTGCGTCTGGTTTGGGCTGTATTGGAGGAGCAAACTTCTTTTGCGAAGTCGGCTCAGCATGGCCATTCGTCTGATGGCCAATCGCTGAATGTGTATGTATAGCTTCTGTTCCATTCAAACTCGCGCTTGTCGTGGCGCCGCTCTCTCTTGGTGATCGCACACCACTTCGCGCATTGTTTTCTTTGATGATTTCCTTGACCTCGGCAAATTTGTCGTGCTGTAAATTGATCCTCTTCTTTAGACCAGTGTACAGACGATGCAGTTCCCCTCGGTCGAGCTGCAAGGAAGGATAGTCCTTATGACGAGGCACAATTTCGACCGCGATTATGGTAGCCCGCACGTATTCCTGGAGAGCCATCTCTGGCCGCCGAAAGTCGAGATCTGTATCTGCTTTCTTTGCTAACTCTTCCCCTTTCAATAAAACCGTTCTCATAGGGTTATTGATGCCCACATCTGGTCTGGCAGATGTCAGGTCGTCAAGATGTGGGAATACACGATTTATTCCTCGCAGACCTTCGAGGCCGCTTGGTTTGATATCGTTCGACGGCATACTGATAGGTCGTGCACCGTCTGTTGGAAAAGCTCGAGTATGGTGGCTGCCCGCTGCCACAGGACTCATTGTGGCGTCGAAGGCTCTAGTGCATATCGTGGAGCAGTGCCTATCGTGGAGCAGTGCCTATCGTTGTTATATGAGTTGTATACTGAAGGATCGCGTGTATCTCTGGCGTTGTGTTGCTTAGAAAGGACCAAGGTGGTTCGAGGTAGGTCGTTAAAGAGACGTCTCGAGGACAAGAGGCAAACGTTTGTGTGTCGTGAAAGTGTCCGAACTAGAATTGGTGGATACGCCGCATTATGAAGGACTATGGGAGATAGGGGCCTCGCAGTCGCGAGCGAGCGAGGAGGGCGAAGTTGTTGTCTTTGTTGTAACGTCGCGTCACCAAGTACATTCCACACAATGCAGGTCGGATTTCATTCCACATCAACCATAATCGAGAATCAGCCTCGTCATTCAGCGTCGCGCTAAGCAAGGCTGTCCCCATCAAGGTTACGTAAGCCACTCCTCCATCAGCTCCAAAGCTCGATGCCTATTCCCAGCTTCAACACCAACCCACTTCACAAATTTTCATCTTCTCCGCCTCAGCACCCGAACCGCGAAGTTTCGATACTAGTTCCGCTGCTCAGCTTCCGTATCCTGCAGTCGACTCCTATTCCCGTCCGCCACCCACGAAGCACGAATTGCGCAGGTAGCATACAACTTGGGTCATCCCCAACGTACCGTTCTTTGCCGTTCTAGCAACATCTGTGCCGATTCAGATAGCCACGAGTACCTGGCGGCATCGGATAGGTTATTGAAAACATGATGGCGGGCTGGTTCGCATCCTCGTCGCAGATTGACCAGCAGGTCGAGGAGGCCACCAAAGATTCGCTGTAAGGAACCATAGCCTTACAGCTTAGCAGACATTCTAACCACAAGCAGAGAGAACATTGCGCTCAATCTCGAGATATCTGATGTCATCCGATCAAAGACGGTGGGCTCGAAGGAGGCGATGCGCTCATTGAAGAAGCGGATAGGAAACAAGAATCCCAATATACAGCTGGGTGCTCTTAATGTTAGTCCTGCACATACACTTTGGCAGGTTCAAGAGCTGACTCTTTATAGCTCACGGATACTTGTGTGAAGAATGGCGGATCACATTTCCTCGTCGAGATCGCCTCGCGCGAGTTCATGGACAACCTTGTTTCCCTCCTCAAGGCTTATGGCGGGGCTGCAGTAAATGAGGAGGTCAAGGCGAAGATTTTGGACCTCATACAGACCTGGGCGAGTGCATCAGAGGGGCAATACGAGTTGTCATATATCGGCGAGACATACAGAAGTCTACAGCGGGACGGATTTCACTTTCCGCCAAAGGTCGAGATATCTAAAAGCATGCTGCTCAGTAATGCTGTACGTTGTTCTGTGCTCCTTTCATATGCGTTCCACTGACTCCCCTCTAGCCCCCAGAATGGACCGATTCAGATGTTTGCATGCGTTGCAGAACTGCCTTCAGCTTCACGAATCGAAAGCATCATTGCCGAAATTGCGGGAACGTCTTCGACCAACAATGCTCCAGCAAAGTCCTTCCCCTTCCACATCTGGGCATTGTACAGCCTGTTCGTGTCGACGATGGATGTTATATCAAGTTGACAGATAAATCATCGAAAGGTGGATCTTTCTCCACTGACCGTTCGCCGACGTATAGGCAACATCGGCCACAAAGCGCTATGCAGCCTCGAAGTGCGCGTGTTGATGAGGGGTTCGACGAGGACTTGAAGAAGGCATTGGCGATGAGCTTAGAGGAAGTTAATAGACATGCTGGGGCGGGATACGTTCCACAAGCGAAGATCCAGCCTTCTGCGGCGCCAGCAACCACGAATGGAACCTCAAAAGCGGCAAGCAAACCAGCAGAGGAAGAGGATGATGATCTGAAGGCTGCGATTGCTGCTTCTCTTGCAGATATGGAGGAACAAAAGAAAAAACACGCAGCTACAATCAAGGAGCAAGCGTCTAACGGCAGCTCGACAACAGCAGGGCCGGTAGCCTTACCCAAGAATGACTACGAATTGACACCAGTTGAGGCAGAGAATATCAATCTGTTTTCCACTCTAGTCGATCGGCTGCAGACTCAACCACCAGGAACCATTCTTCGAGAGCCGCAGATTCAGGAGCTGTATGAGAGCATTGGAAAGCTTAGACCTAAGCTTGCTCGAACCTATGGAGAAACGATGAGCAAACACGGTAAGATCATTGGATCCCATTGAACCTTGCTCTCTAATGTTTATAGATGCATTGCTTGATTTGCATGCCAAACTCTCAACTGTTGTCCGATACTATGACCGTATGCTGGAGGAGCGTCTATCGAACACGTACAATCAGCACAACCTTGGTGGATACAAACTACCGCCCCACAGACCTGCCTCGACAATGTACCCATCTATTGCTGCGAATGTGGTAGGCCCAGGTGGCGCGGAAAGCTTCTACACTGGGATTCCTCAACAGGAGCCATATGCACGACCTCAGTCAACATACTCGTATCCTCAGCAACAACCACCCCAGCAGTATGCACAATATGATCAACGTGCTTCCGTTGCAAGTCCGGCATACCACAATCCAGAACAACGTAGCGACAGCTATCAATACCCACCTCAGCAACAACCTCCACAAGCTCAAGCGCCACCAAGCTGGCAGGCACAAGAGACATCGGCCACATCATATGCTCCCCCAGCTCAAATGTATCCGTCACAGCCTCCATCAGAGCAGACCCAGGCTCACCAGCAAGCTCCACCTCCCATGAACGCTCCGTCACAACCACCAGTTAGTTACGCTCCCTTCGAGCCAGCGGCCACTCCTTCAGCCGATCCGAACGCCGCTTTTTACTATGGCTCTGGCGCTCCGCCACAAGCGGCTCCAGAATCAAATCAAACACAATACCCCACAACCCAACAATCACCGCAACAGTACCACAACGCAGCTGCTCAACCTGTTTCACCTTTGCAACCTACTCAACAGCCTCAGAACAATCAGGAGCAATATGCTCCTCTTCAACAAAAAGTAGAGCCTCCTCCACAGGCACAGGCACCTCCATCACAACAATACGCACCTCCCCCACAACAACATCAACAAACCCCTTATTGGCAAACACAACACCAAGCACCCGCTCCGCAGCCTTGGCAAAATCCAGCATCTACTTACAATGGCTATACGCAAGACTCATTTCCTGCAGCCCCTCAACATACATTGCAACCGAAGGTGGAGGAGGCTTTGATTGAACTTTAGTGAACGAAGAAGTTGCATGGAAGCGTGGCGTTTTGGGAGTTATTTCGAAATTGTAATCTTACAGATCTCAGGATATGGCATGGATACGGGTGAGATAGGAACAGGTCATTGCTCACTTGTATCATTCTAGCGAGAGCGATCTTAGGGTGACTGGTTGGCAATCCAGCGTAGATTATCGCATTGAGCAATATACATCTCGTTGTGAATGTCCTTGCACCGAAGGCTTCACTTGGTTGTGATACTTTTAATTCAATTGCCCTGTGGTTGTTTTCTCATATTATTGCGCCAATTGGGTCAGATATCATAGTAGATCAGGTAATGTCCATTTATCTGCAAGAAGAATGTGAATACAGAAGAAACGTGGCGCTGAAGATGAAACGATGCGGCTTCCGTTTCCGCTTCAGCTTGCTTACGCTAGTCTCAAAATGATTGGTCCTTGTAAACCTTAAATTTCGCGGCGGATGACGATGCGATCGATATCTATCCGGACTGAAAGATTGATTTCGACACCACTTCTTTATTTCCCACGACCGTCAAGCCAGCTGAAACTCATACAAAGCATATTCGAGGATTTCGTAACTAAACAAGCTTCTAGAACACAGAGCAAGCACTTCAATATGTCGCGGCATCAGGCGTACCGAAACCTAGATCTAGACGATCTGTTGGATGATTTCGATGGCGGAGAAGACTACGATAACGATGGCCTTGGAGATGGGGCAGAGGGTACGCCAGAACATCTTCCTGTATCTGTATCATCTGCTGATATGTCTCAATATAGAACTCAGCGAAGAAGATCAAGGTCGCTACCCCGCCACATCTACCCCTCCACCCCACCTCTCAGACAGCTCGAACAACAACTTACAAGCAGCAGAGAATATGCGAGTAGGAACTATAGCTATCCGAGCAGAACTATCACCAGAGGCCAGCCATATTACCGACAAGCAGATACGAGAGGCTCTGTGGCACTACTACTACGATATCGAAAAGTCGGTCACCTACCTCGAAAGTACAATAGCACCGAAACCGAAGGCACAGAAAAAAGCAAAGGCACAAGAAGCGAAGAAAGCACATGGTGGGTTGTTTTCTATTTTGTATGACGGTGCTACCTCTGGTGGTGCTGAAGATATGTTTGCTGCCACCTGGCCTACGTCGAAGACCGGATTGGAAGGATATAGGCTGATGAGCGATGAAGAGGAAGAGGTCTGCTCAAAGCCATTTTCTTTCACGGAGTTCTTCAAGGATACGCCCTGGCTCAACATACCGATCGAACGACAAGCTATATTTATACCACCACTCTTACCTCGAGGCGGACTGCTAGGAGGTTCGTCTGATGGAGCACCAAAGATGTCGAAACTACAAGCACTGGCGGCGGCGAGAAAGAGGAAAGCTTTGGAACAGAAGTCAAGTAATACGGAAGTCGAACAGCCTATGGCGAAATTATCACTAGGCCAGAGGCATTCAGCGCATAAGTCTGCAGAAAAGACCATGATAGACTCGACACCTGCTACGAAATCAATCCCCAGAGGCTTTCCTATCCGGAAGCGAAAAGACTCCAATCCCCACGAGAAACCTCCAGCGCCTACCAACCCCGAACAAGAAGAAAGCCCTGATGTTCAGATGGACGACGTACCACTGGACCAAGCCGAACCATCCGCCTTTGCCAGCACCATGTTCGGCAACACATCCTCATCGCCACCCAGACGCTTCAGCCTCTTCTCACTTCCATATACTGCCGCGACCACTGCCTCACCATCTGCTGACCCGTTTGCAGGACCTAGTCCAGATGACGTTGTCATTGCAGCGCAGTCGAAAGGTTCGACGAACTCTGTTCGCCCGAAGAAGTGAGACTAATCATGTAGTAGCAGGTGGAAAGGGTGGCAAAGGCCCTCCTAAGACTAATGCCCAGAAACGAGTCGATCAGATTGCGAATGGTGTAGAGGCTATGAAAGTGGATGATACTCCAAGGGCGAAGAGTAAAAATCTTGATGTATTGGCCGAGTTCAAAAAGACAAAAGCAAAGAATGCGGCAAATTTTGTTGTCATTGGTGAGTAGTTTTGCAGTTAGATAGAATTGATTCTAACATTTTCTAGGCCACGTCGATGCAGGCAAAAGTACTTTGATGGGTCGCTTACTGTATGACCTGAATGTGGTGGACCAGCGGACAATAGATCGGTACAAGAAAGAGGCTGAGAGTATGGGCAAGTCATCATTTGCCCTTGCTTGGGTTCTTGATCAAGGGTCGGAGGAAAGATCACGTGGTGTTACCATCGATATCGCCATGAACAAATTCGAAACGGACAAGACAGCTTTCACTATTCTCGATGCTCCTGGGCATCGGGACTTCATCCCGAATATGATTGCTGGGGCTGCCCAGGCAGACTTTGCAGTGCTGGTCATTGATGCGAGCACCGGATCATTCGAATCAGGACTGAAGGGACAGACAAAGGAGCACGCACTTCTTGTGAGAAGTATGGGCGTGCAACGTATGATCATTGCAGTCAACAAGCTTGATACAGTTGATTGGTCGGAAGAACGGTTCACAGAGATCCAAAACCAGGTCTCCGGCTTCCTCACCACTGCTGGATTTCAGACCAAGAACATCTCTTTCATCCCTTGTTCTGGTCTTTTAGGAGATAATATTGCTCGCCACTCTACCGAGTCCGCGGCATCTTGGTACACAGGACCAACTCTAGTTGAGGAACTTGACAACTCGGAACCCATAGCCCGAGCACTCGACAAACCTCTTCGCTTGACGATAGGCGACATCTTCCGTGGCGGAGTTCAGAATCCTCTCTCAATAAGTGGCCGCATCGAATCCGGATCTCTTCAAGTAGGCGATGCTCTTCTCGCGCAACCAGCTGGCCAAAAATGCTTCATCAAAGCTCTTGAAATTGACCAAGAGACCATGGACTGGGCTGTAGCTGGCCAGAACGTCGTGGTCCATCTTTCTGGCATCGAAGAACAATACCTCAAGATCGGAGACGTCCTTTCAAGCCCTTCATCTCCTATACAAAACATCAAACAATTCACAGCAAAGGTTCTCGCGTTCGAGTTCTTGACACCTATGCAGGTGGATGTTCACAGAGGACGTCTCCACGCACCGGGCAGGATCAAGGAGATTGTTGCCGTACTCGACAAAGCAACTGGGCAGCCCGTTGGTGGGAAGAAGAAGGTGAAGATTGTGAAGCCTAGTCAGATTGTTAGAGTGGTTGTGGAGTTGGATGTTGGGGTGGGACAGGGGGTACCGTTGGAGGCGCCAGCTAGAGTGGTGTTGAGGAGTAACGGGGAGACTGTTGCTGCTGGGTTGTTGGAGTAAAAGTTATGGATTGCATGAATGGGTGGCATAGCGTTGCATTGCGGGCATGGATGGCATCATGGCGATTTGAAGATGGCATGTTCTTGCATTTGTTCTTGCAAAAAGATATTTCGAAGGGAGAGTCATTGCTTAGAGATAGATACCGTGGATGAAAGAAATGAATTGTCTAGATTTCAACCGTCCCTTCACACCAGCGTGCGAAGTCGGATTCAGTGTAGGGTTTCAAGTCTCCTTTCAATGTCCAAAATAATCTGATCAAAAAGTAAGGCAACAGATATATATCTGTGATATGTGAGCCCGAAGTTTTGGTAGCATCTTCATTGCAGATATTCCAGCGAGGCTCTACTCGTGACTGATTTATGTGACAGCAGACACGAACGTCGCAGCTGTATTCCGATTTTGGCATGGCTTGAACCCACAAATTTAAGCTTACTGAGTCATAGTCGGATCTTCAGCCTTCTTGACTTAGCTTAGCGTATCACATTGCTTGTTTGATTGGCTCCGACTAAGAGATTTTTTGCATATGCTAGTATCAAGTCGGTTTTAGTGGCCAGGCCCCCTTAACTAAGGAGGCTTCGGCAGTCTGAAGCTAGGCTACGGCTGTCTACAACCCCGTACCGAGGACTAGCTGAAGCTTCACAGCTTCGGATTACTGGTTTCGGCAACACTGAATAGTTGTGATCGACGACGTTAGCCGAGAACATTATGTCAAATGGCCCTAGGATATACGGGTGTGGAGGGATTATGCTCCTTGACTTCCTCCCAGTCGAACGGACATTCTGCTGTCTTTCTCTTTTCCTGGCCTTTCTTACTATTCATCTCAGTCCTGACTATCTCCATGTAATTTTCATCCTTCAATTTCCGTTCTTGTTTGAAACTCTAGTCGAGTGGTCTCTGAACGAAGGACGCCTGCCTATGGGCCAATTTCACTCTCACTGAAGCAACATTCATGCCACATCATTATCAACCCATCAACATGTCGAAGGACTATAGCACCTTGGAAGTCGCACATCAGCAGACACAGATGGCATATTCTCCACAGCCTCATCCCGACAAGATACCTACATCATCATCCCAGCAACCCCAACCTGAAAAGATTCCACTCCCATCATCACTGCCCCCTGATTATGCAGGAATGGAAGTGAGACCAAGCACAGAACTACCACAAGTGGCGTACAATGAGACGAGCCCATCTCCAGAATCCGCATTTGCACATGAAGGCGCGCATGAAGGCGCAAAGGAGGACGCCATATTCTCAGGAGGATCGACCGACAAGGAAGCCACAGCAGCGACACCGCCCGACTTCTGGAGACGGCGGAAATGGTGGATCATAGGGGTAATAGTACTTATTATATGTATTATAATCGGGGTTGTTGGTGCAGTAGTTGGTACACGACCAGGCTCGAGCAAGATCAACAATTCTGGTATCATTACGAACTTAAACCCCTCAAATTCGAGCTCTACGTCAACCTCAGCGCAGGAGATTAGTATTGCATCGATCGGATACACGTCCGGCAATGACCGGCAAAGGATATACACTATCGGGAAGTCGGGAGAGATTCTAGACGGATTGTACCAGAACGATCAGTGGTCATTTACGGGATTGAATATTATTGCTGGAAATAAAACAGCTATAGCAGTAGCCATTACCGATCCAGAGTTCAATCAGACAATCCACATGATCTACATAGATCCAGACAATGTTCTTCAATCCGCACAATGGAGAGACACCACCAAATCGTGGTCCATTGGTAGTGTAAGTGCTCTCAACTCGCGCCTTTCAAAACACCATCAACTAATCTCTCCAAAAGCTCGGCATCCAACGCTACATCGCAGGTCCAGGGACAAACCTCGCCGTCACAGTCGACAGCTGCATCTACGGTTGTCCCAACAAACCCATCCTCGCATACCAAGACCGCATCGGCGACGTCTACATCGCAAACTTCTCCTCCACAGCAACAAACTCCACCTCCTCCTGGTCATCCACCAAACTCGATATCTCAGCTCAGCAAGGCACCTCCCTCGCTATGCAAAGCACAGCTACCAATGGGTCCGCTGATACCATAAATCTGTATTACCAATCCGCAAACGGGACATTGGCACAAGCATCCTGGGGCCGCAATACCTGGACCACAGAAGCCCATCTATTCCGCCAAATCCCCACCGGAGCTCAAATCTCCGCTTCAGCAACGAACCAGGAGAATGGCACAGATGCATATATCCAACTCCTTTCTCTCGACGAATCTGGTGTCGCGGTCGATACGTATAACACCTCGAGCGGGATTTGGTTGGAGACTACTCACCCCGATAGCATGAGTAATCAGACGGGAACGAATATTACGTATCAGACGGTTAGTATAAATAAGATGGGCAGCACGTTCGTGGTTGCGGAGAAGGAGGGGAGTGCGTTTAGTAGCCAGATTATGGTGTGGCAGGTTAGTGAGAGTGAGAGTGGGGTGGAGGGGATGAGGTGGACGTACAATGGGACGGTGCCGATTGGGAATGATTGGGGGAGTTCGTGATATGTGGGAGGTTTACTTTGGGAATTCGGATGCTAAAACATCATTTAAATGCGAGAATAATCGAGAATAATGTAGAATACAGTATCAAACTTTCTAGGTATGTCGAGTCCACATGGGAGGGCTTGCAAGTGATCACAACGAAGCAAGCCAGCTTTCGAATCAAGCGCTTGCGTATCATGACACCGAGTTTCCACATATTAAGATTGCAGATTGCAAACCCGGATCAAGGGTGTGGAGAGCCCTTGAATTCTTTTTATAGGATGAACCATTGTCAGTACTTCGCTTAACTCCTGACAGTGTAAAAAGTGACTTGTATGATTAAGCGTACTGTGGCAGAAAGGAAAAATAACAAAGCCACCTCTTGCTTTGTTTGTCGAAGAACTTCTTTGAAAGTGTCACATATTTAGTTGGTAGCTCGTGGATGTAATTTACATGGCCTCAAAGATAAACTTCATCAGTTCCTGAAGATTCTCTTTCCTCTCTTTCGTGGTACATAGGTAGTCTTCCCATGACTCCCAACAAACTTTTGATCAATTGTGCTCCTTCAATGAACTTATCATTCTGATGGTATGTTTTACACTGGGCTGCTCTTTCATCTGCTGATCATGCTTCACATGTGAGGTGCGGAACTTTCCATTGATGCATAAAATTTCTGTAAAAATGCTGACACAAAGCAACTAAGAGAAATGAAAGAAGACAGGATGCCATACTGAAGATATAAGACCTCAGCTACCAGCAAAAGGTTGATCCTGACCACGATCATTCACTCCGTTGCGGAGTAGTAGCGACCATGACAACACTTGCCGCCTTTAACGCTATGCCATCCAACATACGGCCGTCTGTCAATAGAATTATCGTTCCAGCCATCCAAACCTTCCTCCAGACATGCACTCTCGATCCTGCGATGGGCACAGATCTCCAACCTCACGGCCCCAATGATACGTACGGCACAATCTTGCTACCACTATGGGAGCGGAACGCCACCATGAACTCCAACAAACCGAACTGGGCTGCCTTCAACACCTTCCTCGATACCATCGCCATCATCATGTTTCCTAATGCCACTGTAGCAGAGACCATGCTACCAGAGCTGTGTAGCGCTTCCATGGCTGCCTTCCAAACCCACTTCGCGACCATTCCTGCAAGCCAGCAAATCAGTCCACGACTTTCGTCAAATTGCTTCAAGTCCTTCCGACTCAGTGCAAACCTCGCCCTCTTTCCCCCAATCCTGATGACGACAACTCATCCAAGCCCTCATGTGATGATCTCTGTGGCAGGAAGCTTTACGGGAGGGGACACTCTGACCTATATGTCGGACTCAGTCCAGAGATTCAGGGTGCTTCCTGGAGGTGTGTTCGGAATGAACACGGCATTACCTTTGGGTAGTATGCCATTTCAGGGGACAAGATATCAGTTGGAGTTCTTCCTGGCAGAGTAAATGGGCACCTGAGCTTGTCCGACTTTTGTGCGATATTCGCGGACTGTTGAAAGTTGAAGATTTTGAGGGTTAGGGGTTTTGAGAGCTGATGGTCTTGTCAGTTGAGTATTCCGAGAGTTTAAAATTGCGCAGCATATTCTGTAAAATAGCAATGAGCTTAGAAATGGGGAACTGGGATTGAAACGTGGTGGTAAGAGAATCCTGAATCAAACTACTGACGATGTTGAACAATGCCCTTTTTGGGAAGCAGATATCAAATTGAGCTTCTCTCTTCCAATTCACTCTCACTTTTTGAAATGGTGTTTATTTTAAGATGTTCCGAGATGACCAGAGACACCTGTAATGACAGGAAGGTCACCGCAGGAGTAGGCCTACGCAGGAGATCGCCTCAAATACTTAGTACCTTTCCAATTGAAGGTATGGTACCCATTAGACTGCTCCAGCCTCTTAGTCTACATCGTTGAAACAGTAAATGATTGTAAAGGTCATACACTTTTCGAGGCTCAACCGAAGCAACGTGCGCTAAGCTCGGTCTGCTGAATCCTCCTTAACCCGCATATCGAAAGTCAACATCCAATTTTTGTGCTGGTGCATTTCAAAGACCGGGAATGAGCCATCTGCATGGGACCTTACAAGTGGTCATGACGCTCACACAATAATATGAAAGCTCGTCATCTTATTGTCAATGTACACCTCGAGAGGCGCGTTGCCTCGCTTAACATCTTGGCGCGTCCCCCTTTCATTGTTGACTTGGGGACAGTGAATATCTGCGAAAGAATAGCCATAAACAAAAATACATGAAGAGCTCTGGATATTTATAAGATTTACGAGTGATGCTATGATACGGTCGTGATATCTGTACAGCATGATGTTTTCAAGTGTTTTAGCAATATCACTTCGTATGCTACGGCAGAGTTGGATATGATCTATGAAATTGCAAAGACCAAATTTATGATGTATGAAAAAGAATTTCTCTACATCACTGCTCGCTTGTCGCCACTTGTACCGCAAGTATTGAAGTTGGTTGCCTAAGGTTGTGGACCAAGGCCATAGGCAGGTGTTCGTGGAGGAAATCACACGGAAATGAAATTGGCCAATCAGAATCGCAGTATAAACGAAGCAGCTATGCTAGTAGAAATGATTTTTTATTGTTTCTTCTGGCGGAACGGGTCTAGCGCTGCTTTCAAGTGTGTGATTTCGCGAAAGGCTGGGAGGCTGAGTGAGGCATATTACAGAGCCTTCTTGCCCCCAGAACGTTCCTCACAACAACAACAACAACAACAACAACAACATCAGCAACACAAACACGAAACGACATTATCAACAACTCTCTGCACACTACAGACTCTCTTGTCTTCACTTCATCGTCACCATACTTCAACTCTCGGCATCTATACTGGGCACAACGCGTCCTTCTCTCTGCTGGGCAAAGAACTCGCCAGTCTGAAAATTCGCTGACTGCCTGGTCGACGAGCGCGTCGTCGCGCTTTTTCCCAATACTGAGGCGACGGCGCACTTTCTCATCTGACTATTCAAGTAAGTATCATCCTTTCATACCGTTTTGTCACGTTCCAAAGTACCCTTCCGATACTCATTAGTTGAGTATAAAGAACATGGATTCAGATGTCCTGATGGGACCACACCATCAGGCATTTGCGCCGTGCAAACGAAACCTTATGAGCGGTTCGGCCTGGCCCATATGCTTCGCTATTCGTTAGCGTACGCTTTTACACCATGCAATCGACGACCGAGTCATCTGATCCGTAAAAGTACCATGTTCGGGGCGCCAGGTGGGAGAGTCAGGGTATCAGACTGGGTTGAGACCTACAGCGGGGATGAGCACGTAGCTGGCTGAGGTGAAGACTTGTAGTCGGCCTCCTGGTGTTTATGGTTGCGGTGTTTTCCTCGTTGGGGATTTCCGTTGTTCCTCTTTTGTTTATGTCAGCTTGCTAACTGTCAAATACTCAGATACTTGAGCGCGGGGTGCAGGGAACACCCACCCTGGCCCCGAAAAGTAAGTATACACCCTTTCTTGCTTGCTAATCAGTGTAGGGCGCTTACAATGGTCTACCTTCCCGCGGTGTTGAGTGTTAGTATCCAAGTGGAGAACTAAAGACCTCATTCCTTTCTCACATGATCCCAATTGGTAAGTTCCCAACCCCTTCACATCATCCCCTGATACCTTGCTGACTTTTGTATACATCATCTTGCAGCTTTTAAGCTGAACTATGAGTCGGTGGATATCAGATTTGACTGGCGTTTCCCTGGAGCGGAATCGAGTCGAGGCAGGTGAACTGCGATGTACAACATTCGTAGATTTCTTTATCGGATAGTGAGTGTATCAGCTCCATGGAGCATAGTTGCTCAAAACTTCTGGTACCGGAAATTACAATAAAAAAATGTCCATTGTTGTGCTTGATATATGGCCCAACGCGTCATGCATAATTCAGGTGAAATTTATGAAAACATACAGGAGAGCAAGAGAGCGGCGCCAAAATATATGTGCATTAGTTTACTTATGATTGCAAGCACTATAACAAAAAGACAACTGACTCGAGACGCCGTCCACCCCTAATCTATGGACTATGTTACATCTGGAAACAGAGCTGTACAGATGTTAGCTTTGAAGTGTTCTTGTTCTCTGAATATAAGGAGCATAGTTTACTTACAAAGCGCCATGAAAATGCACCTCTTTTCCACCATTGCGGGCATATCATGCAAAACATGGCTCTGCCATTGGTTTCACCCAGAAGACTTTGCCATTCGTCCAGCGTCCTGGTCCAAAGAACTGAGCCTCAGCCTTCAATGGTCTTAGCTAGCCTAACAGCCTCCTCGTCGGAATACTCAAGATACTGAACAAATACGGCTGCATACCATTCCTGGCATTGTGCCTGAGTCCATTTCCACTGCGGAGTATCATCTGCTTTGATTGATCGAGGAGCTCGATTCGCTGACTTGTGCTTCGGGTTCTCACGGTCGGATGACATGTCCTGGTATGGAGGTGGTGACATGGAATTTTCTCGAGCTTCGGACTTGCGTCTCAAGTTTCGCATATACGACGTCAAAACCATGTCCGCCGTGCTTGCTTCCGATGAATGTATTAACCCAATTGCTTGTTCTTTGTTGATATCGTGTCAGACTGTTCGGGCAGTTGGAATTCCTCTGCGACAATCAAGGTGTAAGTAAACGTGTCTGAAATATTTGTAAAGGGGGCATTATTGTATAATTATATCATCGAATAGTTTTAACAGTAGTCTCGACGTCATTTTTGACGGTCGGTAGAATAGGGCTCATGAAAAGCAAGACAAAATTGCTACCTAGCCCGAAACTAGTGTCCCACAGAATAAAGATTTTGGAACCGGGTTTTTAAAGATACTGACGTATTTCCCGGTGTCCAGAATATAAGATACTTCCCAAGCTCCAACAATAATCGTAAGTTTCGATCACTTTCGATGGAAACGCCAGAACTTTGGGACTTGTTTTAAAGTTTTTTTTATATTCTATATATGAAGTACTGCATCCATTCCAAGCATTATATACCAAACAATATAAATCTATAAGCTCATACATACTCCATATCGGCCAAGCACCACCACTCTCGCCATCCCTCTCCGGTCCCGACTCCATCAAGTTCAGCTCGAGAGTGGTGCTCTCCCTTGCTCCTAATTTCAAAAATTATTTCCAATGATAAAACAAAATAAGAAATGCCAAGATGTTATCCTCCACCAGATTCCAACCATAATATGGAGATGACAAGTATAAACAAATAAAAAGGAAAATGATACCCAAGAGATCTTTTGAATGCCCCGCTAATCAAGAACTCCTGCTCCAAGCATTAATGCATCATCATTATTCCAACAAAAGACAGACATCATCTAGAACTTCCTCCTTGAGAGAGTCTTGAGGACAGCAGTTCCTCCCTCATTCCTCAACACTTCCCTGATCAAAGATGCAAGACCAGCGCTCAAGCCTGCTTTGCTGACTTCCTCGATCCACTGATCAAGCTCAATCATCTTCAACTCCTCACCAAACTTCTTCTCCAAGAAGTTACCAAGCTCTCTTAGGCGGACATTGTCATCGCCACAGTGGTTCTTGACCACGGCACCCTGAGATCTTGCGAAGAGAGAGTTGCATACCATGTATCCAACCTCCTCGACCTCGACGAATTGAATGTATCCATCGATGCCTGGGCAGTGTGGTACAGCACCGATGAGCATAGAGTACTCCATGATGTTGGCGGTCATGTTGACAGTTCCAGCACCCTCTCCAAGAATGTTTGATGGTCTGTGAACGAAGACTGGAAGACCAAGTTGTTCCGAGCAGGCTTGGAGGTATTTCTCACCCGCCCATTTCGAAGCTGCGTATCCCATCGATCCATCAGTGGGTGGTGTGAATTCAGGAATGAATCGCTCGCCAAGATCAGATTCAGGGACGAAGGAAGCAACACCAGCTGTAGAGACGAAGTGGAAAGGTGTCTTTCGGACATTGGCCATGCGAACGAGTTCCTTCGTTGAACCGACATTGGAGGCTTGAAGGGACTTGTAAGACTTGAGGAAGGAGACGTCGCAACCGTTGTGGATGATGCGATCAGCCTTCTTAGAAAGCTCCTTGAATTGCGCTTCGGTTAGGCCAAGGTTCTCGGATGTCAAGTCACCATAGTACTTGACAATCTTGGATGACTCGACTGGGAGGGTACGGCTGGCTTTGCCCTCTGGGAGACGGATAGCAATCGCATGGATCTTTCCGACTCGTTCATCGGCGACGAGTTCGCGGAGGATCTGAGTGCCGAGGAAACCGGTGGCACCTGTCAGTACGACCTCGACATATGATCTTGAGACTGGTCTGAGGCCGAGGGAGAGGGGAGAAGATTCGAAGAGTGATTGGTCGATGGTTGTCTCAGCTTCCCAATCAACGGCATTGGTGGGTGCATCGACAGTAGTGACAGCTTCGATTTGAGCAGCCATGGATTCGAGAGTAGAGCTCTGGAAAAGAGTGTAAAGGGCAATGTTGGCCTTGAGATGATCCCGGATCATAGCCTGGACATTGACCAAAAGCATGGAATTACCACCGAGAACGAAGAAATCAGATGTCTTGCGGATACCCTTGACATTTGAACCTGGTGGAAGGCACTTGGACCAGATGTTCTTCAGCTCGACCTCGACGTGGTTGAGCTCGATAGGAGAATCGTCTTGCTCTGCACCTTGGAATGCAGGAAGCTCGAGAGTCGCCAATGCTCTGCTGTCAATCTTGCCATTAGGTGTTCGGGGCAGGACAGACACTGAAACCATCATGCTTGGTATATAGGCAGATGGCATAGGTAGGCTCGTGAGGAACTTTCGGTGATCTTGAATCTCCGTCTGGAAAACACAGAATGCGACAATGAAAGCTTGTTCGCCCTCACCACGGAGGCAGACGGCAGCCTCAGTAATAGTACCCTTAGATTCACGGACAATGGTGTTCTTAACTTCATCAAGTTCGATACGGACACCACGAAGCTTGACTTGGCTATCGCCATTGATACGACCCAAGAAGACGAATCGTCCATCTGGAAGCATCTTAGCTCTGTCACCAGTGCGGTACATGCGATTCCATCCCTTGGAGAGGTCGTCGTTGGATGCGAATGGATCGGCAACCCACTTGGCAGCGGACAACTCCTTCTGGTGAAGATAGCATTGCGAGATTGAGGCACCTCCGCAAACCATCTCACCTGGGAATCCGACTGGAACAGGGTTCAAGTTCTCGTCCAGGATGTAGGTGGAGTAGTTGGGAAGAGAGCGACCAACAATCATGTTTTGTTCGGAAGCTGTTGGATCGCTAAGAGGAATCTCCCAGGCGGAGTTGATGATTGTAATTTCGGTAGGACCGCAAGAGTTGATGAGTCTCAACTTAGGGAGAGCGGCCTTCTGGAAATCCTTGACGATGGAAGAGGTGAGAGGCTCACCGCATGAGAAAGCGGAGCGCCATTGGGTGAGCTGAGAGATGAGAGCGGGTGATTGGCGGAGGATAAGAGAGTAGACGGAAGGAGTAACAATGGTGTAGGTAACTTGGTGCTCGACCATGAGTTTGACGAGCTCGGTGGGATCGGTTCTGGTTTGAAGAGAGGCAACAACCATCTTACCCTGAGAAGCAATGAATTGCATCATCTGAGCCATAGAAAGATCGAAACCTAAGTTGGTTGGCTGGAGAATGACTTCCTTGCCGAGCCCAATGTCCCAGGCCTTGTTGACACCGTAGATGTGGTTAACGAAGTTGGAGTTGCTGAGCATAGTTCCCTTAGGCTTTCCGGTTGTGCCTGAGGTATAGATGACGCAAGCGGTATCGAGAGGCTTAGACATAACCTCAACGAAAGCTTGACGGATGTGAGCAACGTCCGCCAGCTTGAAGATGTGGCGGCCAGGAGCAGCGAACGTTCTCTTAGCACCGTCGATAGTAATCTCGTCGCAGATGACAGCAGTGGGTTGGCAGTCCTCCACAATAAGCTCAAGACGTCCCATAGGGTTGGAGACGTCTAATGGAACATAGATGGCGCCAACACGGAGGATTGCGAGCCAATAGCAGACAGACATGACGGAGGGCTCGCAGTTGACACCAACGAAGGCTTGGGGCTTGACATCCAACTTCAAAAGGTGAGCGGAGATGGTGCTGACCCATGAGGCCATGTCATTCCAGCTGAGAGATCCGCCATAATTGTCAACAACTGCGACAGTATCTCCACGAGCTTTGACAGCCCAATCGAACCTAAAACTTTTTGTTAGCAATGTCCCATGCGATCTAAGACATTGGTTGTACTTACATCCTGTTGATAGTGATAGTCTGGTCAATGTCGATTCTTGGGCCAGTTCCTATCTGGAGAGCATTGTGGGAAGCCTTAGTAGTGAACAGGTTCTGGTCCTTGATTGGCAGAGAAGGCTTCGAAGTAAGAGTCTTGAGGAGGTGAGTGTAGGTGTTGAGGACAGTGGTGAGATCCTCTTCGGAGTAGAGATATGACTGAGTGGTGACAGTGACCAAGGTGGTTCCGTCAACCGATTGCTCCACGTCGAATTGCAAGTCGTATGGGTTGGAGGCATCAGCGAAGTCAATGACCTCACCAGTACATTCTCCAATGGGAACATCGCGGAGAGAGCCCATCTTGTAGTTCAGAAGAACCTGGAATAACGGGTTGGAAGTTGTGGATCTTGGCACCTCCAATTTGTCGAGGATAACGTTGTAAGGGGTTTGAGAGTGCTCCAGGGCAGCGAGTGTCTTATCCTTAGCTAGCTTGGCGAGCTTGGAGAAAGATCGAGCGCCCTCTATCTTGAATCGAAGAGGAAGCAAGTTGACGAAGAATCCGAGAGTATCCACGTGGTTTGGGTCATTCTTGTTGGCATCAGTAATACCAATGCAGATATCGTCAATGTTGAGAAGTCTGTGAAGCATGACTTGGAGGGTTGCGAGATGGACGTGGAAAGGAGTGACTTGGAGCTTCTGAGCGGCAGCCTTGAGGTTAGAAGAGAAGCCGGCATCGAGGCGGGTCTCCTGAATGCGTAGGTTATACTCAGTCAATGGCTTTCTGGCCTTGGTAATACCAAAGTCAAACAGAGGCAGAGTCTCTGGGATGTCAGTGAACTCAGCCTTCCAGTAGTCAACATCTGCATTCATAGCTTGATCGACAAGCTGGCGTTGCTTGTTCGCGTAATCGATGTATTGGTGCTTCAATGGTGCTAGTTGTTGACCACTGTAGATGGCAGCAATGTCGCGAACCAAGATTGAGGAAGAAGTGGCGTCTGCCAAGAATATCAGCACTATAACTTTCTGGGGGATGTTTCGACTTACCAACAGCGATGTGATGGAATCCCATGATAAGGACATATGAGTCAGCGTTCTCAATTAGGAGAGTAGCCTTCATGGACTCAGCGTTCTCCAGATCATAATGGTGCTCGTTAGTTCTTCTGAACTCCTCCTTGACCTGTTCCTCCCCAGTGTAGGGCTTCTGCTCCATGACGAAAGGAGTATGATCAACAGCGCCCAAGTATCCGAGGTAGTTGGTCTTGTCAGTGAAGAAAGCAGTGCGAAGAGTCTCGTGTCTATCGATGAGCTCGTAGAAGGCTTGGTCGAAATCGGCGACACGGAAAGGACCCTTGATGCGGTAGGCGAGGGTGATGTTGTAGGTGGCAGGGTTAGTGAGGAAGGATTGCAAGAACCAGAGACGTTCTTGGGAGAAGGACATGCGTCCAACTCTCTCCATTCCAGGAAGGAGCTCAATACCTTCGTACTCGTCAATGTTCGAACCCTCGCGGGACACCCATTCGAAATCTTCTGAGAGCATTCCTGGGGTGGAAGGTCGGCTGTCGAGAAGATCGGGGGTCTGAGATCGCGAAGGAGCGGAAGACATGGAGGCCTCGGATGGAATGTAGGATTCTTTGCTCTCTGCAACCTCGACCACGGCCTTGACCATAGCGGCAGCATCGGAGCAGAGAGTGGAGATAGAACCACCACCAAGGACCTTGAGAACTGGCATGTCAACATCGATCTGGCCCAAGAACCAGGATCGAATCTCCATAGCCATCAAGGAGTCGACACCAAGAGCAAGGAGTGGCTGACTGATATCAATATTTTCCACAGCAGCTTGCAGGATTCTGGACATTTTGAGCAGGAAATCGCCTCTGATAATCTCCGACTTCTGGTCGACGGTTGTAGCAGCTGCGAGACGTTGCTTGATAGGCAGAGAGGCGCCACCAGCAGAAGAGTCATCGCCTTCCTCTTTCTTGAGGACATAGTGTGAGAATCTGTGGTTGGAAGCGTACCATGGGTTATCGTCGGCATTCAGAGTGCTGTTGCGTGGGAGGCCAGTAATGATATCGTTTGAGTGTCCCGCGTCTGGTCGGCCATTCAAGATACATTCAGCGAACATATCAAGGAAGGCTGGCTCTGAGATAGCCATCCACTTTTGTCTCTTGAGGGAGGTTTCGAGAGCAGCATCCTGGGAAACAACTCCGATACCGATAACCATTCCAATGTGCATGACTGAAGCAGTCAAGTTGCGAGCACGACGTTGGGCGGCGATGGTTTGCATGTAACCGTTGGCAGCGAGGTAGTTGGACTGGCCTCTGTTACCGACAGTGTTGGCGAGGGAACTGAACAAGATGAAGAAATCAAGGTCGCTGGCTTCCCCGAAAAGTGCGTTGAGTTGGTCAGTACCGTCAACCTTTGGCTTTAAGCACTTCTGGAAGTCCTCGAGGGTGATGTCGTTGAAGAGACGATCAGCCAGCACCATCGCAGCATTGGCAACACCACAAATCTTTGGCATAGTCTTGCAGATCTCATCGTGTGTCTTGTGTAGTGAAGATCCATCAGTGACATCGCAAGCGAAGATCTGGACATTGGCTCCAGCACGGACCATCTCATCGTACCAGACACTGTTGACTGACTTGGGATTTCTGGTCGTGAGAGCAAGGTGCTTGGCTCCGTTCTGAACCATCCATCTGCAGAGAGCTTGACCAAGACCGCCAGTGCATCCGACAAGGAGGTAAGTCTTGTCATCGCGGAACAGGTTCTCGGTCCGAATCGGCGCAACGTGAACAGAGACCTCAGAATCCTGCGTGAAGTCCAATACAGCTGGGTACATTCGGGTGGCAGGAGAGCTAGTGATTTCCTTCAAGGTGACGACCTCTGGAGTCTCGGATTTGTCGACAAAGTTGGCAGCAACGAAGTGAGCCTTGAGAAGCTCATCCTTTACACGGTCGGCAATCTTGTTGGAAGTAGCGTTCTTGCCAAAGAGATCGTGAATGTTAGTGTTGATGATCTCGTCAGAGCTACGGAGAGATAGGATCTTAGATGGTTCCGCAAGAGTCGAGAAGTCCAAAACCATGTCAAACTTCGGCAGAATGCTCCTGAGAGCACGCTCAGAAGTGTGCGGGTTGATGTAGACAACTTCAGGATCGGTGGTAGGTTGAGTGGAAGCGTGAAAGATCTTGAGACCCAAAGAGCCGGCGGTGTTCTTAAATGATGAAGCAAGACTCTTGTTGGGTCCCAAGAAGAGGACTGTTGATCCGTAGCGGAGTTGGGAGAACAAAGCCGATGAGACGAAGGTAGTAGCAACTGCTTCAATGAACTTCGGAGGAGAATCGACATTGACATAGATGGGAACCACTTGCGAAGCAGGGACATTAATAATTGAGGCGTTGATATGGGAGAACGCGAGAACGTCCTTGCCGGCAGTGAGATCACCGCCCTCGATGACTTTCCCGATCGTCAAGAACATGTTCTGATTTTCGCCAACCTTAATAGCAGAAAGCAAAGAGTGGGTGACCTTGATCTTGATGTCGGTCTTGCTCTCTGTAGCTAGCATGGTAAGGTGAGGCTCAGCGACAACATAGTTGCCTTCGGATTGAGAGATCAGGACTTGAGTCTCCGATGGGTTGACTTGCTTCTCAATGGCACGACGTCTAGCGTTGAGGCGGTCATTCAGGACTTGGTCGGCTTTGATTCTCGGAATGAGGAATTTGCCTCCCTTGATGATCATCTCTTCCTCGCATGTCCAGAGTATGTTAGGACACACAGCGCGAATGTCCTCATCGGCGAAGAGACGAATAGCAGCGGCAGCTAACAAGTCATTGCTAGTCTCAACCTCAGACGGCTCGACATCGAGGAGTTGAATCTTCACATGAGCGTACTCAGACTGAAGACCACGTCCAACACCAAGAGACATGTTGGCGTAAGCGTTCTCCAATCTGCATCCAGATGTGACCCATAGGACCTGCTTGGAGCGGTCGACGATATTCTGAAGGCCAGTAATGGTGTCTTGCGTCAGATTCTTCCAGATGGGCTCATCGAGATCTTGCAAGAAGATGACAGAGTGGAATTCAGCCTTGAACTCAGCAAGCCTTTCAACGCGAGGAACGAACGAGATCTTGGGAAGTTCGCTGCCAAGGTTCTTGCAAGACTCCTCAATGTAAGCGGTGATCTCAGCGTTGCGGGCTGAGTTGTTGCCAATAACGCAAATGTCCCGGATGGTGACCGGCACTTCGGGTGGGCACAGTGGCTCTCGGAGGAAGTTCACCTCATCGGTGACAGCCTGTGAAAGAACGACTGATGTCATGTACATAGGTCTGTCTGCAAGATCGTTGGTAACTTGATCGACGCCAGAGAATCCAGTGTCCTTGAGAAGAGAAGTCCATTGAGAGATGGAAGCAGCTGGGCCAAAGCGGCGGCTGTCATCATCACCCATCCACCAAGCTGGAAGTCCTAAACTCATGAACTTCACGCGCAGGACGTCTGGGACACTAATCTCTTGTAGAACAACATATCCACCAGGCTTGAGGAGAGTGCGGATGTTCTCCATGGTCTTCTGAAGGTTTTGAGAAGTTTGGACAACATTGGAAGCGATGATCAAGTCGTATGATCCCTCCTCAAATCCTTGCTCAACGACATCTCCTTCAATTTCCAAGGGCTGGAATTTCATCTTGCCAGTCCATTGGAACAGATTCTCCTTAGCCTTGTCGAATGATTTGTCGGTGGCATCGGTGAAAGTGTAACTTTTGAATATATGGCCTATCTCTCCAATAACACCCTTGGTAACAGCGCCAGATCCAGCACCAACCTCGAGGATCTTCATCGCTGCAAATCTGTGGGCGATTTGGCCAACAGTTCGGCTCAAGGAGACGTTAGACTCCTTGATCTGCTGACCAAGAGCGTAGTATCGGTCAAGCATGTTGTCTTTCATCATCAGCTCTAGCAAGTTCGTGCGGCCTTGAACAACAGAGAGCAGATTCTGTCCAACAGTGGTGATGAGTTGAACATCAACTTGGTCCATGTGCTTAGCAGCCTGCTCTTCGAGCCAAGCCTCATCATCGTCGGCCCATTCAGCCTTGAGAGAAGGGTGTTGAGCGTTTTCAACAACAGGGAAGAGATGGTCGATGAATTGGAAGATGCGTTGGTGGTTCCAGGCAAATTCCTCAACTTCTCTTCTCGAGACGGAGTTGTTAAGTCTGCGGAGATACATATAAGCGAGGCGCTCGCAAAGGTCGACCAAGCTAAGACCAGTCGAGTCCTCAACGACTTCCTCAATTTCCGTTGCAGACTTGGAGATTTCAGGGCGATAGACAGTCTCAGCGTAGAGCTCTACATCATTATCTTCTGTCGCACGGTCGAGAGCAGTGCAAGAAAGGCCCTCGATCTGCATGCGAGGGGCTCCTGTAGCAGTGTTGAACATCTCGATATCTGCGGAAATTTTCATGTTCTCGTTCGAAGTCACAAATGTGTCGATTGTGACCTCGGCCTCCGGGCCAAATTCATCACGGTCGGTGCTGATTCGGAGGCACTTGATGCCAGTTGGGAGGTAGGGGCAGCTCATGCCGCCGTCACCTGGGAAGTGGAGAGCTGCGAAGCAAGTTTGGAATGAGGCATCCATGAGCGCTGGGTGCATCATAACTGGCATTTCTGGGTCTTCCGGATACTCCTTCGCTGTAGCCGTTGCACGGTTCATGCGTCTATCGATGGTCTCAAGACGGCGGAAGAGACCCTGGTAATTGAAGCCGATGTTCTCAAGGGTGTTGTAGAATGTCTCGACATGGAGCTTGCTGAGCAAAAGAGGATTGTTGTCGCGTTCTGGAAGGATTATCTCAGGAGTTTCGGAGTCCGCAAGGATAATGCGCATGCGTCCCTTCATGTTGATATCCCAGCTCTCAGCATCAACACCGACAGCAGAGAAGATGGAGAAATCAGCCTCGATGAAATTCTCGCCATTAAGAGGTCCCTCGCGGGTCTTCTTTAAGGTCAGAAGAGTATCAGCTCCATTGGAACCTTCCTCGAGACCAATTGCACGGTTCAGTTCGATGTCCAGAAGTTCGACCATCTTGGTGGCTTGACCATCAGCAAGATCCTTTGATGCCTCCAAAGCCATGGCAATATATGCAGCTCCAGGGTAAACAATTTGACCCTGGACCTTGTGGCCAGCCAGCCATGGAGTCTCGGAGACACGGACGGTGTTTCTGTATCGGAGGTCGTGCTGGAGATCATCTGGGAGTCGAGCACCGAGAAGGTCATGGCGTGGCTTGGATCGAGTTCGGTACTTCTTGGACTGGCGAGATTCACCCCAGTACTGCTGGCTGTGGTCCCAAGGATAGCAAGGTAGGCCGCTGACGAGAGCAGGAGCAACACCACCCTGGAAGGACTTAACATACTTTTCGGTGCGGAAGTCGGAAGGAGCGCGATAATTCATAAGACCGCCCAATGAAGTGCCCATAGACCCAATATCTTCAGCGTGACGAGTAAGGGTACCGCCATATGGGAGAGTTCCACCCATAGCAGCTTTGTATGTTTGCAGGAATGGGCCCTTCAGAGCGGTATGTGGTCCAACTTCCATAACATAGTCGAAAAGCTCCTGTCCGAATACAGCTTGCTCAATAGCAGTAGAGAACAGGACAGGCTTGAGCATGTTGTCTTTCCAGTAGACACCGGTCAACGCACGGAGATCGCTGTCATCCTCAATGGCATCGCCAGTCACTGATGAAATCCACTTGCAGTCCTCATATGGGAGCTTGGGCTGAAGGCGTTGAGCGCGAAGAGATTCAACATATGGCCTGTTTACAGGTTGCATGTGGACAGAGTGGTATGCTTTGTTGACTTTCAGCGCGCGAGCGAAAATACCAGCGTCATCAAGCAACTGCTTTGCTTCCTTCACAGCGTCGACATCTCCAGATAGAGTGACGGATTCAGGAGCGTTAGAAGCAGCGACAGAGATGCGGCCAGCAAGCTGAGGCTGAGAGCAGAACTCATCAGCATCCTCGTGAGAAAGACCAGCAGCCAACATAGTACCCTGCTTTCCAGTAGGACCTTGTGCCAATTTTGTGTGGAAACCTCTGTAGTACGCTATCTTGATGGCTTCGGAAGCGTTGACTACACCTGCTGCGTAAGCAGCTCCGATTTCTCCAGAAGAGTGTCCGACGACGGCAGAGAACTTGTGGCCAGTTGATCGAAGTATATCAATCAGTGCAACTTGAATTGCAGTACAAACAGGTTGGGAGAACTCGGCTTCGTCGATGCGCTTTCCCTTGGTCTTGTCACAGATGACCTCCTCAAGAGTCCAGCTCGGCCTATCAGACTCTGGGAGCTCACGAAGAGCAGCATCCATGGTGGCGAATGACTCCTTTGCCATGGTGGAGCTCATGAGAAGCTCACGGCCCATGTTGGGCCATTGCGCACCTTGACCTGTGAAGACACCAAAGATACGTGGCTCCTTGGTTCGGTTGTCGCGGCGGGTACCAATGTTGGAAGGAGGAGAGTTCTTGGTCTTTTGGAGGGTCTTGGACATGTTTTCCAGTAGAGCCTCACGAGTAGCGCCAGCAAAGTGAACCTTGACAGCAAGCTCGGAGCGGCGGTTGGCCAGAGTCCATGCAAGATCATTGAGGTTGATTGACTCATCTTCCTCAATCAGGTCATAGTAGTTCTGAACCATCTTGGCGAGAGAAGACTCGTTGTTGGCGGAGAGAACAAGAGGGATAGCCATTGGAGCTTGAGCTGGAAGAAGCATCTTGCGGGAGACAACGCTCGTCGATGGTTCGTAAGATTCGACAATGGCGTGAGAGTTGGTTCCACCAAAACCAAAGCAGTTGACAGAGGCACGTCGAGGAGCGCCAGGAAGGGGAGCGGGCCAAGCGAGAGTTTCCTTTGCCAACTCTAGGTGCTCAAGGAGAGGAAGAATCTTAGGGTTGTAGCTCTTGAACAACAAGTTACCAGGAATGGTAGCTCTCTTGATTGCTTGTGCAACCTTGATCAAACCAGCAAGACCAGCAGTACCCTCGGTGTGACCGATGGAGGTCTTGACAGAGCCAACGATAAGTTTCTCGCCCTCTCTCTGAACATCCTCGAAAAAGAAGGCATCGCGGATTCCATTGGCTTCAATTGGGTCTCCAGCGGGCGTGCCAGTTCCGTGTGCTTCGAAGTATTGCGGGCGGTCGATGGCGGAGAAAGAATCGAGACCAGCCTTGGCGTAGACTTGCTTGATCAGGGTGGTTTGAGCATCACCACTTGGCAAGGTTATACCCTTCGTTCGTCCATCCGAGTTGACACCAGTCTCACGGATAATGCAAGTGATGTCGTCGCCGTCAGCGATAGCATCCGAAAGCTTCTTCAAGATGACGGCAGCAAAACCTTCACCACGAGCATATCCGTTAGCACCAGCATCCCACATGCGAGATCGTCCCTCAGCAGACAGCATGTGGAGATTAGACTCGGAAGCCATGAATTCAGGGTTGAGGATCAAGTTGGCACCACCAGCAATGGCCATGCGAGCTTCGCCGTTGCGGAGAGATTGAACGCAGTGGTGGACGGCAACCAAGGAAGATGAACAGGCCGTGTTGATAGTCTCAGATGGTCCCTTCAAATCGAAGAAGTAGGAGACACGGTTGGACAGGATAGATGAGTTGGTACCTACTCGTTAAATGTCGGAGTTAGTCTAAGTGTTCAGATATGGTTTCGGGAGTAGTGCATTCGTCTCGGGAGCTATGGACTCCCAAAACAACACCCAGGTATGCAAGAAAGGACACTGACCAGTAGCGAAGTAAGTCGGCAAGTTCTCTGGGCCCCGGAGGAGCATTTCAGAGTAATCAGCAGCTGTTGATGAGTTAGCTTGAGGTTCATCACATGAGTTGGGAGGCGAGAAGTAAGAAACCAAGACCACCCCGAACAATACTCGCAAGGATCTCGGCTCCCAATTCTTAGGGAAGAGAGGGTTGAATAGACGTACTCATGGTTCCAACATAGACAGCGGTGTCTGAACCTTGCATGTGCTCCATGGAGAAACCACCTGCTTCCATAGCCTCATACACAGTCTCCAGAAGGATACGGTGCTGAGGATCAACAGCTTCAGCCTCACGAGGGTTGATGCCGAAGAAGGAGGCATCCCACGCCTTGACATCTTCCTTTAGCAGGTAGGCGTTCTTGACGTTGAGAGCGCCAGAGCGCTCGCCGTTGGAGTGGTAGAATCCGGTACCCCAACGGTCGATGTCTCTCAGGGCATCGCGGCGCTCAATGAGCATGTCCCAAAGCTTGGAAGGGCTGCTAGAGCCGCCTGGGAAGCGACATCCAGTACCAACAACGGCAATGGGCTCGTTGATGTAGTTGTCATATCTGTTGCCAGATGCCTCGGTGGCAGCTGCAGTCTTGCGTGAAACCATATTGATAGTGTTGGTGGTTGGTTGGGGAATGAGGTTAATGTTGTTGAGTCGAGATTAGCAAATGTCGATAGGTCGGGCGGGCGAAGAATCAAAGAGATTGAAGACTCTGGATTGGATGTGGTGGGGAGGTCGAAGTGGCGAGGCGAAAGTCGAATCGAGGAATCTTCAAAGGTCGGGCTATGAAGATGGTCGTTGTCGAAATGTGGGAGATTCGAGTCAAAAAAGTTCTTAGAGTCGGGATGTCTAAGAGCAAGTTGAGTCGAGATGAGGTCTTGGGGATAGTTTCGAGTCGAAGGTCTCAGTCGGGAGATGAGATTGGTTCGAGTCGAGATACTTAGGAAGGAAGAGATGTGATGATGATGGTGGTGGTAGTGATACTGAGAGACTACCAAGACCTGATATACCACTCTCATATGAGAACTCGGACTGGTACAAGCATGGGCGGGAGCAGGGATCGAGCGGCTGGCTCCCATCAGCCGGAGCCCCCATCACGAGAAACGATCCAGAATCCCCACTCGGTCGAGTTCCGATTTAGCAAAGTGGCCGTCAGCGTCGGGGCCTCGAGGGGCACAGCTATCATCAGCCATACCATCGGTTCGTTTCAATGCAAAGAGCTTGGATACACCTCCATGTGAAGCTTAGCTGGAGCTGTCCTTGGTCTGCAGCTCACGTGTGTGGCGAAGGGAACTTGGCGCGTTAGCTTGCCGAACACTCGGGGCTGAGCCAAATTTGGTCTGACCAGGAGCCAAACTCAAAGCAGAAGTCGCCGATAGTTGCTGTGAGCTTCCTGAATAGCATAGTCGGCGCCGAATTCAGCCAGATGTATATGTCCTTCCAGGTCTGGATTGATGAGAGAAGAAACGGCTCTCACTTCTTGACCACGATTCTGGAAATTGTCAGCTCAGTATTCTATTTGCACTAAGATCGCCCTCAATCAGAGCCACCAAACCACTACTTCGACAATCGACAAGATGGCCAATATGTTCAAGTTTTTCAAGTCAGGATTCTTCGACTTCGAATTCCTCAGAATCCTTGGGTCAACGCCTTTCCAAGGCGCTGAGATCGCAGAATGTCTCAATGCGCGAACAAAATTGAAGGATGACGATCCAGAGGCATGGTATACCACATGGAATGCATGGGGAGATCAAGCATCGAAGCTTGGGGAAGAGGCACTTGCCAACGGCGATAGAGTGTCCGCAAGATGGGCTTTTCTTAGAGCATCCAACTATTATCGATCCAGCGAGTTCTTCTTGCACATCAACAGAGAAGATCCACGCCTCCTCCACTCCATCCAGAAAAGTGCCTATGCACACGACCGAGCCTGTGCGCTTATGGACTCAGAAGTCATCTCTTTCAACATCCCGTACGACAACGGTCTCGAGCTCCCAGCACGTTTGTACATGCCTGCCCCCGACGCTCGTGTACCAGGTCGTGTGCCAATCATTCTGCAGACTGGTGGATTGGACTCGACTGCTGAGGAGCTGTACTTCTATGGTGCTGCTGGTGCCATTCCTCGTGGATACGCAGTTTTGAGCTTCGACGGTCCTGGTCAGGGACTCTCAATCCGAAAGGACAAGACTACTCTTCGGCCTGATTGGGAATACGTGACGAGCAGAGTCCTCAACTATCTCTTCGACGTTTTCGAGCCAGAACATGAGCGATTGGACCTTGACTTAGATCGCATCGCAGTGCTCGGAGCTAGTTTGGGGGGATACTTTGCTCTTCGAGCAGCCTGCGATCTTCGAATCAAGGCCGCGATCTCTTGCGATGGCTTTTACAACATGTTTGATATCGTTTCTAGCCGAATGCCACAATTTTTCATCAACGGGTGGCTAAGCGGGTCAATCAGCGACGCGTGGTTCAACAGCGTATGCAGATTCCTCGCCAAGTACAACTTCCAGCTCGCATGGGAGTTTGCTCAGAACGAATGGTGCTACGGAGTTACCAACCCAGCCGAGATGATGCGGTTCATGATGACTATGACTCTAAAGTCACAGACTGGTGCCGAATATCTGGACCGCGTTCGATGCCCAGTCTTTGTGACTGGTGCTGAGCAAGCCATCTACTTCGAGCCGGAGATGAACGCACGAAAGATCATGACCAAATTGAGCCACTTGGATGAGGCTGACAAGACGTTGTTCGTTGGTGATGGGGGAGCTCATGGTGGTCTACAGGCTAAGATTGGCTGTCTGAGCATCATGACCCAGAAACAATTTGAGTTCCTGGACCGACAATTCGGCATTGAGCGATCAGTGCCATGCAAGCACATCTGAGTGAGTTGTTGTTTGGCAGAAAATGGATTTTGGGGAGGTTGGAGATGGAAAGATTGAAGGATCAACGTGCTGAGAACGCGCCGATGTTGTGGAGGTGGCGTTTGCGCTTACATGTAGCGTGTTTTTTGTTCTTAAAATAGTAATCAAACTGTGGTCGCGTCGAGAACATGTAACGAGTTTCTTTGGAGTTGGTAGATTGGTCGGAGCATGTTCATAGTTTGATCGATAGAACAAGCAATGGAGTTTACTTTGAGAGTTACTTTCGGTTTTTGGCTCAAGACACATGGACGATCACGTGATCATGAAATAAACTTCTCGATTGCGTGCATCGCACTCCATCCCCCGCTTGCTCCCGAGCTCTCAATCGAAACTCACAACTCTCAATCCAACACTTAGCAATAGCACAAGGTCAACCCATGATCACACAAACTCCCAGTCACTACTCAATACCTATCCTCAACCCTCTCACCTCTGCAGTCTGCAACTTCGCCTTACTCAACGATCCCCACCTCGCGTCAAGTTAAGCGCGGCCCAGCCACAAACAACACGCTACATCCTTCCCCTTCCTTAGACCTCTCCGAAGGCGCAACAAGCTTCTCACCATCCCATCAAGTCACACCATTTGATCGGGACTCGGTCCCACAGCCCAGCTAATAATACCAAACAACCCGATCACTGCGCCTACATCTGCAAGTACAGAAGTGGGGTCAGCAGCAGTTACAGGGGAAAGGTTCCGATATCCCACAGCTATGGAACATTAAGCATGCAAGCAAGCCGCATAAGTGGACCAAGCTCTAGCTATTACCAGGTCAGAGCTTCGAGCCGTAGTGTCTACCGAGGAGAAGGCTGAGAGGTGGCAAGATGTGCGAGTTGGCGTGCTTGCTTGCAAAAGGGGCCGACATCACGTGGTGTCAGACTCCAAATAGATTTGCTCCAAATTCGGAGATGGCTTATGGTCTTGGCCGAGGCTGATATTCGTTGGATTGTTAAAATGTGCTTGAGTCGCCGAACTGGAGCTTAACCTTGCGTCAATTATCTTGACGGGATTATTCTTGGAGTGCAGGTGTTTGCCAAGTCTCACTTCATACCTAAGTATTACACTTTATCCTCTTGATGGCTATTCATCTTTCATCTTAAAGTGATTCTAAGATTCTTCTACGATAACATATCGGTCTACTCGTTCTCTCCCAAATTCACGGGAAATGCATGCTGCCGTTCATGGGTCTGGATCTACTCCTCTTTCTGATACCGAGCAACAGTAAACTATGGCGGACGGCCTTCCTCTTATGTTCCAGATTTTCAGTTTGAGTTGCACCGAGACTCCTCCGCCAGAGACGCGTCGAATGCTTCACTATTCGTTTGCTCAGCGCATACCGTAGGCTTTCAGGACTTTCTCCTGGGACAATTGGGGTAGAGGTTGAGCTATGTTTGAGTACCCAATTACCAAGTCGAGTTCTCGCTTTATTCCGAGGACTTCCTAGGAGTTTGAGACTACACGCCTGCACAATGCATCTTCTCGTGCCGTACCTGTTTCTGAGAAGTTCATCCAAGACATTCCTCCATCGCACATCTTAGCAGTAAAACACTCCATCTTGAGTGCTCATTGCAGGGGCGAGAGTAGGAACAGGCAGAGGTTGATGTAGACATCTTTCAGGTATACAGTAGTGTGAATGCTAGCTCCTCCGGTAGTTCTGATGAAGCAGCCTCTCCGTGTGAACAATTTCATGTTCCAGAGGCTCAAGATTGCATGACTTTATAGACCAGTCTTTAGGTCTTTCCACCTACTATAAGTGCGAGAGAAGATCAACATTGATTGAAGCTTTAGAAGTGTATTTCGCCTCCCTTTGTAATTTCCACACCCTCTAACCTGTAGGTTTCGGGGGATATTCTCCAAGGTTGAGGATAAACGCTTTTTGTTTTTTGTCTCCCAAGAAGTTGATTTCAGGCATTAACAATATTACACGCTCTTATAGATATGCCTGTTACTCAGATATGTCTTTACAGTAATCCTACTCAAGATACCCAGTAAGAAGCTTCGACCACCACATGTTTGCCGATTTTTGCTTGAGCCTCTATCCTCAACTTAACCCCATTCCATATATATACTCTATTGACATACAGCTATCTTCTAAGTCGTAGACTTTAAAAGCAACCTCCCTTTCATGTATCCAGAAAGCCCCCACCACCCCCAAAAGAAGTCCTATCTAACAGTTGGGATCAAACTACCAGCGCAAACTAATCACGTGCGTTATTATGATATCCGGACGTGTGGTAATATAAAATAAGCTTACCTTGTTCTAACACTTTTCTATTTTTACATTAGTTAATATAGTTGCTGACTTCTTAACAAAGATTTGAAAAATATCCTATGTTATAGTCCCGTGACGTGGTCAATCAAACTTCCTATTCGAGTACTACCGCCTTCGGAAACTTGGCGGATTCGGAACATTCTCGGCCAATCGAGTCACTTCATGATATCTAGCGAGTCTCGCTTGTCAGAAGCGGCTCAGTTGTCTCGTCTTGCACTTTTTACTTCTTGTTACATGAGCATACCGCACGCACTGGCTCAGAATATGGCTCGATTCCCGCATGTAGTAATTGAAGGCATAGTGGCTACGAAACCCTGTTATCATGACTTTCATAAGAAGCGGTGTCGTTCGGGGCACACATTTCTGTCTCTGGTGGGCAGTTACTCGTCGATTGCTCCTTCAAAGTTCAGCAAGCACGCGGCTTCCAAAGCTTTTACATCTTTCTACAGCTCAAATATATTAATATTCTGCGGATATTGATGCTTTCGAGTCGCAGGCAAGAATTCTTCTATTCTTGGACCCCATTTTCTATCAAGTTCCTGTGGACGACCTCGCTTCGAGGCTCTTCCTTCCGAACAGCTATTGCACAACACCCCAGCCGCAAATGGACGGCACAAGCACGCAACTGTGCGAATCCGCAGTGCGTGGAACTATGAGCCGAAAACGATTTGACCAGAGACGAAGGGTTGAAGTTGCTGCAGTCCGAAAGGTTGGTGCTTGTGAGACATGTCGAGAGAAGAAAAGCAGAGTATGAAAGCACTTGTCATATGAAGCAGGGGAGAGCTGATGTTCGGGCTAGTGTGTCCATACATTGAGACTTTTCGAGGACCTCTTCGGATCGATCGAGTCTTATTCATGTCCGAGTTCGTCCATGCGAAAGGCTACCCAGTATGACTTCGATATTGTGGGGTTTCCCTTAGGTATGGGGAAGAGGGTGGTCAAAGAGAGGGATGGTGTTCGGAGTTTGACGCCCTGGAATGAAATTGCTTCGAAGTGCGAAGGCTACATGCATACAGGAGACTTGAATGATCTACTTGTTTTTCCTGTACGCCGCGTCCGTCGCCCACCATATCCTGGAGAAAACCGTTCTTGGGACCGTGTTACTGGGGAGACTAGATCAGCACCGATTCGACGACGACCAAGCATCACACCCATTCAAGCAACAGCAGAAGTTAGGATACCACCAATGACACCAATGTCTCAACAAGATCTGTATTGCGATGTACTTGCCCTTCAGACTTCTGCAGCAGAAGTGACTTCAGAGTTTTCGCGTTTGGTGAACCAGCCAGCAGTACATTTTAGCTCGCCTCCAATTTTGACGATGGAGTCGTCAGCTCCGTCTCGCCATAGAATGTACTTCAATTTTCAGCAGCCTTCTGACCTCTCGGGCCTCGAACATCTACCAGAAACGCTCGAAGACATTGCCATGACATTCCCCCAAGCATCTTCGGTCTTCCAACAGCCACAGCAAGATATTAATTCCATTCAGGGCCTCAGTGTGCCTTCAGACAACATCCTCTCCTCTACCACCATTGCCCCTCATCAGCTACACTTCCATTTTGGCATGGATTTGTATGCGGAACCTCCTGGACGCAGAGTGGACTTCGCACATGCTCCAGACCTTCCAAGCACAATGGGGTCTCAATACAATAGTGGATCACAAGAACAAGTGGAGACCATAATTCAATTCGTTCTTGATCAGTCAATGGTCTCAGGGTTGATTGCTGATCAGTGGGATGACGGACATACAACCCATGATTCTGATGAGTACTGTCAAGAATGCTGGTCATTCCACGCTCCTGGTGATTTGCATTTAGCATCGGGGTCCTATTGAGCGGCGTATAGTACCTTCATTTTAGATTAGAACAGGGTCTCTTGCCATGAAAAAAAGAGATTGCCAAACATTTATCTGCTCTTGCTTTAATTGAGCCTTCTCACTGTCGGTATTGTGCATTATTTATATCTTCCCGTAAATATCATACCCCACATTCTATGTTTTAGGAGGGTGAGGTCACGTGCTGCTCTATATTTCCAGAATTGCTCTTGTGTGGGTGAAGCAGAATTGTCTTTGTGCTGTCAGTACTCCATCTGTCTATAAACTTGGTTACTTCTCTGCTATCTCTACTTTCTTCTCTATTGTAGACAATTCATAATTAAAGGTGACCTGGACTTCTCTGGTCACACTCCGCATTCAGTTTAGCTCTTTCCCATGTTCACCCGACCCCTCGTTTCTTATCAACAACCTGGCACACAATACAATCACACTCCCTCCTCAATCTGCTTCAATCAACATAATGTCGGATTCGAGCTCTCACCAAGCCGCTCATCGTGTCCTCGCCAACCCCGAACTCCTCGAATCTATTCTCCTCAGCTTACCTCTCTCTGACTTGCTTATCCGTGCACCACGCGTATGTCGCTTTTTCCGAGACACGATCACAAATTCCATCTCTTTGCAACAAGTACTCTTCTTCACGCCGAAATACGATGCTTCAGGACCTATTCCGCATCCACTGATACGACATGACCCTAATGGAAGTGACATTTTCCGAGACGACAGGTTTCCGAGGCCAACTTCAGTCCCTCCCGGAAATATACTCGCCAGATACAGTTGGCCCAAAGATCCCATGTCGGATTTAAAGCCCTTTCCAGGGACTTTTAGAAATAAAACAATTCCCGAAATCTTCGACAGAGAAGGAGCAAGTTGGAAAAAGATGCTTGTCATTCAGCCTCCTGTGAAGGAAGTTCGATTTACCAGGGGTAGGCATCGCGACGTTACCTTTTCTTCAGATGTACTTTTGTGTCTTTGCTGCCTTACCTCCTTTGTGTATCTCACTCTCTTGTCGACAAGAGCACAGTGAAATCAACGAATATCTCGGTTCATCTCGATTTATAATAAAGCAAGAGCTAACTCTTGACTGTCGTAGCCTACCAACATACGGTTACATCTGAACAGTACATAACGCTTGGGATGCTGCACAAAAGCCTCTGGACACGATGTGGTACATTCTATATAGGCAAGGATGGGAGAGCACGTATGCATGTTATCGGGGTATGATTGCGAGAAATTTCACTACATCAGCCTTGTAATTCCAACAACATTCATCTGGTATATTCTTGAATCGCTACTAGTAGCCGCTGTATCCTCTTTGCCCATTTTTCATGGAGGGTATTGGTGGGCATTTTGATTATTATGTGAGGTCTACTATCACGATCTAGGTAGCTACATCACGTCCTTTATACTTGCTTCCGTGTCTCCTCAATATGATTTTAGATGTTTAGCTTATATCTACAATTAGTAAGATTTTGCATCATCATGATGAATGACAATCTCTCGTTACATACGGTGGTTCCCACCCTGATATCGACGAAAAAGAAAGGAGCACGCAGATAGATGTCAAAAATATGCAAACCACCACAAATGTTCACTTTATTCTTACGAAAATGAATAACCAAGACTTCCAACACTAACAATAGTATATCTCCTCTACCACAGCATGAAGCCCGATCGAGATTCCTACAGCTCTGACTTCTCGTAAAAACGCAAGACTTAGGGAGGGTCCAAAGCAGCGTGGAAATCACAAGTCGGATTATTCGGATTCCCACCCGCGTTAGTGATTCCCTCATTGACACACTGCAAACGAGCGGGCGCTCTCGCAAGTCCCAACGTAAACCTGAAATCATTGTTCGCTTCCCAAGCTACTCCATCTGAGTCGGTATATGTGTTTTGTGAGCTATATACTTTCCAATAATCAACCCCAAGAATAGCACAAGCGTCCGTGATAGCGTCAAAGAGTGCTGTTCCGCCATCGGTTACATAATTTGTCCATACTGCAACAAGTTCGTTGTCAACATTCCCGGCGATCGAGCAGGTCGCCTCTGCTGGAGCTGCGCTTGTTGTAGATGTGGTGGAAGGTGGTGAAGTTGTGGAAGATGAGGCAGGTAGGGAAGAGGATGTCGAAGTTGGGACAGATGATGTGGGGTTTGCTGGTATAAGGCTCAACCCTGTTGCGGTCAGCGAGAAGCTGACAGGTGTATAACCTGGGAAGATCGTCGCTTCGTAACCCGCAAGAGTTGTTACGGTGAGAAGAGACTCAGATGGAACGCCGACTTCTGTTCCGGAGACCTCAATTGATCCTCCTGTAACGGTGTATGCACTGCCCGAGACAAAAACACTCTCCAGATATGTCACCGTCTGGGTAACTCCCAAGTCTGTTATGGGCTGTAATGCCGTGGAGTCGCCTTCGTCTGCGTCTCCAATTGAAAAGCCGGTCGGGCAGTAATTACCAGCTGTGGTTGTAGATGGTTCTATAGAACAGCCTGCCGTGACGAGGGTTGAAGTCGTGGTGCAGGAATTCGACACGCAGCTTTCCCACACGTCGGTGACTATGGTAGCTGAACATGTTGATGATTGTGCTGCAGGAAAATTTGGTCAGCATGCTTCATCGATGAACTTTACAAGTTGTTCCATATAGTCCTGCTAGCCACTCGAGATCCATCATCCACGAACATCAGAAGACGGCTCACTGCCCAACATGAAGATTCTAAACTTATTGCTCGTAGGCTTACTACTACTGCCTGTAGGTTCATCGCCATCACCATCACCTTCACTATCTCCTATTCCAGGACCAGGACATCCCGACACACATCCCGGATTGCTGCATTCGGGCGAGGTCAAGGGACAATCTGTCGAGCCGCAACCTCCTGGAAGTTTACATCCTCCTCCGCACCCTAGGACCCCACAACCACCTCCACATCCGAACAAGCCACAGCCCCCACCACACGCAAAGATGCCACACCCAGTTCCACAACCAAATATGCCGCAGTTGTGAGTGCCATATCCTCCGACAGCTGTAGTTGTAGTTTGTTGTGCTGGTTTTGAGGTGCTTGAATATGTGAGTGCTGTGGTAGGCGATGGCGTCTTTATGAGAATGGTTGGCTGGAGTTGTATTGAGACACCATAAGAGTATTGATAGAAAAACGGAGCGGCAGTTGTTGATGATGAACTGGTGGGCACGGGTTGGAAGTTTGAATAGGGGGGATACATCGTTGGTGGAAAGGTGGCTTCGTTGCCTGGCAAGGTGATAACGAAGGCTGGTGGCATGATGCTCTGCTCAGGAACAAAGGTAGCAACTGTTGGATCTCCATTTTCTACCGTGACAGACCAGTAAGAAATCTCTGTTATAGTAAAAACAGGGACGCTGATGATTGTCGTTATGGTCTTGATAGAGCCACCTGACGAAGAAAGAAGAGTGGTTGTCAGATTTGGCCAGCTAATGACTTCAGGTTGCGGCAAAGGAGACGGAGGGAGAATGAATGTGCAGGATCCATTACACTCGACAGTTTGTTGCCCTGATTCCCAAACAGAAGGTGGCAGATAAATAACTCCTTGGCCATCGTTCGACCTGGGACCAGTAGTCGACTCTCCCGTACAGGCATTGGATGGGCAGTACCCAAGACTGCAAGCAAAGCTACAGAGGGCATTTTAACTGTCATCCTCGCCCGATAGTGGATACCCGGTCTCGTTCACAGCCGCTGGTAAAGTGATCTGAGCACCCATGGCAGTGCAGGTACAAGGCGATGGACAGAAGCCTAGACTGCAATTGAAGATGCAGAGGTCAGCATAGTTTCCTGGGCCGGTTCCAGCAGTGCACGATGGTACTGGATTACCCCAGCCATCTCCATCTGCGACGCCGCCACCACGATAGCAACTTGCGCTGTCGATAGGACCACCCGCGACGTTTCCAGGTTGAGGAGCAACCTGGTAGATCAGCAAATCAGCAATGTTGTGCTTCAGGCAATAGTGGAGGAATCAACGTACCACGCAGTTTGACAGGCCCGACTCCAATTCGCCGTTGAAAGCACTCATGCAGAATTCAAAGTTCCAGACGCCTGGAAAGAGGTATGCTCAGTCGCTAGTAGTCTCGAAAGTGGACGAATTTCCATTCTTTACTGGCTCGGTACCGACTTTGTTGATATTCCTTGAATAGTAGTAGTACCCGGCTGCCTCGATCGAGCCACACCAATCAAGCTGCACAGTAGTAGCATCGAGTGAAGTGACTTGCAGGTTGCTAGGCGTCGGAGGTGTCCCTTCCCCAACAGTCACAGATGCGCCAAGGCCAAGCCAACCTCCACCATTATCGTTCCAGCCTTGTACTCCAATGATATAGTGGATATCTGGAGTGAGAGCGTCAACATGCGCAGAGAATCTTGTTGGCTCAATGCCATAAATGCCCACTATGGCTCCAACTGTATCACGGTCGTAGACCCAGACAGCATACTCGGTAACGTCATCTAGTGTTCCCCAAGAGATGTCAACGCCGGTAGAAGTTGCGGTCGTCGTGACACTTGATGGTGGTGCAGGTGTTTGTGGAAGGCATACAGCAGAGACCACGGCCGACCACTGTGACACGAGAATCAGTGTTCTGTCACTGACGGTCATGAAGAAGAATGAAGAGACTGGAAGGTACTTGGGGCAAGCTGAGGGATCTGGGGGTAAAGAAATAATGCTCTTCTTACATCGGACTTCACTGTATTACCCTCACTCGTACGGACCATAAACTCAATTTCCCAACCATCAAGAACAAGAGCTGTATCATAACGATTGGTAGTGGTAGACCATGTATTCCAAGTGCCGGTACCAATTATCTGGTGCTGGATATCATAGCCCATGGCGCCGTAGACTTCATCCCAAGTAACTGTGATGCCCTCCACACTTGACACAGCCGCGATGTTGTTAGGGACAGAAATTGGTCGGACTGGGAGAGTCGCAGGAATAGTGATTGGACTCTGTCCAACGGAGAAACCATTTACGAGGGTGGTGGTGAAGGCTTGAGCAATTTGATATTCGCCTACACAAAAGTTAGTTTCTCCCTCCTCGTTGTAGTAAGGATCATCTTCTGCCCCAGAATGAACACTTACCGAGAACATTAGGATGCAAGCCATCATAGCTAGCTGGACACCCATCGACGTCACAATCGTAATTTTCCCGAACTTGAACAAGTTCGATTTGCGATAGTGTACTACCTGTGAAAACCTCAAGTTAACTTGGCAACGACCGCCGACTGTCCCGGGACATCGCATCATTTCATCTGCTAGGATGGAGCTTTGATGGATTGACTTACTCAACACTGGAATCTCTGCCGCCAAGATCTTATTATATGCGTCTGTTTTGATAGGAAGATCGCTCCTGCCTCCGATGAAAGTCCTCTGTGGGACGTTTCCCAATGCCATCTTGATATCTGGTTTCGCACCGCGAGCTGAGCTGATGAAACTCTTCATGTTACTGAAGGTTCCTTCAGCGTCGCTGATAAACCACCCCACGTCATTGAATCCGAGCAAAACCAGTAGGTAGTCTGGTTGATAGGTCTGAATTAATGGCCCAATCAAGCCAACGTCTTGAGCCAGTTGGCGACCCCATGCTGCGAAGTGGTCGCTATCGAAAGCAGGGTCCACACCAACTGCATAGCCTCCGGTAGTTATGGCCGGCCCAGGGTCATCGCTTTTAACAACAGTAGGAGCGTCTTGCAATGCTGGTGGAGTTGCTGGTGCCGCCGGATCTGGTGGCCTCGTTCCGATGAAGGGTCCTACAACTATTTCAGATCTCTCGTAAGCAGATAGTCGCGTTGCAGTGTATAGAGATCGAGCCGCTGACGTAGCGTAAATGGAGAAGGATGGTCTGTTTGTCTCTGCAATCAAGGACAATGGGTAGCAATAAAATCATCAACGTACAATCAACCTGGATGCCCTGGTCCACGAACCACTGCCAAAGTCGATAACGCCAAGTCCAGTCGCCCTCATGACCCTGGGTGATAGAATCGCCAACCACCATAACGCTAATAGCACCGTCAGGAGATTGCAGCGACGTCGTAAGTGCTGGATTCTGGCTGATGTGATCGGGCACTGCCGCGGCCGAGACAGATGAGCCTACCGCGCCTGGAGTCAGATGAAAACCTCGAAATGTGGTAAAGTAGATTATGAGGCTCAGAAGAGAGGATACGCCTTGCGGCGAAATGTACTTGAAAGCTGCCATAAGCTAAATGCATGAAAGATCTCTCTGGTGACAACCCTCTTGAGTAATTGCAATACCGTCAGCTGTCACTCGACTAGAGGATGCTGTGATACAAGTATTTACAGATAGGAGAGACTCTGCAACCAATTGAGACTCAAATATTCTTGAGTCGAGTTGTGAGGCACAGCTTATAGAAAGTGTTGCCATCGTTATAAGCAGCGTTCGAGACCACGAGGAGTTGCTTCCGAATCTGGTGGTATTCCAAGCAGACACAACATGCTTGACAAGGTATGAGCAATACCGGAACTTGTTTTTTCGATGGTTTGGGAGTATATTTTTGACTTCCAACATCGATACACCATGACTTCAGCCATGTACTGCTGCTCAGGCCGTGGTCTGGCCCACAACCTCAACTCGAGGCATCGTCTGAGAGTCTCCAACTTCCAGATCCAGACCTGATATACCGGTTCCGGAACACACCTTGGTTGTGCGTCCATCCAACTTTGAATGATGGGAGTCATGCGCCATTGATAGTACTCGGTCGTGAACAGCATTGGTTGTATTTTGATGAATCGTGAAAGAACTCTTCGGCAAGCAAGCTCAATTTTGATGAAAATGTTGGTACTGGGATCGGGCGCACAACGCCGCACCCACAGTAATCTCGGCACAGTAGCCCAATGCGGCCCTGTTAAGCGCGCTGAACATTTAGATATACAGGGGCACAAATACCATCTTCAGCGCCTAACGACAAACAACCTCGGCGCGAAGACTCAACCCCACCGAGTGACATCAATCCCCAGCCGATATCATCACGATAGCACTATACACATACCACTCCATTCACTATGAGACTTCGACATGTTAATCTAGTATCCGATATTTCAACATATTGTATTGGTGCATGGCGTTTTCAAGTCACCTCTGGGAAAGGCTGTTTGTGCCGCATTCGCCCCTCACAAGTCTGGTATCAAGTAGCCCAGTACGGCTAAATGCACTGTCTTATGGCACAGATGTTGGATTCTGGAGAGTCAATAGTCGGATTATCTTAGACTGCAATCAGGAGACTGCTGTGCCACTGACAATATCTACCCAATACTTCCATATCTTTCCCAAGATTTGGCAAAGATCTACGGCGAGATGCCACCCATAAAGAAAGTGTTAAGCAGGGACTTGGTTTCTAGATATTGCAACTCGCAATGGTATGGCTCAATCAGGCCATTCTCAAAATGTCACCCAGTGGCACATGTGTTGGATTCTTGAAGATTCAATAGTTAAAGAGCGAGCAGTGGGATGCAACCAGGACGTTGCAGGGCAATTGTTGACACCACCTTCTTCATTCTCCCTGCAAATTCCGATGTCAAGGTGCTGCCCATATGGAGGGTGATGGAGGTTGTTGGACACTGCCCGTGACGAATCCGCCACGACCTGCAGCATACCCTGCCAGGTAGTCAAGATGAGGTTTTACTTCTCATTCAAATGACAAGCGGGACTTGATCATTTTCTTCCCAAAATTCTGAGCTTGACTTTGTGTCTGTTTCGAAGGCTTCATCTCACATCAGTGAAGAAATTGAAGACGCCAGAGGGTGCCCCTCTCAGTATAGCTATACCTCTCTGCTCAAGTCTCAAGAATTAGTTTCCCAGCGCTGAACTATCCTCAAGTACTCTTGCCAATCCTCAAAACTCGTTACAATGTTTACTCAATACACATTGCCGCTCTTCTTTGTGCTCCTTGGCATATTTGGTATTAGCAGCAGCGGCCCATCAGGGTAAGAGACCTTTTTGAGCGTCGAATATCATAGCTAGTACTTAACCTTGCATAGGGACGATCTTGCTCAAATACTCCTCCGCAGCGCACTACAGAGAGAGAATCTTACAACGCCCTCCAATCCAGATGCTGCAAAGTTTCTCACTTCTAGTATATATGCTGGAAACACGGCCTTAAAAAGGTACTACTCTCTATACAACTTTCCATTAAATGGTTGTTGACAACTTTCTTTTATAGGGACACGCTCGTCGTAGGCCTCAAGGATGATCTCCTCAGCTACCCGTGGAACAGCTCTCATCACCCATCGAAGCACTTAATTGAGGCGCGAATTGATACATGGGATGACGCTGTTCAGAAGGGAAATTTCCTTTTGTGTCTAATGGGAGCACAGACCGAAGCCGAAGCAAGGGCACACAACAGTGGCCAGCCTGTAGCATGTACCTTGACAGACTACAGCGAATTCGCAAGATGGGGATGGTCAGCATACTCGGAGGCTCCGCCAGGTTTTAATAATGAGCTAGACCAAGTCTATTCCGATCTTAGTATCGATCCTGCTAGGGGCACGATGTACAGTTACACGCATTTTTGTCAGAACGATGAGGAGGAGATGGTAGAAGTTTTCAACGACCAAGGGCAAGTCGTAAAGGTACGTAACCCCATATGAGCTGAGCGAGGTGTGGTTGCAACACTGACATTTCGCCCAAAGCCAACCATGGCATGGTTCCGCAATATCCTCAATCCAGATGGGCAGACTATTGTTGCCTATGACAACATCTCCCCTAAAAACAGCGAGGAAGATCCGAATGCAATCATGCCAGATCTTAGTCATTGGTCCGATGCAGTATTCCTCTCCTGGCAAAGATACAGCGCCACGCCTAGACAGTTGAAGTATGTTTTCCGAGCCGGGATTGAAGAAAAGCAGACCAAATTATGGGTCAGTGAAGCAGTTATCAGAAGCGGGGAAGATGTGATTCCCAACTATTCTGATCCCGAAAGGACTAAATTCTCCATGGACACAGAATATGGGAAAGTGATTCTAGCAACACCCAATGGTGCAGGTGTCGCCTATTTTCTGGCGCAACATAAAGCCCAGCTGGGGGTAAAAACTATTTCTTCGGTGACTCTTTGGAGTTCCAGCGACCAGAACCCAGGAGGATGGAATGGGATAGGGGGTGACGTGGACAACTTGGGTTTATACTTGTACTTTGAGATCACGGACGTCTAGATAGCTGCAGGATAGTATCCTACCTTGATAGGCTAGAACGTATACGTATCTAACTTGGGATCTGGACCTACCAGATGGGGCTTGCTGGCCCTTTCTAACAACACTCCAGATCAGTAGTTTTGTAGGACTCCAACTTGGCTACTATCGTACTAGCATTTTCAGATAATAGTCTAGCAAACTCCCAGAACGTATTGCTCCGACCTTAAGAATAATGTAACAACTTGAAGGTTCACCCTCTCGTCTCTTGCTTTGCAACGAAGAGCTATGTAGAGACACAGTGTCTGGATTTGGAAAGACTATTTCTCAGGTGCATGTTTTGATGCAATGCTGACAATATCTGCATATTATATGCTTCTCAAATATAGATTCTAAGATATATGAATGTCTGACTAGGGTATTCCCTTTTTGGAAGCTCCATGACAACATCACTATTGATAAGGAAAGTAAGCTAGTCAAATATATATAGAAGTATGTTGAGAGACGTCAATACTGTATTGACAAGATATAGGTATCGGAAGTGTAGAGGACCAAGCGTGAAGACACCAGAGTGATCCAGACAAACCAGGAGAAGCACGTGACCTGCCCTTCTGTCTCCTTCAACAACTACCAATGTCCCACCTCCCCACGTTCCTCAAGTCCTACAAACCACCTGGCAACATCACACACATTACACCTCACACACATTACACATCACAGTGTGCACACATCACACATCACATTCAACGAAGGAAGACCATCAAGTACGTCTATCGAAACCGGGTATGCATTAGGCCCTCTTTATGCTTTTTATTTTACACCAAGACCGTTTAGAACCGCACCCGCGCAACGAAGAAAACACGCAAAAACGAGGAGTATCTGAGTATGGTATACCAGATTACATTGCAATCAAGCCCGCGATCTATTCACTCTCAATGCTCGCGCTCTGCATCTACAACTCATCGTGAGATCCGGGCTCATCATCGTCCGCTCCTGGTCCACCAGCACCTGCGTATAACTTGCTGGTGATGGGGTAGGCGACATTCGACAGCTTCTCCTTCTGCTCCTCAAAGTCTTCTGCGGTGGCGCTGGAAGAGTTCTCCTCGAGCCACTCGGTGGTCTCCTTGACGGCGTCGATAATCTATTTTCAATTAGCTACTGCTCTACAATCAGGCGTATGCAGTGGTGAACTTACAGTCTCCTTATCATCCTCGTCAATCTTACCACCAAGACCCTCCTCGTCGTTGACCTGGTTCTTCAAGCTGAAAGCGTAGTTCTCAAGACCGTTACGAGCCTCAATGCGCTCCTTGGTAGCCTTGTCCTCATCAGCGTACTTCTCGGCTTCTTGAACCATACGGTCGATCTCTTCTTGAGTGAGACGACCCTTGTCGTTGGTGATGGTAATGGATTCCGACTTGCCGGTACCCTTGTCGGATGCTGAGACCTTGAGAATTCCGTTTGCGTCAAGCTCGAAAGAGACTTCGATTTGGGGAACACCGCGGGGAGCAGCTGGGATACCAGTAAGCTCGAACTTTCCGAGGTTGTTGTTGTCTTTAGTCATAGTACGTTCACCCTCGAAGACTTGGATCAAGACTACGGGCTGGTTGTCCGCGGCGGTAGAGAAGATTTGCGACTTGCGGGTAGGGATGACAGTGTTGCGAGGAATAAGCTTGGTCATGACACCTCCGGTGGTCTCGATACCAAGAGTCAATGGGTTGACATCCATGAGAACAATGTCCTCTGTACCCTCCTCACCAGACAAGACACCACCTTGAACAGCGGCACCGAAAGCAACAGCCTCATCAGGATTAATACCCTTGCTGGCCTTCTTGCCGGGGAAATATTCCTCAATGAGTTCAACGACCTTGGGAATACGAGTAGAACCACCGACCAAGACAATGTCGTCAACCTCATTCTTCTTAACCTTGGCATCCTTCAAAACCTGCTCAACAGGCTTGAGGGTCTTCTTGAAGAGATCCATGTTCAATTCCTCGAACTTGGCCCGGGTGAGAGTCTCGGAGAAATCCTTGCCTTGGTGGAAAGCTTCGATTTCGATGCGAGTGGTCTTCTGGGAGGACAGAGTACGCTTGGCCTTCTCAGCCTCACGCTTCAGCTTACCCATAGTCTTGAGATCCTTGGTGATGTCAACGCCGTTATCCTTGTTGTACTTCTTGGCGAAGTAGTTGATGATTCTCTGATCGAAATCTTCTCCTCCCAAGTGAGTGTCACCGGCGGTAGAAAGGACCTCAAACACACCACGGTCGATGGAGAGAAGAGACACATCGAAGGTTCCTCCTCCGAGATCGTAGACAATGATTTGACGTTCTCCATCAGTCTTGTCTAGTCCGTATGCAATAGCTGCGGCGGTAGGTTCGTTGACGATACGGAGGACGTTCAAACCGGCAATGGCACCGGCATCCTTGGTAGCTTGTCTCTGGTTGTCGTTGAAGTAGGCTGGGACGGTGACAACGGCGTGGGTAACCTTGTAGCCTAGATAAGACTCGGCAACCTCCTTCATCTTACCAAGAATCATGGCGGAGACCTCCTCGGGGGTGAAGGTCTTTGGGGAACCATTTACTTCGACTTGAACGGAGGGCTTGCCATCTTTCTGGACAACATCGAAGGGAAAGTGCTTCATGTCACCTTGAACATCCTTATCCGAGAACTTACGGCCGATCATTCGCCTGTGAACACTTGTTAGCATGGGCTCGAAGATGCCACTGTTGCCAGATCCGCAACTTACTTGATGTCGAAGATGGTATTCTTTGGGTTTGCGGCAGCCTGGTTCTTGGCTGCGTCTCCTACTAATCGTTCCTCATCGGTGAAAGCCACGTATGAAGGTGTTATTCTGTGTCCTTGGTCGTTTGTCAAGATTTCGACTTTGCCCTTCTGCATCACACCGACGCAGGAGTATGTGGTTCCCAAATCGATACCGATGACTGTCGCAGATTGTCAGCAGCTGCATTAAACGCTCGCAGATGGGTCTTTGACTTACCAGTGCCATAGTTCTCTTGTAATGGGTCCTGGTCGGATTGTGCGTGTGCTGTCTGGAGGAGGGCGAGGGGAGAGAATAAAAGACAGAGATAGAAAAGAGCCGACAGGCCCAAGGCGAACTGTGATCTTGTTCCTCGCGCCATGACGATCAATGTGGTTGTTGATCTTCGTGGTGTTGGAGAGTGGTGGGTATGTCGAAGGGAAGAAGTTGTGGTCCCAAAAGAAGTTCCTGCGGCTTTATGTTATCGCAGGCAATTCGAAGTGAACACCTAAAGCTTTCTATCGCACGAGCCGGTGATTGGGCAGCTGTGACCCACTCTGGCCCCTATGCGGCATAGCGGACAATTGCAAGCTGTCCTTTCGCCTCATGGAGTCACGCCCCGGACAACCCTAAATCGTCGTCTGAAGAAAAAAGGAGACCCTGCAAGTCCACGAATAAGAGGCCAGATCTCTATGCAAAACGTGTCAAATACTTTATGCGAATGCCTTCATCTCATCTTCATATCATGCCACCATCACACTTGAATCATTCATTTATGCATTTCTGCATCGCTGGCCTTATTGACAAGTTGCCATTAAGCGCAGGGTTCATCGAGGCTGAATCTTACGTGGGTGGCGAAGGCTTGGAAGGCTGAGACGCATGGGTGCTATTTTTGGTAATAGTTTCTTCTGTCTTCGCTCATTGTTCTAGTCTCTTCTTCTGGAGAATTTGGACAGATGTACTTCGTACTTGCACTCTGCACACAGAGCATTTCAATGCTTCGAAGGTTCTGAGTTGCTGTAAAAACTTGGGACCGCATCAACAACCAGACGGGCTTCGGAAACAGGTATCCGGCCCAAAAGTCAATCATGCTCAGAGATCAACACATTTTATATCTTATCTGCTGCATTTTCTGTAACTAATATCGGCTTGACTCGTCCCATAAATACCTCCATTGAATTCCGACCTCTCTTTTTCATATTTACTCTACTTTTCACTAAAGGCCATTGGCGTAAGAATGAAGGATAGCACGAGCAAGAGAAGCAAACTCGAGAAGGAGAGGTCTCTTCGGGTTTTGTTTGCTTAAGCTATGAAGTCATCCTGCACCATGAGGAAAGGTCTGCAGCAAACTCTTTCATAGAAGACAAGAGATATGTCAGGACTCAAGACACAGAAGCCTGGCGAAGGAAGTATAATTACATACTCCACACTCTAGCCCCAAGCTCCATATTCGGCGAGGAGCATTATATTTGTATGGGTCAAGCATCAAGTGGGACTCTTCTTGCAGAATTTGATGGATGAGAAGGGAGAGTATTGGACTAGGGAGATAGTAGGGTTGAGTGAGAATTATCTCAAGATTTGGTTGGAGAAATTTGAGACATGCGATTTTTAGAGATTATGTATGAGGGCTTGAGCACTTTCACTGGAGCGTCTCTACTTCTCTCTATCACATCAGGATCCCCATCAGTACTGATAACCTTGAATTTGAAGGTAGTGCAGTCACGTGCTAGTCAGCACTCCAGGCCTCCAGAGCTTCCATCAATATGCGTTGACGGGGGAGCATCAAGCTTGTCTTTTCAGGATCTTCACCGTGTTGAAGCAATGAATGTACATTCAGGGGGTTCCTCCTAGGTAGATACTCAACGTCGAATAACCTCCTTCTCATCCCAATCCCCATCAAACCCCAACCCACCCTCAACCAACTCCTTCCACCTCCTCGACTCATGAAGATGAACACTATAACTAACCCCCACATCCTCAAAAGCTCTCGTAAGTTCCCTCGGCAACATATACCTCCCCGTATACTCCTCTCCCTCCTCCCACTGCACATCCGGATCATGCAACTCCTCATCCTGCCATTCATCATTCCACTCCGGCGCCACGATCCTCACCCTCCCCAGCTTCGGAAACGCCTCTTTCTTCCACTCAAGGACCTTAAACAACCACTCCGGTCTCTCAACCCCAGCTGGTCCCCCATCAAGAAGAAAATTCTTATACCCAGTATCATCATAGAAAACCTCTAACCCCTCCAACGACCCTGGTAAATTCCTCCAAATACCTTCTTCCTCTGCATACCCAACCAACAACGCCTGAAAAATACACAGTTCTCTCAGTTTCTCGAGATCTCGCAGGTCAATAGCATCGGTATAAAACAGTCCTTCATGAGCAGGATCCGGTCTCGTGAAGACGAATTTCTCCAGACTGTGTTTGAGAGGTGAGATGGCGCGGGAGATAGCAGAACAGGAAAATCCCACTGCATCTTGGTCACCGTAATGGCCTTCCCATTCTCCTTGATCCGCTTCATACCATAACTCCTTCAACGCCTTCGGCCAACTGAACAATTGAGTCAACGCCGCCTCGTGAGACCCGCAATGGGCGAGATAGAGGTGCGTAACGGGGGAGTCTCCGATGAGAGTATCGTCGGAGGGGGAGATGGGTTCCCAATCACTCCAGTGGTGGTAGGCGATAGAACGAATAGAGGGGAGGAAAAAAATGAATTGTACATTCTCCAAACTCAAGTCTCCGCTCAGATGAGCACTTGTGATCGATATCCCGATACGGCCATTTTTCTCAATGGCGTTGTACAAGGCGCCGCTATTGGTGAGTCCTTCGAGGAACAGATTGTGGTGAAGTTGTGGGAAGAGGACGTCGTGGAAGTGTTTTGAGGCGAAAGAGAGGGATCTTATGTTTTGCATCTGTTTCTTAATAATGTCTTCGTGTTTGGAGAGGAAGTGAGGCCAGAAGGGCCATGGGTTTGTGGTTAGGTTGTGGGAGTGGGATTCAGGGGTAAGGTACGAAGCGATTTCGGTGAGGATTTCGCTGGGGAGATCTGTGAGGCGAGCCATTGTTTTGGTGTTTATTAGGTTTGTAGAATCATTTTCGGAATTCAAATGGAGCAAGGGTTCTCTCTTGATGTGATTCGAACAGCGTTGTCGGCGTTGGAGGAAAGTGACACTACAGCAAAATTTCGAGGCTAGACGGTTCAAGCGTCACGTGTCAGGTTCCATCCACATCCAGTGGAGGTCATGGAAACCGAGGGTTATGATTTCATTTTACGAGTAGCTTTCAATTGTTCTCGTCGCCTCAAACCTTTCTCATACTTATTCATGGACCGGTGCAGCTCTTGATAGGTGTATGCGTCGATGTGAACATTGAAGGGGGAGGCGAGCTTAAAATTAGACGGTGCTCTCGACTTCAGTTGCCGACTCCCGCTCACCTCTTTCCATCTACAAATCATATCAGAGTCTTCCTGAAAAGTCACATCCTAGACGAGCTCTTACTTTACTGTACTAGTCCGTATGAAGTAGACACGTCCCAGCGAGTTTTAGCTGTGTCGATACACAAAGTTCTAAGCTGTCGGTTCTTCAAGGCTACAAGAAATCGTACGACACACCGTTAATAACAGCAAAGATAGATAGTATCATAGTGCACAAGATCTGTCCGGGTCAAATGCATTGCAGTCCATTATCAAGAAAGGCTCAAACACTTAGAGGGAAATTTCAACCCTGGTAATGGTCGCTTTAGGGAAGAACCATACTGAGGGGCATAACAAGATGCTCGAGTTCAATCTCCTGTGAAAGTAATTTGGCTGAGAAGTTGGAAGTGCTGCTCATAGCAGGAGCCTCTTGCCATATGTAGGTTTCATCTATAATGCAGATGGAAATATCGTCTCAAGATGTGTAACTAAACACTCTAATGGTCGCATACGCAGTGGAGACCAAGGAGAAAATCATGCTGTGTTGACTTGACAAAAAAAATGGTCAAGTAGATTAAAGTTGCAAAACTGAAATTCAAATTCATTCGCGGCTACTTCTGTGCCTCGGCGAGCCCTCACAAGTTCCAAGGTCGCACCCACCCCTCACCAGAATTTGCATTCAAAGTTCCTCGCATAAGGGCCAAAACCATCGCCTTCATCTCGTCAGTTTTGCCCTCATATATCAGAGGGTTCAACTTCGCACCCCTCATTTCGTCCAATCAGGTTTCACGCCGGTGAACTTGAGCGGTCCTCTCGTGAAATTTCCTGTTTTGACGGTCTCGGCAACCTTACCCCGTCTCTTCGATCTTCTCGCAGATACTGGTGCAATGAAAACTAACTTAGCGATCGAACACGAGCACTGTCCATTTGCTACTGTAGCAACAGGCGTCGTAATCGAATGCGTAAATGAGTCTTGATAAATGGGACTGCCGAATAGTCAATTTTGACATCAATGCCTGGGGATTGGGGTCTTACGCATAGCACCATGCCGTATCTGTAGTGTCTGCAACCATGAGAATATCTTTGATCGTGAATGGGCCGAAATTCCAGGTTGCCGCTTCTTGAAGCTCGATTGCAAACAGGAACTGTAAACTGTCAGAGCTGTGTTGAAGTGTTTTATTCTCAGGTGACGTACTTGAGTGAGACTATTGGCGTTATTTGGGAAGTCGTTGAAGTTGAGGCTGTAAACCGACTGAGAAGCAACCTCTCCAGCGTTGAGACCGGCGATTCCTGGTAAGATTGTCGATGTCTCAGTCCATGTTCCGTCAGAAGCATATTGCCAGTCAGTAATGACAGAGTCGCCGGCAGTGACTATAGACACGGAAATCAACAATTGATGATGATTGTCAAAGGACAGACTACCTGGTTTGTCCGGAAACTTTGCATAGTTATCGCTAGACCAGCTGTCAGCTCATCTCTCACCATTATACGCCAGCTTGAAAGTAACCTACGCGGCATCATAAGGCCCATACCAAGTAGAGACGCCCCAGGCAGTATTGGAAACTGGAAGAATGAAATCATCGATCGGGTTTTGGAAGACGAAGCTTTCTTCAGTGGGCTCCATTCCTGGCCATAGGCCATGCACAGAGTAACCATCTTCGACAGGAAAGGGGGGTACGACCATGGTTGACAGAAACTGGAATGACGAGCAATTATCAGTAATTGAAAGAGCCATATGTTATGTAGGAGAGGGTCATACTGACTCTGATAATCTGAGCACCTGGAAAGAACCATACTGAAGCGCCGACCATGATGCCCGAATTGAATCAGGAATGGAGTGTTTGATGAGAATTATTGTATTTGCATCTCAACGTGCGAAAAAAGTCTTTAAAGAAGGGATATTGAGACCCTTTAGCAGTGAATTTTCTTTTCTCAATATTCACCCCGTCTGAGTGAAAAGTGAATAGGTCACATCTTCGTCGGCCTGCTGAATGAGTGGATTGGCAGATAATGAATGCATAGCAGGGGCATTGTACAAAAGTATACAAATCTGCAGGACTTCTGGCCCCATGAACAGCTCACGATGCATGAGCATATCTTTGGTGTGCTATTATTCTATTCGAAAAGGATATTTAGCTCTATTTTTGATACAGTGGGGGCCAACGCTCATCAGAAAACGTGCGTTGGAAGGTTGGAAAAGATGTTGGAAATATGTTGGATGGATGCCCGCAGTTGATATATGCTCCCCGAGTCGTTCTTTTGATGGTCTTGAAGCGTAGTGGATGCAATGTGCATGATAATATTGAACAATACGCGCTCGGAGATTGCTTGATTGAGGAAGGCAGCGCCTCCAAAATGCATGACAGTTGCCCCCCAATGAGGAAATGCCAATACACAGCATGTGGGGTCCAAGTATGAAAGTTGGATGACTTGGCATCATTTGGGGCATTCTTCTTTGAGAGATGGAAATAGGTAAAAGGAATAGAGGTGCGAAGATGCAAGGAGAGCTGGTAATGAACGCTTTTGCCGTGAGGTCTTGAGCTGGAAGTCCGAACATCAAAACCTTGCATGCAGTTTTGTTAGATCCGAGGACAATGAAGGCTGTTTCGTCAAGGAACGGTTTATGTGGAAGTGATGAGTGCGTCATAATATTTCCTGGAGGAGAGAGGTAAACTCCATCAGCTGGAACAGTGGCGGAAAGTCTTGAGGGGGCTACCCTACCAAGCGCCGGGCACTCCCGAGGGCTTCAAGGTTGGCGTTGGTACAGTACAACACGACCCGCATCATCAACATCAACAACCTCGAACGACAATGATAATGCCTCAGTAAAGACATGTCACCACAAGCAAGCATCCGGTGAAGAGCACATACCAAATATACAAGTCTGCCGCCTTCAAGACCGAGAATCTCGTCGATGCCGACATGGGCTACGCTCAACGATGAAGCGTGGGCCTTGCCTATTGTCATGGAACGAAACGTGAAGGAGGCGAATAAAGAGTTGGATTCGATACAAGGACCATCGCGCCGGGTTTTGGGAGCCCCGCTGTGACACTTTGGGAGTTCAGTGAGTCCAGGTGAGGCTTGTCCACCCTGCTAGACTGCTGGTGGTGATGATGAATTTGAGACCCGTGGTTGTTTGCGTGGTAATATATTGGACACCACATTGTGGAAACCACCTCCAATGGTGTACCCGGTATGACTATTTGGATGTCTGTTGTCATGCGAGTTGGATCGAACAACTGACTTTAGCCTATAGATCTCGTCACTCTTCAACGCCCGAATGGAATATTCTAACGATCACACCTATACACAGGATATTTTACGATATCCCACTGGACACAATACCAATCCATTCGTATAAATACTCGGGATGGACTGGCTGCTATAAGGAGATAATGGAAAATCATGGACGCATGAGTTTCTACGCAGCATGGTATGCTGTCATCGTCCTCAAAAAGCTACTCCGACGGCGCCGCACCTTTATATCAACCTCTTCTCGCACTTTATCATTGCAAGCGACATCATCAATCGTGATACGAATACTGGGAGTCTAGAACACGAGTTTTGCCGATCCTCTTCAAAAATCTAACCCTTTCAGGCCCGAGGAACCTTCATGCGAAATTCTTTCCATCGCAATAGCCATGTTCAATAAGATGCCTAAAGATCGGGCTGAAGGAGGGGAGATGCCTAAACTGGTACAAGACACCCCGTGCTGTACGTGTCCTATACACCATGAAACTGGTACAGATTTGTCGTGACTCAAGCATGGGATACTACGCGCGAGAACTTCCTCAGAAGGGGTTCACCACTAGATGCAATGAAATGTTCATGCAGTCGAACATGACTGTGGTGGTTTTTTATCCACGGCCAGAAACTGTTTGGGACCAAAGTGGGCCCTCAGAGATACGCCAAATTATTGGAACGAAGCTACTTCTGCCATATATTCTTGAACTCCTGATTTTCTGTCAAACACGTGCTGATTTCATCCGCCCTCGCTTTCTTTTCATCGCTCTTCATGCTTCGTCGTTTGCAATCGCATTTTCTTGCTATACAAACTATCTGCCTCTTCCAAACTCGGCCTCTTCAGCATCTCCTGCTATTATTACGCATACTTTTCGAAAGAATCTTGTATCCAGATGAGACCAGTTCCTTCTCTCGTAACGGGACATTTTCACATGCGAAACTTATACACAGAGACAGTTATTTTGAACGTTGAATTAAGATTTATCCTCAATCTATTCCTACCCCATCCGAACCCATGAACCATTAAATGAAAGTCCGCTTCGATTCATCCTCTCGTGATGTAAAGTATATACCAGAAACCCTCTCTGCAAACCCCTTTTTCGTCATGATATTTATCTCCCTATTGCCGTGATATACAACTGCTGCAAGGAATGAACAACAAAGTCTCGCTCAATTCACGTAATACGCTCCTAAACTCCTGCAATGATATATCGTCAGTAAGGAAAATTCCCTTTCCCCAACTCCACGCGAATGTGCATACTCTCCTTAAACCTCGTTGCCACGATAAAGTCTACACCAGTATCCCCGAAGTAGTCTTCTTCTTCTCCTCGATCCCAAAATCCGACTCATAATCATCCGTCAAAACATAACTCTTCACAAACAAACAGACTGGCAACCCAATCACCGCGAATGCTATCGCGACATACCACACATTTTTTAATGCCTCGACATAGATATCTATAACGATATCCCGGAAAGGTTGCGCGAGACTAGAAACAAATGATGCGGTAGCATGTTCATACGCTTTCCCATTTACCAATAAAGCTTGCAGATTGAGATTCCCAGCAAGACGCGACCCAGCGAGTTTATTAACCTTCTCGTTGAAGATCGCGGATGGGATGGCGATACCCCATATCGATCCGAAGGAACGCATGAACGTCCACGTCGCCGTCGCCGTCGCTACTTCGGATGGAGGAAGAGAGGCTAGGAGAGGAGGGATCATGGCGTTGAAAACAATGCCGTTGCCGAGACCGAAGAGGGCTTGGTAGCCTACCCAAGCTGCGGTGGTGGAGTCGCGGTCGAGGAGAGGGAAGAGACCGACGCCGATGGCCATGAGGATCCAGCCGAGATATTGGAGACTGCGGTATTTGCCTGTGATGGTGATGAATGCTCCTGTTGCGGCGGCGGCGGGGGCGATTGTTGTTGCGGTTGGGAAGAGCATTACTCCGGCTCGGATGGGTGATGCTTTGAGGACGGCTTGGGAGTAGACGGGGAAGAAGTAGATGACGTACAGCAGGAGGAGGCCGTGGACAAATGCCATGACGAAGATGGCGATGGATGTGCGGTTGGAGAAGAGTTGTGGTGGCATGGTGGGTTCCGCGACCCATCCTGATCTTTGGATCCAGGCGAAGATTAGGAGACCGATGAAGCCGAAGACGATGGGTGTGATGATGTTTGCTGAACCCCATTTGTATTTAGTCCCTCCGTATGAGAGACCGAAGAGGATGGCGGCGACGGCAGCGACGAGAACGACGTTACCGATCCAGTCAACACGCTTGAGACGAGATGACAGCGTACCCTCACGGTTGTGTTTCAGCTTGAGGAAAGGGATGATGGTTGCTAAAGCAATGCCGCAGATAGGTAAGTTGATATAAAACACCCATCTCCAGGTTGCTTGCTCGACAAAGACGCCTCCCATGACAGCTGCGAAAATGGTTAGTCCTGGCTCGATTCAGTTTCAGGTGGTAGAGACTTACGGCCAATGATTGTCCCGATGGCATAGGTTCCAGCGATCAGACCAGTATACTGGCCTCTCTCTCGCAATGGAAGGAGATCACAAATAATGATTTCTCCCAAAGTGATGATCCCACCACCACCAATACCTTGGACGGTACGCCCAGCAATCATCACCATAGTGCTGTTGGCTAACCCGCACATGGTAGAGCCCACCATGAAGACGATCGTGGACATGATGGTCAGAGAACGGCGTCCAAAGATATTTGACGCCTGGCCAAAGAGTGGCTGCGTCGAAGTCGAGGATAGAACATAGGCATTTGCTATCCATACATACAGCTCGCCTGCGTCCAAGTCTTCGGAGATAGATGGAAGTGCGGTTGAAACGATTGACAGATCAATGGCGACGAGGAGAGTCGTGATACATACCGCGAAGAAGATCATCCAAAATCTGTAGTCTTTTGGAGGACTTTCACTCTTGGTTGAGGCTAGGGAGTCTTTCGACACTAGAAATGAGGTCGAATCGTTTGCGAATAACGGCTTCGGAAGTGGATTGTTGTGAAGAGTACAGCAGCATGATTGCAAAGATGTTCTTGAGGCTGAGAGTACTGCTCTTTCCATAGAATCTCTGGCTTCGGGGGAGTAGTGCAGGGAGCAACAGGCGTGAGAGGGGCCAAAATGATGCCCCTGGAGGGGAAGAGAGGTCGTGCTCATCACGAGCGAAGAGTGCAAATGGAAGCAAGCACCAAAACTTCAGGTGAGGATATTTTCGGTCCTGGAAACGACTTCAAACTGGAACGATGCTCAAACATAACTCTATGGAAACTTGCCGATACTTCACCTTATACCAAATCCTTGTCGGTGCGTTTCATAAGGCATCACAGACCGATACAGCTTTCCTGGACAGCATGCTATTGTACCAAGTCGGACAGTACTCCTTCGTTACGATCCATCACGGCCTACGTCCGTACAGTCACGTTATTGAGAGCATACGATGTCCCGTGCAAGTCAGCAGATCTGGGCTCTCAAGCACGACTCAACTCAACTCACCTCCGATGAGAACTTTCCTCGACTGAAAATTCGGTGCGTTACGGTCGAGTATTATTAGAGTCTTGCTCCATCGCGCCAAAGCCGGATCTGGTATGGGGGTGGGTAAATGTGAGGAAGGATTTGGCTGTCAAACCGGTTCCTCTAGCCTTCGCCCAGCACGAGAAAGCGTGACCGCGAGCTATTTCTGGCCCCCTCAGCCATGATGATCGGCACTCGATCCCGTGCCCGGCACAGGATGAGAAGTGCTGGTTAGTGTTGAAATTTGTGAGTGACGAATTGCAAGCTCGTGCTCGTGAAATCCTCGTGGAAAGCCTTCCAAGGTTGTGCCTCTGTTGTGCTGTCCAAGGTGTGTTGTTCGGAATAGTTTGAGGGGACTGGCTGGGGCAGGTAAGCTGCTCTTTTCAAGATGGCATCTTACGGGATGAGACATAGCATAGTCCTGTTGCATGAGAACAGCAGCTTTTGAGTGGTTTGTGAGGTCGTGACGCCAACCATGAATCTCATGTAGTGTGGTGCAAAATAACACCCTCCGAGATGCACTTGTCACTCACAGCACTGGGCCAACAACGCACCTTCTGGCTGGGACAGGGACCAAGAGAACGAAGCCTTGCTCCGGCTTGACCACTGGAAGCAAGCTTCCCAAGCTCACGACCGTTTCTGGGTTTGTTCGACAGGCTGGCAGTCAAAGCTTGACCCGTTGTTCTCAGTAGCACGGTAAGGGTGTCGGAGAAAACACGCCAAGACCAAGAGATCGAGATCCTGAATTGCATCTGGGACAGAAACGTCAGGGCCGTGCGCTGAAAACTGTGATTAAGCACGACGATCATAAATTAATTGTGCTGTATATAGAACAGGGTGTGGGGTTGACCCGATCCTTTGGCCTGTATGTCGGGATTGTCGTTTGAGCCGCATAGCCCCCAACCTTGGAATACTGACTGAGGCTGCATGTCTCAGTGGATACTCCTCGAGCGGGAACGGTGCGCTGCGGCAAGGATCCAAGAAATACCAAGACCCAAGGAGCGGCTTAGGATTTACCAAGAGTTTTTGCTCTAATCTTGTACCTGCACTACGCCAATTGCAGCTAGAAAATTGCGAGATTGAGGCTGTCACAAAGAAGCTTACTCCTGCAAGCTAGCAGAGTGCTCACTGCATTTTCGTGAGATTCTCAACGGCCAAACTCTACCATTGGCACACATCCCCTGCTGTTTCGAATCGGCTTCCTGTCCTGGACAAGTATGAGCGAAAAATGCCACGATCGAGTCTAGCTTGTCATCCTGAACGACGTCAATATCTCCATTGGCTCGCTCGCTCGCTCGTTCTGTCTGTCTCCAGTCGAGTAAAGATTACCTATCGTCTACCGCTTTCGGTGCATCCTGGACCCATTCATCCCATCACTACTGGCTCTTCTCGTAGAGCACCCCCAATTGTCCCCAATCAGTCGGGACTTTGATCTTTTGCAATCGGAAGCTATGCCAGATGTTGGCCTTCCCGCAATGTGGCTCAAGCTGCATTAGCAAATGCACGGGACTCCAGGATCTCAAACCCGCCAGCACGACAACACACCAACGGTGGGTTGTCGATAAGTACGTGATCCTATCCTACGACGCTAGTCCAAGTATCTCACCATACCGATACGGACCATTCGATGCAAGGACCTGAGAGCGAGCTCGTCACGTTTTAGCTACCCACCTGGTCCCAGCTTGCTCGTGAGATTCTCCAGCTTGACTTCTCGGGGCCCACAGAACGCACGCCATCAGAGTACAGCAAGAAAGCTCCTCCCCTGCAAACGTGACTACTCAATTGGCCAATTCCCTGATGCTAGACTCCTCCCGAGCTACCTCTGCGCCTAAACAGGGAATCGGGCGCGCAAGCGTAATTCCTACCTTTCGGTCGAACGTTTCCCAAACGAGAGCCGAAGACGACAGGCGCCATTCTTACACGCCGGCTGACTTAGGGCTGAGCAGTTGAGGAGTAAATTAGCTCCAAATCTCCACGTGAAGTTTCAACTGGCACCGACTCGAAGGAACCGCTCTTTTCACACGTCCGAATTCTATATAGAGATTGACTTCCTAGTCCGACCACACCCTTTTCGATCACAGCCGCGGATCACAGAACCATATCAATCATTATCTCCCGGTTCCAAGTCGCCGGTACCATCAAACAGTTGTAGCTTCGTACCCATCACACCTTCGCTACATCTCGACACTCTTTCACATCCTCATCATGTGGTCCTCCAACTCGCAACAGGAAGATGCCTCGGGGCAGGTGAAGAGATTTGCCTGTGATCGATGCCACGACCAGAAGCTTCGATGCACTCGACCTCAAGAGAACGAGCCGTGTGTACGATGTGCAAAGGCGGGTGTGGTTTGCAATGTCAGCGCTGCACAACGGACAGGTCGGCCGAGAAAGTCTTCAGCACCAAGGCCAGGGTCTGAGAAGGGAAGGAAAAGCCCATCGACATACACAACAGAGTCAGGTCCAGACGGTGGAGCTTCAGACAATGGCAGCAACAAGGGCTTGGGTTTGGTTCGATCACAGAGCGGAGATTCGATACCCACAATATCGCCTTCCCTTCGACAGACACCAGACTTTTCAAGCAACTTGGATGCATGGGACAATTTTGGATCAAGTTCAGGATCATCAGTTTCATCGTTGTCAATTGCTCCACCTCACTACAATCAACCCATATCTACTCAAGACTATGCAGACCTGTTAGACTGCATAACAGATCAGACATACTTCGACAACTTGGACATGTCAGAGTTCCCCGACTGTATGCAACTCGACCCGACTGAATTCATGAAGAGCAGCCTGGCTGACCTCCACGTCACAGCATATGATGGACTTCCAATCTCGATGGAGCCCAACCCAAAGAAGAGGAAGTCGAATGCTCAAAGCATAGGTCCATACTACAGCAACCAGATGTCTCTCTCGCCACCAATGCTCGACTCGCGGATGTCATCTTTCCAGGATATGGACTTGCCAATCATGACACCATCGATCACTGCTACACAATCTGAGGGCACGACACCTAATGCAGCTGCCATCAATCAAAGTGAGCAAGGCCACTGTCAGACCTTGGCCAAGTTGCAGTCCGAGATTGATGTCTGCTCGGAGAGAATCATGCAGCAAGCAAGGAGGATGCACAGTCCTTCAAGCTCGTACACAAGCGAGAGCCAGAAATTGTCAGAAGCTTTAGGTGTTCTCCTTTCTACAGCTGAGAGATTCATCGACCTCATCTCCACTATCTGCCGGACGTTCGACACAGTCACATCAAGCCGATCAGTCTCCCCTTCACCATCACCTTGGGCATCGCCTTTCACTCAAACGGCTCAGATGTCTCAGATGGATTCTCAGCAAAGCTATTTTGGCAATGGTAGCCTTGATCCCAGCATGCTCAGTGGAGGTAGACAACTCAGCACAGGTACATTCTACACCATGCTGAAGTGCCACGTCCGATTACTCTCCGCCTATGACACAACACTCGATACCATGTCATCCCGTCTCTTGGAGCTCGAGAATATCGACGCTGTCCAGTCGCTCACTAGTGCACTCTCCATCGGATCCTTCGTGGTCCCATACGGCGCCATCATTGAGACATTACTTCATTTGCAAGTGGTTTCCCACCAACTCGATCGTTTGAAGACCGCCCTGCATAGAAACCTCCTAAAAATACAGCCGCAACGACCAATCTCCAACAACCGCACGCTGCCAGCCCGTCTGGGGCTGTGCAAGCAAGGAAGATCCCCATCGGTTAGCATGGTAGACTTCAAGCTCGAGGAGATCCAAGAGCGGGAGCGTGCCTTGCAGGCAAAGCTTCTCCGCATCGAGGCTCTAGCTGAGAGCTCAAAGCAGGGGCAGATGGATGGAGCAAGCTTCCAACAATGGATGTGAAGTACATCCTTTTTATGAAATGTTTAATGTTAAATTGCATTGGGTTCGGAGTTTGAGATTTGGAAAGCAAAATTGGCGTTCTGGTATATAATGAACGAAAGATACTTGGGGGTGTTTGGAGGATTTTTTAATTTGTTGGATGGATCTCATCCCATGAACATACCCATTATGATGCATTTGTACATACGATAGATCTCGCATATCCCAATTGAACGAAATACTTTCTTCCACACTACTCTACTCTTCGGTGACATTCTTCATCCTTCGAATCCCAAGTCCTCCAATCTTCTCGCCTAGTGATAGGTATTCAACCTTGCCACGATACCCGAATCCGAGTACATGCCTTCTTCCTCTCACTTGAAGATCTGCAAATACTCTCGTCCATCAGTAAACGCTCAGCCCTATCACCAGCCCCCAAATCGGCACCGTGTATTGACTACCCTCTTTCAAGTTTAGCGAAGGATTAGGAGCCGCTCCCTTAAGCGCCACAGCGTGTAGTCTTTCTATTTTTAATTTCGAGGTGGGTCTCGGACGTCATTTCCCATCTCGGCTAGCTTGCTCCTCCCCGCATTCACTCTTTTCGAAACATCAAAACATCACCATCTCCGAATACGGTGGATGCGAGTCGCCTACCAACAGTTACGGATATCTCACGATGCATCTGGAAGCCGAATATGTATGGCCTTTTCCACGACCTCGAGATCCTATGGTCTTGTCCATCAGGGTGCATGTCTACACCTGCAGCACGTCGGCGATTACATCCTTCGTCGACAGCTAGCCCAGCAGTGCGATATCTCAAAGCCAATGATACAGATACATAACCGCTCCCCATTCTCGTGGGCTCCTAGGACCCGAGGATAAGCGCAGACAGGCTGGACTTGCAGGTACCACTGCATGCACCATCTAGCTGATGCCACCATCGTCCCATCTCCGTGGCGCAGCTAGAGCCGCGCTCAGGCGCTTGATCTGTGCCATCGAGCTATATTGGGCAAATGATTGTCGGTACTTGGGAGGGGTGTTACATCGGGGATATGTCATGCAGTACATGTTGTCTCGCACAAGAAGCCCGTATGCGGCCAAGCATCCTAAGATCTAGCAGAAGACATCTTCGCCTCAATAAGCTTTCGAACGACGAACTTCCTACGGCCTGATCAAACATAGACATTCGTTTCGAGCTTTGGAGCTTTCAAGCTTTCAAGATCATCGTCTGCATTAACGTCGAAGATCTCTTCAGATTTCTCGGAAAGCTGTACCGCGGGCTTGGCCCCCAATATCTTACTTGCAGATTCAGCAGATGGATTTGCAGATCTTACACACCAGACCTTCCGCGCCGCGAACACGCTTTGAAGATACATTGGGCCATGAGACTACGTCTGAATGAGGTCGAATTTGGTGCAAATGTCCTTCGTCTCGCAGCATTTGATTTCACGCCTGGGTACACATTTGCAGAAAAGGTGGTGTGCTAGAGATGAGTTCAGAACTAGGCTAGAAGGACACAAGAGATCATAGAAACTCGCGAACCTTTCAGAATAGAAAATGAAGTCGATAGAGGGAACCCGAGATCGCGAACCTCCAAGGTCAAGAGCGCGGAGATTTCAAGTGGAAGTGTTGTACGCCACTTCGGCAGGGAACTGGAAAGCTTGCATCTCACATACCTTTACGACCCGTGTCATCCACCAGCTACATCGAAGAAGCTGAAATATTTCTCCTACCTCCTGGTGTGTATGTCTCAGAAGATTCATCATGACAGAGTTGGGAGCCCAATCCCAGGTTCAATCTATCCGACATCCGTTGTGTCGGTTCTCGAGCTGACATGACACGAGGCTGACAGTGTACCAATATGTAGATATTGATGCTGATCAGGCACACTGCTACTCAGCAACTTTCGACTTCAGCTTCCAACATCACGGGTTGTTGAAGATCAGCTCTCAAGACAGTAATCTGTATGCCAACAACCAGCGGCATGCTATCTGGCGTTCAAATAGTTCGATGGGCAAACATGCACTAACATCTAGGAGGATCTGTGGAATCAGATACTGTCCGTTCCGTACCGTTCTCTTGGAGATGGGTAGCTATCTTTGGCATCATTTGCGGAGAGGTACCCGGCAATAAGAGCTAGTCTTTATGTCAAAACAGGCTATGCACGTGTGTGGTGCCTCTCAGTCCTCAAGGCCGATGATCCGGTGCGTTTATTGCGGGTTTGTTTTAAGCCTATTATCCCCGCCCGTGATTCAGGGTCAGGCCCAAGGCAAGAAAGGCATGCAACTTGTCGCGATGTGATTTGGACCTTACCATCTCTGGACCCCTCTTCGTGGTGGTCTCTGGTCCTCAGTCAACCCGGAGTTCCGACAGTAGATTCGTGAGCGATACTAACGCCAGATCAGCTGGTGTCCACGAGAACGTATGCAGCTAGGTCTTCAACTTTACTCAATCGTCTGATTTTTCCATTTCTGAGCGGAAATGTTTCCTAGCATATCGAAGTTCGCAATGGTTGGATCGTGCGTGCTAGGACGATCCCATTAATTACCGTGGCTAATGGGTCATTGCCATACTGTGCCGCAATCCGTTTTCGAGGGACGTGTGCTACTTATCGTGCAAACGCCAAAAGAGAGGGGTCATGAATCGCAAGTGTGTTTTGTGTCTCAGTTACTTCCTGTTGTAGCGTAGCGAGTGTGGGGGAGTAGTGCAGTACGAGCCCGCCAATGATGGTTTGCCTGACTTTGCATCCTTTAAGATATCTCTGACATCTCTCGATGTTACATTGATGTCACTTGGCAACTATTTTGAATTGATCTTCAAGTACTTCATCAAAGGTGGAACGTCGTGGACTTGCATGCTGCATTGATCAAAGGACAAGATCACCATGCTCGAAGTGTGAGTGGGGAAAGAGAGTGAGCAACGGCTTTGATTGTTCTCTCTAGCATGCTCTCAAACTCCCATTTCCCAAGTGCAGTAACCCATTTAAGCTTCAATATATGTTTCAGTGAATTATAGTCTAGTTTTCCAACCCGAGAGCAAAAGCCCCACCATCTCCAACACCAAAAATTATGCTATGCATGCGACGCTGCAGACAAAAGAAATACTCCACTCCTCCCTTTCCATCATCTCTTCGCCTGGTCAGTTCCACCACCAAATTATCCTGCATAAGTCGCCTATTCGTAAAGGTCCGAGTTCAAAGGCGAGATACCAACCAAGTTGGTGGCAAAATCAAACTCCAAGTGAGATCTGCTGAGAACAGTCAAACCAAAGAAGGTTTGAGCACCCTCAAGCGCACGATCCCAAGGTCTAGCATTGAGAAGACATTCACCAGCGTACATGCTGGTATCAATATACTCAGACGGAACCAAGGTGATATTCTGGTTGTGACCAAACTCATAAGTCAAGGTCGGGAATGAAGACACCTTGTTGCAGTCCACAGCCCAAATGGAAGCATTGCCAGAGTTGACAGCGAAGAGACCGGGAGTGTTGTTGTTGTATGCGATGTGTGCGTCAGTGAGGGAAACCAGGGTCTCGAAAGCAGCGACTGGCATGGCGGCGCCGTAGCCGAATTTATCTTGATCCCAGACTGCAACGGCGTCGATGGGGTCGCATTCTGCATCGGCGGTGGTGGCGTTGTATGCTGGTGCGTCTTCGGCCTTGAGGGAGTAGCTCTCGTCTCCGACCCAGAGACCGCTCCAGACTGTGCTCCAGTAGTTGGATCGTGGGGGAGAAAGGTTCAAGTGAGGACCGGAGTTCAAGCATATGGAGAATACAGTTGGGTGGTAGACCGTCTTCTTGGTGTCGTAGATTGAGGTATCGGTTCCGCCGAGGATGGTAAGGTATTTCTTGCCGTAGCAGGTAGATTCGTCTTTCAGACCGCCGCACATGTGCCAGCCGTTGTTGGAGCCGATGAGGCCTTGCTTCCAGAGTTGATAGGGCGTGGGCCACATTGTGGAGTTCATGTCTGGCAAGACGGGAGCGAGACCGAAGACACCGCCGATATCGAAAACGCCAGGCAGCTTTGTGGTGAAGTTTGAGACTGAGATTACGACGTTGGAGCAGGTGGTTTCATTAGTCACCTCGGAGTGAAAGCAGAGATTGTCTGTACCGAAATCGTTGCGGAATCCCAAGCCAGGCGTGTAATCAGTCCCGTTATAGGTCTGGGTCGGGTGACTGTGGTCGCCTACGAAACTTGTTGAAGCCTCGTCATCGAAGAAGTTCTGACCTGCCGGGATGCATCTTTCGACGGAGTAGTCGCCGTTGCAGTCGGGCGTGTCGACCCAGGTTGTTTGCCAAGTCCAGTCTGCGAGTAAAGAGACGGTTTGGGGGGGTGTGCCTAGGGAGATGTTGAATGCGGCTCCGTGGACGGAGTCGTCCATGGGTAGGATGATGGTGCCACAGCCATCAGTGCCTTCGTTGAAGCCGGGCTTGTTGTTGTGGCCTCTGTGAGGGATGGCAGAGACGGCGCTCAAGAGGAGAGCGGCGGTGAGTGCGAATGCTGCCATTGTGAGACTGACAGGAAACTTGACTTGATGATTAGGATTGAAGTCAATTCAGAAACGAGGAATGAGGCGTGGAGGATGATGAGAAGAGGAGGTGCTATCTTGACTCTTTCAAGTCTTGAAGCCTTTGCGAGAGGATGGAGAGACTGTTGGATGATAGGATGAATTGAGTGAGGATCTGCATTTCGAATTGCATCTCGTCTCTTTATGTACGATTCCTCTCATCCTGTACATGCTCAAAAGCCGCCGCATCTCCAAGATCCCAAGATGTGGTAAGAAGCCGATAGTGTCTGTCTGACGGGATCTGCCAATGATACCGAGAGCTTGGTACGCGAGGCGTGACTTGTGGTTCATGGTGAGTTTGGTGAGGTTTGGTGAGGTTTAGGGGTGGTGGTGATGTGGATCAGCTCCGAGACCGAAGATTGGGGACTGCGCCTTGGTGGATCGGCAGGCTAGGGGTTAAGCGAATCCTGCTTACCGGGCTAGGGGACCGAAAGCCTCCGAGGACCCCACATTGTTCCTAAGATGGGATGGAATTCTATGTATAGGTTTTGTCTTCATACAGATCTGTACATTGATCAGTTGAATCCGGATTCGGCCATGTGAGGTTGTGGAGAGGTGCTTTGGGACAGGTACAAGGGAAGATGATGCCTTACCTGTCGCTAAATGCATGGTTCACGAACATGGGCACAACGTCAAAAGGAACTGCAGACACTTCTTCTTCGTGCAGTAGAGATTCGAAGCTCATTTCAATGTGACCTCCGAGAACTTTGAAGCTTTCAAGATGAGACGGTCTGGACCTGAGACGCTTTTGGACCACATCCAGGCTGTGAACCCGAACTTTGAGGGATCAACAATGACTGGTAGCAGCCAACCTTGTCTGTCAGACGCTCGGTCTATGTTGCCGTAGGTAAGCTTGGGGGCGATCTGATAAGATGATCTTTTCACCACGTGACATTCAGATCCTCTCCCAAAAGTCTTCTGCCCATACTCTGACAAACCGTTGTTTGTTGTTTGCTCGCTCATCCAAGTATACTTGTAACAAAATGTCTAGAGAGAGCCTAAATCACCTGACTATGAAGGATCGATTGAATCAGATCCACTCGTCATAGACATCTTTCCATAACAAGTAATCAGCTCAAGAAGGATTCTCTTTCTGTGGAGCAGCTGCGAAATAAAGATCTGATACCAGTCTGTAATCAATCTAGGCCCCCAGAACCTTGAAAAAGCACAGCTCCTTCAAGCGACCCGTTTGTCACTAAAAGCATCGTGGCTTGCTTCATTGGACGATCTTGGCAGCGGAACGGGGAGGTGCTTCGCATACTTGGCATTTGGAAAGAGATGTCCATGTATCTCTTTGCGGAGAAGGAAGACGACTAAAGATCGGATGAAAGTACTTCGTACTTGTAAACTCAGCCCCTTGATGAATAATGAGCGAAAGACGAGTTGACCTTGACAAGGCGCCGAATTGACGAATGAAAATATTCGAATGTGATTTCTGGGGATCGGAAAAGTGCATCCATGTACTTCAAAGAAAACATTACGGATTGTGATTTGAAGAAAGAAGCGGGAAAGTACATCACTCGCCTCCAACCTGCTTCTCTACCGCCCTTTTTCTCGTCTGTGACGCGAGGTGCAGTTACGAATCGTCCAACAAATATTCCAGGATTCATCTGCGTGACCTTGGGGTCCATCCGGCACAGGAGACCGGGTTTCTGTATGGTATGGCAATTCGGTGAGAGCAGGAGAATGGGATGAGGGATTGGGAGGGCTGAAGGTTGCTTACCTGTTGTTAGCTTTTACCTGAACCTTGAGGGTTTAAAAGCTGTACCTTGCAAGTGCATAAGCGAGCCCCCATATTCTCGCTGACATGGTCAAAAGGAATACCACAACGGCAAAAAGAGGTGATTGGACACCATTACGCAGACCCTGGTTTGACGTCCTCAATCATTTGGATGCTACTTGGTAAACTGTAACTGTAAATGTAAGCTGACCTTTATACCGGAACCAATTCCTAATTGACTAGGATTTCATACAGAAATCTCATTGAAGACACCCTCACACCGGAAAATTCGAAGTTTGGTAATTACGATGTAAGAGGGATGAATCATCCCAAAAGGCGTTCAATTACCATCTCACTGCAGCGTATCTGCAAGCCTTCCGCCATTCCGGTGCGTTAGTAATTCCAACTTCAAGATTGTCAGAATGTCGCGTCTCGGCACAGTGCTGAGTGTCCGGCGCAATCAGCGCCTCTGAAGCGTCTGATGTCGGCGCTTAAAGTGTCGAAGCGCGCTGACTGCATTTCTTGGGTTTGATTGTGTGCTGTAATGAGATTGTGATGGAGATATGAAAGTCCACAGCGGATAGAGTGCATCAGGTGCCTCGATTCGAGGGACCAATGACAGATTGCCTGAGATGATTTGTCGGAAAAGCTTTTGCGCCGGATCTTGTGGACCTCTACCACCGGGTACTTTCGTACCGCAGGTCTCTCCTGATCAAAGAGTTTACGGCGTAGTCATTTTTCCCTGCAGTTGAGGCATTTCAACATCTGTGTCTCATATCTTCAGCGGCACAGTTATACGCACTGCGGCGGCTCAAGTGAGCGGTGATGCAGTCCGAAACAACCAAATGGGAACAATGTTGTCATGATTAAGCATTTCAGCATGTTGGCATGTGTTGTAATATTGTTGCTGTGCAGATTTTTCGTAGCTCAACCCTGCAACGCTTGGTACTGAACGGACCCCTCAACCAAACAACAACTCGCTCCTTGCCCTTCCATTCCCGCCTCTTCCTGAAGCCAAGTCGAAAACGCTTCCGAGGGTTTGATGTCAGCATTTGCCATTCACGGACTTCCTTGGCCCTCGTACAAGCTCCTTTCTCGTTCACGCTTGGCAAAATATCGTGGTGTCTTCATTTGGCTTCAACATTTGACTTCGCCTTCAGCGTCAGCGGGCTGGACCCCCAATTAAGGTCCCCCTTCAAATCATCCAGTTCATCTCAATTTCAGCCATTCCTCTCAGCACAGTGCAACCTCACATATTGTCAGGGTAGGACAGCTTATGCCGGCGGCTGACATGATCCGATACGGTAGGTCGCCAAGTGCCGCGAGAACGAACCCGATAACCTACAGCAGATGCACAGTCAAATTGTGATCTGACTGAGTGAGAATCGTAAGTGTAATATGATGCTGACTTGACGTTTTCCGGTGTGGACGTAATATTGCAGATACTAGGATGATGATAAGCGCTATGTCCGTGTTCTCCATCCGCTCTGATACCAAGAACGTCATGAAGGTAGCTGACAGTGAGGGAGATAATTCTCGATGCTGCTATCTCCGTTGATGTTGAAGTTTTGGTCGACTGAAAGCACGCAAATAGGATGATGATGACAAGCGCTATTACCGTATTCTCCATCCGATCTGATACCGAGAAGTTCAGGGAGCTGGCCGAAAGTGATAGAGATAGTCCTCGATTCTACAATTTCCGCTGATGCTGTGGGTTTGTCGACGGAACTATATTCGGTGAGAGGTTTGACCAGATCCATGAACACAGCTTTGAGAACTTTGAAAAGATGCTGGTAATTTGGCGAGTACTGGTAATGTACAAAAGAGCATCCCAGCTTTGTTAGTTCTGCGTCACTCTTATACTGTTTGTGGCATACACCACTGCGAGTTGTACCGCCGTGATAGAACCTTGACTCAATGTTCAGTGAACCTTGAAAGAGGAGAATTGTAGTCCTGTGAGACAACGAGCTCGAGCGGGCTTTGTCCCATCTGTCCTAGTGATCTTGGTGGAACGAAGTCCTCGAACTTCGACTGCGATTTGCCCCAAGTCGTCCTCGCTGATGTGTCTATATTTCGTGATGTCTTCTAGTTCCTCGGACGCGGAGTGTATGGAACTCTTCCTGGAGTTGCGCTTTGATTACTCGATTTGACAACAAGAATGCTGTAAAATCATGCTGCTCAGTGACAAGAAGGGCATTCTGCTCAATCAGGAGATCTTATTAAGTTCGGCGTTGTCCCATGTACTGATCTGTATGCTTACACATGCTCGTAATTTCCCACAGGGAATATGCTCATGTTCATGACCTGCCTAGAGTCTCTCGATAAACATAATACCGGCGTTAGTGCTTGATAACATCGTGTTGCCTCCAGGAAAGGGTCGTGAACGTGTCGGAACGAAGAGGTCAAGTACTTGTGGGTCATTGACAGCTTTATACAATGGCAAGATGACGCTGGTGAATCTGTCATGTACCCATCAGCATATATACGCTCAACATTGCAAAGGGTACGGTACCTGACAGCTTCTCTGCCTCGCGTTCGCCTAGAATGCTTCTCAACAATTAGCATCTCCAACTTCCACGAAATACCAATATTTCAGCAAACTTAGACTTCGCCATTGCGCGTTCAACCTCATACTTTGTCTTTATAGTTGCTTTATTGCCGCATATCGATGGAATCGAAGCCTTATTGTATCGGAAAGGATGAGAGTTGACGCGTCTGAAAGAGAAGAACGCGGTGTCCTCAATGAATCTTGGCGCTCTGACACCAAAACTGGTGCCAGCTACCGACCTGACTTCAAATCTTAACATTCATCACCATTTCTTTCTAGGCTTCTTAGATATGAAAACGAGACGTGGTTTATTGACCAAGTCTTTCAATGGTTGAATTACTACTCTATACATCACTTTTCAGCCTCGAACTTGGTGACCAGTGTCCCAATATGAGGCAAAATCTCAACCGCGAACTCATCACCTTCTCTCAAGTACTCCTTTGGGTCAAAGCTGAAACCTACTCCTGCTGGTGTTCCTGTCAGGATTATGGTACCTGGGTTCAAAGTTGTTCCTTGAGATACGAAAGAGACGATCTTTGGTACAGAGAAAATCAGGTCACTGGCGTGCTGTCAGCATTTTCTTCTGTCAAGATGGTGGGAAATGGGATGCATACTCAAGACCACAATTTTGCATGACCTTTCCGTTCTTCAGTCCCCTCAATTTGAGCTTTGCAGGGTCGGGAACCAAGTCCTTCGATACGAGAGTAGGACCAATAGGGCAAGCGCCATCGAATCCCTTGCTGAAACTCCACTGGCTTTGAGCAAACTGACTTGTTCGACTGCTCACATCATTGGAAGCAGTATAACCAAGAACATAGTCCAATGCTTCGGCTTCAGAAACATCTTTACATTTCTTGCCGATGACGATGACGAGCTCGGATTCATAATCACAGCTGTCGTCCTTGAGAGTGAACTTGGGGATGATGGTTGGTGCTGGATATGGATCCGCGAGAGATGTTGATGGCTTCATGAAGATGACTGGAACTGACGGTAGAGCCATCTTGGCCTCACGTGCGTGTTGAACATACTGATAATATCAGCTTAAAGATGCTCGAATTGGAAGTTCTGTACATACGTTCAGGCCGATACATCTGATGGTTCCCACTTCTGATTTGGCCAAGGGAGAGAGCAATGTTCCAATTACTTCCTTCTTGCCTGTTGAACTTCCAGGACTCAGGGCTGAAGAGCCACTGAACACATCAACCTCGACATCTTTGCCTGCTCGAATTGCTGCTCCGACATCGACTTCTTTGTCGGTTGGTTCGCCAATATACGTCTGACCAGACTTTGAGACGAATCTCACCAGACCTGAGTGATCTCGTAAGTCCCCACAATGAATAGCAATAGGATTCTCGGTACTTACGACCAAATGAAGGAATGGACATGTTAGAGATGCGGTTATCAGTTCAGAATCAGGAGATTTGTATGGGGAGGTTATGACAAGGGAAAGGGGGAGATTCACATTGCTTCAACGACAAACCTTCTCCAAGCTTTCCGTCCCTCATTACCCGCTTCTTCCGCTTCTTCCACCCTACGGCAGCTTGTGACGGCTTCCTTCAGCACTCAAGAGTGGATCTTCTGCACAATCCGGCGGGGCAGTGCGGGGTCCCAGCACACGTGATTCCACCTCCCCACATGCGGCTTCGCTGGAAGATCCTCCCGAAAGCAACAACCGCATCGAAAGTCCACACCTCTCCACGCGTCCACTCTCAGACCACAATGTTTTCTAGAATCAACACACATATACTCCCTCTATCCTCTCTCTTTCTACATTTACCTGCGACGTGATATTTCCAATCTGCTAATAGAAGCAAAGATGGCAGCACCAGTCAATTCGGGATACCTCCAAAGCAACGACCCTACCAAACCTCGATCCGACGCCGCAGTCCCCTTTCGCGATATCATTCCTTCACCTACCCATCCTAGGATAGCGGGAATAGAGAACCATGATGCATTGAGCTGGTGCGAGTCTCGCAGACAGATCGAGGCGCCTGCTTGGTTAATCAATCGATTGGAGAAGAAGAATTTGGAACAACCATACAAGGGATTCACATCGGACGGGAAAGTTAGGGAGGGATTGTATGAGTATGCGGAGGATGAAGGAGCGCCTACTGAGGAGGCAATTGCGAAGACGGAGGCGTTGCTGAAGATTTTGAGTGAGGAGCAGAAGAAAGATGTGCATTGTGGGGATGTGACCGATGATGAGTTTAGATTGTGGTCGAATCCGGAGTTGTATATGAATCCAGGTATGATACCTACCATTTTCAATTGGTCCTAGGGAATACTGACTCCGTTACAGGTGGACTTCGTCTCGACGAAACATCTCCAGAAATCCAAACAGCTATCCACGACCTCCTAAGAGCTTCCTCCTCCAAAGTTGGATATGAAAAGATCCTCGGATGCTGCCTCACGAATGGCTTCCTCGGCGACCTCGTAAACGGCAAGAAAGTCTTGAACGAACACTCCTATAACTTCCGACTTTTTGGCAAACCATCCCTTACTTCACCATGGGGCTATACATTCTTTGGGCATCATCTGTGTCTCAACGTTGTGTATTTGGGAAAGAGAATGGTAATTGGACCAACGTTCATGGGTGCAGAACCAGACAGGATAGACGAGGGACCACATGCTGGGTTGAGATTATTCAGAGCAGAGGAAATGGAAAGCTTGAAGTTGATGCAAGGACTGCCAAAGGAGTTGCAGGAGAAGGCTACCCTGAGTAAGGGTATGGATGGGAAGAGTCTACCAGCTGATAGATGGAATCCATTCGATGAGAGACATCTTGCTGGTGCGAGACAGGACAATAGGGTTGTGCCATTTGGTAAGTCAGTATATGGATTTCGGCTTCTCTTACTAATAAGATTCACAGAGGGCCTGCCTGTATCTGAAATGCCTCCAGCAAGTCAGGAGATCATCGTCAATCTCTTCCTCGCCTTCAACGAATATTACCCCGAACCAGTCTTAAAGCACAGGCTAGCTCTGTTCAAGAAATACCTTCCTGAAACATATTTTGCATGGATTGGAGAGTTCGGAGATGAAGATCCGTATTACTACAGAATCCACAGTCCAGTCGGGTTTATGGAGCTGGATTTCCATTGTGGCAGTAAGTGAAGATGTATGATGTGGTATGATGGAGCTAACAGAGCGATAGTTTTCTTGACCAATACAACCCCAGCGAGATGTCATATCCATACTACGAATAGGCTACCAAATAGGGGCGATTATGGAAGAGCGCTGATAGGTGCTTGAGATTAAAAAGGAAACCAATTCTCAACCTTAAATCCTTATTGCGCTTCATCTCCTAGCACTTTGCACTTCAGCTCCCAGTTCACTCCCATGTCAGATACTTGCTTCTCAGATTATTCATGTGCCAGCGCACCTCCATCCCCCTTCACCTTATCACTCGTGTGTACAATATTCGAGTCGTTCTCAACCCAAGAATTCCAGCTCCCCACAATCTCCACTCGCTAAGCACCCACAGCCCCACATACTTGGAATATCGGCTTCATCATCTGAGTCTCTTGAGATCGGTTTCGAATAGTATGTCTCAGACAAGCAAGCTGGAATTTGACTCCTAGTGGAATGACAATTGACGGTCAAAGACATGCGGTAGTATGTTATTGACACTGGCTCGCCAAAGTCCGCTGCGCATTTGCTTAGTAGACAATAAGGGTCAAGGCGTACGGATCAGTTGAGCAAAACAGAGTAGTTGAACGCTTTGATGGCCTGGGCAAAAGTTGGCGAGTATGCTTGTGCCGTTTCTTTGAATCTGTGGTTATCGTATATGGCGAAGGAGAATAGGAAAAACTGTTGATTGAGCACAAATTCGTGTGCCAAGATGGCTCACCGACACTTTATAGGTTACATTGACGAGTTCCTGAGGTCTCAAGCATGACATATTTAAGTAGGACCTTGCAAAATGGACAGTAGTCCGAATCATGGTTCTACGATAGGCAAGGTCTTTGTTTGCACCTTCATAGGAACAAAAAGACGGCTAATCCAGGTACCGACTTCTTTTTGGCATTGGCATCCTTGTGTTCGCATCTTGGATCACATGGGAGACTGTTCGTTCATGGTATCGTCTACGACATATCAAAGGTCCATGCATTGCGGGCTTCTCAAATATATGGTTGGTTTGCTATGTCGCGGAGGTAGGATGAATCTAGATCTTTATGATGTTTGTCGAAAGTATGGTAAGATAGACTCGTCACACCACTTTTCCAAGTAAACTGCTGATATAATGCGATCTAGGATCAATTGCTCGAATAGGCCCAAACACATTAATTACCAGCGATTGAGAAGGATGAATGGTGTAAGAACGCAACATGCGAGATCAGATTGGTATGATGCTGTGCGTCTGGATCCAAGTCGTGATAACATCCTATCTCAGAGAGATGATGAGAAACACGGTGCTTTGAGAACAAAAATGGCTGCTGGAGTACATCTGGCTCCCTTCTCTAAGTCCTAAATGCTGACAATGGCTATAGTATTCAGGCACAGAAGTCAAGGGTCTAGAACAAACCATCGACAACAATGTCGCACGTCTAGTACATCTCATCGAGACCAAATACCTCTCAACAAACATCACATTCAAATCCTTCGATTTTGGACGGAAAGCCCAATACTTCATCCTCGATGTAATCTCCGACCTCGCATTCGGTCACCCATTCGGCGACATCGAGACCGATTCCGACGTCCACGAATACATCAAGGCAACGGAAGAAACATACCAGTTATAATCATGACCTCTGTACTCCCCTGACTCCTGTCCATTCGTACCTCACCACTTTTCAAATCCATGTTCCCCTCTGATAAAGACTAGCTTGGACTGGGTAAAGTGATGGATGTCGCTAAACAAGTTGTCGCTGAACGATTCGGACCTAACAAAAAAGTACTGTACAAAATGATATGTTAGGTCCTTTTATCTGCCATTGATTGAGTCAGGAGGAAGCAGAGAGCGAGACTTAAGTGCAGATTTTGGCGGGGTAGGATACTAGTGCTACTTTTATCCGAGCTACATTTCCGTATCTCCTGGCAAATCCTAGGGTTCTGAATAAACTTGTGAAAGTGATTGAAGATACGTTCCATGGGACTTTCTTACCTGGTGGTACCAAAAATGGGTATGGTGGATGGGGGTGATTCTTTGATGGGTATGATTTAAGGCTTCCCTTTTTCGAACGACTGCATATGCATTTAGAACAACAAACAGGAATATCACCGATTTGAGGATTGACAAAGCAATTGGCTTTCGTGACAGGTAGGTAATCAAAAAATTGAGTTCCCAGGTCAAGTCGAAGGATATTCGCGTTGTCATAAAGGAAAAAGTAGTATCTGATGAGAACTGCTATGTGTTTTAAGACTGGCATCTTCATAGGCAAAGGATTGAGAGCAGCTCACAAATAGCAGTATGTTGGTAGTTGCACAAGAACAGGATGAGCTTCGGTGAATGATTTGGACCATGCCTTTGCCTCTAGGCAATAGAGCTAGAATCACAATCGTCTCAAATCCTGTTAACAATTAGTGTCTAGGTTCCTTGGAAACTGCGATGCTCAACAGAAACCGAACTAAGTACAAAGCAGGTGTTGTGACTCAGTCAAATCTCGCTTGTCTCGAGGTCTACTCGCGTAAAGTAGCAACAGTCAGGGTCGTATTACTTAACTACTACATGCGACGTGCAACAAAAGCTGAACTACCTAGGTACGTAGGTAGAAAGCAGGTGTTGTGACTTAGTAATAACTCGCTTAAGGCTGTTCAAGTACAAGTCACATCAATTTAACTACTCAAGGTAGTTAAACGCGACGTGCAACAAAACTCCAAATAGGCTTAAAGGCTTGTATATCGGTAAAGTTTTCATCATGAAAGAGTGAATATCAGTTCTGGTTGAAAGGTGTTGTTGTACGAAAGGGGGTTTCAAGATATCAGCGTCACACCCCCTACTAGCGTGACTGAAATTACGTATTTCTAGGGCTGCAGGATTCAAGCTGCGTACTCTTGAGACGCTGAAGACATCTAAGCGCGGACAAGGGTGACGCTGATTTCTTGAAACCCCCTTTCGTACTAGTACCTATACCTCTTAACTCGCTTAGCCGAGTCAAAGTCACATTACCTTAACTAAGCGAGGTCATATTACTTTAACTACTCGAGGTAGTTAAATGCGATGTGCAACAAAGTTGCCGAAATTGTAATGTCCCAAGTTCTGTTGACAATTGTTCAAGCTGTGATATGAAGCACTGCAACGAACCTCACCCCCGAAAGCCCCCTTGGATTTAGCGAGTTTACCCCGCACCGGTACACTATCACGACACCTCATGTTCTGTGATCGTCACATTTCCTCTACTTATCTTCAAATCGCTATTAACGACCTCAATTGCGACTTCGGCAACAGATATTGCTAATTTAGCAATCGATTAGGCGGTAACTTCCAACCGAGAGAATTCCCCAAGTTTGGAAGGAGCCAAGAGTGGGGGATCTGAACACTCAAACATCAACAGCCGTTTCCCCGAACAACAGAGTCCTTAACATCATTCGCCGATTGTGATCTGTTTGATCAGATTTTGTTTTACGATGGGGGCTATATTCTCCAAGCCAACTGCCCAATCTAGGGATGAGAAAGACCTAGCGGTCCACCAGCCAATCTTCCAGCCCACATCACGACGAGACATCACAAGCAATATCCAGAAGTTGTGTGAGAGTAAGAATTTCCGCGATGTGATTGCAGAACGGTTATCTGGTGCAGTCCAGATACCGACTCAGACGTATGATGATATGGGCAAGCTTGGTGAAGATCCTAGATGGGAGGTCTTTTATGATCTCTCGAAGTACCTGGAGAACACGTTTCCAAAAGTGTCAGTATGATTCCTCATCACACGGTGATATGACTTTCTAACTTGGGCTGTAGATATGAGAAGCTGGACATCCAGACGCTCAATGAGCATGCATTCCTATATACTTGGAAAGGCTCAGACTCTGCTTTGAAACCTTTACTTTTCATGTGCCACTCAGATGTGAGCTTTGACTGTCCTGCCTAGAAGACAACATCTGACTGCTATATTTCAGGTTGTGCCAGTATCAGATGAGACCTCTGACAGATGGACCTATCCTCCCTTCTCAGGTCACTACGATGGAAAGTTCATCTGGGGTCGAGGATCATCAGACGACAAGAGCAACGTGATAGCCAAACTATCAGCCTTTGAAGCTCTTCTTGAGGCTGGCTTCGAGCCGAAGAGAACAGTAATCATTGCTTTGGGCTTCGATGAAGAAGGTGGAAATCCCACGGAGGCGTATGGTGCGGGGTCCTTGGCGAGCCGCCTCTCCGAGATTTATGGGGATGATGGAATTGAGTTGATCGTGAGAGAATAACCATACCTGAGAGATGTCCTTGCCTAATGGAAAACAGGTCGATGAAGGAACTCTCGGCCTAGAGAGTAGATGGGGCACTACCTTTGCAATCCCTGCATCAGCGGAGAAGGGTCATGTCGACGTCACGGTGACTATTGATACTGCTGGAGGTCACTCTTCGACACCTCCAGATCATACGTCGAGTAGGTATTTTTCAGCCAATTTAGAATCTCAGCTGATATAATGTAGTTGGATACCTCGCCCAGATTATCCAAAAGATTGAGGAGAATCAATTTCCTTCCCGCCTCACGAGCATTAACCCCACCAAAGCGTATCTCCAAACAGCGGCTCATCACGCTAAGGGTATGAATAAAGATCTCAAAGAAGCAGTTCTTGCTGGAAAGTGGGATAAGGTAATAGAGTATCTGAACAAAGATCCTGCGACCAGAGCCGAGATTCGGACCACCACTGCTGTGGATGTTATCCAAGGTGGCGTGAAATGTGAGTCCCATCATATCTCATTAAAAGCCTCAAGACTGACATGATACAAGCAAATGCACTGCCGGAGAATGCTTCAGTCCTCATCAATCATCGCATTGCAGTCGAGGAAACAGTACAAAGTGTAAAAGATCACTATGAGCACATCCTCTCCCCGTTAGCCAAGAAATGGGGATGCTCCCTTCAACCCTCAACCGAGAAGTCTTCCGCAAACCAAATCTGGACCTCATCCAACGCAAAAATCACAGTCACAACCCATGGCGAACTCAATCCAGCCCCCGTCTCCGATCTCAAAGATGAAAGATTCAGCTGGCTAGCTGGGACCATTAGAGGAGTATTTGGTGAAGACGTAGTTGTTGCTCCAGTATTGGAGGTTGGAAATACCGATACGAAATTTTATTGGAAGCTTTCACCTCAGATTTATAGGATTAGTCCGTATTCAGGGAAATGGGATCCGAGGGGTTTGAGGATCCATACTGTGGATGAGAGGATGCCTGTTGATGGGTTGTTGGAGTTAGTGAAGTTTTATCATGAGTTTATTAGGGTTGTTGATGAGAAGAGGAGATAAGGGACTGAAGATATAGGTAATTATGTCTCAGGGTGGGGCAAAGTCAGGCGTTCCACATACAGCGGCACATAGGACCTTTGCAAAGATCGCAGCAGAATCAGCAACAAATAAGACCAGACTGGCATTCAAGAAGCATTTCTATCTGTATATGATCAAGAAACGTGGAAATACGTTAACCACTCTAAACGCTAATGCTAATCATCAAACAAGGGTATCGAATCAAGATCCCACTCACAACTCATCATCAAACCCAATCACCATCTCTCAGCCACCAAAAAATCATCCATCCTCCTCCCCTTCACCTCTCCTTCACCCCACCCCCTAACTTCACACAAAACATCCTCCAACATCTCCCTCGGTAACCACTCATATCCTCCTCCCTCTCCCTCTCCCATAACCATCCTCCTCACAAACCCCTCCGTCAGAAAATCCCTTATCTTGCCTCCTGAGGTCCCACGAGTAGTTCTTGAATATACATCCCAATACATTTCCTTCTCTGCATGCCCTTCATAAATTTCTGAGAAGAGGAGGCTCATGATCTGATTCTGCAGTCTAGGGACTAAGAAACGATCTGCCAGAAGCCAGAGGGAGATTAAGGTGTTGTTGTCGATCTTACTCTCCATCCTTGAACTCGAACTCGAACTAGAACTCAAACTCGAAGTCGAGGAACAGGTGATATTCTGTGTATACGCCCAACCAAGAAAAACATTAAATATCTCCGGCTCAACATCTTCAAGCCACAAGTGTTCCGATTCCGCAAACTGCGCCGCGAAGAAAGGGGAGTAATGCGTTATAAAGTTTTTATGGACTGGGATACTCGTGTTTCCCTCTAGGTCCTCGAGACCTATTGTGACGATTGTGTAGTCATCTCTGTCATCAACATTAGTATCGGTATAATAGAGGCTGGTGGGGATATTGGGGACTTACAGAAATGAAGGAGCTGTTTTTTCTTTCTTTGGGGTGTGGATGAGTCGGATACGAGGACTTTTGCAAAATTTCGAGGTTGAATAGGAGGAGTTGGAGCTAGAGCTCGAGTTTGAGCTGCTGGATCGATGGATGAGGCGGATGCGTGGGCTTTTGCAGGGCTTGGGATTCATTTCGTCTGAGCTGGAGCTGACGCTGCTGGATTTGCGTTTGAGGTTGATGGTCATGACCGTCGTTTTGGTTGTTTGGTGGGGGTAGAGTCAAGATCTCAGGAAGACGTAGTCGAGGATGTAGAAATAAGGTGAGGTCTCGATGAAAAGCTGAAGCAGGCTTGTAATCTTAACTCAACAACCAAAACTCCTCAACGCCCCAAACCCACAGGAAACCACAACCTTATACCCCTCCTCCACAAGCACCTACCATTAGGATCTCGATCACGGACATCTCCATCAAAATCTCCACCATCAAAGTTTCTACGAGGCTCAGACACCTCCCGGTGACCGAGTCCCTAGCTCCCTAACCCTCTCACACCCAGGAAACTTTTTCCAATTCGGCCACTTCCTCTCTGTGGAGGGAGGAACAATAAGCTTAATCCCGTGACGTGAGATATATATTTGGAGGCTTTCGTAAGATTCAACTTTATTGCGTACAGAGGACCGGAGTGCCGGTTATTGGTCGATGGGGATTAGAGTGCGGCTGTTAAAAGGTGCTGGGTGTTGGTACCTGTCAGCTTGGTGCATAGCCACGGGCTTGGAAACGCGCCGATGGGGATTGGGGATAAGCGAGATGGAGATATCGCGATGTTAGATATTGCTGGGAAACAACGATCGCAGATTTTACTTGGATTAACAGTGGAGAACTTCCTCCAGAAATCATTTCGAGTTACTGACTAAACGATTGTACAGATGATCGTGGACATCGAGAACATCTTGATGTTGAACTCGCTTGACCCTGAAAATGCACCGACGAGGCACGTAAAGAATCCACCGATCCGGTCAACTAGACCACCGCTGGACTTGGAAACGCATCCTGGAATAGTATCTGGCAGTTCCAAGCTGATTGTCCGCTCGCTCAGCCTCATAGATGGATAGAAAATGAGAGCTTTGTTGCATATCGAGATCACGCCACACGTGATGGATACTTTCGATGCTGGGAGTCTTACTTCGTCCCAGTGATTTCATCAAATTTCGTTTCCAAGTCTCTAGGGTATCTATCTACAGCCATTTGAACACCGCCCAATGCATCATCTCAATCATATACCCAGACATCACTTCTTCCCCTTCTTCTCACTACTTCCCTCCCCATTCTCAGGCCCTACATCAAGTCCAGCATCTAATGCACTCGCAACCTCATCTCTAATCCTCATCGCTTTCATGTTCTTCTCCAACTCCATTCTCTTTGCCTCCAGATCTGCACTCGCTCCACCAATCCCATTAATTTTGCCTCCTACTCCTCTCGCATTCTGTCTACCCTCTGCTTGCAATCTCGCAGCGGCTTGTTGTTGAGCCTGCTGCTGAGCTTGCTTGACAGGGACAAGTTCCTTGACGAAATCTTGGGCTTCTTTGCAGCCATCCATTAAAAACTTGATTACGAGGGTAGCGCGCTCTTTCAGGTACTCGTTATGGCCGTCATAGACGCAGCAATTGAGTAGAGGCATAATGCCGTGATGAGCCAGGAGCTGTTTCTGAACAATTGGATTTCCCAGCTTGCTTTGTGGGACGGGATTGACGGCACCTTCACGTCGTGCGTTGGCGGGTGCGATGAGCGAGGTGAGAATGATCAATATCTGGATCTTGATGCCCGACCATGGGAAGAGATGCGGTGTATCGTGGAGTGGCGGGATAGACGGAGCGTGACGCTCACGATTGACGTCCGCAGGCGTGAGAGGTGGTAAAGGATCTTGTCCTGGACGTCGAGGTGGACCCGGCATGGGAGTCGCACTCAGAGGTTTCTTTGCTACACCAGCTTCGAGTGCTTGAAGCAGAGCAACCATCTCATACACGGTCTCCCATTCGATTAGGAGGTGACGCATCTCATGGATCTCGGCAATGACCGAGATGAAATCCAAATATTGCGACAGGCCATCCTTAGCTCGTTCCATGTCCCATAAATCGACAGGGAAGTCGCTGTGATGCTTCTTCTTTTCCTTAATCTGAGTTTGTGCATCAATCAATGCTAGGCAGTCTGGCACGACTCGACATCGGAAGTAGTTGTAGAGGAAGTGGATAAGCTTCGCGTCTCTATTATAGTCCTTGAGATCATCGTAGATTGGGCTATCCTTACGAGCTCTGAACATGTAGTTGATGAGTCGCAGAAGGACCGTCTGAGCTGGAGACACAATATCTTTGAGTATGCGAAGCGAATTCCAAGCGTATGGCAGAAGTGCATTATGATGAAATGACTCGATGATCTGAGCCGTGATTTGGAAGATGAATTGCTGGTCCGTCTGTTCCCAGACTGCAATAAAGACCAGTAATTCTCGGAGAAGATTCTTGCCACAATCAAGTGCTAAGAACATCTTACACCTCGTCTTCTGCAGATTTTCGCCAGCTTGCGTCAGACCAGAGCCCATCGAGTCCACGATGCAAGCTTTGACCGTCATGTGCAAGGCCTCAATCTGTTTAGTATCCAGAATATTCGGTATCTCAGTCAATAGCCCTCGTAATGGACCTTCAACATAAGAATCATCGTCTTCCTCCTCTTCCTCTTCATCGTCCCCAACATCGCCTTGCATGGACCGATCATCAATCTCATCGCCATGAACACTGCCATTTTCAGGCTGGTGTTCATATTGCTCCTCTTGATCGTAATGCTCATGATCCTGACTTCGAGGCATGTATCGATGCATAGCATTGTCCTTACATGCTTTTGCACGAGCCTCTGCACCTTCAACTGTCTCCATCGGCACTATCCACCCATCAAAATTGGCATCTCGGACCTTCTTCCACCATATATCGATTTCGTGCGATACTCTGGCGTATAGTCTATCCTGCTCAAACTTGTTTTCCGCAAGATCTGGTTTCCAGATAGGCGTCGATTCTTCCGGGACGTCGGGTACTCCATCGAAAGGACCAACAGGTAAAGGCCCAGGCGTCCACCCCGTCGAAACCTCCGAAGAATAAGTCTCCAACAATTTCTCAGCCGCAGGATCCTTCTTATTATGCCTCTTCAACCAATTCCTAACCTCCTCATGCACCTTCGCCACATCCAAGTCATCCGGAGGAAGCTCGTGTATAGCATCATTCTTCAAATCGTCATCGAACAACATCTCGAACCAGAATGACATTTTGAACCTATCATTCCCCATAGTCCAATTATGCGTATGCTGCAAACAGGTAACTAGAAGCTTCTTATAGAGTTCTGTGATCTCATTCAACTTCCCTCTCCTCGCCTCATCCACTGTTTCTCCATCATAGCCTTTGCTTGTAACATTCACACAAAGCACGATGAGCTTCTGTATAGCCTTGTCGAATTGTACCGCTGCGCAGATTTCTTGTGCCGTCTCTTTAATCGCCAGCATATTCCTCGAAATAACCAGTAGACTATTCAGATAATGTAAATCCTCCCGCAAAGAATCGTAAGAAGTGAGTATAAGGTTCGCAGATTCCGGAACATCCTGATTCGATCCCTCCGGCGGCGGAGAAGGAGGCAACGACCTCTTATCTAGAGAAATAACAGCCGCGTTGAATATTTTCTGTAGATGCATCCATATATCCACGTTTTTCGCAAGTTTTTCCCTATTCACACATCACATCAGCCTCGTCCCTTACCACCCCAAGCCCCCGCACAATGTCGCAGGAAAGGAAGCACACACCTAACCTCCGCCCTATTCAAACTCAACTCCAACGTCTTCCCCACCATCTTCTTCACCTCCCCCATCGCCTTCGCCAAATAAGTCCTCTTAGGCTTCTCAAGCAACCCCTCAAAATGCCCTTCCAGACTAATCAACGCAGCATTAAACACCCGTTCCTCCTCACTCATGTTATTCTTCCGCCTCTTCATCTTCTCTCGATCCTCCTGCTCGATCACGATCCCCCAGCTGGTGGGAGAGGGCTTGTAGTCGGGGAGAATGGACTCGCGGTTCGTGCGGTAGGTGCTGGTGGTTTCGTCCCACCAGGTCGCGAGGGGCGTTTTGCATTTGCTGCAGATGGTGGAGGGGGTGCGGTTTGCGGGGAGGAGGTGCCCGCATTCGATACAATGCATTTTGTGGGAGGGACGAGGGGTAGTTGGGGTATTCGGCGGTTGTGGTGAGGTACGTTTTCGTGTGGGAGTTTTTTTTGATCGGGTGTGACGTTCACTACTGTAGAGGGGCTGAGGTAACTTGTCCGGGGTATGAAAATCGACCTCGGGCACCTCCTGGGAAAGACTTTTCTTTCAATGGATATTGACTCTGTTTGGTCGCAAGTCTGTTAAAAAGCTGCTTCGAAGCTTCACAAGGTATTACCAAGCTTCAAAAGTGGCTGAGAGTGATCACGTGCGAGGCTATTGTCTGACATGATTTGAAGTGCTCATGGTATTGCATTGATTGTCGCTCTGCTACTGAAGCAAAAGACACAGCTAGATATAGCTGTCTCTTGTCCTGTTATTGGCTCAAAAAATCTCGAGCTGCCTATTGTACAAGTATAACCCACATTATGCTGCCGAAAGCGCTTGATGTAGAAGCAGCCAAAACTTTTATACATGAAATACGCCTTTCACTAAGCCGTTCCATCTGTCGTTGATCCTTCTCCCTTGCCTCCGTTCTTCTTCTTGCGAACACGTCTTCGCTTCTTCTTTGTGCACTCTCCTTCTTGTGTCTGCTGTTCATGATCTTGGGCACCGTCTGTAGAGCTATCGGGGCCAGTATTTGATGGTCCTGATGTCGGCGAATTCTTCCCACTGGCTTCTTCTTCGTCACCCGAAGACTTGCCGCTGGCCTCTAACACAACCTTTCGAACACCACCTGAATCGACGTGTGTCTCGGTAATACTTCCACTCCGTGTTACTGCTTTCTTCTTTCCCGAAGGCGTACGTCCAAGCGAGATCAAAGATCCTACAGTATCACTGCTGTTCCCACTGTCTCGGCTTGACTTCCTGTCATATGGCGTTGCACGGGGACTATCGCTACCATTCGCGCCTGTCACTGATTTCGAGCTTCCATCCAAGGTTTCCATTTGGGGAGGATTGTTGGAACCATTTTGCTTGAATGATCCGTAACCTTGGTGGAGAGCTTGGACTCCATCCTTAGCCTCCATACCGGCAGACTTAAGAAGACCTTCTCCTTCACCACCTTGAGCAGCGGGGTGATCATGATAGGGCTCCTCCACGATTGACTCCACATTTTGCGAATCTGACCTGCCGGGTTTGTTAGATCCTTTGATCTTGACCGTATTGTAACGAGTAGTCTTGGGACGACTGGCAAGATTTGAAGGACCAAGATGCTTCAAATGTTCTCGCATGTCGTTTACGTTTCCTCGAACCGACACTGGCTGGCCTGCTCCTTCTGAACTTCTCCGGAGGAATGTCGTCTTAGGGCTTGAGCCGAGGAACGCCAAGCTATCTGCTCTCTCCGATGTTCGGCTCTGACTTCTCACGACGACTGATTCATCGACATCTGCAAGGTCAATTAGGTGGTCCTCTGGGGCATGGAGAGAAGCGTTATCTGGGTTGGTGACGAATTGACCTTTCTGAACGCGTGCCTTTGGTGCTGGAGCGATGCGTCGAATGGCCTTATGAACATCAATGTAGACATCAGACTCGTCAATGATTTCCCTTGCAGTTGTTAGCATCTCTTCCAAATCTTCGAAAGATTATACTTACTCGCCAATAAGCTCCTCAATCACATCCTCCAAAGTGACTACACCAATGGCACCATAGTCTTCGCCCGGGAATTCAGAAACAAGGACCATATGGGACTTGCCTTCCTGGAAGAAGTTGACAATGTCGAGGCAGCTGGTTTCCGGTCGGGTTTCTGGTAGAGTAGCTAATGCAAACTCGCTGACCTTCTTGCAATCCTCTGGATCGTATGTAATCAAGATCTTGACAAGTAACATGCCCACAAAGTTGTGCTCGTTTCCTGGTTCGTAGATTGGTATTCGAGAGTATCCTGCACTGAGAATGATATTCATGGTATGCTCATCGAGGACGGTATCCGCAGACATTGTGAAAACATCGTCCATAGGCGTCATGATATCTCCCACTGCCTTGTCCTTCAAATCGAGCACTGCGCTGATGATTGTGACTTCGTCTTGGTTGAGGCGTTCGGTAGGGCTGGATCCCAGAGTCTTGTGCAATGTAACCAATGTCTTCAGACCTGACTTCTTGTATACCGTTCCGTGATCCTCACCGAGGAGGTAGTCGAGCAGCTTCGCAGTTGGCCAGGCCACAGGTGCGAGAAGCCACATGAGGCCGAGGACGCAAGGGGACATGTAAGCTCCAATTGAAAGGCCATATCGAACGCAGACGGATTGAGGAATGACCTCTCCGAAGATAACTAGTAATCGTCAGCAGCTTCCAAGCAAACCTAGGGATCTTTGCATACCGATCAGAACTGTACTACCCAGGACGGCAGGCCAGCCTCCTCCGAGGGAGCGATCAAGCACAATTGGCAGAGTCTCATTGACAATGACATTGCTCAAAAGTAATGTCACCAGAACCCAATGCTTTCCTTTCTGCAGGAGATTGAAGACTCTTTGCGCGTGTTTCTGTTCCTTGCCTTCCCCAGATTGTGCGATGACCTGTAGATAAATGCTATCCTGTCCCATCAACCTGGGAAAATGTCGTCAGTCTTGAGAATCTCAAAGTGCTCGAGAATATTCTTACGCAATGGTCAATCCAGCAAAAGCTCCTCCAAGCAGAACCAAAGCAACAGCCACGCTCAAATACAGCACCAATCCACCAGCTTCAGCTTCTTCCGGCTCCTCGAGATTTAGCAGATGTAGGTATGGCTTCAATGGCACGGCAGCCACATGTGCGATCTGCGCGAAGACCAGGAGCAGGATCTTGGAGAAGCCATTCGCACCGGGTCGCTGGGAGTTGTGTCCATATTTCGAGCTGGGTCGACCTATCGAGACGGCGGATTTTGAGTTCATCGTCGCGCTGGAGCTGCGAGTTGACCGCTACGAGGTCGTCCACGTAGCTTCGACTCGAGAAGGATGTTCCTGGCAACCAGGAGACTGGCAGCAAAAGGAAGGACGTCGTGCAAGCACGAGAGGGGAAGTATGAGGAAGCTCAGGCTGTATTATTGATGGTCGTGGGGAAGGATTCACAGGGTATCGACCTGCAATCAGAGTTGGTGGCACCAAATGGCCGTGGCGAGCTCTTGTTCTTTTCTGACGTTCTGGGCAAGTGATTGGCGAAGAAGGGTCGTCCACGCGAATGACGACGGCTGATGCAGCCACACCGAGCACCGTTCTCGTAGCGAGAGAATATTCTTGGCTGACAATATTAACAAGCAGAAACATATATCGAAAGAAAATTCGATGCGCCTGCTTGAGCCGGAGGTTAAAACACTCTGTTTGTTCTCGGCAAGGACCGGAATACCAGGAATGAGCAGGTCGTTATCTCTCGTTGCTTCTTCTCGTACAGCTTGAGCTCGCTATGTGCAACCATCCACTTGAGCTGGGTATCCACAACTCAACCACCCTGAGTCTAGGAGGTTGTCAGCACGCAATCACCGCGTTATCTCAGATACTTCCATTGCCAAGTATTGCCAAGTGACTTCGCTTTGGTCCGGTTGCTTACTCCGATTGATATCTAATTCTTTTGAGCACGAGAGTCGCTATTGTCTTGCGCGAGTTACCATGTATCACACTTCGCATAACAGATGGAACATAGCTCACTGTGGCTTGGAAACACTGATAATGCGAATACCTATCTACGAGGCATCAGACTCGTGTTCGCGTTTGTATCTCGAGCTTATCTCAGCCACATGGGAGCCTCACATGGACGGTGTCTCCTTCAGCTCAGGTACTAGTACTAGGCCTTGAAGTAGTATCTTGAGCACCCAAAATGTGGTCGCAAAACATCTGCAAGCTAAACTCCGGGTTACATATGGAGCGTGTCTTCTCGCAATGAGAAATGGCTCCTTGCGCGAGCCTCTTGTTGGTACTTCCCATCCAACATTGTGTACTCTTTGATGTTGCATCATGCTGTCATTGTTCGAGAAACCTTATCAAGTTGCCATCTCTGTTTGCAAGGGACCCAGATCTCCGTCTTTATCTGGAAGGAGGGGCAAAATCAGGGTCCTCACATGCAGGAGTGGGGTGCGGTTGATTACAGTATGCGCCGCCACCAGCCAATGAAACCAGGTACAGCACTGTTCGGCTCCTAATACAACAAATCTGACTTTGTCTTCTTATGTATACTCCCGGTTGTTGCTTGCTCTCTACACTATCTTCTGGGCTTTACTCTCAAGCTCTTCGTCTATCACCTAGCCATCTGTCATCAGAATGGTAGGCATAGGTACTCATGCATAAAACTTGGAGATCAGATGCCAATCCAAGCTCGCAAAGAGGTTCTAAGCCGTAGTTCATTTTCTGTCATTTCTTCCTTAATATCAACAAAAGTCGTCTGCCAATGGAGAAGTCCTGTCGAAGAAGTCAACCCGCTATCAGAACCTCATCGAGTCCTTGGATTACTTTTGGCTCATCAACTTCTGCTGCATAGTTATTACCACTTTAGTTCCTGTTCTTGATTGACCATAATACCATGTTTGACTCAGGGAAGGGTCGTTCTTGAGTATGTTATCAAAGGTTCTCAGTGTAGCAACGAGTGATCACAGGTATCTCCCCAGTCACGTTTACTGGCCATCTTCGACTTCCAAGGTTTCTAATGAAATCGATATCTTGTTTAGGCTTTAATATTGACAGCTAAGGCCGAAAATTGAAGCATACACTATAAGTAATAGTAACAGTAAAGAAAAGAGACTCGTTAGCCTTTTATGTTGCCAATATCATAAGTCAGGTGATCAGACGAGAGTTTCTACCTCAGGACCTAGGTACTAAGATCCGAGGCCATCTATACATCCCCTCGTCCCATCATACCTAGGTAGTTCGGTTCCACATGTGACGCTTTTCAGACAGTTTCATATTTAAGGTAGCTCAGCCTCTACTCATGTTAGTAGGAGAGAGATCGGCCCTAGGTACTTAGGTACTACTGTAGCCTAGGTAGTGTTGTCCCAAGCCCGAAGGTTCGACATCGCCTCGAAGAGCGAGACAATCTTGAATATCAATTAGAATTATCTTTTCGAGACGGCCGTGCAAGTTCTACACCCAGGCTCGCCAATTGGTAAGTGGCAAAACCGGCCAGGGATGAGCCAAGCCGGCCGCACTTTCATTTGCCAGATATACGAAGCGAGTATGCCTCGAGTATGCACGATGCGTGGGAGCCGCCTCGGCTGGAATTCATTCGTTATTGGCGAAATCTTATCAATTCTTTCTAGATAACATCAATGAAATATCGACAACCTGCTTATAAAATGATGTCAAATAATTGGATTTATTCATTTGAGTACAAAATATGCTGACCCGCAATTTCAAGGATATCAAATTAGTTCATTCGTTGTTGTGTGTTTTTTAAGGCCACTCGAGATAGGACTGCTGCAGACCAAAACACTCTAAGCCCGTAGTAGCTTAGTGCAATTTTTTAGCGAGAAGCCTTGCCTGTTTAGTAGAAGTACTATAACGATTTACGATCTGCCCTTAAAATACCCTAGAAAATCTTCGAAACTCCTTAGAAAATCTCCTAAAAGGGTTATATAACGTGTCACGAAATGATTTTATGACCATGCTGTCATGCCCCTACCTTCCAGCGCTACTCGAGACTGCCATACGTGCATGAGCTTGGCATGCACGTTCCACCAACAACTGCTGGTTGGCTATGTGGCTGGCAGTTAACCTTCACAAGAAGAGGCAGTGTCCCAATCGCGGTGCAGTCTGCTGCAGGCAGGCAGATTCGAGGTTTTGCAGGACCATCAGAAACCACCATCCCCATCTGGGGATCCTCCGTGGAGTGTGAAATCAACGGGACACCGAAAGAGCCGCCAACTTTAGCACTTAACTACTTAAGAAACAGTTGACGCAAATGCGTCAGACCAAGTCGAAATAAAAGAGAACAGTAAATACGATTAATTAATACTACTTTCGTAACATTTGGATCGCAACTGTTAATGTTCTGGTTTGCTAAACTCGGAGCCGCGGCTTTTTTCGATAGATGAATAGAATATCAACTCCTCCAAGAGGCACATTGATTCATATCCGCGAAACCCTACCTTAGTCACAGGCCTGCAAGGTGAGTATCGGGTGCTTTGATGTAGTCATACTCAAACACATTCTCATAACAATTAGGTATTCGAAAAAGTTTCATTCTAGCTAAAATAAATCAAGTACATCCCTATGCCAGCAGCTGCAGATTCATTCTTCGTTCATTAGACCAAAGCACAAACTGTCTCACAACCAATGATAACCATGAAGCCAATTGTCTCAAAGCCGTGGAGATCAAAGCAAAATAGCGCCATGGCAATCCTTCTGATGCTTTCTCAACTTATCAAGACGAAAGCCCTTGCCCTGATTACTCGAGCACCCGAACCAGGTACAATGATACTTCTGTCCAAGATGAACATTGGTCCAGTGACGCTCCAAGTCACTGATACGAGTGAATGACTTGGTGCAGCCACCGGACCAGAGGCAATGATGCTTCTGGTTGCGGAAAACACTCTGGATGTTCACTTGTACAGGCAGAGAGGGTTGCATAGCTTGCACTGTTTGGTTTGGTGAGCTAGGCAGGTATGAGAGAGTCTAGGAATACTTACCAGGCAGTGGAGCTCGAAAGGTGTTCTGAGGAGCATGTTGCATGGCCATTTGATCATGAGACATAAAGCTGCCAGTCATGGCAGACGGGTGTAGTCCCAGGTTGGGGAGCAGATGTGCAGCCCCGCCGGGGTCCAGTTGGCCATATTGGGACGAAAAGTGCAGCTCCGTTTGATCAAAGTTGACCAGGTTACCATCAACCATGAAAGGGGGTTGCATGTGAACGTCATATGGAGCGAGAGATGCTCCAAGAGACTCAAATACGGGGACCACACCGCCTTCGTCCAAGAAAGACATGGACGGCTCTCCAAGATCTTGAAAGGCGCCGAAGACTTCGTCAATCAACGGGTCAACTCGCATCTGGTGGGGATGAGCACCATGCGAAGCTCTCAAGCCCCGTGGTGGATCATTTGGAATGAAAGCTTGATCTTGCTCTGTCACGTCCTCCAGCATGCCAATTCCACCATCGGCATTGATCATATCTTGAAAGTGATCAATACCGACAGTGGATAGCAAAGTAGGGAAAGGTTGAGCTGAAGTAGCATAGGTGGAGTCATGTGACACAGAGTCAAAAGGCCTTCAACGTGGTTAGTAAAAAAAAAGTAACTCACTGGTCCCCATTGGGAATACCATCAGGTGAGGCTATGAAGGAGCTGACGGAGTCCTCAGGGATAGCGACAGTAAAAAGTGAGGCTGTCGGTGAGGCAGAGCTCATGGCTGATTGGAATGAGTCCCAGAAGCGAGAGGGCGAGGAGGGCGATAGCGTGGGCGATAGCGTGGGCGAGTGCATGATGGCGAGGACGAATGAGCTCTGGTGATTGAATATTGAGGCTTGACTTCGTGTGACGTGACGCGGCCGAGTATGGCGAATTGAGTGATGAAAGTGCAGAAAACAGCAGAAAGTTTGGTGGGAGAAGGTCAGGAATATATACTCAGAGAGAAATGGGCTTCTCGCTTCACCCTCTTTCCTGCAGCAGGCATGGCCTGACAGGATTTCGGCGCCCGCAGCCAGCCAACACAACATCGTTAGGCTGGCTCCTAGGCTCTCTAAGCCTCAGACGCAAAGGGTGGGTGCTGGCCCACTCATTTATCTGCGTCCTCAACTTGTTCAATCTCAAAATACTGATGCTGTGTTGAATGCTTGAATTCATACGTTCTGTTATTTCAGGTTAGCTTTCGAAACCATAGATATCATACTATCTCTCGATGGCCATTGTTGAGTCAAATGTCAAATGGGCGAAGAGCTTCCCCACAGCGAGACCGACGCAAATCTTGTCTTTCAAATGTACTTTCAGCGTCGGCAAGAAAGCATGCAAGAAAGAATTCGGCCATCAATACGAGCTTCGGTAAACACTTAAAGTACAGCCCTTCTGAAAAAGCATTGCTGATGGCCTGAACAGTCGACATGAAAAGAATCACATCAAGTCTTTCACATGCAGCGAATGCAGCCGCTGTTTCGCACTAGCGAAAGACCTTGATCGCCATTACAACACCAGGCATAAGCTGACGATCAAGTATTTCTGTCCCTACAGTTTTGGCTATGGGAAATGTCGAGATGCAATGGGACCACTGATAGATGGCGAGACATTGGGAAGCGAGGACTGGGAAAAGGGATTCAAACGAAAGGATCATTGGCAAAAGCATATGCAAGACGAACATAAGCACAGCCGGGAGAGTTTGGCTCTGTTGCAGAGGATGGTTGCAATGCCCCCAACAGCAGAGCTGAAGGGCGAACTTTGGGTCGCAGTTTTGCCGCCATGCATTTTAAGAAGGCCTATCCGAAAAGATTCTGCGATGGAAAATGGAGGACAAACAGTATAAAAGAGGGAGTTCCCGCTGTTTGCCCCAGTAGGAGCAGGGAAAAGGCCACAAGCCATTGTGGTGACATCGAAGCAAGTCGAGCGGGGCTCAGAAATCTCTACTGAGATTGTCCAAGAAGTTCAGCAAGATATACCGGTGAGATATTGAAAGGGGACGACCTATTGCTGGTAATCTATGAAGAATTGAGGTTGAATATGTGCGACGAGAAGATATTTGTGCCAATAGCTGTAGCACGCTATGATGAATGCAAAGAGGAGTAATGTTTCGAAGGCTCTGAGACGAACTTTCTGCTTCTGGAATTGGAAAGTGATTAGTGCAACAAGCATCACTTCATACAATAGTCGGAACAATCAATCATGAGAATGAGCATCTCCTACAGAGAAAGTGCTCAAGAATTGGCTTGTCCCATTAGGCTATGTACAGCCATGCTTCCTATCTCAACAAATCGAAGCTATCTTTCACCGCAACCTCAAAGTTGCACTTCATCTCGCGATACAAGCCTTGACCAAAGACTGATCAGTCCAGACCCCATTGCTAAACGTTGGCGTCTCGGTCAAAGCATATGTCGACGCCGAGAAACTTCCAGCAGCCCACCCCACATACCCCAGGTAGACATTCGAGTTGGCACTATCCCATATTAGCTCTCTTGCTCTCCCCAATTCCATATCTATCTTCCACTCCAGGAAAAAAGAAAACAAGAAAGAAGAATACTCACTTCAAGAACGCAATCTGCTGACACATACAAGCCGCACAATTCGCCGTATTCGGACCCCCCGTCTCCGTCAAAATAGCCTGTCTCCCCACACTATTCAACCAATTCGCAAGCGGTTGGAACGCCCCCGCAATATTATCCGTAACACAATCCGCCCCTCCACCACTATTATCCGAATCCAGATACTTATGCACATCAAACACCAAACCTGTCGTATCACCATCCGGATTCGTCACCCCAAGAAGCGCGGCCGCGGAACCGGTAGAGATAAATGCACCAGCTGAGGTGTATTGGGTACCAGGGAGGAGGATGTATTGGGTTGTTGCGCCGGCTTTGCGGATAGCTGTTACGGCTGCTTGGACGGAGGCTGCCCAGGTGGTGACTATTAGGTCGTGGGGTTCGTTCATGATGCCGAAGAGGATTTTGGGTTCGGTAGCGTAGTAGGTTGCGAGTTGGGACCAGAGGTTTGCGAATTGATCGTTTGTGGGTCCGCCCTGGCCGATGATGCCTCCGTTCCAGCGTGCGTAGTTGTGAATCTTTCTCAATTAGCAAGTGACTTGTGCCATATCCAAGAATTTGGCTCACATCAATGATACAGTATGCACCAGCGCTCAGGCAAGCTTGAACCAGCTTATTATACTGTGCCAAATTCGCAGCGTTCAAAGTTCCTCCAAGTACACCATTAACCAGATATTGCCATCCGACTGGCAAGCGGAAAATGTTGAGATTGTCGTCTTTGACAAAGTGTTGCATTTGCCCTGGACCATCTGGGTATGTTCCGCCAAGTGGCGGGTAGGGACCCGTCGTGCCTGTGATGGTACAGGTGCCATCAGTAGTACAACCGAAGTCAAACCCTGCGATGTTGACACCAGCTAGACGTTCAAGTCAGTAAATAAATGTGTGCTATCTGCGAGGAATGATTACCGAACTTGACTTTGCCTGTGGAAGTGCCACTTGGAGATGCCGCCGAAGAAGTTGACGAGGAAACTTTGGTAGTTGAAGAAGTCTTGATGGTTGATGACGTCTTGATCGTCGAAGTGGTCAATGTCGAGCTTTTCGAAGCTGATCCAGGCAGGCATTGAGAGTAATAGGGGTTCGAATAAGTGCAAGTATAGCCAGAGACACAAGATGTGGCACCTGACCAACCAGTTCCGCCGCCTATCCAGCATCAGCACTTCCTTGGTAATTTGAGTTAAATGGTATTATACTTACATTGAGCGTAAGCTAAACCTTGCGCAGAAACCGCACTGGCAAACAAAACAACAATAGCAGAAGCGGATTTCATTTCGAGGGAAGAAAGGGTCTTGAAATATGTACAAGAAGAAAGAGCACCAGAAGAAAGTGTGGTTGAGAGACAAGAGAGAGGACTTCAGGCCATGGTCCTCAAGATATACATCCTCATGCCTGGTCCCGGACTAGGTAGTACATACCAACTTTGCTTTAGTCCTTAATATCACAACGACCTAGCATTGCCAGGTGACACTTCACCTCCATACAACGGGCCGCAGGACCGCTGTTCTCCAGCCTAGCTTGGTCTTCAAAAGCACTCACACAAAAAGGTAATAGCTCTTCCACAATTCAGACCTACCTCAGTGAGGAGGTCATATGCCAGGAACGGACCCAGCATCTCCAACCCCTACTGTAGCTCCCCAAGATCTCCAGAATCGACCCTCGTCAGAAACCTCGCTTCCCTTCCCTCACAACAAGCAAAACGGCACAAGGAGCATCCATATCGAGACTCCGCCTCAACCCCCATAATTGGGGGAAGACCCAGGTTCGAGGCAACGGTTAGGATTTTCTAGGCGAGATCGGGACGAACCGAGTACCCCTCCCCCTCCCTTCCGCAAGCGAGAAGAGGCACTATATTTTCGGAGACCGACTTCCGCACGAAATCACGGAGAAAAAGAAAGATCGTTCCGTGGACGCGAGAATTGGTGTTTATCCAGACGAAGCTAGGGAGCTTGTAGGAGATGGAGACACCGTTGATGAGGATAAACTGCTTCGGTTCGCCGGGTGGAAACTTGTTGTCGTGAGGTGGTCCTAGACTTGGTGCGAGGTGCTGCTCACGGCAGATGACAGATGAAGCATTGAGCGGGAGCTTTTACCTTGATGATGCGAGAAAGTATCGCATGGTCCGCCATTGTCAACAGTGTTGCACGGCGTTGGCATGCGGTGAGTTGTCTTTAATCTTGAGTACAGGCGCAGAAGCGGTGGGGAATGTAAGAGTTGACGTAGCTAATGCTACCTTGACCGAGTACTGAATCACGCCACCACAGACACCAGCATTGATTAATTCGGTTGGATTTTCGTGGGTCGAGGACAAATTGAAGAATGAGAGAATCGGCAGATCCTGCGCAAGTTTCGTTTACATAAATCAGATATTGAATTCGATGCAAGTTTCGAGGTGGATTGATCGACCTTGACGCCACACCCGCCCAAAACCTTAAATCGGAGCTGTAAGGTTCCGCTACGAACAATTCTTGTAGTTGGCTTTCTGCATTGTGGGTTTTGAAAGAAAGGTTTTGGACACTTTTAGTGAGGAAGTCTTGTCAAGTCTTCACCGGGTAATTCCCATGTGGTCTCGAACTGCAAGCTTCAACTCGGTTGCTTCCCTTCAGAGCATGCTGGGCACGTTGGACAAGTTTGAAGTCACAGAGTCTCACAGAGTCTCATCGAGTGATCTTCTCATTGATAAAAAAAATGCTTTGTCAAATTTGCTTCAAGTCCGAATCAACAATTGGAAGTTGAGGAAGTCTACAATTGCATGTCATGAAATGGTTTTTCGTTTACAAAGGAAAGTTGTAAATTCAAACTTTTTTCATCTATGTTAGATCCCAGATGTTCATAAGTACATGTACTCCCACTAAACCAAATCAGTCATTCCAAGCTTTATCCTCTTCCCATTCCTCTTCCAATCTATACCTTTCTCCTATTCAGATGTTTCGACACCACATCAACCTTCACCTCATCAACAGAGCACTTCCTCTACCTACAAACGTCCACATCAAAATTCCACCTCTCGATCCTGACGCTAAACATCGGCGCCACATACTCAAACCCAATAAGCCTCGCCCTCGTCACCTTCTGCTCTCGAACCATCTTCAGCTCATCACTTATCTGATATCCTTCCCTATAAGCTTTTTGCGCCCAAGAAAGATCATTCTCTATACCCTGCTCCGAAATCCAAATCTCCATTTGCTCCAACGCCCTCACCGCGGCCGACGAACTATAGATCGCTTTGTTGTGTGGCTTCACAGCATGCTCATCACGTGGAAGGAAAACCAAGTCGTCAAACTCAGGAGGTACGATTAGAACCAATTCTCGCAGTGCGGGGAGGCGCTCTAGGAACTGGAGCGTGGCTTTCGCGCGCCGGTTTACATAATTGTAGAGGCTGTCTGCATCCCTGAGGTTGTATATACTTTTGGTGTCGATAGCTATAGAAGTGATCTGATCAAGTTTGCTGAGATCGTAGGCATTCCTGGAGAGTGGGTAGTCCGCCGGTTGGATGATCGTGCTGGCATTCTTAAGATGGAGGGTGAAGTTTGGATGATTTAGGATTTCTTCCTTTCTTGAGAGAGCGAGCTTGGTGATATGGCGAGATTCGCGGTTCACGGATAAGGTGACGAAAGTATGAGCTGACATCACGTAAGACATAGACTGATTTGTGAGCAAAGGGGATGGTCAAGGGGTAACTTACCACTTCCAAGTTCCAACTTGACTTCCTTCTCCTTTTCACCCTTCTCATTCATTCGAACAACTCCAGTCTCGACTGCTTTGACTTCGACGATCTTTTTCGAGTAGATTGATCGTTCCCATATCATGGAGCGGACTTCAGAAGGGAGCTTGTTGAACTGAGGGAAGGACATGAGATACGAGACCGAGGTCTGTGGTGCTGAGGTCAATGCGGACATTTTGGATGCCGTGGTGTTTTTTATCTTGAGTGAGTGTGTTTCAGTAGTTGTAACTGATAAGCTGCTGTAGACAATTGGATGATCTTAAGGTATTGATTGTAAGTAAACCAGTGAAGGTGCAGTCTCGCAATTCTGATATCGTGTGGTGAGAAAGTTGGAATCTGGTGGGAGACGACCTGATAATATACCTTTCTAAATTTCGAAATCGACTGCAATCAGGGCCAACATAGCCCACATCGAAACATTATCTCGATTGCCTCACACTGACTAAAGTTCAGTCACATACAAACACCATGGCGTTGCCATACAGCAAAACGGCCCGTCCCGCTGTGACTCCCCTCCCAGCCTCTTCGAAACAGCAGAAATAATGACCGTATATAGTACCCGACTTCAAAGCGTCATACAACTCGCTTTACCTCGGCATAAAGTTGCGAAATGCAACAAATCTTTGATAAATTGCGAGGTAGTCGGCATGAGAAGAGGACACGCCCTTCGAAATGCAACACAACCTTTGTATAGGATTAGTGTAGTCCATTTGAGAAGAGGGCACTCTGCCCTTCGAAATGCAACAGAACTTTTGTATAGAATTGGTGTAGTCCATATACGAAGAGGACACTCTGCCCTCCGAAATGCAACAAAGAATCAGAGAAGTACCCAGGCAGTTGACATGAGAAGAGGACACTTGCCCCTCGAAGTGCAACAAAAAAGGAATTCTGAGCGGACTGACCTGGCTTTTCTGCGTCGCACATTTTCCGCATGAGTTGGCATCTAGGTGTTTTCACAGAAATGCGTGTCAAGGCTCAGTGGCTGCTCTTGAAAGCGAGAATGTCGTAAGCCAATGAAAGAATTGTAAATTTGGGTATCTGCAAATTATCACCAAGAATGAAAAGCTCAGTAGCCCAGCTTAAGCGATTAAGCTCACCTACCCCCTCACTGCGTCGCCACCACCTCATCCGCTTCCCTCATTTGCTTCAAGAACTCTTTCCTTGCATACCATCTCGCTATACCATGTTTCCTGACCATCTTCTCAAACTCTGGACTATCTTTCCTCCGAAATACAGCTTCATCGTCATACGCAGTCCATACACCAGGGATGTCGTCGGGAATGTCGTTGCCTTCCATTAGTTGCTCCATGACTTCTCCAGCATTGGCAGACTTCATTGAAGTTGCGATAAGTGCTTCAAGGACTATATCCTGAGCGTAGCCGAGTGAGATGAAGTGGTCTATATTGGCTTGGAGCTCTGCCTGCTGTTGAGACGCGGTTTGCGACTGCGTCGACGAGTCTTCGTTCTTGCTTGACGAGTGAACAGATCCATGGGTAGCAGCATCGCTAATCTTACTTCGATCCGGAAGTTGGCCGCTACTAAGTTGTTGGGAGTGAGATGAATCGACAAGCTCGTTGAGTCTCTGTTCCTGCTCGGATGGGAAGTGAAAGTCCTGAGTTTCTGGTTCCACTGTGCGAGCTTGAGGGCGAGGTTCAGTAGCTTCTTTCATTGCTTTATGGAAGCTCCGGGACCGGGAGTACAGCTCTTCTGGTTCCGATGCATCGTCTTCGTCCAGTTCTGGGGCAGAGGTGTTTTTCAAAGGCGAGGAATGCAGGATTGGTTTTAGTGTTTGTGTACCATTGATGACGTCCTCGGGTGTCGATGGAATTTCAGTTCTTTCGCCTTGATCCACATCAACTCGTTGACGTTTATTGTATGCCCCATCTTGACGGGGGCTATCGAAACTGCGCTTGCCAAAGGAAGATGACTGTGGTTTTTGTGGCGTTGACTGTGGGCGATCGAGATCGTCGTCTTGTTCGTCTTCATCATCATCTTCCTCCAATACTTCAACCTTGTCTGCTGTTTCGGTTTCCCGAGCTGCTGTTTGTCGGAGTTGATCAGCGATCAAGTCTCTTTCCTGGGACGAAGTCAAGTCTTCTTCGGAAATCTCCTTTTTCAGTTCCTCATAATCAACGAGAAGTTCGCTGAAACAGTCTCTCAGTTCAGCAGGTGCCTTTGGGTGCTTGAACTCGCTGAAATTGAGTTCTTGGGCTACTTTACGCCATAATCTTCGGCTTTCGACTTCATCGTATCCACCAAAGTTTTCCGATTCTACGACCTGCCAAAGCCTGAAAAGTGATATCGATCTCCCGCATATGATGGGCTTGAAGTTGACTTCTACGTTCTCAAATTGGCTAGCCACATCCAGCACTTCTTCTCTAAAAACTGTCTCATCTGTAATTGCCGGATCCATGGGTTTCTTTGCCAGCTCTGGAGACTCGGGGTTTTGCCCGGAGGAGCCTTGGGAGTCTTTGGCCTCGATAACCTGAGCTTTGGCGGATTTGGGGGCGCTTGGACCTGGTATTGTCTGGACTGTGTGAGATGCTTGTGTTGTAGCTGCTACTCTTGATTTTGAAGTTTTCGGCGGTGACTTTCCAGGTGCTTTTGTTGGAAGCTGAGATGATCTCCCCTGTTTATCTGCTTCAACCTTAGGTTTCAAATACTCAACGAAGTAGTTGCGCCATTCCTGAGCCGTGTGGTTTGGATTCTACTAGATGTTCAGTGGCCATGTTCTAGTAACAAGCTACACACGAGATTTACCGCTGTCGCCCAAGCAATCCATGCATCTATCACCTGATCATCCCTGAGGTTGGTTATATCGTCATAGTGATTCATCAGTTCGGCCGTATCAGCTTCAGAAAAGACGTTGCCACCAACAGATTTCTGTACAAAGGGATTGACGCTAGGGGAGCTTGGTGTTGGTGTGCTTTGGCGGCTGATGCTTCGTGCAGGCCTAGGTTTAGCAATGCCCGGACCTGTGTTAGTTGCAGGTTGCGTGTCTTTTCTCGGCGGACGTTTGCTGAAAGGTATTGGCGGTGCTTTAACGACTGTGTGGTTACTGGAATTCGGGGTAGCCTTCTCCTTCTTGACGTGTGCTGACGGCTGCCTGCTGGAGGGTATAGGTAGCGCTCTTGCTACGGGGGCTTGTGATGCTGGTCGTGTCCTGGATGGTATGGATGGCGGTTTTGTACGGGGCCGTTGGCTTGGGGCAGGCACTTGCTCCTCTTCATCCTCTTCATCATTGTCTTCAGGTCTGGGTCGATTCGAGAGTACCTTGATCCAACGGTCCCTCCAGGATTGGAAAGTATGTCGATTGTTCTGTCATGAAATATTAGTTCAATATACGCGTCTTGTAATTCTAATCCTTACTCTCTTCTCCAATTCCTGGTAGATGTCATTGCCCCTCATAGCTGCTCCTCGACGTTCCGCTCTAGTACACCATGCCATGAGTATGCGATCATCTTCGGTCGTGAAAGGCGTGCGAGTTTGTTTTGTAGCTTGTCCCGAGCCAACTTGTCGTATCAGTCGAGTGGTTGGGCCTGCGCGATGATCCTCGATATCCTCCAATGCTCCTTTCCTGACCGACTTCTCGATGAACGTCCATGATATAGATCCTGCTGGTTGGTCCTTTCGAGCGTGATCTGCTATCACAATGTCTGCCTGGCTCTCCAGCTTCACAATCTGCCCGCCATTGTTCTACCTCAATATCAGTAACGCTGCCTACGACCAGACAATGACACAGACCTCAACTAAGTCCTTGTAGTAGTTTCTTTGAGGTATGCGCTGCAGTAGAAAGAACTTTATGCCCTCGAAGAGATCTCCGCCTCCGACCATGCCCTCGTAGACAATGGCCGCCATCTCGAGCGCAAGCGTAATCGGTGCTGTGATAGAGCAAATGCCGCGGCTTTCGCGAGCTCAACGAGTTCTGCTCTAACACGCTTATCATAATCCCGGATTGACGCGTTAAGGAGGATGCATTGGGGCCATTGGGCGTTGAAGTCGGAGTGAATTGCAACGACTTCAAGAGTTGTCGAAAGTTGAACGCGTTCACGCCGTCAGCTGATTCACGTCGGCACTTTTTGGGCGATTTCGCCGACGTCAAATCAACGATTATGAGTCCATTAGACAATCTCAGAAGACTTCACCAGATACTTCTACAAGTTACAATGAGTGTTGGTTGCCGTTGGTTATGTTGATCACTTTATCATCCGTTTTGAGAGTAAGAAAAAGCCATAAACATGGGGGCCATCAAGACCATAGCTTTGGCTGTATTGGTCATCTCCTTCTTCACATTCGTCGCTTTCTTTGGCCGACTCCCAGCTTTACGGTCAGTCCTCTTCACAGTGAATATGAGAATAAGCTCATATAGTCTAGGCGTACTCCTATTGGGGCTCTTCATCGAGTAATATGGCTTCACATTCCCGGCGCTTTCAGGTCTCTAGACCAGCGGCTGACCCAAGGCCGGACGAGTGCCTGGACGGCAAAGATGGCTCACACATTGTGGAATGATAGACATCCTGTAGTCATGGTAAGACTTTGTTTACTGTCAAGTGGAGCCTCAATGTCACGTGTACTTTTGGATTTGCGCTCAAGTCACTGCCGTCATGAACTCCAGTGTTACTTTTGTCATAGAGTCATGGCTTCGGTCTGGGGTGAATATGACTGCAATACATATCATGTAACTGTTGAGTTTTGGCTCTATGTTCTTCTTTTGCTATGATTGTTTTGCCGATGTTTTGTGATCTTGCTGACGCTGATAACTCTATAGATCTTCTTCATTCTGCTGTTGTCCGTTTCAGAGTTGATGTTCTTGCCTCCTGCATGGTCTCTGTTGAACACCACACACACGATACTCGCTCCTTGCCTGGTCTCCTTGCCATACATCTTCCTCTATGCCTCAGCTGCAAGCGATCCGGGCTACATTACCCCGGAAAATCATTCACATCAGATGACCATGTACCCCTACGACTTCACGATCTTCTCTCCTGGGCATCAATGCCAGACATGCAACTTGCTCAAACCTGCACGGTCCAAGCATTGCAGCATATGCAAGCGTTGTATCACCAAGTTGGACCACCACTGCATTTTCATTAATAACTGCGTCGGATACAACAATCAACACTACTTCCTCATCCTACTTCTCACCACCGCGGTCTTGACGACCTATGCAACATACCTTGGCACCAGTCTGCTCTCCGTACAAATCCAGAAGGAGGTCCCAGCTTGGACACTTTGGGGCGCAGGCTTCACCTGGTCTCAATATTTCAACATCTGGGCCTGGTCACTCCAAGAATACACTCGCATTGGAGCAGTCACGCTTCTCTGCGCGCTGACATCACCTTTGGTATGGGGACTTCTTGGGTACCACATCTACCTCATCTGGGCAGGCACGACCACGAACGAGTCAATGAAATGGTCAGACTGGGCAGCAGATATGGCAGATGGATTTGCATTCAAGCGAGGACTGTCTCCAGATCGATACAAAGATAATACCATCGAACCAGTCTGGACAAGTTGGCCAGTCGAGAGTCAACAGGTCGTCGTTCATACTGTGGACGGCTTGCCTCCCTCTGCTTCGTTTGCACTAGGGGTGGGCGAATGGAAGCGTGTTTGGAGGCTGGCTGATGTTGAGAATCTGTATGACCTTGGATTCTGGGATAATCTCACTGATGTATTCAGCCCAAGATATGGCTTTGGTCGGCGAGAGCAGGGTTCTAATAAGCAAGGAACCAGGAGTCGGCCTTCCTCTTCCGGGGATGATGCACCTACAGTATCGCCGCAGTGAGATGCTGCTTTATGTACAGTATCTGCTAAAGTTGGATCTTGCTTTCCATGATGACCCCACAGTATATTGAACGAGTGACTACAATGTTTTGACGATGGCTGTTCTTTGACACAAGTTTGGGAGACTTAAAGCGAACACTGGCGTACCTGAGCTCTCAAAGCTTAGAGCTGAAACAATTTCATTTGTATGCTCTACATATATCTCTGGAACGGTCCCTCAGATCATTTGCCCTCGACCTCGCCCCTTTCATCCCTACGAATCCCCTCTCGAACAGCTTCAATGACTATTTCAACGAATAACATAATACGAGCCATTTGAATCACCATTGTTACCAGCAAGACCACCACCATGCCTCTCTAAAAGAGCTCGAATCCAACGTTAATAAGCGAAACCCTTCATCTGTTTTCTCTTAAATCCGTCTCCTCCAACGTCTCTGTTCTCCGGGCCCTCGGGTCCATTTTCAACCTTTTGACCGCTTTGTCCATGCTCTTTATGCTCTTTGCATACCTGTTGACTTTTCTTCGGCTCGACAGGTTGTTTTTTCAAGATGATATGTTGTTGTGTCTCGAGTAATCCAATACAGTAGCACACTTCGCCATCTCAACTAATCGATAGCCTAGCAGACACTTATACCATAGCCTCGTGACAACAGCATTTCGTAACTCTGTACTTCAATTTATACAGAATAGCTTTATCTTCTTCTGAGCATTGCTCACTGTTCCGCAACTCAACGTATGCTATTTCAAGTTGCTGCCTCACATGTTCTTTGATAGAAAGAACACTGATTAGTTCCGAACATTTCTAGCTTCTCGCATATCATTCATCTATCTCGTGGGGAAAGGGCTTAGCGCAATGAAAATGCTTGTGGTTACACAGAAGATGCCCTTTCTCTCACTGCCACCACCATTTTCCACATTCCAGTGTAAAGCCGAATACTCCAATCACGGTGTCCAAAACAAACAGGAAGCCAAAGAGAAGTCACCAACTTTAACACTTCACCGCTCAAGAACGAAATGACACAAAACCTCCAAGCCAAGTCACGATGAAAGAGAAGAGCAATCTGATCCGATCGGTGCCCATTTCGTAAGACTGGAACTGCTCTCGCTATTGTTATGGGCTGCTAACTGACTGATATTTTGGTGCTCGTCGATTTTCTTTGTCTGATGTGTTGCTTTATCCCGGAATGGGAGGCCAGCGAAGCACCACAAGAACCTCTTCAACTCAGAGCCTTATGATGGTTCCTGATCAAGAGCTATCTCGTCGGTGTGCGACTCGTCCAATCGCCAAATTTCTGGAACTGAAAAGTAGGAAGTGGTAGTAACCCATCTTAGGAAAAAGCTCGCAAGTGCGGAAGAGCAGCTGCTGAAAAGGAAACAGCGAACGAAATGAACTCAATCTTGCAACAGTAGACCCATAGTCATGTCAGAAGTTCATTACAATTATGATTTTCCTCAAATAACGCCAATCCAAAACTCCAGCATCATACCACCACAAAATAAACATTAAAGCCAACCCATCCTCCCTCACGATTCCCTATAACTATAACCCAGAATCAATCTGATCCACCACAATACTATTAGTAAACGCCGCCCAATCCCTACAAGTCTGCGCCATAACACTCGGGATAGGCAAATTTTTAATATCATCCGGCCTCTCCATAACACTAATATACAACCCTGCACTCACATGCCAAGCAATATGACAATGCAGCGGCCAGATGCCCGGATTATCAGCCGTTAATTGTAACACCAGATATCCTCCCGCTTGCACGATCTGGACATCTCTTCGTTGGGGATTTGATGGGTTGATGACTGTGGTGCCATCCCAGGTACCAGTCCCTTCCGCGAGGACGAACATATTATGCCCATGGAGATGCATTGGGTGGGAGAGAAACCCAGGGTTGGTGATGTGGATTCTGACAGAGGAGTTGGCGCCGAAATCGTAGACGTTCCATTGTGGGTCTGCGGGATAGCTGTTGTTTCCTGCCTTGGAGAGGAGAAGGATGGGTTGATTATAATTCGCTCTGAAACTTTGGCCGTTCATGGTCCAGACCCAGTGGTCAGTGGCGTTTTGGCCGAATTGGATATCGACTACTTGGGTAACGGGTGGTGTTGGATCGGGGGTGATGGGAAACCAGGGGACTGTGTCTGTGAGAGGGTCGTTGGCGCAGATAGGTGTGTTTTTGGAGGCGGTCCAGGCGGGCCAGGCTGTGGTATTTGGTGTTCCTAGATCCAGAGCACCGTGAAGGTAATAGACGATGGCTGTTGCGTCAGGCTGATTGGAGCCAGAACATGGGGCGCCAGCGATGGAAGAACGCATTAAGTATGCTCCTGTGGCTCCTGGAAGGCCAGTGACAAGGACGTCCGTTCGTTGTCCAATACCGAGAGTAACAACTACTCAGCTTATCAGTCGATGAATTTCACCAAAGAATAATAGACTTACCTTGGGTCGTATATGGCTTGACAGGAACAAAGTCATTAGCAATGACGGTCATGTTATGGCCATCAATCGTAAACTTTTGAACCCCTTCAGCTCCTGCGTTGATAAGACGCAATCTGTGCACCTTGCCAGGCGAGAATCTGAAGTTTGTGATCCCAGCATTGTCATAACACTTTGTGGTATCTCCTGCAGCCTTTGTCGAACAATCGAAATTGTTGCGTCCTTGGATGAGATTATTATCTGAGCTTGGACCGACTTTGGTGACATCAACCCCAACGACATCTTCGACAATGCTGAAGTAATCACGATGAAACCAGTCGGAGAGGATAATTGGTCCCTTGTCAATGTCGTAAGGAACAGTCGTCGGTCCGTGGATGATCATTGGTCCAATTGCACCACCGGCATACTGTGCAGAGTAATGCGAGTGGTACCACGAGGTGCCATATAGATCAGCTAAGAAAGTATATGTGAAGCTTCCGCCGGGAGGTATAGGGCATTGCTGGACGCCAGGCACACCATCCATCCATCTAACACGTGTCAGCTTTTCATAACATCTTCAGATATTCAGACACTTACGGCGAGTTCTTCTGCAGGAGACCATGCCAGTGTAACGCCGTGCCTTCATCAGTAAGCGCGTTGTGCACCGTGACTTGAATAGTGTCACCCCTGCAAACCATAAGCACAAGCCTGAATACTGTTTCAAAGGATTTACCAGTTGGCCTCAATCAGAGGTCCAGGGAATTGTCCATTAATGATTAAAACATCCTTTGCATATCCGTCTGGAGATTTCGTGCCCCTCTTCACAGTGAAGTCATATGATCGTATCACACTATAGATGGTCAGCTGACTTCGCTGGTCTTTTTGCTTGGAAATTACCCAGTAATTGGTGGATCTAGATTGGTTGTTAGTTGTTGTTGAGAAACCGATGATACTTAGAGAAACTTGCCATCAAGAGCATTAGTATTACTCGCAGTCTTGGTTCCCCAAGGAAAGCCGTTTGGCAGTGGCGTTACAGGTGACTGGAAGGAAGCCGAATGTTAGGACATCTGAGATAGTATCTGCAGATCATTTGACATGAAGGAAGGGAGACTAGTATGACTTGAACATGTCAAAAACACATTGGCCAAGACGATGAGAAAGGGAAACAGATCTAAACACGAAAAGTGGTTCCCTCCTTGTAGCAAAAGAGAGGCCATATGTTGGGAGCAATACTAACGCTGGTGAGCAAGAAAGGTACAGGAAGCTCAGAGTAGTCGGCTAGGATATCATGTTAGTAAAGGGAGGAACGTGGGATATGACGCTAGGAACATACTTTGTGCGGTAACGGTCGCGGCTAGAATTAAACGAGCAAAAACATTAACGAGCCTCATCTTGAGCGAATGTAGTCTCCTATAGAGAAAAGTAATACTCGAAAATGAGAGACATTGGGGGAATTGGTGGACCTTAATAGTGAACATGGGACGGCTTACCTCCAACTGGTGACCGCCGGACCAACTGATCAAGTAAGCTCAAAGCTCAAGGACATCACAAGGATGACTGTTCCTGAATCTAGGACCGTACTCGCTTTGATGACCCCCGATCATTCTAATTTGAGAACTCGGATGGGCTTCCTGAGGTGTAGATGGAGGGGACGGGATGAAAGGCTTGTGCGGGGCCTGGCTCCACCTGCTCAACTTCTGGCTCAAAGAGGCGGACTTTCGCTCAGATGTGGATTTCCGGGGTTGAGAATGGGTAGCTGAAAGCAACAACAACACTCACGATAGCCACAGTTTTGGTGGTCATTGGATAACTTGCAGAAGCTAAAGTAGGGCTTGCAGAATCGATAAATGTGCTGTACGCTGACAATGACCATATGCCATATCGTTCTACTGGCTGTCCAAATCGATTACCGCGCGACAATTGCAAAGCACATGATGAATGCTAAGCATAGTATTTGGAACAAGTGTCTAAGCGCGTGGATAGGCTCTGTTAGTAGTCACGTCGGCGTCGGGCTAGGACCTTCCCAGCAGTTGGATGCGGGCCGAGCGGCGAAACTAGAACACCATAAGGCTTACCAGCTGAGACTTTAAATAATCCATGCTAGTACAAGGGTTGGAAGCGTTTACCAGTGGCTTTTGCAGCGCGTCTGTTTTAGACTTTAGGTAGTCTAGAACCTGGTCATTAATCGGTGGGTTATGATAATTGATCAGAGGAGACAACCACCATACAAAAGCAGTACAAGATGAGTGATCCTGTAGCAGTGAACAAACTTGATTTTTGACGTCAGTAAGCTGACAAAATGAAATTTGAAAGCTCCGTTCGCACCAGAACCTTGCGTGGGGTGAGGAATAAGCATATATCGTAACAGTAAGCTACTCCTCTCATGATCAATAGCCGAGTGCCTGATGACCACCCATCAAAGTGAAGATATAGATGCGTCCCAATGATCTTGAAAGTTTCAAGGGTACCATGCAGTGCATCATGTCCCTTGTTACACGTCAATCAAATTGTTGCCCTTTGGGAATCAGACTATCGTGTGTCGTCAAATGCGCCAAGGCACGGTTCGAGAGATGATCCTGACATTGTCATGGTCTGAGGCGGTGTTTTGATGGAGAGGCTTGCCATTCTTCCACTATTCGTGTTGTCGTTTATCCTCGGCGTCTCGGATGCTGCTGACATGACGCGGGATGGCGAAGGACGAACGTTGAATACGAGTAGACGCATGTGGTTGGACACATCTTCTTGATTCATGTAGTGGAGAAACGACTTCGAGGATAGTGGCGCTGAGTAACGCCACAAAGTGGCACATTGTTGGAGGAAAGGATGTTCCGATGCATCCCAGTCTCTTGCGGATCCTCTTACCACGATGCTGCGGCGCTGCACTCCTCCAATACTTGGCACGCGGTGTCGAGGCTACCACGCAGCCCGAGTACATGGTTGAGGCTTGAGGCTCGTCCCCTTTGCTGAGGTCTAGTCTTGTCAGATTGACGGCGGATATTCCTCTTTCGTATCCATCAGCTTGGGCAGTCTGCATGTGGATAGAATCAGGACAATCGGCGGGCTTAGGCATTAGGGCTTTGTGTCGTAAGGATAAGAGGAGTGGCTGATTGACATCTTGGAAATGTCAAAGGGATGGATAGTGGTGTGTCAAGTTTCCACTCTTCTCCAAATTCCAATAGTATCACGCCACATCCGTAGGGCAGTGATATTCAGAGTGGGAGCGAGAGTGGCGGAATAAGCATCTTGGAGGTATCCCCGTACCATCCGGTGTTGTGGTTGAATCAGCCAAAGAGTGCGTCCGACGTGGCTTCGGAGATGTACCTATCACGTATTCTGTTGCTTCCGCTGCTGCATATTCTGCAAGAAGATCGGGATTGAGCATAGCATGTGAGGTCGTCGATATGGTCATGTCTTTTGTGGACTTAAAGCCAGGAATGAACACGAAGAGATCTGGGACATATGAGCTAGTCCAAGAATGGCTAATGCATATCACGTGACCATACTGTATCTGTCCACCTCATGCCACTGTCCACCCCCCCAGACTTTCTTTCATAGCTGGAGACGAGCACAACTTTCATCTCTTTCAACTCGAGATAGCGCAATTCGAGTCTTATATCATTGATACGGTAAAGATGACCTGGCGTCCACAGGAGCACCTTTCACCTCATCGAATGCCAATACAATTTGGTAGGGCTGTGGAAAACCTTGCTAAGTGGTTGCGCCGCACGCCCGCATAGTAATCATGCATCGTAGTACATACCTCCTTGTCTTCAATCCAGATTTCTGTGCCAAGTCCTGCGATTTGGAAATATCTGCAATGCAGCAAAGCGCGAAGACCTGCCAAAGATTCTGGTTGAGAGATCAGATCGTATCGAAAGAATCACTCCAGCAGCTCGCAAGTCCTCCTATTGAGGGCGTATCCCGAAATAGGTCTGTAGGTTAGTGTTGCCAAACAACCACTCAGGAGCCATTGTTTTGTTATCAGTTGATTCATAACACCCTCTCTCACCGACTCGCAATACGACATGGCTCGGATGCACGAGACCGAGAAACAGGTCAGGAAGACAATTCTGACAGGAGACTAGCCATCGTTGTGATATTACAACCCGTCTTCGTCTATTGGGAGTCGATCATTGGAAGAGCACTTCATGTTGGTGGATGCTCAGCTCCTCTATCCTGCATATCAAATCCTTACCAAGATTCGCACATCGGAAAGGTCTCTGGGATTCCCAGCTCCTCCAACATATACTAACTATAACCTTGTTCTAAACCAACGACAATGCAATATTGGAGGAATTATAGCCTCATTGGTTGATGTCGCACTCATGCTCCCCAATCATTTTCAACCTTCGGAATAACCCGAATACACACATCCAGACTGCCCATCCACCAAAGCAAAGAACTTCGTTTCCGTCATCTACCATTCAGAACCGCTATCAAATCAACAATGGCGGTTCCATGTTTTCTATATTCGGAAATCCCATGCTATCATGCAACGTCAGACTCAAGGTCCCGGCTAGACCACAGACATCCAACTTTATCTCGACTGCTCACCTTCAACTAACAAAACTGTCTGTCCTTCACAGAAGAAAAGGTCCTCATCACAAGCCTCATGAGTGGTACATTTTAAGCTGTGTGCGAGAGTTCTCCACTCGCCAGGGCTAGATGTGAAGTTTTCACGGACTATGCTGAACTTACAACATCTCAAGTCTTCAGCAAGATGACAAGCATTGAACCCTACCTACATCTATTCAGCCGCAAATCGGAACCAAGCCATCGGAAGGCCAGACCTCACCAGACCACACTCATGTAATCCCTGTCCCGGACCCGACCAAGCCCGTCAGATATCTTATCTTCGATCAACGAGGCGCACATCACCTCTCGTCAGACGCGTCAAACATCCCAGCCAGGTCAAAGCTACCAAAGAACTCTATTTGACCTCTTGATCAAGCAATCCCAAAGGATTGCCAAGTATTGTAAGGATTTGGCCACCCACGGCACGATTTCCCCACTCCCCACATCAACACGAACTATTGAATCCCCCGGATCTGCAATAACCCAGCCTTTCTCGCATTCTCGATCAGCATCTTTGACAGATCGCGAGTCAAGTACGTACAGCCTTACCTGCGGTCAAAGAGACTCACGTCAATAACAACGCCTTCATGGTCACTCGTGGTGGTCCCCAAGGTCCCCCACACCACGAGTGACCACGATCTCGCCCGTCCAACAAACCCATCCTTATCCGCACCCCTAACACTAGAATCCCATACATGTCAAGCTTACATCAATTCTGGGCTGATCTCCAGACAACAACGTAAGCGCCAAGATATCAGCATCTGAACAACACATCAGACGGTCTCCACACTTACATGCACGATTAAAATCGCGATACCACGATCCTTCCCAATCCCATGTCTCGCAACTTCTCCAGGCATGAGGTGCATGATGACTCGACCTGAATGGCCAACCATCCAACCACCGAAAAGTCGCAGATAGGACGTACTGTACTTCCGCCCATCACCCCAAGTCAAAGATGACTGTGGACCTGAGCTGCTCCTCGAGGTCAACGGAATTTGTAGTGTGGAGGAAAGGAAACATCTTTCATTGTACTGCACCTTTCATCCTCTCATCTAATTCATTGCATCCATGCTCATCTCTCGTACTTGGTTGTCTCCGTCAAGCTATTTGAAGGATGTAGCTCAAAACTTGTCCTGCGCTTCTTTCTTGGTACTCAATTCTTGTTGTTCATCACTCGTTCTTGTCGAGTACCTCGTCCTCTGACACAAAGCTATCTGCTTCCTCCCAGCCATTTGCAATATGCAGCTTAACATTTGTATCTTTCTCTGCTTCGGTCTCCTCGAGCCTCACGATCTTCCTCATTCATAAGCTCGAAACTGCTCTGATCTGTTCTGCATGAAACTTTCACGCAAAGACAGACACAGAAGCTCGCTAGGCTTCAGGGTGTTCATCTACTTGGAGATCACAGGTCAAGCATCAGCACCCATACCCTTTCACTTCACTTCTCTTCTCTTCCCTTCTCTTTCCTCACTCCCCCAGCTCATAGGACTAACCCCAAACAACTGGCTTCATACACCAGTCATCAAATCTCTCAAACAGAAAAATTCATTGAACCATCAATTCATTCATTAATTCATCGGCCCAGCCATATCTACCACCCGAAATTCTCAGTATGCAACCAAACACTCCTCGCCCCCCTCTCCCCTCTCAATATCCTCCCCTGAGCACCCGCACAAGCCGTCCCAACATCAAGCATCATACTCGCCGGTCCACAAGCCGTGATCCCCACACTTCCCCCCATCCCTCCCTCCTCTCCCTCCTCTCCCTCGCTCGCTGTCGCTCCCGTCTCCCTCCTAATAACCTCCTTTAAATCAGGCCGTCCCTGACCTTGAATAATTTGAATAGCAGAATGCGATGAAGAAACTGGAATCGAAGGATTCGTGCCTCTCGTTTTCGTCGTCGCTGCAGATTTCTCAATATCAACATCTGACCCCGATCCCGATGTCGACGCTGACGTCGATGTTGAAACTGGAACCTGGGGTCCAAGGGTAGGTGAACAACAACAAGAATCCGTGACATGCATCTCGACCTCCACCTTTGCCCCTCCTTTCCCATCCTTTCTACTCTCAGTATCTCTCAACAGCGCCTCTAGCGCTTCTAATATCCAAGCCGCAGAATCAGAATGTCTCACCGCAATAACAACCCTCACATCCCTAACCACCTTCCTCGTATCCCTCAACACACCCTCTAAAACACCAAGTAAATAACCCACTCCACTACCACCCGCTATCAAAACCGCTTTATCACAGCTCGCTAGCTCGGAAGAGGTGGTTGAGTGACCATATGGTCCATCGACTGACATTGGCATATATCCTCTTCGACTCTCGATAAGTTTCAACAAGCGTTTAGTGAGGCCTGCTTGTGGTTTCATATAAAAGACCATCTCACCACTTTCTTGCGACGAGCAGATGGTAAATGGATGAGTCGTATATGCATGTAACCCCAAAGCCCAGAATCTCAAAAAAACATGTTGACCCGGTCCCCATTTGATACTAGTTTTCGATGAAGGAGTAGGGATAGAGATTTTTATCGTAGAATCCCGCAGGACGGTGAAAGAGGCGTGGAGATCGAGGGATTGGATGGAGGTTCGGAGGAAGGAGAGGAGGGTGGTGAAGGTGTAGAGGGAGAGGGCGGCGATGAAGTAGTCCCAGGATGTGAGGCGGAAGTCGCAGTGGATGAAGAAGAAGAAGATGAAGAAGCCGATTGCTAGGTAGTGGGTTGATTTGAAGAATTCGTAGTAACGGTTTCTGTTTACTTATTACTACTTTCTTTCTTGGTGAATGGATAGCAAGTTGGTCAGGGCTAGGTGGTGGAGAGAGAGAAAGGTAGGAGCATACCTTATAGGTCCAATACTCATAATATTCAACCAAGCTTGTGGTATCAACGCAGCGACTCCGGTCCAATACGTAACTTCCGTCTTCCACATCATCACCATATCACCTTTCTGGATATGTACCACGATGAACGGGAATGTATGCACGAGTGCGAGAATAAACATAGTCCATGACGTCCAGCGATGGTAGACTTGTAGTTTTTCGTGAGAGATGCCGGTGAGGAAGGTGATGTAGTTGTTCTTTTGCGACAAGAGTATTACGAATGGGAGGAGACCTAGAGCTATCCATCCTGCTCGTGTGGCGATGGGAGGAGAGCCGCCGAAGGATACGGTTGCTGTGTTGGGCCAGTAATAGGGTTGTGGACCGAGTGTGAGGGCTGTATTGAATGTTAGCGTTCATCATTCGGCTTTATGTTGTTGAAAATACTCACAGAAGAAGTATATCGCTCCAACGAGCCCTAATAGTATGACGCCAAGAGGTGGAGAGTACCATCCCAAACCGGGAATATGAAAGGATTTGTAGGCGAGTAACCTTGATGTCGCGAGACCTCGTTGTATCAAGGAATTGCTAGAAGGTGCTGCTTTCGATCTTTTCGATAGCCTTGAAATGATATTGCTAATCGTGAATACTCCAATAACGGCGCACATAAAGTAGATTGTTGAATAACCGTAGACATGATCAGCTTCGTACCTTTCGGGATGTTAGCAACGATCACGACGTTTTTAAAAGATCCGAAGAAGGAACAACAATCTGATCTTACCAGTATCTCCAAAAGCCATGTCTGTATTCACAATTCGCAGCAGAAAGTTTGCAGGTATCTGCTCGCGAGGAGTGAAGCATTATCGGATTGTCCAGCCATGGGAGGACATCCGTCATAACGTCCATTCCGTCCATCTTGAATATTGAACGCGCGAACTCCTTGCTCCACAAAGAATTTCATCGACGAGTTTAGTGAGTTTAGATTTCGAACATTGCAGAACAGTGAACACAGCACAACAACATATATCGATGTTGAAGGATTCCTGCTTCCGTCAAAACAACCCTCTCAATTACCCTCATCTATCTGTCTCTCTATCTCCATCACGGGCAGCCGCCACTAGCCAAGGCCCGAACAATGGTGCAAGCTTCCACCCACTACGATTCGAAATGCCAGGCGTTGTGTGGTGGGATTCGCAGACAAGCTTTCGGGGATGTTTCTAAAAGACCCCATAGCCGGCTTGGCAGAGCACGTTTGAGCTATTTGACGTAAAAGGAAGATAGTGGGGACGACGAGCTGACTGATAGAAGAGAACATCAAAAAGTACAAATACATGAATTACACGAACAACAAGAGCCAGGAGATGAGTACATTGGTGGCGCCCGAAAAACATACAGAAGGCGACTGCTCCCTTCTCTAGAAAATGTAGGATGCCAGGGCTCTCTGAACTTTTCGTCGACAGCCGTGACTAGTACACGTGACAGAGACGTATATAGCCCAACGATGATATCCGAACGCATGCTTGCATATAACGAGAGGATTTGCGTCCTTTCTTGATACTCAAGAATAGGCTGTGCCTTGAATCTGGTGAGGTGCGTCCTTACCAGCACATCGTCAAGCAACACCTCCCTCGAGTCATCATATTCAGTCAGGGCTGCGAGGACTGAGAACCTGCGAGGATGTTCGCTACTCGACTCTGGAGCCTTTGAAAGAAAGAAAGAAAGATCGCAACTTGGTCGTTTGTTGCATGATGGTCAATCGAATCATCGCTCCGATAATATCTTATATTCTGGCGACGCTTTTGGGCTGGGACTTATCGTTCTGGATATTGGGGGTCCACGATAATTATATAGTAAGAGAAACTTTCGATTCAATCTTCTCTTGAACCTTAAAGTGTCGAAATGTTATTGTAAACTCTAAGTGTTCTGATATGTAAATGCCGATGCCAGCTCAATGTGCATCTAGCCTTCGGCAATCGAGGCAGTCGACGATATATCGAACATTCTTAGACTTCAAAGTCAATGTCAGCCTCATCAAGATTAGGAAGAAGAGGCTCTCTAGGATCAATTAATGATCAAATGAATGTACCAAGACTTGTCCTGTATAGGAAGAAAGGCTACATTAAAAGATCGGGGAAGTTCGATTAGCGTTGCTGAGTCATCCTTCGACTTCAAAAGTTCCCAGTCAACATCTCGAAAATTCTCGGGCTCCCTTTAACTTTTTTCTTCACGCAGATACACAGTTTCCATCCGCCGGGAAACGGTCCCTTCCCAATGCCATGGTAAGATATTCTTTCATGGCTACCCGCAGCTCCTCTCCCACGCCGCGAACACGCACATGTTTCTCCAAGAGTTGACTCCCACTCTTGGCTACCGCGATTGTCATCCAACAATCGCTATCCGCCTCCTCCTTGCCCCATGGCCATCGGATCTCCGTTTACAGCGCTACGGGTCTTTCCTCCCCTGTCGAGCCTCTCGACGCGGCAGATAACGAACAGCTTCCTTGCAACTTTCGATAAGGATGCTGTCAGACATGGAGCTCCCAGCATTTGGCAGCAAGGTTGCTTGACTATCACTCGGGAGGGACCATTCAGAGCAGGATAGAAAGGCCCAGAATCGTGCGTTTCCTGCTGGAATGGGTGAACCTGACGATACCAGCCTTATCTTGTGCATTAGCCATTCTTTCACGTCTTGGAAAGTCTTGTTCTATGGGGACGGAGGGGAAATGGGGAGACCTTATCAGAACCGAAGTTCCGCGAACTCTTCCCATATCTTTGATATGATTGTCTCTTTCTTATAATCATATATCGTTATCCTCCACTCTTTCCCTTTTCTTGCGAGTTCCTTACTTCTTGTTTCAATCCCAACGTCACACACGTTCACTGTTCTGTTCAACATGTCTGTCAGAGCAGGATCAATCAAGAATACTAGCTCAGATGATGAGAAACGGCATCCCGAGACGGAAAAAGGTGTTGTGGAACCATACTATGCAGATGCTGAGGATCCATTGGAGCGAAATGAAGTCTTTAAGAAGACTCACGATGGCGTTGACTTCAGGACAGTCGGTTGGCCAAGGGCTTCAGTGATTTTCCTGAAGGGTAGGATTTGATTCCAAGTCACAAAGGACACTACTGACAGCTCCAGTCATCTTCGCGACCGGAGTCCTCAGTATCCCAACAGCAATGTACAGCTTAGGAGCTCTAGGGGGAGCACTTTCAGTCCTTGGATGGGGGGCTCTCAACACATATACAGCAATGGTCCAAGGAGACTTCCGGAATTCTCACCCCGGATGTCACTCGATAGCTGATATGGCACAAGTACTCGGTGGTCCCATCCTTCGAGAAATCACTGGAGCGCTTTTCCTCATCGCCTATATCTTATGCGCCGGCTCCGGAATTCTCGGTGTATCAATTGGTCTCAACGCGCTCTCCACACATGCAGCATGTACCGTATGGTGGTCCTTAATTGCTACCATCGTGGTAGCAGCCACGGCATCTGTTCGCAAATTCCACCAAATAGGATGGTTGACATGGGCGGGATTCCTCAGTATATTTACAGCAGTATTCATCGTCGTCGTCGCAGTCACTACCCTCGATCGTCCAGCCGCTGCTCCCCAGACAGGAGATTTTGACCTCGGATACCACGTCATTGGAAACCCGACATTCATCGCAGGTATCTCTGCCTCAGCAACGATCTTCGTGTCTTCTGCTGGCACATCCGCTTTCTTGCCTGTCATCTCAGAAATGCGGAAGCCGAGAGATTACCGCAAGGCTCTTTTCACAACAATGGGCATCGTCAACGCGGCTTATCTCTCATTCTCTCTGATCGTGTATAGATGGTGTGGACAATGGGTTGCATCTCCATCTCTCGGATCAGCTGGCCCTACGATAAAGAAAGTAGCTTACGGCATCGGACTCATCGGCTTGATCGTATCAGCTACTCTCTACCTCCACGTCGCAGCCAAATACCTCTTCGTCCGAATCTTGCGTAAATCTCCGCACCTACAAAAGAATACTGCTGTCCACTGGGTTACATGGTTATCCTGTACATGTGGACTCTCGTCTATCTCTTTCATCTTAGCGGAAGCTATTCCAATTTTCAATTACTTGATCGCGTTGACTGGATCGATTTGCTTTGCGCCACTGGCTATTGCGTTGCCTGGTTTCTTGTGGTTGTATGATCATAAGCATTATAGGACTGGAAGTTTTGTACAGAAGCTGGCGTTTTACGCTCATTGCTTCTTGCCACTTCTTGGGGCATTCTTGTGTGTGGGTGGGACGTATGGAGTGGTACAACAGATCAAGGATGCGTATGCTGATGGAACTATCGGTGAGTCTCTGAAACTTATATGTCATTGGGGACATCGAAGCTGACTGTTTCACAGGAAGTGCATTTTCTTGTGCGGATAACTCGGGGTCAACTTAAAAAATATTGTTCTGTCGAGGATGTGTGAGGTGTATAAAGTGTATATGAAATAATGATAGAATGATAGAAGTACATCCATCTAATGAACATCAAGAAATCGAGTTCGAGAATGAAGCCTAAGACAATATCTCGGACTATGTTCCTAGACTTTGATGGGTTGAACCATTTTCCCAGAATCGAACAATATTGCAACTATAATCACCCGCTCAAGCATGAACACTTTCTCAGCATCATATTTCATTTTTAATACTAACATCCTTACTTCCAACAACCTTTTATCGCCTCCTACAATCACTGCATAATATACCTTACAAAGTTTACAGACATCTACCTACCTCTCAACATTAGCCTCGGGTCCGACTTCTAATTCACCTTTCAAAACGACCAACCACAGTCAACAAACCCTGCTACTGTCAACAAATATTACTACTCTCAACAACCTCTTTGTTTTCCTCTACTTTTTTCCATAAAAAACATATAAATACAATCACTCTCCCATTTCCAAACACTTAAACATCACCAACACTCTGCGTAGGTTCCAGCCATATGCTTTCAAACACAAAGGACATCCGTCCCATGTGGTCGTCATCGTGGCATAAGCTGTTGTTGTAGAGAAAGTGTTTCGCAGGGAGAAGGGGCCGTTTTATGGGTAGGGAGGTACTAGCGGGTGTCACATGGTGGGACATTGGGGTTTGTGGAACGGTGAAGAGGAGAGGGATGAAGGGTTGGTGGTGCGGGGTAATTGAGACGAAGTGTTAGGAGTAAAGAAATGAAACGGGTTCACTACCGGGAAGTCTGTGGGATGTAGTCGGGGATAAATATAAAGGGGCTGGTTTCTCAATATTGGAAAGGTTCAGCATTGGATCTTCAGGGTTGAAGGTCAGCTAGCTGTGTTATTATTCTTCCATTAAAGTTTGAGTTGTATACAACGAGAATAAGGAACAATACAGTGACTATGGAGCAAACAATGACAGCTGACAGTTGACAGCAACAAACAAGCTCCTTTCTACCTTTGTTGTCAACATTTCATCTACTGCCAATCCCCTTCTTTCTTTATATTACCTAACAAACGTACAGATCAGAGTCCAACATCCACCACCGACCCAATGTCCCCTCCCTAAACCATCTCCGACACGGCAAACTTAGAAAACACACAAACAGACATCCGTCACACCAAAGAAGAACCACCGACCCCAGTAATTTCCTCAAATATTCGGCACCGAAGCTGTTGGATAACTCCAGACGGGTCAAGGTGCGCGTTATATCGTGGACATTACGGTTGCGCAAACGACTGAGGAGTGCAAAAATAACGGGATTGGGAGTGTAGTGAATTTGAGATTGGTTGGAGTTTGAATAATTCACTTAGTTAGAAGTGCGGGATGGGACGGGATGGGACGGGATGGGACGGGATGGGACGGGATGGGACGGGATGGGACGGGACAGGAATGAGTCACTTCGAGGAGTGGTTTGGGAGGTTTGGAGTATAAAGTATTTCAAAATTTACTACATACTGTCTTTTGCTCACTATACCTGATTACAACACCACAGAATCCTCAAGTGGCGCTTGAGTGTTTCTCTGCTGGAGTGTATCCAATTTCCCCAGGTTTGACTCAAGGGATATACTCTGAATTTGGAGGTTTTGCTTAAGGAAAGGATTGAATAAACTATGTTTATGGTAAATCAATCGTACAACAACAAGAATCAGTAAGTTGACAATGTCAACTGTACTTGTTACTGTCAACAACTCCTTCTCCTTTTATTTCCTCCTAAATCTCCTTACTAATCTCGCAACCCAATCTACACCCACTCCAGACCCTACATTTACACCCTTCCCGACTGCCTACCTTATACCCAACATCCCAATCCAACATCCCTAGCCTACAACACCCAAGCTTCGCACACATCTTGCGTAGGCTGTAGTTCGGCCACTCCAAGTTGAAAAGAAGCTGCGTTATGTTGTCGACACTATAGTTAATTATATGTCCAGAGAGCGCTGAAAGATGTCTTGATAGGAGTGAATGAGTAAGGCTGAAGGGGTAATGAAGATTCACGTTTGAGCACATGTAATATGGTAAGCCGTTAAGATGGTTTTGATGATTCACGGATTCAGAATCGCTGGTACCCCGCACTGATGCTAATTCACTTTATTTGTTTAGCTTGGCTTGGACATTGTTAATACAACGAGCCGTTGAGATGGTTTTGAAGATTCACGGAATGAGAATGCGGCACAAGGCGTGAATTACTCTGTTACCCCGCACTTACCTTACACTTTACAATCATTCACTCTGATCTAGGAATGTGTGACAGCAACAGCTAAGCAGTGAAGTACTAAAACTGAGATAGTGGATGAGGGTTGAAGGTATATATACCTTGATACTGATGTATCTTTTGATCATTACGCCCAGGGAAAACAAAACGTTCCACAACAAGAGAACGAAGCTTATTGGAACATTGCATTTAAGTTGTACTGGAATATGTACACTATAGCTGTGGTACTCTGGTATTGACATCTCTGCATTTTATTTTACACAATAAAAAATGGTTGATAACAAGAATCAAGTTGACAACAATGGCACAAGAGATAAGAAGAATCAACTTCTCAAATACATTCTATCTCGGTAACATGTTTAAATAAAGGAGAATGATTGTCCAAACTTTCTGGCTCAACAACAGAAGAAGCGAATCACATTGTTGTCGATGCACCGCTCTCCTTCCACAAGAGCAATTCGACTCCAAGGTCTGAAATACTGTGTGCTGCTAACACGGGAACTATGACTTTGCCAAATTGAGGAAGTCCCAGTTCACTTTGTCAGTCTTAAAGAGTAAATGAAAGACTGGCTATGCAGATGCTAAAGCCTGAAATGCAACCAACGGCTCTCACAAAAATAACACTATGCTCAAATGCCAACTTTACTTTTATGCTTCATTTTTGGCACCCTTTGTTCTGTAATTGATTTGCTGGGAAATAGTTGGGGTAAATTGGACTGTGAGCGGGAGTATTAAGAAAAGATTCCAAAACTGGGATTTTAGATAAAGATAGGATCATCAAAGCATTGAGAACAATCACTTCTGCCATGAAATATGCCTTCCTAGAATTTTGGAAAACAGCCCATATCTTCTTAGGGAGCCACTACTTGGTGGTATTCAAAGAAGAAGCAATGATAAGGAGAACAAACACCGAATTTGGCAGTTTGGAAGAGCCTTTGTTATTTGAGCAAGCAGAAAGCAGAGGTTGAGGGCCAAGATTTTAATATGCTCCTGTTTTCTTTCTTTGATGGGAAAACGTGATTTTAAAGCCACGGAACTTTAACCTTGTACCTATATATAGGTACTGTATCGCTACCTAGTTTTGAATGATCTCAAAGCCTTGAACTTACAACCTCAACAAACACACAATTCCCTTCTCAACTCTGACCATGGATCTTTCCTTCGTCACGATACCGCCCTCGGCACCCCACACGCACACGGTCGTCTTCTTACATGGCCGTGGAGACACCGCCAAAACCTTTGCTTCATCTCTGAACTACTCCACCGATTCACACAACTGTACGCTTCAAGAGATATTCCCTTCCTTCCGCTGGGTATTTCCCCAGACCGAGAAGCGGGAGTGCGCTGCGTTTCCTGGTAGCAAGATGTCGCAATGGTTCGACGTCTGGAACGTGCAAAACTTCTCGGATCGCGAGGATCTCCAGGCGACAGGATTGAGGGAGAGCGTTGCCAGTATACGGCGCTTACTTTCAAACGAGGCTGCCATCTTGGGCGGACAGTGGGATCATCTTGTCCTCGCTGGGATCAGCCAAGGTGGTGCGACCAGCGTGCATACGTTACTGAATTTGAGTCTGCCGCCCGCTGTGGAGGGTCAACAGGAGGTGCCACGCGGGCTAGGCGCCTTCCTTGGGTTCTCATGCAGGATGCCTTTCATAGGGAGATCTCTCACTGAGACTAGGAGAGTGCTTGCCCTGGAAAATGTCCCGGATACGGATGAGGTCATACGCAACACACCTATGTTACTTGAACATTGCGTTGATGATCCACTTGTTCTGATAGCGAACGGTCGGGATCTACGAGACATGTTGCGAGAATTTGGCGCGCAGGTTACATGGAAGGAGTACCCCAATGGAGGACACTGGTTTAATTCCCCGGCAGGAATGGATGATGCTGTGGAATTCTTGAACTGCCAGGTTCTCAAGAAGCCTAGTACTGGGGCCAATTTGTCCTTACCTGACTCGATGGATTTATCTTAGATCTTAGGAAGACACTCATGACTTCCCTTGTGGCTTTAAGCGCATATGTGAAAGTAATTTTTAATGCAGAATTCAACCCACTAGAAACCCCAATGAAAACAACCTCCATGACTGCCTCGTACAGTGTAATCATTCTTTCAAGAACTAAGGTCTCACGATCAAACTCCATGCAGCTCATAGCTTTAGCAATATACCAGAAAAAGGTCACACACACACAAACTTGTTGAAACCGACTTGAAAATTACCCAAAGTGAACACCCCAAAAGGACCATTTTGCAGCTACCAAGAAGCAGCGACACCTCAGCGGTCTTTTCATCGAAAGCCTTCCCATTGATGATGAGCTCAAGATTACTATCTTCAGCAGTGTCCCTTACTCTCCAAGATCAAGTCAACTCACTCCACCGCTCTGCAAGTCGTGAGGGCGGTTGGCAAAAGAGACACGATTGCACAATTGATTGTGAGTTCATTCACGGCTGTAATGATAATGAGTTTTTCGAGGTCGAAGCTTTCACGGAGTGACATCGTTTCTCTTCGCGGGCGGCAGCAGCAGCCGGTTCGAGGGGAGGATATCTCCATGTCCTACTTGAAAAACCTGCCCTGCGCCAAGTTGCTCGATAGCATCTAGTCTTAGTTTCTGGAAGTCCGGCGACTCAAGGATGTATTTAACAGAGTGCAGACCCTTGGGAGTGGTGGCACGGTGTAGACTGGAGAATGATAAGTCAAAAGGACGTTGCGCTGCAGCTAGCTGGGGTACTTTGGTTCGTATCAATTGCTCGTTTGACCGATTGATTGCGAAGCGTGCATAGAAGAGTGGGAAAGCGAGCTCAGTGGGTTGATTGTACTTTGCTCTTAGCGCATGAATTGCTTTAAGAGATTGCGGCTCGAGCTGTAGCAGGACATCGAATGCCATCGTTATGCTCTACGGCTTGGTTGTGCTGCGAAGGTAACAGGCAAATTTTGGAACAGGAGAAGAAGAGTTGAGCTGAAGTTGAGGTCGCCGAGGACTGGCCACTAGCCTCCTCGGTAAAGGCAGCGCTAGCGTTTTGATGTCTGGGGTAATTCTGGGGTAGAACATCTTGAGAGAACAGATATCTGCAGAGTTGTGTCTGCTTTGTATTTGCACATTCGTGATTGATTTGTTCTTGATATCCGGTTCTTGAAAATTGTTCTGTTGTGTCTCTAATCCTACATTTACAGCAGCTGCTAGTGCGATGCTATTAACTCTATACCTACCTACTATGATAGTGGCCGCTCGCCTTCTCTCCCAAGTCTGTCACGCTAGACAGAAGAATGCTCAAACCAACCAAGTCAATTCCGCCCACAGGTTCTTATCCCAACCGAGGAAAATAGGGGGCAGTCCCACAAATCTAGCACGAGGCAAGTGCCACGGACACATTCATGGCCTTTACTTTCTGCCACGAGCCAACAAACAGGCATTCGGTTGAACTTGCCCTCATTACAATCCTTCGTCCTCTCCGCATCCTTCCATCCTCGATTTCTCACCAAATCTTTCCGAACCCCTCCTTCTACCCCGCAATGCTCCAGTTTCTCTTCCATCTTCCAACCCGATATCTCCCGCTCCTTCCTTATCGACCCGGATCCATGGATGAACAATTATGCGCTGTGGCTGGTGCCCAAACTTGCTCTTCGCTTGTCTAATTCCAATCCATGCATCCGTTGCACCCGTCACAGCCGCTCGCATGCAGCAAAGTAAAGAGATCTCATGCACAAAATATACTGCTTGGTAAGCAGGAATGACACACTTGCATCTATCAAAACACGAGAGAAGAAGATACGTCAAGTTGAACGCTAATGTAGAGGTGAGTAACTTCTCCGACTGATAAAAGCGTATGACAAGGGCATGATTAATCAGCTCAAGAAATCCAAAATAAGGAAGAAAGAAAGTGATGATGCGGCTTGAAGAAGAAAGATGGGCTCATCGGGCATAAATCGGATTTAAGAGCGGCTCCGACCCCACCTTTGAAAGCTTGATTCAAGCTCCAACGAATTAGCACCCATTACTTCTGGGAGACTTGCCTCGAAGAAGAAAAGTGCCCCACCTGCCATCATTTGTTTCCGGGAGGTTTCCCTTAACGCGGAGCGGATGCGGATACGGAATGGTGAACTTTTTCTGATTGACCAAGGGGAGGAATCCGCAATGGACCAGTCCCTTTCCTTTTCGCAGGAGTGTCTTCTGAAGATGTTCCTCTCTGGCAATTGCTTGCTGTGAGACATTACCAAGCACCTTCTGCTGGTATATAAGGGAGCTTGGGACCGACGAGGAAGCCAGGAATTGGCATACGACATTGACTGGCCACCCCACCTTGCCAAAGCTCTGGGAGACGGAAAGCAAAGGACGAAATGGCAGACTCGAATATAGACCTCAGCGAAAGGTACGACGAAGACAAGACTGTGTCTCCGACAGACGAATCGACACTCGATCTCCCTCGCCCGAATAAAGAATGGGCGCCGATATCAGGAACGGGTTCGAGGAGGAATAGTCGCTCGGGGTCTCGCCCAAGGAGTGCTTCGAGGTCTCTGCGGTCGATGAGTAGAACACGCTCGCATAATGGATATGGATGTGATGATAATGATCAGGATACCGAGGAGGGAGGATCGGGAGACGCTGAAGGAGGTGTCGCAGAGAAGGATCCGTATGAAGTCCATTGGGAGAATGGAGATCATGATCCATTGTGTCCGAGGAGTATGTCGTTGGTGAGGAAATGGCTGATTGTCATTATCGTGAGCGCGAGTTCTCTTTGTGTGTAAGTGAGAATTTTGTGTGGGAGAGAAGTTGGTTTTGAAGTGTTCTGGTGTCGGACGTCCGTGTAGCGCGTTGGTGCTGCAGGTCCGAATCAGGAAGCTGAAGCAACAACATTCTGGGATGATGGTTGCAAGTAACTGAAAGTATGCTGACTGTATTCCAGAACATGCACGTCCTCTATTTACACTTCGACATATTCTCAGATCGAGGAAGAATTCCACATATCGAGGATAGTTGCAACATTGGGTCTTTCTCTGTTCATCATGGGACTGGGAATTGGCCCAATGTTACTAGGCCCATTGTCGTATGTAAAGCATCATTTATTCCAAACTCGGTATTGACGAATCTGCAGAGAATTTTATGGCCGTCGTCCCATTTACCTAGTCTCATTTTCCTTCTTCCTTATTTGGATCATTCCCTCGGCGGTTGCCAAGAACATCCAGACAATGCTTATAGCAAGATTCATTGATGGACTTTCCGGATCTGCTTTTCTGTCAGTCGCTGGAGGTACCGTTGGAGATATGTTCAACAGAGAAACTCTTCAGCTTCCAATGTTGATATACACCGGATCTCCCTTCATTGGACCATCCATTGGACCACTTATCGGTGGTTTTATCAATCAATACACTTCCTGGAGATGGACATATTATGTTCTACTTATCTGGTCTGCGACGAATCTCCTCATGATAGCTCTCTTCGTACCAGAGACATATCACCCTGTTCTGCTGCGAAACAAAGCTCGCAAGCTTCGAAAGGAGACTGGCGATGAGCGATGGATAGCACCCATGGAGAAGATGAACAAGTCGATCCCCAGGACTATCGCATACTCGCTACTACGACCAGCCCAGCTCCTAATCTTTGAGCCAATGGTTTTGAACCTGTGCTTGTTCTCAGCAATTCTCTTAGGCATACTCTATTTGTTCTTCGGAGCGTTTCCTCTTGTTTTCCAAGGAAATCACGGCTTCTCTCTCTCACAGACTGGCCTGGCGTTCTTAGGGATCTTCGTCGGTATGGTTCTTGGATCCTTTACGGACCCCATCTTCCACAAGAACTACCAACGATTGATCAGACAGCGAGAAGAGAGAACGGGAGAAATAGGAGGCAGCGAGCCGGAATATCGACTCCCGCCGGCCATCGTCGGCGCTTTTCTCGTTCCTGCAGGTCTCTTCATGTTCGCATGGACGACTTACAGCAGTGTTCCCTGGATCCTCCCTATCATTGGAAGCACTATTTTTGGCATGGGGTAAGTCAACAAATTTCTTCAGCAATCCGTTTCGAGACCTCGCTATTGATTTGAGGCGTGATGGCTCATGCTTCGAGCGACGGAGTGGCGTTCGCGTTCCTGCATCGAAACATTCAGCCTCGATCTGTATGGCGCTCCTTCCCCTGCAAATATTTCATCTTCTCCCACACCCCCGTTCTCAGCCTCTCAGTAATACAGTATATCCTTACATCACACACATGATGCAGACATTATGCACGTGCCGTAGCACAGGGCTTGCGTCAGGTGGGCTAACAAAATCTTGGAAACATGCAGGACGCTCCTCGTCTTCAGTGGCGTTTTTACCTTCCTGGTGGACGCATATCCCTTATATGCAGCTTCTGCGTTGGCGGCCAATAGTTTTGCGAGAAGTAGTTTTGGCGGTGTGTATAACCTCAAGATTTGTCACGTCCAAGTAGAGGCTGATGCTGACGTTCCAATAGCTGCTTTCCCTCTATTCGGTATCCAGATGTACCACAAGTTGGGCGATCAATGTGAGTCTCTCCTGTATCGGCCTGGCCTTCATTGGGCAATTGCTGAATTACTTCAGGGGCTACAAGTCTCTTGGCCTTCTTGACTGTGGCTATGATGCCATTCCCTTACTTGTTCTTCAAGTACGGAAAGAGAATTCGAGGGAAGAGTCGATACGCATCAGCTTGATTCCTATACCTGCATCTAGACTGTACATATTTCTCATGTCCTGTAAGATACTACTAAATTTGGCATGCATAGCGAGGTAAAAGGAGGGACTGCATAGGATCCTAAATCCATAATCAAAGACGACATCAACAATTACACCACATAACCAACCTTACGTTTGATCCTGAGACTTTGTTTCGAGTCCCCCTCGTACATCTGTACTCCGTAAACATACATAGTACATTGCACGGAGATCAAGCAACCGCAACGATACGATTCCCAATACCATGATCCCAGAACGCACATCCCAAGCCCCTCGTTACTGTCACTGTCACACAGCATAAACATAAGAATACTGCATACTGCATACGCATCCAGACCCAATGGTCAGATGATAGGAAAGCAAAGACACATACATCATGCACCTTGAACTGCTGAAGTGAAACCCCCATTCTTATTCTGAATCCTATCTGGAGGTCGAGTATCCAATAGCTGGTACATTGGCTTGGAAGGATACCAGGAGAGTGAGGAAGAAGGATGATCATAACGTGATTGCCCCTTTCGATGTGCGCCTCGATGGCGCACGTACATGATGTACAGATTCGGAGTTACCCGTATTGGATGTTGACCGTTCCAATCGCATTCGTTTACCTTATTCCCTTGAGGTTGTTCCCATCTTTCCCAGTCCTCTGAATCAACAGTCCATACAGACCCAGACAGATCAAAAAGCAAGAGAGAAGAAAAAGAGGACAAAACAATCCAAGCCAAGACTCCGTATCATCAAGACTCGAGGCCGATACCGTCCACTTCGCAAGGACGTTCCTTTCGTTACTCGGCATCTCGGCAACTGCAACATCGTTGGGCAGGGAACCAGGGCTGTTACGTGCTTTTTCCAAGGTTTGGTGAGTCCTGTTCCCATCGTGGCGTTCGTCAAAGTGCAGTGCAGTGTGCAGATGTCCATGCCATCCTTGACAAACCTGAACTTTCGAGGTAAACGACATGTGACCATCGATATTGGTGCAACGGCAACGTGCTTGTGATTGGAATCGAGGTCCTTGATGTCGTATTGTTTATCTATACTATGACCTTCCCTGTTTAGGTCTTTTCAACCTAGAGCTTTAGGGAATTTTGAAGGAAGAGAAAAATGGAGTAAAGGAAGCAAGAGTGGAACCTGTACCTAGGTAAATAGAGAAACTCTTACCGACAAACCCAAAACTGTGGCTGGTGAAGAAAAACGAGAAGATCCCGGCCGACCGAGGGAGACGAGCGAGCGAGCGAACAAGCTTGAATTAACAATGTGCATTGCGCCCGCTCTCATTTCAAACCCAGAAAAATTCCCCAATAAACTCTCTTGCGCAACGACGACAACGTGCTACCCACGCGCGCCATACTTTCCCAGCCGATCAGGCCTACCGTGACACCGGTTCCAAATGAAAGGGCGATAGCGAGAGAGCGTGCGTGGATTTTTGGTGGTCTTCCCGTCCGTGTCGTGTCGCGATTCATTCTTTGGTGCAGGATAACCTGGGTGGACAGCTGCAAACTTTGTACTTGGCAGTCAAGCATCGCCGCGCTAACCCCGCCTCTCCACTCTGGGAAAGTTTGAGGGAACAAGGACGAACGAAGCTTTGGATCTCCAATTGAGCTGGGTTTATTTCTCAGCACGTATCGCGATTTTACAGTATTACCTTTTCGATAAGAAGTAAAGAAAGGCGATCTTACTTCTTCGACGAGACGGGAAAAAGCGACGATCTGCGAGCCGGTAGTGAAGAAGGAAAGGTGGTGTTGGTAGCCAATATTCCGACTGCAATCAACCTACGAGACTACGCCCCCGAGAAACTACAGCTACGGCTACGAAGTCAAAGGAAGGTCCTGGGGCTGGGCATCAATCAATGCCACATCTGCAGCGTGTAGCTGGAGAGAAGAGAGTCTAGTGCCGGATACCTGCATCGACGTCGTGTCGCACCGCATTGAGGAGTTGTACAAGCCGACAGCAGAGCGAGACGCAGGCAGGCAGACAGGCAGTGGACTCAGACGCAATTCCCAAGGCGTAGGCGGTTGCGAGACTAGGCGCGTGATCCATGAGTAGAAGAAGGAGTGGGGGCAAGAGACAAAACACAGACGCAGACACAGACGCTTCAGTGAGGAGAGAAGGAAAGGAGGACCGGTTGTGGTACTCGCCGAACGAATCGATTCCACCGAATCGACGTGGCTCTGTCGTGCGGTGCGAGGACAGGTCAAGGACAGGTCAAGGACAGTCGTGCTGGGAACGAGGGTTGGGGGATACACAGTAGTGATTGGGTTGGTATCAGGGTTGCGTTGCGGCTCGGTAAGACCTGGCTGAGGTTCAACACTGGGAAACGAGAGGGAGGGAAAGGAAGAGGATAGGAGGAAAGACGAGCTTGCATGCGAACGCGTGCTTGTGTGCAAGTAGGCACGCGGCGAAACGTGGGAGGGGGATCAGAAGTAGGTGATTGTCCGGGTACGTACCTCTACGTTTCTGGACTGGGAGCCTACTCTGAGGTGGCGCATTGGATATTACGGGAGTGACGCCGATTGCCCAGGGATAGCGAGCGGGGGCGGCCGTTGTCTGAGCGCCGTGGGGTATCTTGTGTTGAAGAATTGTGCTGAAGATTGGGGACTGAGCTGTTCTGGGAGTTGAAGCAGTGTGGGTGGAGGGAACAAGGTCATTGTGCATTGTTCGTGCACCGAGCGGCTCACAGTACCCACCAATCCGAGCCACTCTGCTCTGGTCTTGTGTGACGAGCCTCCTGCGGCCGGGCTTCTTCCAGTTTATTGGCGAGTGAAGAAACGACTGGGGTTGTTATTGATTTGACTTGACGAGGTGTGGTTTCGCAGGTTCGAGCTAGTGGTGGCCGACAGAATCCCCAAAAGCGACTGCTAATATAAGACAGCATGTCGGGAGATACTGAGATAGATGACCCTGAGGTTTCGGATGGCGCTTCGGAGAATGAGTACAGTGATCAAGAGCATGAGCCCGATGTTGTAGGCAGAGAGGAGGACGATAATACCGACATGGCGGAGCAGAAGTTCAGACCAGATGTTGATGAGAATGGTAAGGCGGCCGTCAAACCAAAGCTCGATCCAAAAGATCCATTGAGACCGAGGAGGAAGAAGGCGAGAAGAGCTTGCTTTGCTTGTCAGAGAGCTCATTTGACATGCGGTATGTCCCCTTTGCTTGGATCACTCCAGACAATTCGACACTGGCCTCCTTTTGCAGAGAACTAGAACTGATAAAGATGTCTCCAGGTGATGAACGTCCTTGTCAAAGATGTATCAAGCGTGGTCTTGCAGATGCTTGTCAAGATGGTGTCAGGAAGAAGGCAAAGTATCTTCACGATGCACCTGCAGAAGCTCTTCGGCCTGTTCTAGGTCCCAACTATAATCAGGTCAATAGTAATAATCGGAGTAACAACAACGCCCCTCCGACAACGAGTACAACTACTTCAGAGACTTCACCAGCAGTTGGTGGAAGTTTCTTCTCCCAAGCCGATACATCACCATCGTATCCTATCTTCACAGCTCAACAAAATCCTATGCCTCCTCCACTTCAAGCCAGACTTTCCTATGGGAGTCAACAGTCACCCATATCTCCGACATTTCACCAGCTAAATCGACAGAACTCGCTACAGAATCTGTCGATGCCTCAAGTGTCGAACGATGTACAGAATTTTGGCGGAGCATTGTTCGATCCGAGCAATCCAGCCCTTTTCAACTTTGATCTCGAAGGTTTGAACTTTGGCAATCACTACGGTGCCTTGGAATTCGGGATGCTAGGGCACATGGCCTCAGGATCTGCCGAGACTCCTCCAAAGGACCAGACTGGGTCGATATCATCACAAGGAATGGGTGATGTGAGCTTCAACAACGGCAGTGTCTTCAGCAACAACATGAACCAGTACGGGCAGATGTACCAGCAAGATGTGATGCAGGACTTTCAAATGCCTTACGTCCATCACGGCCTTCCGCATGCATATGCAATTGCAGCTGGTCCTACGAGTCACCACAGTCCAAGCACAGATGCGAGTCCAGGGGCTAGTGGTATGGGCTTCGATAGTTCTCCTACTACAACGAACTATACTCCAAGCACAACTCCTCATCCACAAGGTGCATCACAAAGACCAGCAAAAAGACAGGACACAAAGTCAGCATCAGGAAAGTTTGGACCTGCTTCAGTACTTGGTAAGAGAACCCGAGATCCGTCAGCAATCTACGATACCGTGCATGAACCATACCCTTATACATCAGGCTTTCATAGCCTAACAGCATTCCTACAACGCCGCTTCTCTCCGAACAAGACCTTGCGGATCGCCAAGTCACTTGCCTCCATTCGGCCTTCCTTCATCTCCTGTACGAAGACGCTCAATCGTCAAGATTTGATCTTTATGGAGAAGTGTTTTCAAAGGACCTTGTTCGAGTATGAAGACTTCATGGTCAACTGCTGTACACCGACTTTGGTCTGTCGTCGGACTGGCGAGATAGCAGCGGCGAACATGGAGTTCACTCTGTTGACAGGCTGGAGGAAGGATGTTTTGCTCGGAAAAGAACCGAATTTGAATGTCAACAGCGGCAAGAGCAGTGCTGACACTTCTGGACCGTCGAGTACGAATAACACAGGTCGAGCCGGTCTTGCAACACCTCGAATGAGACCTCTCAGTCTTTCGGAGCAACATCACAAAGACGGTAGACCCCAACCAGTCTTTCTAGCCGAGCTTCTTGACGATGACAGCGTGATCGAATTCTACGAAGACTTCGCTCGTCTCGCCTTCGCCGATACTCGCGGCAGTGTTACAACCCGGTGTCGACTTCTCAAGTATCAAACCAAGGACGGCGAGTCACAGTCCCCGGAACAGAAGCAAGCAGAGACGAGCAAGATCAAAAAGAGGGAAATAAGTGGCGGAATAGGAGGAATGGGGAACAGGGTTAGTGAGATTGATGGGGAGCATGGGATTGGGAGGTTAGAGAAGGATGGGAAGATGGAATGTAGTTATTGTTGGACGGTCAAGAGGGATGTTTTTGATATCCCGATGTTGATCGTTATGAACGTAAGTCTTCTTATCATTCCCCGCCTAATTGTTCATCATGGTGCTGACGATGAAACAGTTCTTACCTTGCATATGATGAAGCATCGGATCTACACGATACAGACATAACAGATACGCATGCATGGCACGGCGAAGAACGGGTTCCGACACATCTTTTTTGCTTGGGCTTTGGCATGGGCATGGCTTGGGCTTGGGCTTGGGATAAGGGTTGCATGGAAGGGATATTCATACCAGGCAGGGGGGATACAGGACATGATGCTCTGCAATGAGCTTGGGTGGCGTTCTGGACTTTCATCTTGGAATTTCGCTTTCTTTGAAGTTTACATATTTCAATTCCGGGAGCATAATTTTCATGAGGGTATACGGTATGAGGGAAAGATATGACCATAAGTCCGTGAAGAGAGGATGGCTGGGGTGGTAGGGGGATGAGGAGGAAAGGGGATGTAGAAGGGGAAGGGAAAGGGGAAGAGATGATATGAGTGGGTGGCTGTTCATGCTTTATGCATGGTGTGGATATTTGCATTGGTTCCTCGCCTCGTTCTCCTCCTCGTGATGGGACAGCTGAGGAACCACGTACATGTTTCTTATGAAAATATACAAATTATCCCTCAACCAATATTGGTAACACGACTGACTTTCCGAAGCGGGTGTTGCTGCCACGATGATGAACAATCCCGCGATGATGATGTCCAAGATGAAATTGGATATTAACCTGTTAAAATGTGTTTGTTCTCGCACTAATATATTGACATCATCTCCTAAATCACACTCAGGATATTGATTCTGTAGTTGATGATTGATAGAAAGACAGAGATTCGAAGCAACAAGTCACAGCCTCGTCTCCAGCCAAGAAATGGGAACCCCGCCGGCGTCGGCTTAATCATGGCCCCGCTTGATGATGAATGACAGCCTTGCAGGTCCAACCCAGCCCACCTTCAATCTTTCAGCTGCTCTTCGATTAAGATCCTAAACTTTCCAAACCTTCCACCATTTACTTGCTTTTGCTGGGTTATTTATTCCTGGATTCCGAATCTGCAGATATCTAGGAAGCAGGAGGAGAAAACACAAGCTAAACGAGAAGTTCTACGAGAGCAGGCTGGACAGAACAAGATGACGGCTCCTCGACCAGAGATTATCGGCGGGGATGGAGGCCCTGAGAAACCGTTCCCGCTGAGAATGGGAGGAAAGATACAGAAAGGATTCGGTCGAGGCTCAAAAGAGGTTTGTTCCATTCTATCTATAGCCCATGATCAACCCCCCCCCCCTCCCCCCCCCGGAGAAGCAAACGACTGACAAAACAACAATAGCTCGGCATACCCACCGCAAACCTCCCAGTCGAACCCACGCCTTGGATCGAGAAAGCAGATTCGGGTGTTTACTTCGGATGGGCTGGTATTCGGCTTCCTTCTTCTCACCCCTCCATTACCAGCTCCTCCTCCTCTCCCGAAAAACAACTCTCATCAACAACCTTCCCAACCTCAGTCCCCTACCCCTCAGCATCCATCCAAGTCCCAGAACCTAAAGCAAGGGATGGTTGGAGGGTATATCCTATGGTGATGAGTATAGGATTTAATCCTTTTTATGGAAATACGGTTAGGAGCGCGGAGGTGCATGTTATGCATGGGTTTGGAGGGGACTTTTATGGGTGTGAGATGAGGTGTGTGATATTGGGGTATATTAGGCCGGAGTTGAATTATGAGAGTTTGGAGAAGTTGGTTGGTGAGTGGATATCTTTATTTTCAATGTCTTATGGATTCGTGATGCTCGGCGGCAGTGAGAGGGGGATTGGGGAAAGAAGCTGTGGTTATGTCGGGCTTTTAAGATGATTGATATGCTGACTTCGGAATAGAGGATATCAAGACCGATATCGAGGTTACGAGTAGAAGTCTTGCGAGACCTGGATGGAGTGGGAAGGAAGCTGGTGTTGATGGGTATCTTTGGGGGGAGGATACACCGAGTTCATGACGCGATGAATTACGATGACAACGTCTGAAATTACTTTGATTTGGCGAAGGATGGATAGAGCTGGTTGTCTGTTTACTGTGTTCTATGCGCGGGAAGACAAAAAGATAGACAGCGACAAAATAGATCATTGAACCCCACACAATTCTTTCCATCACTCCATCTGCTAATCAACACTCACCAAGCCCTAGTCAGCATTCATCACCTCTCAACCTACACAAACCTCCCCCCTCTTCCTCCCCCTCCCTCTCCCACCTCAAAATGCGGCTCACCCACACGAAACCTTATCTCCATTCCACAACATCCTCCACAACATCCTCCTAGAATCCCAAAATACCGCACCCCCACCCACTCCTCGCTTCCAAACAACAGGAATTAGCTACACGTGGCGCTGCAACGGGAGGGTACAGCTTGGGAATATGCATGGGTTTCTGGATTCGTGGTTACGCGGCGTTAGGGTCGTGAGAGGGAGGACAGAGATGGAGGTACAGAGACACGCGAGATAGGAAGCGAGATAGGTAGATGTACATCCCCAATTTTGAGCGTACGGAGGAGGTTTCTGGATTTTGGGACAAGGGACTTGTGAGAGGGTGTACGGGTGAAAGATGTGGTGGGACGGTGTTAAGGGGGAGTTCTTGGATGGAAATGACGAGGATCTGGGGATAGAGGAGATGGGTTTCGAGAATTTGCGTGGCGGCTTCATGTTCCGTGCAGGACCAGGATCAAGGCGAGGGATGGGTATGGGTTTGAGAATCACGGTCAAGGAAATTTGATAAGAGAGAGAAGGTTGGGTGAGACAAGCTCTGACTTCGAAAAGGGGGGCTGGTACTTCCTCGAAGGTTAAGCGAGAAGTTGTTGCAATAGCCTCTCTGCAGATTTGACACAACTCAACCACCATGACATATAAACATATCCCTTTTCAGAGTTTCTATATCTCTGCATCTGTACGTAAAGTTGTAGTCCATTATCGGATAAAAGCCATCACCTCACCATCATTCCCAAAATCCACGTTCCTGAAAATCTATGCCAAGACCCACTGATCCCAACTAGCTTACCCGCCACCAGGACAACACCCCTGCTCCAGCCTTCTTTTTCCACTCCTAATGATCGACCAACCAACCACGTCGCAAGAAAAAGATGGCAGGAGAGCTGTGGAAGAGAGAAGGCTGGGTGGAGGGGAACTACTACAAGAGTCCTTCTTGCTGGAATGGATTTCTGTTTTCTCTTCTCCTTATACAATATCACATCTTGATAACCTGCCGACAAGTGTTGAATTGGAGGTTACGATTGCGACCGAGAAGAAGTGATTGAGAGCTGTTCGATATATACGGACGAGGCTGAATACCACGATAACGATACGAGAGAGATTTGAGACAAGGAACAAGAGGTATGTCTATAATGCCAGGCTAGAGTATTGGGGCAGATCACTGACTTGCTCTTCGCAGAATCAACAATAGTCCATCCAACCACACCTCACCACAACTCCAAAACCCTCACCAACACTTCCCCTCACAACCCTCAACCACATCCTTAGCCCCACCAAACAATCAACCATCTCTAAGCACCATAACACAAACACCTCCCACCCTCCAAAATGACACAAGAAAACGACGTGATAGCGATAATAATCGTCGTCCTCTTCGTAATCCTCACCCTCATCGCATTCGGCATCTATCGGCTGGTACAACAAGCAAGAGGCAGCGTCGCGAGTAGTAGTTCCGGGAGCGGCAGTGGGAGTTCGAGGTCGCTTGTTGATGATTAGTACTTTGGGCCCTGGGATGTGGTTTGCTATCATTTGAGGAGAAAGGGAAATAGAAGAGACGGAGAAAGATTGAAGACCGAAGATACCCAAGTATGCGATGAGAAAAGAAGGAGTGGAGATGCGCATATGGGATGAGATAATGATTGTTGATATGGGTGATGGGATTATGAGTTCATGGATATAGGAGGCATTTTCGTGTATATATAGGTTGCATACCCTGGCATGGCGAGGCGTTTTGTGGATCAATATTGGATGGGATGGGACATATACTATACAGCAGCGACAAAGTCCTCTGCACACATTAAGACGAATGAAAACATTATATATATACACTACACTTTGCATTGCCAATGACACTTTTCGGAACTGTTTCATTGAACTTGCAGTACAATAGCACAAGAAGCAGTGCTGAAAGGAAGCGCATTTTTCTGTACACAAGTAATCAATAGACAGCAGTAGCAGGCACGCATTGAGTATTCCCAGATAGACGCCAGCTCCGCCCATGCTACCTATCCATGTATCCATCCATCCCACCTAACAAAAGAGACTTGAGTGTGGCAGAGATGCCAATAGCTACCCCAAGATGAGTAGCTGGCATACTCCTGTACTGTATATCTCTGCGCGCTGATCTATCCAAGCTTAAGCCATGGTATGGTAAGCTATATTCGTCCCTGATTTCTATCATATCAATGGTAGCCATTGGTAGATTTGTATGTAGGTCCCAGCCCACGACCAGAGTATGCCGCGCTACCGTCCTCGAAGTATGGGTGCATGCATGCTTGCTTGGCAGAGATGCGGCCGGCTGGATCGTAGACAAGCATGTGCTCGAGGAGATCCAGTCCCTTTTCGTCGAGATTCGAGCACAGTGGGATAGACTCGTCGCGGATCCATTTGGGGAATGAGGTCTTGAAGTCGGGGAAGCAAGTCTTGTCGCTCACACCTGGCCATTCCTGTTCAGTTGGGGTACCAAGAAGCCTGTAAAAGTCAGTGTGAATCTGCAAATGAGAGTGGGTGCCGTACTTGAAGATCTTGAAGATCTCATCAATCTCGGAATCACCTGGGAACAGAGGCTTTCGCGTGCACATCTCTGCGAAGATGCATCCAACAGACCACATATCAACACCGGTAGAGTATTGCCGGCCACCAAGCAGAATCTCTGGAGAACGGTACCACAGGGTGACAACCTCGTGGGTATATGTGCGGAGAGGAACACCAAAGGCACGCGCAAGACCGAAATCAGCCAGCTTCAGATTACCATCACGGTCAATCAGAAGATTCTGTGGCTTGAGATCACGGTGCAATACGCGATGGCTGTGACAATACCGGACACCTTCACACAACTGGCTCATGAACTTCTTGACCATCGCGTCTCCCAAACCCAGTCGCCCCAAGTCCGGACCAGAACCGTCAGGGAGTGCCTTGCCTCTGCCACCATCACTAACAGGAAGAGCTTCCATGTATTTCTTCAAGTCGAGGTCGAGGAATTCGCAGACAAGGTACAGCTTGTGTCCATCGGCATGTACGATGTTGAGAAGTCTAACGATATTCGGGTCGTTCATCTCCTTGAGAAGAGAGATCTCGCGGATGGCGGTGCTGGGAACTCCTTCATCTTCTGCTTCGAGACGGATCTTCTTGAGCGCAACAATCCGTCCAGGGTGTAGAAGATCGCGAGCCTTGTAGACGACACCGTATGTTCCTGCGCAGGTCAAAGTAAGCAAGGGAGTCCACGTCCTGCATGCGAGAATGCGCCTCAATCTGCAAGCATTGACTAACCTTCCCCGACCTTCTCCAACTTCTGGTAGTTCTCCATGGTCAAAGATGTTGTTGAGATTCAAAAGAGTGTGGTGGAGTATTGATGCAGTAAATCTGCTTCTCGAAGATTGTGGTGGGGGCGGTGAACCTAAGGAGGGGTAGTCTTCGTTGACTAAATCAGCATCGAGGTCGCAGAAAAGAAATCGTTTCGCAGTCGGAGGTCGAAGGGGGAGTTGTCGTGCCCGTGGGTCGAAGTTGTTTTGTCGTTGAGATTCCTGGGTCGAGGTCGAAACGGTTGAAGTCGCTGTTGTTTACACAACAAAAGTCGGCGCGAAGCAACCAACGCGAGGACTCGCTAAAATTCAAGGCTTTCTACGCACCGAGCACAACTTTTCGTCATTGATCATGCAGATGCAACACATACGGACAAAACTTTCTTCTGGCCTCACTTTTTCTTCAATGTGTTCATAGTAGTCAATACGAGTGTTGATGGATCCCAAATGATAGCAAAATCGCGCGTTCTTAACTTACCCTCAAAATGGATCCTCCAACCTCAACCTCAAATCACCATCTGAACCCTCACGAAGCGCCACCTCAAGCATTGAAGGACTTATTCAAATTGTGGAAGGGGGCCAGCAAGTCAGCAGACCTACTCGATGCCGAATCCCATGGCATGAAGCCTGTGGGAGATATACCGAAATCTCGACTCCAGACCGCCGTGAGGGACTTTTCCGGGACGTCTATCAGCGATATCTCAGGATCTGTGACAGTCTACAGTTCTGACGATTTGCCAGGTAGAGATATTTCATTTGATTCTTATGTAACCTCGTTGTCAAGTGGCACGCTCGGTGCAAGTTTGATGTTGTTGGATCCTCCACTATTGTTCTGACTTTTGACAGGCCTTTTTATACTGCCATCTTTGCTACCTCCCTCTACCCAGAAAGACCTTCTCACACGCTTGCTGCACCGAGACTTATCCGACCCGAAGCACAAGACAAACCTGCATCTTCATTACGATGTTTCTTACCCCGACGAGGGTTCTTCTTTCTTCTCCACGCCACCAGCCAGCACTGCTTTTCATCCTAAAGACTCAAATGTGCACAAGCCTCTGACTGTCAAGGCTGCACTAGAAAAGAAAGTTCGCTGGGCGACTCTTGGAGGGCAGTATGACTGGACGAACAAGGTGTATCCGTCAGAAAGACCTCCAGAGTTTCCTCAAGATATTGCTGCGCTCATTCGAAACATCTTCACCGATATGGAACCTCAAGCAGCTATTGTCAATTTGTATTCTCCTGGAGATACATTGAGTTTGCATCGCGACGTCAGTGAAGAAGTCGAGAAGGGATTGGTAAGCATCAGCTTAGGCTGTGATGCCATTTTCATTGTCGGCCTCCACAATGAGAAGTTGGGCGAAACAAGATCAACAGTCCTGCGTTTACGCTCTGGCGATGCGCTATATATGACAGGAGAATCTCGATTTGCTTGGCATGCAGTCCCCAAGATCGTCCCCGGAACATGCCCATCTTACCTCTCAACGTGGCCTGCGCAAGATTTCCCACAGTGGGAAGGATGGATGTCAAACAAAAGAGTCAATCTGAATGTTCGTCAGATGCAAGCATCAAGCTTAAGTTCCAAGAAGACTTTCTTGGGCGATCTAGAGGAGTAGCGCGGTGCCATTCGTGGAGAAGCTCTCGGCTCTCCCACTTTTCGGAACATGACGGCGTGCCATGGCGCCCACGAAGCGGCCTCCTCTGTGATAAGGTTATCTTGACAGGCGCAAAGCGATATCACGGTTGAAATACGCGTTGAATTTGACGCTCTTTCAACTCAAAACCCTTCTACAATCTCTATCACAGAATCTTTGCACAATGGCAGGTTGGGAAGCGTTAGCGAAAGAGAAGCGGGACTCTGTCAATGCGCTCATCCCAAAGGCTTGGCTTCTGCCTTCTCCTGTCCCTCCAGCATCGGAACAGCGAGATGTGACCGGGAAGTATATCCAGCAGTTCCTTTCTCCTACAGAGATCGAGATCACGGAAACCGATGCAGTTGGAATTGTTAAGAAGACCATTTCAGCAGAATGGAAAGCTCGAGATGTAGCCGAAGCTTTCTGTCATAGAGCCGCATTAGCCCATCAGTTGGTAGGTCCTCAGAGTCACTTCGAGAACGAATAGCTAAACATCCCAGGTCAACTGCCTTCATGAAATATTTTTTGATGCTGCCATTGCCGATGCTCAGAAATTGGACGATTACTACGCTGAACATGGCAAACCCATCGGACCTCTTCATGGACTGCCAGTCAGTTTAAAGGATCAATTTCATGTGAAAGGTGTAGAGACGACAATGGGCTACGTCGGGGTACGTCATACGCTGTTCTCACCACTGAATTTGATGTGGTCAAATTTCAAGCACAATGCCTCTATTCTTTGACCATGCTCATCCAAGACATACAATCAGCTGACTTTTCAAAGTGGATTGGAACTTTCCAGGGTGTGAAGGGTACTGGGAAGGAAAAAGTGTTCGAGAGCGAAATGGTCATTGAATTGAGAAACCTCGGAGCTATCCTCTACTGCAAAACCAGTGTCCCCCATACTTTGATGGCCGGCGAAACAGTCAACAACATTATTGGATACACATGGAATCCGAAGAATAGAAACCTTGCTTGTGGTGGTAGCTCGGGTGGTGAAGGTGCCTTGATCGGACTCAAAGGAAGTCCCGTTGGATTTGGCACTGATATCGGTGGCTCAATTCGCATTCCTGCCGCCTTCAATGGTCTGTATGGCATTCGTCCTTCTTCCGGTAGACTGCCATATGAAGGAATGGCGAACTCTATGGACGGACAGAACTCGATTCTGTCAGTCGTCGGCCCTATTGCTACATCAGTGGGCGCTCTCAAGCTTGTAATCAAAGGTCTTCTCGCTCAAGAACCATGGTTGCATGATCCTTTGGTCGCTGAAATCCCTTGGCGCCACGAAAAAGAACAAGCTGTGCTAGAGATTGTCAAATCTAGTGACGGTGGTCAGCTGTCCTTCGGCATCTCGACCGGTGATGGGATCGTTAATTGCCAGCCCCCTGTTCGAAGAGCTCTTGATATTGTGGTCAAGACTGCTGAGAAGCTAGGTCACAAAGTGTTTAGTTGGGAGCCGCCTTCCCACAAACGATGCTTAGAGATTGCTGTATGCTTCCACTACTATATCACAGCATACGCTAACAATATCAGTTTAAAACATGGGTTTATGATGGAGGAGCAGATGGTCTGCATATTCATTCCATTCCGAGTATCTCTGCTGACCATTCTTAGTCCACGCCGCCTTTGCTCTCTCGGGTGAACCCATGGCCAGCCAAGTCGCATCCTCCTACGGAGAACTCAAAGAGCAATTCACCGCCTCCCAGATAGCAGCCAACAACGTCGCCAAACGCGCGTATCAGAAAGAGTATATGGAGTACTGGAACAGCACGTCCTCTTTCACAGGCACAGGTCGTCCCATCGACGCTGTTATCGCACCCTTAGCCCCCTTCGCCGCGGCGAGACCAGACATGTATAGTTACTATGGTACGTCCTCAGCGTGAATGAAAGCTGATTTGAATTTCTTTGGCAGGGCAAAGTTTGGAGCTGGGAAGTTCAAGGCTAAACGTGTCATGCCAGGCCTATCGACATGGGTGAACATGGTGGATTATACGTCTGCTATACTGCCGGTGACCCTTGCCGATAAGAATATCGATGTTGTGGATGAAGGATACAAGCCGTTGAATGATCAAGATGAGAAGGTGTTTTTGGCTTGTGAGTCTAATGTCCTTGGAGTGGGTAAAGTTGTTGAGTGCTGATTGGTACAGATGATCCCGAGATTTATGATGGTGCGCATGTTGCCGTACAAATTGTTGGTCGAAGATTCCAGGAAGAGAAGATTCTCACAATCACAGAGATTCTGGGTGATGCTCTAGGGAAACATGTGGCATAGAATTGACTTGTACAGACCGAATTTCATGCCTCATTTGTTCCAGCTTACTACAAATGGACGAAACGTACAAACTCTCACATTTCAAACCCGTACTCCCTCTCCAAAAGCCTCTAGGTTTGCGCCATTTCTGGGGGGGGGGGTTCTTTTTCTTCAAGCCTGCACTGCCCACTGAAATGGTCAAATTATCCAGGCTTATTTTCATCATCAATACAGATAATAACAAAAATGACGAGACTCCACCATCTCTTGTGGCTGTGAGCGAGCGACAGAGTATGCCCAACATCCCCCAGATACCAGGTCTTATACTAGCTTTATCACGACTTGAGAAATGGGATTCTGAGAGTTGTCATTTATTAACTTGGGGTCTATCTTTCGTCCAGCTGATAAGTATGCCTTAACAAATTTCAAGAGATTTGAGGGGCCTGGTCGGAAACGTCCCCGCTATGATAGCTCACGGAGATGGATGTGGAAGGACGATTTGAAATACGACCCAAGTAAGCTGATTTGGAGGTTCAATCCGCACATTTTTTTAGTATCTATAAAGAGCATTTCCCGGATTTGTGGGATGGTGATGTACATGGTATTCGGTCGCAAATGTGAACCGCACCCGAAACGACATCAAATGCTACGATGTACTGAAAGCGCTGAAAGTTATCATGGGGATATGCGCAGCTGCGAGATAGTGAAATATTCAATGGGGAGAATCTCTCTCTCCAACTACAGAACTAATTATGGATCATGGCTATACATAATCACCCTCTTCCCAGCTTTTCTTCTCGACCTCAAACCCCTTCGAAAAGCCCCCAAATGGCTTGAATATGTCGTGCATAAAGTCTCGCCACCGCTGATTACACCTAAATCCCTCGAAGAACGCCTTCGTATAATCCCAGTATTCGGGGCAGTACCCTGAATTCTCCCAGTCTACAATTCCTGTCACTGTCCAGCCCCGAGTCCCATCAGGCCGGATGATGCAATCAGCCAAGATATTCCGTGGATTCAGATCCGCATGCGTGAATACGGCCTTGTGTCCTCTGCGGCTCGGGTCATCTGGGTTTCGCAGGACCTGGTTGAAAGCCGCCTCGTCCACGAAAGGTCCAACGGGATTTCCATCGGAGATGCGAGGGTCTCTACAAGTTCCACCCAAAGTGTCGCAGATAGCATGTTCTAGGTTGACGTCTTTAGGGATAGCTCAAATTTGAGTTAGATAATCCTGCATCTGATCAACAAACTTAGCGCCATCTTGATCTGACAGCATGTCTTGACATCGTGAAAGAGGTATGCCTGGAACTCGGGACGTGAGAAGGTACGCATCCTGAACATAGAATGAGCTGTCTGACTCTGTTGGTATAATGACCAAGTCGAGTGGCTGGGGAACCGGAACCGAAGTATACCGGCGCACCATTTGCAGGGCGTTGAATTCGTTCCGAAACCCGCCAGGGTCTCCTAAGTATTTTAGATAAAGCCCAAAAGGTAGTCGCTGTACGGGCTCATAGGCATTGGGTCTCCCGTAGATGCGATGCCCTACCTTTCGCAATATCTTATAAGCAGCTACTCTGACCCTGTCTGGGGCCATGAGCCAGACTGCGAGACAAGCAGTTTTCATTAGGCCAGTGAAAAAAGAGCGGACCTCTTTGGCTAGGCTGGGGATTTGTTGTTGATTTATTTGCCCGAACTATTGATAGGCATGGTCGAACTTCCATGTTGAGGGAAATTTGCTCGGCGATCTCGAGCCAGCGACAGCTTGGAGAAAGTCGAGCATGGGTCCCTATAAATCGCGGATCCACCTTCTCGATATTAAGTCGAGAATGGTCACCTATTAGCGAATAAGAACCGTCGACATCGATGGAACTCAGCGTTCCGATGCAAACATCTTTGACCTGATACTATTCCAGAAAGTCAGTAAGAGGGAGGAAATAAGTGTTTTGGAGGCGTATCGGTTGCAACTCACTTCAACCATAGGGGGTTGTAATCTGTCTAGTTTTACAACCTCCCGCGCAAAGGCGTTGGCTGCTGATCTGCGAACGAGCCAATGGTTGTGACAGGGGCTCATGTTCCCGGGCATTCGGGCATAGGCAAGCCACCAGTCGCGGTAGGAAGGGGTAAAGAAGACACCGAGCATGTTGAAGAGTTGTGGCTTCTAAAGAACAATGATCAGCTTCTCGTTGCTTTGTGTTTCTCTTAAACCATTGGACATACCTCATCATCTATCCAACGAGACGGAACGGGAAGAACAGGAACAATAATGAGAGGATCCCAGGAACGACCGGCTTTGCCGGTAATGCAGCACCTGCCGCCATCACGTTTGGTGATCGTAGCCTAAGTGATGGCGTCGGGCACTAGTGGAGGGCAGGCGTGCTTTGGACAAGTTTCTTACTCAGCTTTATTATTATTACTTTAATACCTATTACTATATTGTTTTATATCTTTAGTTTAAGGCTGAAAGTAATGTCGAGGTATAATCTTAATAAAGAATAATAAATTAAGAGGAAAAGAAGGAGGTTTAAAAACAAGTTTAGAGTTTATATTATACTAAACCGCGTTATAGGTTCTAGTAACTATAGTAATTTGTCAGATCTTCGTTAGGTAGGGCCAACGTTTGCAGCTTACGCCTCCCGGGCCTCGAGATTCAGCAAAGCCGAGTTCCTAATGCAATAAGGCCTTCTCTCGTGATTCGTGGCATACAAGTAATATGGGCGGTATGGAAAGATGGTTGATATCGTATGTGAAGGATTCCTTTACCAGCAATCGCTGGCTCCAGCAATGTCTCGCCTGCGGGTTCACTACAACAATTCAAATACGTCACGGAATGGGAGACTTGCAATGAATTTGCAGATTATTAGAACCATTCTCCCGCAACACGTCAAAAGCCACACATCCCAATCTGTCCTCAGCCCACCACCTTGGACATATGCCTGCTCCCACTGTCTCATAATAAATGACATGGAAACATAGTCCGAGCACCTATCCAGCCCCAATTCCCATTCCCTTCCCCCCTTCCGTGCTATACCAAGTTGAAATCACAAGCAAGGTTTTGGACCGAAATATGGAATTCTAAAATAAGGTCTACAAGGTCAGCTTCCGTGATAGCATGAACTCATAGTCTGGCATAGCGTCTCTAACAAGCGTCTCAATCTTCCTCCCTTCTTCTTCACCGAATTCCTCTCTCCATTGCTGTGCCTTAGTGTTGAGATCCAAACCAGCCCAGATTTTGTCTTTAAGAATTCCGGCTGATGCATTAATTGTGGTGGTTAATTTGGCAACCAATGACTCCCTCATCGCCAATGACTCTGTCTTGGTAGCTGGAGCCCAAGAAAATTTCGACTTTGTCGGATCCATTCCAATGAGTGTAGCATAGTGGCGTACCAGTTCTGGGCTTACCATTATGTCATCGGCGTCCAATACAACCGGCCAGAGGGTATTTGTCGGCTTCGCTTTTTTGAAATATTCCAGATACCAATCATATGTTTTCCTTGACCTACTGAAGAGTTAGCGATTCTACTTTGCACAAGAGGCTAATAGCCATAGCAGAGGCCCAAATTGAGAGGCATACATCGCATGGATTCAAAGGAACTAAATTGAGTAGAAGAGGGGCATGATTCTCCTTGCCAGCGCATTGTCATCTCAAGTGGCACACTAGGCGTGATTGTTTTTGCCTGCTCTTTACCGTCGATGGCGATTCTGGCACGATACTGGGATTCGAAGACCAAAGCAGGATGCCGGATGAGAAACGTGGGGTTCGCCATAGACAAGAAGCTTTCTGGTATGACTAGCTCATTGATGCTTTCGAGCTTGTATTTGAATTCCGTGCCCGAGTCGAAGTTGACCTGCCATGCAGGTTCTTTTGACGTTTCCACCCCCGAAGGTTAATCGAGAAGATGCTGGCGGTTGCACCATAAACGAACTGTGCTCGTTTGCGAATAGGATCTTGTTCTCCTCTCTGGCTTTGACCAAACTTGATTGGAGGTTATCGAAACACTCTTGGAAGGTGTTTTTCAGAGTTTGTTTCTCCTCCACTGTCCAATTATCGACATTTTTCGCGTAGACGCCAGAATCCATTCGATATGCCATAGCTGGAAAGAAATAATACTCCGTTCTTCCCTCGAGGAACCCGAGTTGGTCGTCTTTTGACAGGATTCTCCAGAGGAGATTTGATCCTGTGCGAGCATAGGTAATCAGCCAGAAGAAACGGCTGTCGTATGGATCATTCATATTGTTACTGGCAAATTAAAGTATGATATGCAGGAGGAAAGTCTTCTGCGGTGCTTGATAGGGATGGAAATTCGAATCAAATACTGACTGCTCACCTCGCTCCACCACGTTCCTCCATACCGCTCTTTGTATAGTACTCTCTCAAGCCTGTCAGATTCACTAAAGTAACCTAGTGTAATGCAGTACAGTCAGATGGACATGCGAATGCGTTCGCATTTGTGATACAATTATCTCCAACGTATGAGCTCCGCAACTCTCCAACTTGATGACTGTGTCATCTGGTGTACCCTGTGCGGTGCGATATTGTATACCATGAAGCTGACATTCTCGCGATTCTCCTCCTTTTGGCGTGTTTCAGACTTCTGCTAGTAGCTGTCATGTTGGTTTTAAGCCTTGTCGTTCAGACATAAATATCAGGCAGAAGTGACCTTAGCAGCTTGACCTCTTTTGAGCCGAATTGAGGAGCTATACACAGGATCCTGAGTCCGTTCTACCGCGTAGTGAACAAAGGCCGCACAGGATGACAGTGTGATGGGAGGCCAGGTTTCCCGTTGCACGTTCTTTCTCTCAATGCTGAAACTTTTTTGACTTGATCTGCGTCTGTATGCGATATCTGTCGGAGCACTGGAAAGAACATGGGCTACAGCGTACTTTCGGAGCTGGGGGGTTGCGGAAGAGGTGTGGGAGAGGTGAGATGAGGCGCTCTTGTGTAAACATTGCCCACTCATGAAAACTCCCGGAACCCTTCCTTCATGCTTCACCCTCAAGAAAATTAGTTCTCCTTGACGCGACGACGCTTTGCACAAAAGCATCAAGCACTTCTCCAGCTTTCACCAAGTACAGTCCCTGGGTCACTCAACCAACGCTTATTGCCACGAGTTCCCTTGCTGATAATCCAGCCGTTACAAACAAGCCGGTCGTCGTGTTCGACAACTATCAAGAGATGCTGGAATGTAACGCCAAACACTATTCTTCAAGCTCAAACAAAAGCCACACGTAGGATCTAGAGACTTCAAAAACAGTATTCATCTCCTGCTCCTTCGAGAAAGTTTCCTTGTCGTATCATCGCATGGACTATGTGTCAAACTCTAATAATTAGCATTCCTTATTTCGTAAGTGTTGGCCCAAGGCCAGGTGAACATTCTATTAACACCATCGTGTAGTTATACTGGCGTTTAAGAAACCTCTTCATGAATCTGAGGAGCAGATCTAGCAATTTCTTCCAAGATGTAAGGAGCAAATTGTCTTGGAAGCATTGGAGCCTAAAGATCAAATGGCCAAAAATGCCCTGGGTCAAGTCTCAAGAGGCAGAGCCCAAGAAAACTGAAGGGCTTGCAAACGGTGGAGATTTGGAGAAGCAATCTAAGATCGCTAAGTTTCTAAGCATGTTTGTTGGAAGAGATGATACCGCGTCAAATACAGAGAAGAGCCGGAAGCGGTACGTGAGTTAGAGACCGAAGAGGAAATGATATCAACGTGTACTGTACCCCCTCTTCGAAGCATTTCCTATAGAATTCGAAGAATTCTGTGGCTGGACACCCGTCCAGAGCTCTCTCGTCTTCTTGGCCGTCCTCATCGGAGTCGTTATCTCCAGCTTCGTTCAAGCTGCATACCAACCTTATTTCTGGGAGCGGCTTGACAAAGCACATGATCAAGGGAGAAGAATAATCCTGAAGCTAGATTACCACCGATGATGTTGGGTGCGGTGTTGTTCGCGGCAGCACTCTTTATGGTTGGTGGAGGAGCAGGAAAAGAGAAACCGCCCACTATCAGTATTGTTGGCGCTGGGATGATAGGTGCTGGTTTCATCGTTATCTTTCAGAATGCTGTCAATTACCTTACCGATGCATTTACAATCCACGCTGCTTCAGCATAAGCCGCGAACACATTCTTACGGAGTTTGGCTGCTGCTGGCTTTCTATTATTTGCGACGCCGATGTTCTATAATCTTGGGGTAAACTAGGCAAGTTTCTTGTTTAGCTTTATTGCTATTACTCTAATACTTATCCCTGTGTTGTTTTATATCTTTGGTCCGAGGCTGAGAGCAATTTCGAGGTATAACCCCGATAAAGAAATAATGAATCGGGAGGAAAAGAGGGAGGATTGAAAACAGGCTTAGAGTTCGTGTTATTTTCAATGATGTTGCTTATAATAGACTTAGTATTAGACAGCGATGAGAATCTACAAAAGATCTGTATTCAGAAGCAGCAATTTGATCACATAATCAAGGAATATACTCAGATCAAGCAGGATGCATACCCAGTCTTGTCCTTACTACAATAGTATATCCCAACATCTTTACAATCAGTACGCGTGCTCCCTCATCCATGATATGAGTCCATGTAACAAAATGCTACCCCTGCATCTGCTCAAAGTCACGTCTTCAATTTATGAACCCCAGAATCGATGTCTCCAAATGCAATCCCTCGAATGGTAGTGTAGATTTACCACTAGCCCACGACTCTCGAGGAGCAATAGGGTGACTTGTACGTGTCTCGCTTCCAATCTTGACCTTGATCTGACCATCACTGTCCTTAGGACTGCCCATCAATCGAACATGGTGAATACCAAGTTCTCGCTCAGTGGTCTCGAAGAGTTCCATGTCGAATTTTTGGATGATCTTGGCGAGGGTGAGGTAGATTTCGGTGTAAGCGAGGCTGGGAGATGGTTAGTTGTTGATCTACAGTGTACGCAAGGTTGGGGAGATGACTTACTTGATACCCAAGCATTGTCTGCTGCCTTTGCTGAAGCTGACCATGTACTCGTCAAGCTTGACGCCGTTGTGTCCAGCTTGGATCCAGCGCTCGGGGTTGAATTGGTGGGGGTTGGGGAACATGGTGGGGTCCATGTGGGCGAGGTAGGTTGTTTGGCTCATAGGAGTCTGGGTTCGGATCGTTAGCCACACAAATAGGCGACCAGAGATATATGGTCAACTTACATGAGCTGGGATAACGAACTCCTTGCCATCGGAGTTTCTGTAGATCAGGGGTTCATGGTGGCATCTAAGGAAGCGAGCGGTAGGGCCATGAGCAAGACGAAGACCTTCTTTGATGACAGCAGTCTAGAAGCCAAGTCAGTACAGTGCCAGAAATACATATTAGAGTCAGAAGGGCTTACCAGGTATGGCAGAGACTCAACTTGAGAGCCACGGTATGCGAAATCCTCCATCGATGGTAACAACTTCAGCTCGTCCCGTAACATTTGCAAAACCGACGGGTTGTTCAAAATATGGAACGTAGTAACACTCAAAGCTCTTGCAGTTGTTTCAGCCCCAGCAGATATGATGGTCATGCTCTCCTCTAGCAATCGTTCGAGAGCTCGCTCTCCTTCAGGAATGCGAGGATTGTTGAGGCATCGAATCATGACCGAGTTGGATGTATCAGAAAGTGTGATCGCGTCATCTTCCTCACCTCCTCGAAAGGCTTGATACTCAGTAGCTTCTTGTTTGATCATTCCTTGGTAGCGGAGAAGATTAGCTACATGTGGGTTAAGATCCTGAACGACCCGGAGCGGCAGAGACTTCAATGCACCGACAAGCATTGGGAAGAACCGAGTGAGATGATACCATTTCGCCAGACCCAGGAGTGCATCTCTGAAAGTGGATTTGAAGCCTTCTTGTCCAAGATAGTCGTTGTTTGAACCGTAGAAGTATTGAGCGATAATGTCAGTCGACAAAGCAGCGTATGCAGCGTCCAAGCAAACAGCTTGGTCGCTGTGACCTAATTCTGTGAGGCGTTGACACAGGCGATTGATGCGTTCGTGAATTCTGTCTTCGATGCTGACAACGGAGCGCTTTGAGAAGTAGGGATTCAAGATGTCTCGGCGCAAGCGGTGATGGTGATGGTTGATGGTGGTCAGTGTTGATAATGGAACAGCTAACCCAGCAACATTCCGGAGGTGTTTGTCGATCTCCTTTCCACCGCCTGCATAAATGTTGTCGTAGAATTTGGGATCCAGGATATGAAGTTCTTCAGAATTGATTCGGATAATGGGGCCTGCACATGTCAGAATTATTTCGGTTTTGAAAGCACTTTTTCGTACCATATTTCTTGTGCATCTTTTCGATCTGCCAGATGTATGTTCCATCTCTGACAACATCGTAGTAGAACTCGAGAACAGAACCAAGACCAGCGAGCTTTGAGCCAGGGAATTTGCTCAGTGGATGTAGGTAGAGATCGTAGACAATCCTGAACACACAGTATACCCCGAGACCGATTGCAAGCACCGACAAAGCTACGTGGAGCAGGAGCATACCCAAGGAAGGCGAGCCGATCATGATGACTGAGGAGCTATGAAAGTGCGCGTAGCAAAGAGGTATGGTCGCTGCGCCGACCTAGTTGTATAATATGGGGGAAGTCAACGAAACAAAAACAAGAGTTTAGATGAACGAGGGTAGTCAAACAAAAAGAAAACGAAAAGCTAAGCGAGAGCAGAGGAAGTAGTGAATAAAAAGTTTTCGTTTCGACGAAATGTTGACAGTGTTCGGCAGTGGATTTTTCTTTGACAAAATGAATGAGTCTATGCCAAAGAGTTACAAATGCTGGTGAAAATACTTTACCAGACTGACAATATTCCGCGGAAAGAGACAGTAATAGAACCTCTTGCCCATCTCAGTGCAATGTCCAAGTCGTTTCTGAACATCCTTCCATGAATAATCTCTCGGTGACCTACAACCAGTCCTAATACGTCTCCATACCAGTCACTTTCTCCGGCTCACTCGGCCTACTCTCTTGAGCTCCCCAAAATCCCAGTCACTTTCCCATCTTCCATGTAGCCAATATTGGCAGACTCAATACAGCAATAAGACTGATGTCAATCAGGCGCTTGGCCTACCACTTCCTCAACAACTCTTTTGCCATGTCAAATATAAGACCGTTCTTTTGTCTCCCCATCTCAAGCCTGACGGCTTCCAATCTCTCGGGTTGTCCTTTCTTGCTGAAGGCGGCCTTTAGTATTTGCTGTACGATTTCAGGAAAATTCCCCTGCACATTGTTCCGCTAGGTCTTCTGCTGCATTTTCGATCGAGTGGGGGGTGTGCTGAAGCTTCCTGTCTGCTGGCAGTGCTGATGAGGTGCTCGAGCCAGTGCTCGGCAGGCTGAGGGTGGGCTTCGAGTCTTGTAAGATGGAAGAATGGAGCGCTGGGTGAGACCCTGCTTCGAAGCTGAAATGTTCCTCACGGCCCTCAAAACCGAATCCCTTGTCACCATAAATCTCATCATATCCCAGTCTGTCCTTTCACACTTCTCCAGGTTCCACATGTCGAGTGACACAGTCCCATGAACAAAGGTCAGGATCTACTTCTTCGTCAAGCTTCCCGAATCCCACTCAAAGTAAGGAATTATACCCAGCCAGATCCCAGCCTCGAAAATCATCCAATACATGCCAAGGATTATCACATATGCTATGATAAGTAGTAGGCGTTGTCTTTTGGGATCAAGGCGTAGCAATACAATAAGCGAAGATCTCTCTTGATGACTCGATAATCGCCCTTGGGAAATTGGCCAAGGAATTGCCCTACTTTGATAGAGAGTTGATCGATCCGGGATTCTATGCTCGAAGCCGTAGACATTCTTATTCGCTTCCGCTCAGAGTTCCTGCCCGGTTTCAATGAGGCCTTGGACAATTGAGTTTCTAGCGCGTCCAATTGCTAATCAGTGGTCAAGCTCTTGTTGAAGAAGATCTCCCCAAATGTTCCTCTAAGGTTCATCATTTCCAAGTCGTCAAAGCGAGGGCTCGGCTTCTCTTTCGATACATTTTTCGGAACCTTCTGTGCTTTGAGTTGTGCGGAAATACTGAGGAGTCGGATACTGGGCCTGAAGCTGTGGTTTACTAGCCGATTCCAGCTCTTGAACGCTGGGGTCTGGGCCGAAGGCCTTATTGATTGATATGATTGCCTCCTAAGTGCCTAGATGAGCACACAGGGAGTGGTGATGGAGATACTGGAAAGCATGGGGTCTAGTCTTAAAGCTTGTTGGGGTCGTCGTTGGATCGCAGCGTACTGTAGCGTCCAAATTGCCGCACCAATCATCGTAGACCTCGCTAAAACCCAACACCCCAGGCTTGACTCCAACCTCTCCGTTTCCAACTCCTATGTTGCAGGGACTTCAATGCACCAGATGTACCAGATCTGTGTGATGTCAATCCTCGGATCTAGACTTGAGTTTTCTTTTTGGCGTGCGGCGTTATTCTCTGATTGACCATCATGCCAATTCCACAGCACTCGAACCTTCTGAAGCACTTGGATTCAGGAAGGGGGTTACCAGTACTTCATCTTAAGATACTCCCATCCCATCCCTGGGACATGAGAAATATCCAATGTTGTTTAGCAGGTCAGGTCTTCTACGTCTCTAAGGTGGTACAAGATTTTGGTGGGTCTCTATTTGGAGGACGACGCCGTTCTTTGAGCCAAACCAGCATGTGAAGACTACTCTCTTTAAGTCGTTGGCCTTGACGGCATACTAGTATGACTTAATAAGGGATTATATGTCGAATAAGCAGTAACAAAAGCAGCAGAGTGCTGACCAAAGCTCGATACTGAGCTTTCGGTACAGTACGCATTCATCCTGACATGGGTGCATGATGGGAAATGTTTTATAGCAAGCTCCAATCAGTAACATGCAAGGCAACTTCAACGAGTCTGCTCTCAAAATACTCAATCTGCATAATTGGTATAACGCAGCTCTTCCCCTGTAGCTTGTTCACTCTCCCTCCCCCTTTCCTGCAAAGCCTAAATGCATCATCAGGTGACCATGCTTCCCGCAATATTCTTCTATGGGCTCTATCCAAGGCTTTAAAGCGTGTAACAAAGGTACAAGCATATTAATTCCAGGCTCTCTGAAGACTGGGTACTAGCAAAGATGCCAGGAACATTTATCATCATCTGACTGCCACATGCCGAGAAATTATCGCTTACTGGGCGTGAACTTTGCCCAGGTGTCTCATCACAATCTTGACAGCCAACACTCGTTATTGATTGCCGTATGGCATCCATCTACAACTTCGTAAATCATTACGAGACACGACCATTGCAGTTCAAACCGCGATGTAGTCCTCAACCCTTCGCTACATACTTACTCGTAGAATCGCGCTTCCTCTTCACGCCACGCGTGCACGACTTCCTGCCTCCACCCAGCTCCAAACACCGCAGATATTGCCATTTTCGAGTACAACGCCTCATCAATACCTCATTAACCCAAAGAAAGTCGTTGAAGTGGCCGAACACTTGGGCCAGAAGCCAATCTCAAATTATGATCTGATAACGAGGATGCTCCTGGTTGAGTTCGTGAATTTATCTCAAAGACTCAACCAAAAATGAAGCAAATGGAGAACGGCACAGATGAGACAGGAGAGATATGGTCTGCGAGTGGGATTCGGTGGCTCTTCAATGTTGCTTTGTTTTAAACGCTATTAACCCCTGTCCTAGCCTGGTTTGGGTTGAAATGGATGATATCGGCCATATTCGGTATGAAGAACAAGGTTGAGAAGCAGGGCGATGGTCAAAGCCCAGTCTACGATGGAAGTGCTTAGACATGTGTGCAGTCAATATCTCATACTTGTGGAAGTATGGACACAGAAGCTAGGTCATCTGGATACAGCTGCAGCTTGTGGGCTCGTGGATTCGATATTCAGTGCCATCATGGTACTAGGGTTTGCACAAGGTGGGAGGAAACTCTCATGGTAACTTGGAAAAGTACATTTACCAAATATGTACAGGTCATCGAATCCAGTATAGAACTTGATGGGATTTGGGGTTTTGGAGGTTCCGGGGTCAATACAGCAACCAGACACCAGTACTGTCTCCTCTGACATGTGTTACTAAAAAAGTTCAATATTAGGAAAGGGCCCCTGCTCCCCACCAGTGCACCACTACTGCTCCTGTGCTTTTGTCCTATTGCTCGAGGTCCACTCCCTGCCTGGCATTAATTTCGAGACCTCCAGAAAGGCGTCAGGTCTGTTCTTTTGGTTCTCCTTGCTCTGGACTCTGGCCACTGTCGAACCCGATTTTCCAGTCACAGTATCTTACACCTAGATATTCATCAGCGCACTGAGTCTATGTGATGTAGAACACACTTAGGAGAAATTTTGACCCTTCAAGTTCACGCAGGAGTCACTCCGGGCAGAATATCATCATGACTGGCAACGCTCAATTTACATCGGAACTTCGACTTCCTTGACATACATCTGCCAAGTCTTACTGTGCCGTTTGGATCTGGTGAGATTTTAGTATCCCTGTCATCTCATAGTGCTGACATCTTGGCGATAAGCGAGAATCTACATGTACATCCGTGTGGAACCCGAGTTCACTTCTTCCACTTCACGTCTTGTCCAAATCCGATTAGTAAATCTTCATTATCAATTCACCATATCAACACCACAGCCAAACAAGCTAGTGTATTTACAGAGAGATACCTACCTCGACACCCAACTTCAACCTCCCCACCGCAACCTATAACAATCATCCCAATTCTCTCTCCCCTCAACCACCTCCTATCAGACTTCAAGATGTCTTCGAAACCTCCGCTCAATTTCAAAGCCATCATAATCGGAGGTTCCGTTGCCGGCCTGACCCTCGCTCACACTTTTGACCGAGCGGGTATCAATTACATCCTCCTCGAAGCTCGTGATACCATCTCGCCACAGCTTGGCGCCTCAATCGTTATCATGCCGAATGGGGCTAGGATTCTTGATCAAATGGGACTTTATGAGGAGTTTAAGAGCACGATCATGACCCCAATGGCGAAGGCTTTGGTTAGGAACGCATCGGATGGGAGGTTGGTTTCAAGTAATGACTGGCCGAAGATTCTGGAGGGGAGGTGAGTTTCAAAGTCTGAGAACAATGGAAGTAGGCTTTGATGTTAATAAGGAAGTAGATTAGGATATATTTGTGGAATTTGTGAACGCAAAGAGTTCTTGAAGGCGATGTACGGGCAGCTGAAAGACAAGTCCAAGGTCCGGTTGAAGAAGAAAGTTGAACGTATCATTCACAACGAGGACTCTGTCACCGTAAAATGCGCAGATGGATCTGAATTCACTGGAGATTTTGTTATCGGGGCGGATGGGATTCATAGTAAGACTCGGGCAGAGATGCAACGATATGCGAGAGAGACGGGTCCTCCTGGACTCATGGCGAAGGATGAAAATTGTAAGAACGAATTTCTCATCACGTATATTGGAACTGACCTCTGTTCAGGTATTACGGCAGAATATAGTTGCTTATTTGGTATCTCCAAGCCCATTGACAACCTTGTCCCTGGCGACAGCCAGGTAAGTTGCATTCTCTGCACATCTTCTTCCTACAAAGCTGTCCAAGACCCCCAGGACATGCAAATCCAAGTTATGCCCTTTTACCGAACACAGAAACTAACCCCAACCAGATATCAAATGATATAGACCACTCCTCCCTCGTCTTCGTTGACTCCTCTGCTGCCCCACAATGGTTCTTCTTCTCCCGCATGCCCCAAAGATACATCGGCTACTCCAACATCCCCCGCTTCACCAAGGACCAACTCGAATCTCAAGTTGAACAATACAAAGACTATCGCGCCACCGACCAAGTTACTCTCGGGAACCTTGTCGAAAACGCCAAAAGATTATCATACTTCGCTCTCGAAGAAGCAAATCACGACCACTGGACTTACGGCCGCATCGTCTGTCTTGGTGACTCTATACATAAGATGACGCCGAACTTGGGACAAGGAGGAAATCAAGCTATTGAATCTGCTACCGTGCTTACGAATTGCTTATACTCGCTTCTCAACTCCCCGTCCACAGAAAAGGCAGGCAAGGTTGACTTTTCCGAATTACAGACCGCATTAAAGAAGTATCAAGACCTGCGTAAAGCTCGGTCAAAGAAATTCGTCGATGTCTCAGGCTTCACGACCCGTAGCGATGCGTTGAAAGAACTTAAGCACGTGCTTAGATTCCTGTTCATGGAGCCGATGAGTGGGGAAGCAATTGCTGGTTTGTCCCCACATCTCCATAGCGAGTCCCAGAAAAGGAGAAAGAGAGGAAGCTAACGAGAAACAGATATGCAGACAGAAATGTACCATACAGCACCATATCTCAACTTCCTCCTCTTGCCGGAAAAGACGCAGCATAATGATATATGGGTCGAGGGGATGGATAGGGTACAAGCCGGCGCCGACGTTCCGTTCCCCAATATACGATCGAGGCTATGAGTGATTCAGGGCGATCATAAAACTCACCGTAATGGAAAGTGCTGAGGTAGAAGATGAAAAAGAAGCACAGATGCCTCAAGAACTTAACATAATTCGTAGATATCCACCTCCAGCGTGTATAATAGATAGGTAGATATCTACATATCACCAAAATCCTGCCAAGTTACAACACACCTTCATCCTCCATTGTCCCACCATCCTCAGGACTTCGAATCGATTCCCAGGTTATCTCGCGAGTTTATCCACCAAGCAACTTACTCGCAGGCGTAGCACCAGGGAAATACGTCGTCGGAACGGCTGGAATCGGGATACTGGCTGTAATAGCAAATCCAGACGTAAGATCATCTGGCATTTTCGCCACACTTGCATACCCAGACCTAAGAGATATTAATTCTATGTTCCTGTATCTCACCACCCATCCCCACCACCTCTTGAACTCTCGTATTGAAAGAAAAGAAGAAGATTTACTAGAAATCAAAGGGCGACTTACGGAACAGCATTTACAATCTGAGAAACAGCAGCATACCCACTTCCACTCCCACTTTTCAAACACGCACCACTTCCATACGCATTCGCACATTTCCAAACAACAGAAGATCCGGTATCTGTCCAGACACCAAAATCCTGCACAACGATCCCAGTGCAGGGAACTTTATCCGGACAGAGGATTTGTACTGGACCCCTTTGTACACCATTCGCACAAGTACCTGTCCAATTCTTGAATGTGAGGTTTTGGTAGAGTACTCCGTCTCCCTAAGTCAGTCCATCAGCATAGCTCCACTTTCATCCAACACTTCACCTCAATTGTGGCTATCTACACAGGAATAGACATGAGGTGCTACCACTAGGGGAGGGAGAGAAGGAGGGCTTTGTAGGGAGAGATGGAAGGGGAAGTACATACATCAGCAACCTTCTGACTGGTCCAATCAGAGTTTAAATCCAAACTATACGCATTCCCATGCCCGATGAAATTCTCGAAGGTGCAATTCTTGACACTCCCACTTCCTCCTCTTGATTTGATCATGTACCTGATACCCCGCCATCAGTTGTTTTCCTCTCGCTGCCAAACAACATTTCAGGAGACAGCAGAGGAGCAGCATGACGTACATTTGGTTACTCGACACTGAGTAAATATTCCTATAGTGAATATTGGAGATCGCTTTATTGTTCATGTATCAGCGCTTCGATGATACCTCAAGAAAGGAGGAGTAAACGAAAGAAAGGACTCACCAGTTCCAGTTCCCAAACTCCCCATCGCAGAACCACCCGACCAATTACAATGAATATTCTCAATCAACATATTGCTCGCCGGACTCTTCATCAACCTCCAAGTTAGCATTTCCTGATCTCCAAATCTCCCCCTTTCTGCCAAAATCCAACAGTGCAGTGACGAGGAACGAAGACGAAAACAGGAGAAAGACGATGATAGATGAAGGGTCAACCTACCTTAACAGTAACACATTCATCCCTGTTACTAACCTGAACATCATGAACCCAGATATTGCTCCCCCAGATATCAATCCCGTCCAATCCACCTTCACTCCCACCACGGATAATCACGTTGTAGATTTCGCCACTGGTGCATGTGTCCATTATGAAATGGAAAGCTGGGGCTGTCTTCCTGTTAACCTACATTTTCTCGGATGTCTGTTGTTGTGTTTGTTTTGTCTAACTAGGCTGATGACAGAGAGAGGAAAGAAGGGACAGGAAAGGGGGAAGGGGAAAGGAGAAAGGGGAAGCATACCATCAACAAGCACGATATCATGGACTGAGAAATTGGTAACTTGATTCAACCTCAATAATCTCGGTCCGTAATTCCCGGCTACACTCTTCATCAGCAAGTTTCCCTCTTCCACCCTTCCCTTGTTGCTCAGACTTGTTTCTCCTATGGAAAGAGTGAGACGAGGCATGTTGGAATTCGGACATACCAGTATGAAACGTATACCCCAACCCCTGTATAGCACCTCTACTCGTACTACTATATAACTCGAAATCACTCGTGCTGCCGATGAATATCATATGTCCTCCCGCTGTTCTGTAACAATTTCACATCAGTTTCACCACCTCATCTTATAGTTGTATTTCATCTCATCCGGGGGAAAAAACTAGTTGAGCACCAATGGAGATGGACAGAGGAATAAAAGCGTAGAATATAATAAATATGAGCATAAGGCAGTAGGAATCTAGAAAGAAAGGAAAAGAGAGAAACATACCCAACTCTATAAACAACCCCATCCAACTGCAACGCCCACCCTTTCCCCCCAGTCAACGAAACCCAAGTACTCATCCCATAATCACCAGGTGGAACATAAACCGTTCCTCCATTCTTACACGCCGCGAACGCGGAAGCGATGGCTGGTCCGATATCCGATGTTTTGCTTGCTGTACCGCCGTAATCTAGTACGTTGCAGATTTTTCCTCTCTTGGAGGAAAGGGGTGTGAGTGGTCCTACGGGGCCGGAGAGTTGTGCTGAGATGAGGGGGGTGAGTGTAAGGACGAGGACGAGGAGCAGGAAGGTGGGGGTGATGGTTAGGATTGAGGAGAAAGGAGGTGGCATTTTGGAGATGTTTGGTGTAGGTATGGGGTGGCGTAGTTGAGTGGTGAGGTCGGGATCGGGGAAGTAGAAGCTTAAGGGGAGGTAAGAGTATAGAATGGAAAACGGAAGATGAAAAACGAAAAGTAGAGGAAGAAGAGAAATTCCCCAGAGTCCTAGTCCATATTCGCGAACATGGAGAATTCGGAAGAAAGTGTCGTTGAGATAGAGTACCGCCCTGTTCAAGCATGTTCAGGTGATGCTACTGCAAGGAACCCCCCTTTTCCCAAGCGAAACTTCTTAATATCTATCCATTTCACCCCGAACCCCGGCAGATGTACTGCTGTGTATCAAAATCACCATCTACCGTGCAGCCGATGCTGGACAATAACCCCGCGTTCCCCAGAAAAGAAGAGAGGAGACGGGGGTTCCGGGAGGCTTATTGCATCTACGTTTCGGGTAAAGTTGATCACTTTACAGGACCGTAGTTAGTGTCTAGAATTCCAAAACTGGAAGGGAAAAAGAGAAAGACATATATACATATAGACTATACCACGATGAATCCCCCGATTCTCTCTTCTTAGGGTGATCATAATACATAACGGCCCGGGCATTGATCTCTAGCATCACATTAAAAGCCGGACGAGGAATGCGGAAGATAAATAAAACCACGATACGAATCAAAAGTCCAATAGGAAAGGATTCAATAGGAAAGGATTCAATAGAGAAGGAACTGAATGAACGAAACAAGTGAGATATACTGAAGACAAAGATATATGAAAGAAGTGTCAGGAAAGACGAATAAGGAGAACAGATGAATCTGGCATTGCATTTAAGGAACGAGAAACAATATTGTCTCGAGAACATGACGAGGAAAAGAAATGACAGAGAAACTTGTGATGCAAGATGTGTTTAGGGAATAATAGCAAACAAACAAATGGAGTGGTTGAGATGTACTGAAGCAGAGGTATATGAGATAAGCGCTATGGAAAGACAAGTGGTGAAAGATATGTCTTGTTGACAAATCCGATACACGACTTCCTCGATCACAAGGCTTGAGAACCAAAATCTCAATGAGTATCTAGTCTAAGTATCTAATCTCTGTGTAGTCTATACTAGCAATCTAGTGCGAAATCTCACATCTATATCTTTCTATATATATATCCTTCTACCTTCTGTATATCCCCTTCTATCACACTCCTCCATCAACACCTAACTACAACTTCGCACTTTCCCCCTCCACCTCCACCTCCACCTGCTCAGCTACACTTTTCGTCTGAAAACCACTCCTCTCCCACTCCCTCAAAGCACTATCCCTCAACCTCCCCTGCTCCTCCCCACTCAACGGTTTCTCCTCCCCTAACCTCCTAACCCTCGACTCTTTCGTTTCCTCCAGACTCGCCCTCTCATCCCCAGCATTCTCATTCTCATCTTTAAAAATATAACTCCTAAACTCACAATTATCCCACCCCGTCCCAGTATTCTTCCCATTCCCCTCCCAATCCTCCGTGAAATAATGGAGAAATCCACCATGTGTTGTGACCACTATATTAACCTCCTCTCCCTTATTCTCAGCTAGGTATGTCCGTCCAAGATCGCGGAGGAATTTCCGGGCTTCGGTGGCGCGGGATTCGATCGCAGATGCACTCGGTCCGTATTTCCCCTTTTTATCGTTCCATCCCGCGTGAACGAGATGGAGATCAACGCAGCCCTCCCATTCCCCCTTTTCGAATTCTTCTGCCAGTTTCGAGGGATCGGAACCCGTGTCGCAGGGAAGATCACTGGTTTCTTGTAGTTCCGGTAGGGCTAGGACTTTCAATCCTTCTTTTGATTTCCCTTCCCCATTCACCTTTCCAGTTCCATTTTCCTTGGTATCGTGTTCAGGCTTTACCAACTCTGGAAATGTCTCCAACGTAGTATACAGCGTTCTTCGCAGAGGAGAAGCAACGAGATGCGTAATCGAATTGGTATAAGGGAATGTTTCCGCGAGTGTCTTACACTGCGCCTCTCCGAGGGGAGTGAGGGAGGGATCGTGGAGGATGTGGTTTGCTTCGGAGAGGTTGTGGTAGCCTTGGGCGTGGCGTATGCAATGGAGTGTTATTTTCGGCATTGTCTGTTGCTGGATTTGGAGAGTCGATATTTTGAGGTTCGATGGTTGAGTGAGGTCTGAAGAGAATGATGGAGGAGAGGTTCGGAGGTCGAGAAAAATGAGTCGAAGTTTCTCGATGGTGGGGTAGTGGGGTTGTTGGATGACGTGTGGAGATGTACCTGGTTCTATCTTTCTCTACATGTCTCTCTGTCTATTATCAAGAAAACGCCTGTCAAATTGCAAAGAAGAAAAGCGATCTATCTATCATCTACCTCTATAACAACATAAAAATCTATAAAGAAAGGAAAAGAGACAAGTATACCGTACTACTCGAGAACAAGTTTCTGTCTGCGCTTGTGTTCATGACTCTTCTCTCTAGCTTCCGTAATCGCATACAAACCGGTCCAGATTGAAGGGGAGAAGTAAACCTAATCGGGAATGACAGCTACCAATGATGTCGTAGGATATGGGGACGTGTCAGGTTGTGGGGATGTTGGTTTGTTGGTGTAACTTTATCTGCGAGTGTGATATGTTCGGTGATGTGGCAAGAGATGGTGGTGATAGCTTATTCCCCAGCTGGCAAATGATCCCGGCCATCTATCCCTTTGATACATCTGTCATTCTTGGAATCTGCTCGAGCTGCTTATCAATTCAATCTATTCTGCTTGTTCACCTGATCTGTCGTCTCTGCATCGCCATTGAACGGCGATAGAGGCAGTACGTACAGCACATTGACATCAGCAAACCCAAAACCTGCCTATGATTCAATCATAACCAATATGATAAGCTGCGGATCCACCGCACTGGCCGCCGGGGACCCGGGCATGGTAAAAGAAGGTCCTCCTCTCCAGGTCGTGGTGTGATGTGCTCGAGGGTGTGGTAGGACCAACAAAGGATGAGGTCAAGAAAAGCGGGAGCTTGGCAGATGTCTTCACGACTCATGTTCGGTACTGTAGCGGGGTTTAATCGGGGTACAGTACAGCTAGAGTGGTAGTGAGAGAAAGATGAGAACGATAATGCTGGGATATATTGTGGATTTGAAGGTAGGTAGTTTTCAAAAGACGGGTAATCGAGGTTGATAGAAGTGCAATAGGAAGAAGAGGGAGGGAAGGACAAAGCTATGAGTTAACCTGATGCAGGCAACAACGCTAGCCTGTAATTATATAAGAATCTCACAGCAAAGTATTCAAGCGAAGAAGTATATACACAGGTCTATAAGACTTGAGCTTTTGGTTCAATCGATACTTTATTCAAGGGTATATGGCTGGTGCTTCCACGTGCTACATCAGCTCTTCTGCTTTTCTCTCCTTCCTCAATCCTCACTACACCTCTCACTTCTTCCCTCATTCCTACTATCAAACACAATCACCTCCAATCACAAAATCAGAAGAACCCGCCAAGCGAATGATGGAATCAAAAAAACCCTCAAAAGACCCGAACTCCATACCACGCCGAGCCTCCTCGCACACACACTTGACTTTAGCCAACGGGGCGAGAATGACTATGATTCGAAACGCAACGCAAAGTGCAACGCCAGCAATGAAAAACTCCTCCGTCTATGACTATCGTATAGTGTCCAGCGTTTCTGATGTATGTACTCCATGAATTCCTCTGCATATGTGAAATGTGTTTGCTTAATGCCATCCTACTCAAAAGTTGAGGACCAAGATATTTGTCGAGAATCGAAGTGAAGCATCATGGTGTTTTAGTCGTGATTATATATGTGTACTATGCGGTCCTGTATTCCCTGAAGATGTGGGTAATTGGGTCGAGAACGTCTGATTAGTTGGGATTTCACGGGTATTCCCAGCTCAGTTCGTATTCTGGTAGGTTGGGACCGTCCCATTTCTCACCATATGGATTCAGGCGACCATGAGAGAAAAATCCATCTTGTGCTCGTTGGATAACGTTGAGCCAGGACGAAGGTTCTGGGTTTTTGAGCCACTGAGATTCAATTAGCATAAATCATCAAAGCTGAACGATGAGCATACCTGATTGTGAACATGATAAGTCCATGCACCCCGGAAAAAGTTCTCCAGTGTGCGGTTTGTTGGCGGGTACTTATCCTGTTCAATGATGTATTCTGCTTTGCTCAAAGCGTCCCGGTCAAAAGTGACCGTGTCAACATCGGTTGTCTTGGCTGCAGTTCGTTCTTCCACAGCAGAGAATTCCTCTCTCTTGTCCTTCATCCCCCAAAAGTGTCCTCTGCTCTTTGTCTCACTAGCCAGTTTCAATGGCTCACCATCATAGCTCTCCCATTCATCCTTCAACGGGAATGATTTTCCTTTCTCTCCCTTAAAGACTTGTCCATAGTCGTGAACGCAAGGGATGGTGCAGCGTCCAAGTCGACCCCAGTTGAATTCGGTCCAGATGGGGTCAAAAGCAGCAGTCTCCAGCATGTGAAATTCTCGATTTCGGTGATCCTTCACAGCCATCACACCAATGACTCTTGGGTGAAAGTTGAGACCCATTCGCACACCACCTCGAAGTAGGTATGAGGACATGGACGAGTTGGCCGTCAAGGACATAATAGCCGTGTTATAATCTCCCGGGCTCGGGTGTCCACCCCATCTCTCGGCAAACGAATGCTCGTCTCCAATCAACAAGGGCCGCATGTCCCGAAGCATGATAACGTCCATATCGAAATAGGCTCCTCCGTATAGGTGGAGGACAACGAATCGTACAGCGTCGGATACTGCAACTGGCAGAAACGTCTTTTGTTTCTCACTCAGAACCAACCACTCCTGGTCGTTGGCATCTCGAATTAACCCATCTGCCACCACTGATTCGTTCTTTGAGTTCCGCTTCCCTGGTGTCTTGTAATATCCCACACCATCTGTATTATCTCCTTTTGGTAGAGGTATTCTCGAGGGGAATTTCCAGGTCATCAGGGTGATGTCGCCTCGCTCGACAAATGGTAGGAACTTCTCGAATAGAGGATCATGGTTGAGCATCTTGTCCACCGCATTGGGGTCTCGATCACCGTCTAGCCACAGGAATAATCGTACGCATGGGATGTTCTGTGTATAAAAATGACTCTTGATGAACAATTCGACTCGCCATGTCGCAGGTCCAGTCCAGTAGACATGGTACGGCACAATAGGACCATTGCATTTCCCGATTGAACTTTTCGAGGCAGTCTTGTAGTGGGGGTATTCGTCCAAAGTATTATCGGCTCCATCCGAGTTGAGGTACTCTGCGCGACTCGGGGGTTGCTCGCTGGCCCGTTCGCCTCGTGGAGGTGTGTAGTAGTATTCCTTCTCGCCCTCGCTCATATACTTCAAGCAATCGTGTACGTAGGGCATCTTCTCGATATTCTCGTACGACCCTCGGCATTCCTCTACCAACTTTGTCAGGTTCGCAACCGTGTCGACATGAGGTCTCTTTCCAAGGTAATCATCTTTGGGAACGACAAGACTTTCAGGTCTGTTGAACCAATTGGCAGATGGGTTGATCTTCTCAACTTTCAGTTTCGGCGAGGGGAGGTTAATGCCCGGTTGTCCAATGCTGTCTGAAGAGGAGCCTGGTCGATGTGTCGGCGGGTTGTAGAGCTCCTTGGGAGTAGGGAGCGCTCCCTTTTGAAATACCAACACTCCAAGATACAGCAAGCCATACAGTGCGGCAGCGACCAGGACACTTTGCAGGACACCGCAAAAATTCCTCGCGCAGCTCTTCTTCGCCATGATGTTCGTCGAGGCGTGGTAGCCGCGTCAAGCCTCGAAATTTCCTTGTGATTGCGATCTCCGGTCGTGCGAAAAGGAGAAACAGGTCGGGGAAATGTTATGATTGTTCAGGCGCCATTCACAATGTGTTATACTCGGCGTCTCTGGTCGAAGTAGGGGGAGAGGGTTGTTGGTTTTGTTCTGAAGGATTGTGGTACCTTGCCTACTTGCAGCATTAGTTTGATCGCCGGGGGTACACGTAAATTCACAGCCTCAACCATGCTTGGGTGCGTCTGACTTACGGCAAAAAGAGCGCACACCAATTAAGGACGGCGGCTCTGGGAAGTAAAGGCTGAGTACATACAAGAGAAAAGAAATGCGGACGCGGTGGTGGGTGAAGGGAGAAGAGAAGGAGGTGGCAGATGTTGGAGAGGGAGAGGAGTGGAGGAGGTTTGATTTTGGCCCGTTAAGTTAGGGGACCTGCTGAAATGAGTGGTCCAGCCCCAGCCCAATTCGGGGTCGGCTGCGATTTCACGGGCGAGCAAGCTGCAGTGCAACAGGGGGAATATGTGGGCAATGGGCGTGCAGAACCCACGCCAGAAATGAGATACTCGGGTCAAATCTCGTCGGATTGGAGATACCGTATGATGATAGGGATGTGGTGCAACGATAAGTAACGATAAGTAAGGTTTGAGGGGTGTATTGCGGTATATCATGAATGCGTCGCAAGCCAAGAAGGGCAAACCAAGAAGGGCTACAAGTTGCGAGTTGCGAGTTGCGAGTTGCGAGTCGCGACACTGTGATCGAGGCACAGCATACAGCAAACACATACAGCATACAACATAGTCTCCCCCGATGATGTTCGTCTTGCGCTCAGCTCTGGGCAAGCAGTGCGTGCTCTGATCGGCTTCTTCTGACGCAGTGATGCATACAGGATGCTTTCCAGATTCTTGATTCTTGATTCTTGATTCTTGTCCACCGGCCCCCTATGGTATTGTCCTCCATCCCACCTTACGAGGGGTACAGTCAGGAGACGCAGAGTGCATTCAGGCTTGCATTCGAGGTGCATCATACCGCAGCATCGGGCTTTCTTGGAAGGAAGCCTAGAAACATTGCAGAAACATCGCCGGCGGCTTGCATCGTGGTTCGTCGTCGTTGTAGCGGTGGTACATGTTCCTAACCGTCTCTGTCCTGGCCACCTCTTCGCTCCCTCTCTCGTCCAATCTTGCAGCCATCTCGAACTCTCGAGCGCGAACTCTTGAACCCACTCTTCCCTCGAGGTGAACCCACTGTAGTTATCCACAACCCATCAAAACCCGCGGGCCAAGGATGCTTCATTGTGCAAGCCTTGTGTGGAGCCGTACTCGAGCCGTACTCCAAGAGGAAACTTCGAGAGTTCACACAGCCCCCTAGCCGGTTGGAAAGTCAGCCCTCTCGGATTCGCTGAATCGTACCAAGCCAAGGTCTTTGCCCCTTTTCCCCGAATAACTTCTAGGTTCTGACTGTACTGTACTGCACATCTCGCACTCGCCAAGCCGCCGCACTCTGCCAGGAGCCGAAAAGACACACAAGCATACGTCCTTCTAACTCGAGTCCTTCGAAGTACGCGAGAAGTTATCGTTGATGCCTCAGTCTCTGGATCGCATTCACTCTTCCGACCGCGTGGCCTGCCTCCTTCCATCTCCAATCAGTCATCTTCCCCTCCACGCGGTTTCATTCCCCCATCCTGTCATTGGCGGCCCTACAACATCGGGATCGAATTGGCAGGTCTTGGCATCTGGGGGTACGGCACGGCGTCGGGCGCGATTAACTTTACGCGTCCTTGAATTCTGATACCAAAACTCCCCGTGCTACAACGGCCATCGGCGACTGTAAGCGTGACGTTACGCAAGAGAGATCATGCCGAGGAGGATGTTTGAGGCTGCATTATTTGTTTGATCATGTTGCGAATTCAGTGGGGCCGGGGGATGCAATGTCGGAGCCAAAAGATCAGATCGTTTGGATTCAGGAGGTATACTACACGTGATGATGGGGTTGAGAGATTGAGTATCGCTTGTGGTTCATCTGGGACTATTACTGTAGAGTGAGTTGTGCCTTATCTGCTTTATCACACTGGGAGGACCTTCTCAAGCTTGAAGTCAAGTCTGATATCACGTGGAATACAAGTTGTCCCTTTCCACCCGAACCAATAGAGTCAAAGGAACTTCGAGTCTTGGAAGATATGTCTCTCATTACACTCTTCTATCATCTCAACTCAGCTTGACCGTAGCTAACCACAACCAGCCTCTATAACACTCAAGCACTCACCAATCCTTCCAATCCACTCATCCTCTATCTTCCACCAACAGGTTCACACCTAAGAGACCAGCATCCCCAAATCCTTTCCGCCCTCTTCGACCCCTCCATCTCTTTAGCACGGATCAACTACAGATGGAATATCCCCTCCCCATCTCTTCCCACACCAGGAACCACCCCCTCGCCAAAACTTCTATCCTCCAATCCGAACTATGACAACCACGCATTCCCAACACCACTCCACGACACTCTTCACGCCTACACCCACATCATCGACAAAGTCCTTCCAAAGTACTCTACTCCACCACCTCAAGAGCCATTAAGACGGACAGCCTACGCACCGGCATTCCCACGATTGAAAGTCGTTCAACGTCCCATAATTCTCTACGGATCATGGCTCAGCGCGAGTCTCGCAACGTCCATCGCTCTGACAGAATCTCGGAGATCAGTATCATCTCCTGTGAAGATAGCTGGTGTTATTGTCAAGAATGGGATATACGATTGGTCGCCTCTTGCTCTCACAGAACCTCCATCTGTCTCTGACGATACAGACTCATCACCGCCAAATGTTGAAGAAATGAACAGAGAAGTGACACCAGGCAACGGACCCTGGAACCTAGGTTGGAACAATGACTTCCTTCACAATTTGAAGAAAAGGCTGTTCGCCAATCCTGAAGCAACATTCGACTCATTCGCTTCTCCTGTGTTCTTCTTCCGTACCTCTGGCTCCCATATCCCGAAACTTTGGCCTGGAGAAACGGAAGAGAGTACGGATGTTAAGTCTGGTGATGAGAATATATGGCTAGATGGTTTTGAAGGGTATGACCAATATGGAGAACCGATATTCGCTGCTGGGAGTCCTGGGTAAGTCTGACCTCTTTTGGAAACTCTCTTCGCTTCCAATTTGTCTCGAAGTTCTCCGCTTGAGAGCTATACAAAAGTCAATACTAATGTGAGATCTTGATATCTAGCGCTGCAAACTATACTTCAGGATCAATATCAGGAGCATCACCTACCTTCAACAACCACGGTGCCGAATACGAATACATAGACGAAGAATATCACCCTCCATCATCAACACCTCCGGCAACTCCAACACCAGCACAGGGATTTAAAGTCCGCCGGTACTCCCCCAACTCACCCACCCCATCACCTCCTCAATCTTCATCTACCTCAAGAAGCTTCTCAACAACAACAACCCTCTCCACTCCACCAGATACACCCCTCTTAATAAACCGCTACACAACAACAAGAAAGACACCCGAAAACACATCAAAACCAGGAAAAACAGTCACAGAAATAGACCTCCTCGGTCCTCCGCCAAAGAAATCACACCTCAAATTTCCACCCGCGAATTCGGATCTTGTTATTCCTCCCTTTTTATTCCTCTACACCAGTCTACCAACTACCTCGCCCTCCTCAATTTCCTCCTTACCTTCCGCTGCCGGCAAGAAAAAATCCGCATCCAAATCAAGATCCAAAAAGTCCGCACTCTCACAGACCCTAGACGACGGATACACCCAAATAAAAGAAGAACTAGGACTAGGCCCCCTAACACCCCGGTCCCAAGCACTAGAGATGAGAGGGCTATTGATGAGGAGCATCGTTCTCCATGAGTTTAACCATAAAGAAGGACGAGCTTGGGATGAAGGATCTGGATCACCTCAGGAGGTAGCTGATTCTCGTATTCGTATCTCTGCTGTCCAGGAGGGAGGTAGGTCTAGAAATGGAGGAGAATCCGAAGTTCAAGAGCGAGTAGAGGAAGACGAGGATGAGGATGAGGATGAGAACGATGAGGGCAAGATAGTCGATGAGTGGCTTACTGATATCCTGGGCAGATAACAGAGCAGTGGCTTAGTAATAATCTGGGCAGATGAGATGAGAGAAGATGAGGAGATAAGAAGACTCAACCCACCACCCAAGAGAGGTAGGTGATGATAGGTGTGTGGAATATGCAGGAAGATGTACAACAACAACAACAACAACAACAACAACAACAACAACCAGGAAGACATGTACTATACTGTACTGTACCAATATATGTAATCTTACATCATTCTATACTTTCAACCTCTCGACGACATTGCTTCATGAAGAGTGCTGGGAAGGAGTCGCTCAAGATCCGGTAGTTTGCACATAACACCACTTGCTGAAGAGTTCGCAGAAAAGGCGCAGTTCACTGATTAGAAGATAGCAAGTGTCACCGGAGTTTGTGTCCGAGAATAATAACAGAAAAGTCACGTCATATCCTCACGCAAGTCACAACAGAATTAAGTTTTAGAATAATCCATTTCATTTCATCATCGCAACTATTCCATAGCATAATGACTTCTCGACCTCAACGCAACGCATCGCATAGAAGAATTATCGACAACCATCGTTATCAACCAAGTATCATCAGAACCATAAAGGCAAAGTATCACAGCAAGTGCAAACGCATACCATTCCTCCTGATGAACCAGATAAGAAAAAAACAACGCCAAGGTAATTACAAATTATGAAGGGGAGAGTACAACCATCCATGCATCCTCCCAGGAGACGATTGTGCAGAAGAGACGACCATATGATACAAGTGCAAACTATCATATCCATCCTTTTGAAAAATAAAATCAACCCATTCCAACCAAGCATAAAGCAGAAACTGTATAGACCATCCATGCATCAATCTGTCGAGAAAAAACGTATCCACCTGTATGAAACCCAACCAAGCAAATATATGCCAAGAATGAGCATGCCTTAGAATCTTCTCTTCATGGATTTTCGAGTAGTACGTTGAGCAGCTTCAGCGGCAATATGTTCCTGCACCATCCTGTTACGAGCCTCCTGCTGGGGTGAAACGTAGAAGTGAGATCCCATATTCACACTAGTTATTCCGGCCGGCCCATAACGTCTCTCCGCCAGAGAATTGTTGTCCTGATATGCGTACAAATCCAACTCATCAATCTTGTAGTAGTGGGCATCGACACCATCGATAACATCCATTCTGACTTTGGGAATGCACTTCTGAACTTTGGGTAGATTCTGCCAGCGGTGTTCCCAGCGAATCTTCAGTTCTCTTTCAATCTTGGCGATGATATGCTTGTCTTTGGAAAATTTGAAATCGGGTTGAGAGTCGCCGCCGACGAGGTACACGACCTTGAGACTTCTGAGCTTAGACACGAAATTGGCCAACCATTCGTAATTTGCATATGCATCTCTGAGGGGGAGAGCAAGACGTCTGATACGCCAGAGGTCGCGTTTGATAATCAACTTGGAAATATCGGCAAGTTGATGGACGCCCCTGGTATTGAGGAGGACTCGATCCTGTTCGTAGTTGAAGTAGACATTCGCAGGTTCGTAAGAGGTTCCAAAGGTAAGTTCGTAGTGGAGAATGCAGAAAGAACGAGACTCTTTGTTGACATGAAGAAGTGCCGGTGGGGCAGATTGTGGTTTGAAGCCATCGCCATGTTCAAATGCACCTTCAGTATATGGATCCCGTCCCCATCTCATGACAAGGTCGTTGGTTGTGTTCTTCATAGCCAAAGCCCAGATCTTGTTCCGAAGTTCACCAGGTAGCATTGGGAATAAGGAAAATGACTTCTTGTCTCGGTCTGCGACTGCGAAGGCCAGGAGTTTGGGTGTGATGGAATCGGCGAGGATATAGGGCTTGAGATGTTTGGCTTTGTCGGTAAGGTTTAGCTTGTTGGCCCAGGTATAGACAGGAGTCGAGTAGACATCCCAGTGGGGGCTCGATGCAACTGATGTAGCGACGGTAGATGTTGTAGAGTTAGTCGAGACCGATGAGTTAGAGCTGGATCTCGATTTGGTGGTCGTAGTCGATGTAGGGGGAGCAATCTTGAATGGAGGGAGCTTGACATTTGGCTTGACAGAACCTGAAGCTGCGACTGGTGGGAATGGTGGTATGGAAGTCGAAGTCACCGGAAGGATTCTGACGACTGACTTGTTGGATTTCCAAGTTGTAGTAGGTGTTGCTGTTGCTTCGGCTGGAGGAATGCTGACGAATGGTTTGGTTAATGACGAACCAGCGATGGATGCGGTGTCTGGTGGAGGAGTCTGGATTATCGGAGTGAGCTTGGATGTTGGCTTGGCAGATATCCAATCAGCAGCGACAGTTGAATTTGCCTTGACTGGCGAAGGCTTGACGCCTTTGGAAGCAGCTGCGGCATAGGAGAATTGAGGTTGCTGAACATCGGGTTTGGTGGGAGCCTTCGATTTTGGTTGACGAATGGTGATCGCGCCGGAGAGGATGACTTGCTGGTTCTTCTCGACGTGACGATATTTGCAGTCATCGCCGAACTTACAGAAGCCATTGTTCCAGAAGCTGTAACAGGTGGATGCCTTATTCTTGTTTTTGCCGGCAGGCTTGTTGTTCTCGTTGGTGGTAATCGTTGATTGATTCTTTGAAGACATCTTGAGCAGAGGTTGTGAGGTTGAAAGAAAGTGGAAAGAGGTTGTTGCAGGAAGGAGAGAAGGACGTTGTGGTAGAAGGCGCGAGGTTTTATATGTGGAGAAAATTTTGTAGTCTCGCTTAGTTGAGGAGTCAAGGACAATGCCAGCCTTCCAGCCGTCTGCACAATAGTAAGAAATATTCACTATTAAGTCTTCGGCACAATGGCAAATATAGGTTCACTCAAAAGCAGAAGGGGGTCTAGGTATTGACGCGTTGAGCTGAGTGTTACGCGTTTGCTTCGCGATGCTGACCATCAAACTCGAGCTCGTGATATCGTCAAGATTGAAGGTGAACATCCGTACCTTTTGTGATGTATGCCACCACCTTATCATAGCATACAGATAAGGGCAACTGAACTTTAACATACCCTTCTACCAAAGCTGGGACCCGCTTCATTTGTCAAAGACTGCAAAGCACGCAACGAAAGCAGGTTCTAAGCAATAGTACCGCGAGCTGATGCTTTGAGACCTAGGTACCATGGTAGCTTGTCCAGCAAGCCTTGCCACCCCGGCAGTCTGCTCAGTACATCTGGGTATCTGGCAGATCTCTCCTTGAGTGCATAATTTCAGCATGTGCAAAGGGGATGATCTTGGGTCACTACAATTTCCAAGTCACCAAAATTGAAACCTTCCCGACCACTTCATTTGCGGTAATCAAAAAGGATGTGCAACACACAGCTCTTTCCCCAAGATTTCAAAAGCTCGACCCCACGAATAGACCTGGAGTCGAGCTGACCATACCCAGAGAGTGAGGTGTTGTGCTAGTAAACTTCACGAAGAGCAAGATTGCTTCAGCAAATCGTGAGAGCGCCAACCAAAAGCACCAAACAAGCCAAAAAATACTAAAGTAATACCAAACATCAATTCTTATCATGATGATAACATTATCGACATTTTGGTCGCAACAAATATTGCCATACCAAGTCATTCATTGCTCGAAACGAACATCAGTATCAAGATCAGAATATTCATCAAGCAGCCGATATGTTATTACTGAGGAATCGACATTCGAATCATTCTATGGCTGTCTATTAACTACAATAGTACAGATCTGATGCCTTAGAATTCATTCTCGTCACTTCCAGCAATAATCACATTATTGACCTTCAATACCATACGACATAACTGCGTAGCCAACATCAACTGCTGTCTCTTCCCAATCAAAGGATCAATCACAAACGCATCCCTCATATCATTGCTGCCAGTCTGCATGCAGTCAACGCCTAATCTCGAGTTCTTCTCCGTGACTTGTCGGCTCTTGATACTGGCAAGGGTTTCGATGGGCGATAAACCGGAGTTCTCGGCGAGAGCCATTGGGACGGCATCGAGGGCATCGGCAAATGCGCGCATGGCGTATTGTTCGAGACCGGGAGACTTGACGGCGGCATCTTCAACTGCGAGGGAGCAGGCGATCTCGGCGGCTCCTCCACCATATACAACACGGTTATCTCTGACGAGGTTTCGTACAACACAGAGGGCATCGTGGAGGGATCTCTTGGCCTCATCGATGATCTGAGACCCGAAGTTAGCTTTGTCTAGCGTGAATATGGAGATATCCTTACCATCTTGTTGCTCCCTCTCACAAAGACCGTGACGGCTCTGGTATTGGCGCACTCCTCGATAATCAACATCTTTTCTCTCGTTGTGCCAAACTCCATCTCTCGCACGAGACCTGCCTTTCCGAGCTTTTCGGCTGACAAATCTTCGAATCTTGGTACTATCCTACCATTTGTAGCAATAGCAATCAGCTCGATTTCGGGACCTCCGACCCATCTCACTGCTGGAAGCTTGTTCTGCAGTAACAGATGATTCGCCTCATCATCAAATCCCCATTGACAGATGACAAGATTCGCTCCAGTATTCTTGATTTGTTCGATCATCTCGGCGAACTTGTCCTTCTCGTATGTCTGTAGCTTCTTAAACTCTTCCACACTTGTAATGTCCAACTTATGCTTTGTCTTTGGCTTCGGTGGCTCGAATGCACAGGTGAGAATGGCAATCTTGGCATCGCGGACTTCGGATGGCATCTGCGGGTGGGAGAAATCTTTGTCGACAATAACACCGTGCACCAGCATAGAATCCTCGAGAGATCCTCCAACCTTTCCATCAACCTTGATCAGATCAAAGTCAACATCCTTGCGCTCAAGATCTGCCACGGACATGATAGCATCAACCGCTATATTGGCGAATTGGTCGTGTGCCTTTGAGACAATCTTGCTTCCTAAACTCGTTCTCGCAACCTTGACCAGGTTTGTCTTTTGTGTCTTCGTGAATTCGATTGTATCGGCGATTTTATCCAGCTCCGCAACAGCAATATCACAAGCCTGATCATATCCATCTGCTATCCTGATCGGGTGGATTCCCTTGTCAATAAGTTCTGCAGCTTGTTCTAACAGAGCTCCTGCCAGCACTACCACACCAGTTGTTCCATCACCAATCTCGTCGTCTTGCGATTTCGAGAGCTCAACCAGAAGCTTTGCAACGTGGTTGGAGATCTCCATCTGCCCCAGGATCGTAGCGCCGTCATTTGTTACAGTGATATCCCCATCAGGAGATATGAGAATTTTGTCGAGGCCTCGTGGACCTAAGGAGGTCTTGACGATGTTGGCTACTGTTCTTGCGGCGATGATATGTGACTTGACGGCATCGGTACCATGTTGTCTCTTTTTCTTTCCCTGACTAAAGCACAATGTTAGGGACTGCTTGCTGGAGAGCTTAAGAAGTTCTTACTCTCGCACAACAATGAATGGTCTGCCTTGCTCGTCTTTGATGACGGAGGCTACGAATCCATATCAGTATTTGCAGATGTACTCGGGACATTCTTTCGTGATATACCTTGTGACATATCAATGTCTACGGAATAGAAATTAGCTCGAGCTCTGGAAGCCTATAAAATCTGGAGGTTCACATACTCATAGCCATATTGGCGGTGGTTGCAGTCCCTTGAGACCGCAGAAGCTATTCGGGGAGTTTCGAGAGATATGGGACGCAATTTGGGAGTAGTTTTGCAGCTTGTCACAGCTTCGTTGTCAGGCAACGCGTTCGATGTCCTCAGTCGCGTTGATCAAGCTCTGAAATTTCTTGAGCACCATATTTCTGAGGCACCAATGCAGCAGCTCATTAGCGCGTGATGCACGTGATACATCTCGCCTCGACGTCTTGCTCATCTTTCCTATCTTCTTTTGATATGTTGGACGAGCAGCAGCCTTTTCTTGAAGGTAACAGCTTATTATCTATCTCAAGATGTCATCAGGTCTTTATGGCAGAGCTCTCCTTCTCCATCTATCGTTCTAACATGCCCTCCAACCTGTGCCGTCCTTACCACCTCTCCTCAGTTCCATGGCTGCCTCATTGCCTCTCATGCTTTCCTAATATCACACTCCTTCTCAAGACAATAATATTACCTGCCGTCTAGGCTGCTTTCCCACTTGCCACTTATATTCCCGTCTCCTCCCTATTTCAAACGACGGGAAATCTTCTTCCCTCTCTTTTCGTCTAAAGTAATTAATCCATTAAACAAGGATGCCTCGGGAATTAGAACTACTTCGTGGACATTTGCTCCAAAATTTGCTTTTAGGCAACATGAAGTGAGGTCGATAGTTTGGAAGGAATATGTCCCGTTCGCGATGGTGGTTGGGAGGGTGAAATTACTCGATATTATGTGAAATATATCAGGTGTTGTTTCTGTTATCCCGAAGAGTGCGTGGGATGAGAGTCTAAGAGGTAGATGTTGGGCTGGTGAGGAGGTTTGTGAGGATTTGGTTGTTGGAGCGGACGGCGAGGTTTTCTACCCATGTTGGGTTGGGGAATTGGTGGATTGTGAAGGGGTTTGAGATAGGTGATTCGTGGGCATGGTTGGGACTAGGGATTGTGAAAGCTATGGATGGGATGAGGAAGGCGGTGAGTGCTATGAGAGGATTGGTACGCATTTTGTCTAGAGTTGTGGTGGTTGGTATGAGGTAGAGGAAGTGATGGGGACGAGATCGTCAAGTGAATGTAGTTCTGAAAGTTGTTAGATTGAAGAACAAACCCAATCAAGACTCTTCAGCTAAGTGCTGACATAACGTAGTTCCATCAACAAGAAGGTTGCCAAATTGAAGAGGCTGTATGGGTCAAGAAGTGCTTAGCATTCTCAAGTGCTTACCATCTGGAGGAGATTTGGCTCTGGAGAGGAAACTGAAGCAGCTGTTGGTCAAATGAAGCAGCTGTTGGTCAAATGTTATCGAAATTGGCAAATCACTGTACCTCTTCTCGGGTGTACTCACAATGTCCGGTACTTGCAAAATGTCCTTGGCAAACTTTCCGAAGGAAGATTAAGGTGTTCCACACTCACTTCACACTCACTTCATTGAGATCTTATACAGATCATGTGATCGGTTGTCGCTTAGCAGGAACGCTCGCTTCTTGCTGATCCTGCTCACCAGCTTTGCTTGACGTCAATTTGATGCCTCAGAAATCATACAAGTAAGACTTTGCACGTATTGTTGTGTATTTGAGAAGTCTTCTGTTTGCCTTACAATCCTCACACCAGAGTCCATGTTGATTTTGCGGTACAAAAAGTGCATATTCTCAGAGGGATGGGGCAAAATCTCCCTGCGATCCCCACCACTCGCAGTAAGCACTAAATAGTAGGGCCTGCGAATCAAGAACAATTGTGTCTCAACCAGCGTCTCATAGCTACTGCTTTGGGATTCCTCGATGCTTGTCGTACCGATATCTATATGAGAACTGAGATACCCGAAAGCCTCAAGGGATTGATAGTTTCACTCGAGCCACGGATGACTCGGAGAATGGAATTCAGGAGAGAAACCACAGATCATTGAACACTCGAGTACAATATCAAAGTTCCCTGTCTCGCCGATATCCGAGATCCGAGACCCGAGTACAAAGGTGGTAAAGACGAGAGGGGATCAAGATCCCATTGCGTAAATCAGTGGGACGATAAAGCTGGGCTTCGTAACCATTGGTGCAGCATCGATGCCTGAAGTAAAGTAAAGAGAAAACATTCCAAGGAGCCGATGATATATCTACTCTGGTAGCTTGAGGAGTTGCTGTGTTAGAGCTAGATATACACTTGTGGAAAGGGTTGCGACATTGCTGAGAACGCCTTTGAAGGAAGGCTCCTCATTGGCTCCGAGCAGGAATGGTCATGGTCTCAAACATAGACACCTCTTGTGCAACTCCATTTTAGAGAAAGGCGAGCCAGCAATTGGTATGAGGTCTCAGAGACGGGACGGGAGTTGGTTATCAACCAATCACAAGTTCAGCAAGCCAATGTGGAATTGTGAATGACTGGTCCAGCCTTGCTGGCACGTTCTGCAAATGTCCCGGCATCCCACGGTCATCTCAATGAGATGTGTCCTTCACTCAAAGAGTCTCCTCACGTGCATTCAAGATCTCACACCTGCTACCACCTGCAGAAGAGCTCCTGCGATGTAACTGTACCGGATAAACCCAGACCAAAACCAGCGCAAGCAAGATATGCAGAAGTGAAAGATCCGCAGACCACGCGACCGAGCGTCCACGAGCAGCTCAAGAGCTAAGGTATATACCCTACGGAGTGCATCTCGCCGTACTTGCAGCTCTCCCGGACGATCTTATATCCTGGATCATGGAAGGGGAGCCACGAGGTATTGTGAGCACGTCCACCTGCTCTGATCTGGTACCGGTAGCAGATCGGCCGTGCAACAACATGCAAGTCGATCTTGATGGTTTAACTTTGGAATGGTCTGGATGGAATATGGTTGTATGGTTGGTGGGACTTGTGATCTAGGTTGCGGAGTTGAAGCATTGTGAAGGTTGTAAGGTTGGTTGAGGGGTCTGATTAGTCACGCTCAGCCACTGGTTGAAGGCGTTGGCTGGGCTCGCATTTCACTTCTTCCTTTAATTTATTCCTCCAAGCATCATATTTGCTCAAATACGACGGTATCCGACTCTTCCCTGTCCATAGTCCGACTCTACGAAGGCGAAAACATCCAACTCCTAAGACGCATCTGTCTACGATCTCCTATCTCATCGTGGGACGGCATTGAGCGCAATTTCACCTCGTGGGCACGTCCAACACTTCTCAAAGCAGTATACGATATCTCAATTGGTCGCCAGATGAGCACCCACGGCCCGCGAAAGCTTCGAGAACGTCTCACCGCATGGTCAATCGGTCCTGGGTTGTCCCGGCGCCATCAGTGTCGACCCAATGGCACTGATCCCTCACCGTCGATCGTTGGCGGTCCAACATCTCGTTCTTGTGCAGACGAACATGGCTGTCTCATCTTGATTCGTCAATGTCACGACCTGCAGTCCAGCTCCTGCGGGCATTTTCACTCCACGTGATAATGCACCAATGAGAAGAAAGGGAGATGCTGCCACTCTTCTGGGCCACTCGAATCCTACGCTCCTTAACCCGCCTCTTTATAAGTTTGCCCTCTGTCCTGCCGAATCAGGGTCCCTGTGGAACCTATGGCGATGTCCTTTATCCAGACGAAGATGGACTCTGAGTTGCTCCAACCGAGGCTCCATGACACCATCACCTGCGTTGAAGCTGCTGAGATAGGTACGCTGATGTTGGTTTTCAATCAATATAGACGAGACCGATATTGGTCATATCTGTGAAACCAAGCAGTTGAAGAGGAAGTTCTCGAAGAATCTGAAGCATTTACGCGGCTCCTTCGTTCCGAATCAAATCTGGCTGTTAGCCCCCAAAAGTTGCGCATGACTTCGAGTGAACATGCTCAGCCCAGATCCTAGACTCTAGAAGCAATCTGCCTCTTTATCAAACTGAAGGGGACCAACAACCGAAGAAGTCTCATTTGTGGAAACCACTCTTCCAAGCACAGAGGATAATACCCCAGCTTCAACCCCTGGTCCAAATATGGCACGGCACATCTGCAGGGATGCGCAAGGGAGAAGCTGCCCGAGAATCCGGGGGTGTCGAGACTTAAGCCTCTTCGAGCATGACAGCTTACTGCTCCGTGGGGCAGGTGCACTGATGGCTGCACTGATGGATGCACCGCGTGGGATTCACGACAGGGTCCAGATTTGGGTGCATGCCACATAAAGGTACCTGATTCCCTGTGCGATGGGACTGTCCCGAGCGATCCCGTTGATGTTCAAAAATACCAATATTTTGGGTTCTCAAAATGGCTCACTTCGATCCTTTCTCGCCTATGATGGACCTGGATAAGTATGAGAACGATCATTACATGGTCGAGAATATCGGGCAGCATAGTCTAGATCTGGTATGAGAGAAAGGTTATCTTTGGCGTGGGAATCTGCTGATTCCGTGGTCTAGCAAAAACATGCGGAAGTCGAGGTTAAAATCATTAGAGGAAATGAAGCCTTCAATGAAGCGATGATAAGGGAGCCACCACGACCATGGACATTGGCAACGGCGCAATTGTATGCAGCATGCTTCATCGGTTTCTTCTGCGCGACAATGAACGGGTACGATGGGTCTCTGATCAACAACCTTCTCGCCGATAAAGCTTTCCTCAAATACTATAATGGAGAAAATGCGGGTATATGGGCGGGCATTGTGACCTCAATGTACCAGATCGGCGGAGTTGTTTCACTTCCGTTTATTGGACCAGCAGCAGATACATATGGAAGGCGGTTTGGAATGTGGATTGGTTGCGTCTTGATCATTGTCGGAACAGTCATTCAAGGAGTTGCGAGCCAAGCTGATGGAGTGAAGCAATTCATGGGAGGACGATTCTTGCTCGGATTCGGCGTCAATATCGCTTCAGCAGCAGGACCAATGTACGTCGTGGAAGTGTCGCACCCAGCTTATCGAGGAATCGTCACTGCTATCTTCAACACATTTTGGTTCACCGGGTCCATCATAGCCAGCGGTGTCGCGCGAGGAGGTGCCAGTCTTCCAGGCAACGAGAGTTGGCGGGTTATCATCTGGATTCAGCTCATGTTCGCAGCCATCATCTTTGGCGCCGCGTACTTTCTTCCGGAGTCTCCAAGATGGCTATACGTCAATAACAAGCAAGAGCAGTCCAAGAACATGCTCACCAAGTTTCATGGAGAAGGAAATCCTGACAGCGAGTGGGTGAAACTACAACTCAACGAGTACGAAGAGCTTCTTGAGATGGACGGAGCCGATAAGCGTTGGTGGGATTATACAGCTCTATTCAAGAGTCGCTCGACGCGGTATAGGCTATTCTGTAACGTCGCCGTCGTAGTCTTTGGTCAATGGGCTGGCAATGGTACTCAACCCCTCTTCTCTTCAATCCTCAGTTCCTGCTAATCGAAAAACAGCCGTCCTCTCGTATTTCATGTCCAAAGTCCTCGACACAATCGGCATCAACGGCTCCATCGGCCAAGCCAACGTAATTCTCATCAATAACTGCCAACAATTCTGTTGGGCCCTCCTCGGTGCCAACCTCGTCGATCGAATCGGTCGTCGTCCCCTACTTCTCTTCTCCAACGCAGGATGCTGTGTCGTCTGGCTAGCTATGACTGTCTCAGCAGCTATGTATCAGAAATCTATTCCAGCACCTACAGAGGCGGTGCCGCATCCTGTGGGGACGGATAGTGTGGCTGGTACGGTGTGTTTAGTGTTTATCTTTGTGTTTGGGGCTGTTTACTCGGTGGGGTTTACGCCATTGCAGGCGTTGTATCCGGTTGAGGTCTTGAGTTTTGAGATGAGGGCAAAGGGGATGGGTTTTGCTGGTTTCGCGACGGCTGCTGGTACGTTCAATGTCCTGATCTTACCCACATATCCACTCCATGATTTCATATGAGCAACAAATAAGAGAAGAAGCTGATGATACATAGCCGGACTACTCAATCAATTCGCATGGCCCGTATCCATGGACAAAATTGGCTGGAAGACATATATCATCTTCACAATCTGGTGTGGTATACAGACCGCGGTGATATATTTCTTCATTCCTGAGACGAAAAATAGAACAGTATGTTTCCTTCCTTCGTTCCTTCCTATCTTCCTCTTTTCGGTAGGTGTAAGTATGGTTGCTAACAATAAATGATAGCTCGAGGAACTAGACGAAATCTTCAACTCGAAGAGTCCGGTCAAGGCATCTATTGCGAAGAAGAGACTGGGGTTCGATGCTTATGGTGAAGTTGTGAATATCCAGGATATCTGAGTGGTGTTGTCTGTGAAAGTTGCGTTTGACGTCGTGTATTTCGATCGACTCTCCGGACTGCAGCAGGCAGAGTTCGTGGAGATCTGATATATCACTCTCAGAATATAAGACCAATGGACATGAAGTAGACTCTTCCGGAGTGGAGCAGGATGCGGAGCCAAGGGCATGGGGCAATTCGAGGAGAGGATCACAAGCAGTGACCAAGCATGAGGAAGAGAAGGAACAAAAGCCTTTGGGGAGGAAGGGGACTTACGGCATCTATGTGTCATGACTGATGCGGCGTTATGTCTCTTGATTTACAGGCACAGCGAGGACAAGCGGGAGGTGGCGCCAGGATTTGGTGATGGTGTTGGTTGGCTTTTGTCTCGAGGGTAGTACTTGGCTGGAAGGTCATAGTATGGTATGATAATGCATACAATCAGAAGTTCAAACGAAAATCTCTATTGACAGGGACTGTCTACCCAATTGAAGCTTTGCGAGGATGCAAATTGTACCCGTCCAGCGACGAGGCTCTTCCGATCGAAAATCTATTGACCTATTCTCTTGTTGCCCTTTCCGGTCATTTTGCGAGTATTCTGCAACTATTTCTTTTCTGTGTCATTGCCAGTTGTGAGTCTCCTGCTGGGTATCTTCCATTTTGCGTTGTATAGGTAGATCCGCCTTGTTCCCGGTGTAGGAAGGAACTCTAGTCATGTGGAATGCTAGTGTCGAGCTAGTACCTAGGTATCATCTTCTCTCTTGGAGCTTCTCTCCTCTTAGAAATCAACCATTCTTACCACCAATTTCAGAGGTGCCTCTTTGCGACCCCATTACCCATTTACCGGCAACTTTGCAAAAGATTGCGCTCTCGTCAAATGCGGTGCTTGAAGGACAACTCAAGGCTGTTAGGACCTGAAATACCTATACCGAAGTGTCTCTCAGCATACCGGCAAAGCTTGAGGGATGGTAGTATACTGCAAGCGTCCGCGACACGCAAGTCCTCAAGTCATTTCATTTTAGTCAGACACCGAAAAGATGAGAGAAAGTGAATTCCACTTTACAGCCATACCAAGCCTAAGCCTCCAGCGCCTCCAAGCCTCATGAAGAGCCGGACAGCTTGCAACAGCACGTATGGCACGGATCATTGATTGGACTGTTAGCGACAAGAGCATCGTTTCCTGCATCAACGGCGATCATAAATTCAGAAGTTGGAGGATGACATCAGCTGCCGAAGTACAGTACAGAAAGAAAGAAGCGACGAGGGCACGCCTCGACTTCCGAAAAAAGCAAAACCCGCGTCGCCCTTTCCGCACGGACCAGCAGGAGCGATGACATCCTTGCGAGGGCGACGACAAGACGGTTGGTGGTTGGCTAACAAGATGTGACATCCCGTCGCTGCATTCCCCTTTCAACTCTCCTCGAAAATTGTGCTTTCAGATATAAAGCTCTATAGATCCCATCAGAGCTCTGCTACAGCTTTCAAAGCTACACAGAGCTTTCGCTTTCCAGCATGGCTCACCAACAGTCCCAATTCTACTGGGAATGGGTAGCTACTACCGAGCCGACCAAATTTCTTGCCGCAGACAGCCAGCACGTGCTCGATTCTGGATATCTTGACAGCTTCAATCCTCAAGATGCCGATACATGGATTCCGTGGATCGACGTCTCTGAAGAGCAGCCGGTGCAACCATGTTCACCTAAAGCTTTACCGTGGCAGATTCCGTATCCGAACGCTAACCTGCAAGCGGATGTCGACATTGATGATTTGATTGATCAACAAATTCATGATGTGAGCATTGTGCTCAAACTTCTCAGCTGGTCTTTCACTGAATGCGTTATCACAGGATTCATCCTATTGTCCGCCAGTGCTGGACCCTATAAAGCCGATGACGCCACCAATCAAATATATACACGACGATTCAAACAATCTCCTCCAGCGAACTCCATTCATACCTCAAGCTGGTCCTGAGAAACCGAAACCGAACCCGCTTTACCACTACTGGGCACGAGATCCACATGAAGATGTTCCTCTGGCTGCTCGACCGGCAATCACAAGCCGCCTCGACCAGGATCTCAACAACCATGATCTCAGCGGTCTAGAGCCTCCTATCGCACTGCCCATCAACCATGTCAAGAATCTCGATGAAGAGCAAGTTCTGATAGGGCCAATGCGATTTCAGTCCACATCAAATGGCCCAAGTGATGGACGCGGTGGTGCTGCAGAATCTGTGTCTTCTATATCCCATGGTCAGATACAGCGCAACCCTACCCGTTGCGCTGAATGTTCTTTTGCACGTGTTACAGTAAGTCCAAGAGTCTGTGCAAGTGGACACATACTAACTTTTTTGAGTGCAATGGGCTGCTTGGGCAGCCATGCCTACGTTGCACAAAGCTTTTGCATGAAGCTCGAGCTCATCCAGCACCGATCATCCGCGCGGACTCCAAACACTCGCGCACCTACGTACACCACGTCGTGTTCTTTGATATGAGTAGGTTCCATGCTTCAAAACCACGGCTAGATATCTTATACCGCAACAGGAGAAACACAAGTACTGCTATCGAACCTCAGAGATGAAGCAGGAAAGTTGAGCAAACTGCTCCCGGGAACAACGTTAGAAAGCCTTTTTACAAGCGAGATCATTTGCCATATGTCAAGCGCAGAGAAGTCATCCCACCATGGGTGGACCAGTGGTGTCAAGGTCGTTATCAAGCATTTGGCGACAACTCGGACTGCCCTACGCAAACCTAGCTTGCCAGAGTCGAGCTTTCCAGACCCTGGAATTGTAACCTCTCAATTGGATGTGTTTCTAGATATTGAACCACGCATGAAAGCTCTGCGGCGTTTGAGCCAGCACGAGGTAAGTCGTATCCAAGGTGAATGACTAGTCTGACATAAGATAGCAAGCAGTCATGGCAACAGCTCTCAAGATAGCTGACTATCTAGGCATCCTGTTTAATTGGGATGCAAACACTGTCTGCTATCAGCAAGATAGTAGAGGCTACACCCGATCTGAAGCAAAGAACATTGTTCTAGAAACAGCATATGCGATGGCGCATAGGATTCAAGATCTCATGAAGAAGTTGATGTTCGAGGTGAAGAAGTCCTTGATGGCCAAGCGAGATCCAGCACACGACCCTGCAACTGTATCCTGCGCTCTTTGGATAGTCTATTCATCCTTGAACAAATTCCAAAGACTGAGCTGGGATGCCAAGAGCCTTCAAAATTTGGTCAGCCCCCATGCTATTTAATCTTCACTACGACGAAATCTAACGTCGTGCAGAAGGAATTCTTGAATGGGTTGCACGAGCGTTCCAGGGGCGCTATAAACGTCATTGAGCACTACCGGAGGGAGGTTGCATTTGTTGAATGTGGCAGGAAGAGCACATTTCTGCATGCATTCAAGAATTTGATTACCGCGAAGAAAGTTCCCAAGTCTGCCACAGCTTTCACTTATGAACGCTTCCGGCCAGCCAACTATATGCTTGGGATAATGCCTACATTGTAAGAGGAGTCTTTTCAAAGCAAGCATTCAAACATCTGACAAAACCCGCAGTTCTCACGAGCAGTCGTACACGGACGTACTAGAGGATGGCATCGCTGACAACTTCTGGGATGACAATGAAATGGCTTTGCAATGCTCATCATCTTGTGAGCCAGGAATGGTCTCGAGACTGTCGCCCGAAAATCTCGAGCAACTGCAACACAATCATCGCAAGACACCATCTGCTGGCTCGATCTCTCGGTCTTCATCCCAGACCCCCAAGCAACCCCGACGCAGTAGATGCAACACATCACACGAACGCCGTACTGCATCTGCGACTTCCTCCATTTCGGCGTCCTCCAGAGCTTCACGCGGCTCAGCCTTCAGCCATCATCAGACTGATAGGGCATCTACGCCATCTCTCGTACGAGACGCCACTAGCCACGACTACACAGACCTATCGCCAGATTCTGAGTTCAGTCTGGCGGCAGAGATCCAGCGTACTAGAGCTAAGCTTTCTAAATTGGAGGAACAACAGAAGTCATCCACAAATACCTACGGAGGCTTCTACGCTGACATCGATACGCACAAGAAATGGCAATGGCCCAAGACTTCGATTTTGGACGCCTACCCCGCAATCCACGAAGACTGGTTCGGGACGCCCGAACGAGTTGGTCCCTCGCTGGAGGCAGAACTAGCCTCACTAGCTACGAAAGCTGCCGAGAGACTAAAATCTATTGAGCAGCCTTTGAACGGCTATATGGAACAGAAGAGGAAACGACGACACCAGTCTCAACAGCATGATCAGAGCACAGATGCGAAGAAAACCCGGAAAGGAACAACGCAAGCACCCGACATTGTGATGAAAATGGTGCCAGAGAACTGAAACAATAAAGTATAGGCACTTGCCTGATTGAAGCAGCTAACGTATCGACATGGCGCTTCTTGTTGCCTGCCTGTAAGGCATGAAATGGATGCCTGGATATTTGAGTATATACCATCAAATATCAAACCAATTCTGATAAAACATGCAATAATAGACTGTCTGTCAATCAATCAATTACAATATATACCCTTCAAGTCTCCCCAGCTTTTCCTTTTCCTTGCCCCACTCACTCCACTCCTTATGATACAAATCAACGCCTGGTACATACAGACGCCCATTAACTCATTAAAAAGATCCTTAACCGGTGAATGTTGAAGCAAAAGCCCTACATGTGATTCAAATGCCAAATGCGTATCTTACAGCTCCGCTCCTCGTCGATCATCTCGTAAACTTCATCTTCATCTCTCTGTTGATATATCTTACACATCCCCAATAGATTTCATGGCGATGATGCTGGAAATGGCTGGCTCTCCCGTTCTAGAGATTGAAGTTGTGGGAACGTAGGTCTGGATGTGATGGCTTTTCATTGAATGATTCACTCGTCATGATGAAGAAGTTGTCTAGTCATCATAACGCTAGTGAATTTCATTCATGCTCCAATCCTCACATACCCCTGCACAGCTTGTTGATTCTCAATCCCTTCCATTCCTCTACCTCCTTGCTGTCCATTATTATCCATATTCCCATTCGTCATTCGAAAACTCGAGGATCCGGAATTCGCCATCGGGGCTTCTGGTGCTCTGCCTTGATGCTGCTGTTGATGATCACTCTGGTGATTCATATCAACGAAACTATCGTCCTCCATGTCCGCATCGGCGTCTGCATCAGCATCACTTCCTACCGATTCGATTCCATTGGTGACCGGGTTCCCATTCGTGTTTGCATGATTCATATGCATGCTTATAGTCGGTGGAGCATTTGATTCTGATGACTGAGGAGGCGCTAAAGATTCTCCACTTAGACTCCTTTGACCACTTAATCCACCCCCTCCTCTCGCTTCTCGAACAGCCCCTTTCCAGCGTCCTAGGGCTCGTTCGATAGTCGTGTCGATTGGGATGTTGCGGTCCATGATGTTGAACCCTGAGAACTGTGATGGTGGCAGGGCAGCCATAGCCATATCGCCCAGAGTATGGACAAGTTCCCTGTCAAATGGGATTGTGACAGGTGGGTTCAGCTTGAACTCTCTAGGATGTTGTAATCTGGATAATTCGTCCACCTGTTGTCTCAGATGCGTCGCTTCTTGCTGGTGGAACTCCTTTTCTTTCTTGAGCTTGGTTATTGCTTCTGATTTCCTGCCAACGCTTCGGGCGAGCTCTAATGTCCAGATTTCTGTCCGTCTTTGGGAGGGCAGAGAATTCCAATGTCCGAATACAGCGTGTAAGTGTTCTGATATCTTGGTCTCGAGCTCGCTGGCTTCTGCTTCTGCTCGAGCAGCAATTTCCGAAGGGTCGCTACTGTCAAAAAGGCTGGGAGGAGGATAGGAGAGGTCGTCTGGGCGAGCGGTGGTAGCAATGGCACAAGAAACGCGATAGCGGTGAAATTCTTGTATGAAATGAGAGCGAAGAGCTTGGTATTGCGTGTCGGAGGGAGGAAGGATGGACCAAGATGTTTGGCTTGGTATAGGCGAGGATGTGTGCAGAGTTGGAGGAGCTGGCAGACAGTGAAGACAGAGGGCAGGAAAGTCGAGCGTTAAAGGGTCGTAGTCGAATATCGCAGGACCTTCAATTCGTTGTCTGTTGGTACATAGTCAGTTCCTGTAAGTAAGATTGGGGGCGGGATGAAATATACTTTGCAGCACGAATGGAGCCCAACAATTCCCTCAGAGCCAGCTCAGCAGCTTTTGCATTATCCAGCGCATCCATCATCTTCTGCTTCTGCTCAAATGTAGTCTTTGCCAGCATCTGCTTGCTCACAGATCTGTTCCTCGGCTCCATTCTCCTCGTCGCGTCCCGGTCTTCACCATCCCAGCTTCGAGCATCACTGTTGTGCCGCGGGGCTGGAATATGGTTCATAACACCTGTCGATTCCCATGTCCCTTTATTTATGAAGAAATTCGGCTTGCCCCTGTAGTTGACCGTGTCTACTCGCTCATTGTCCTCTCTCCTCAGACTTGGAGATCTGTTTCCCTGCCTGTCAGATCCCGGACGAGGGCTTCTCCTCTCTTGACCCCCAGGCGTGCCTGCAGGTGTAGAGTCTTCCCTCCTCGAAGCAGAGTTCCTGGGCTGTCTCCTTGTGATCCCCCCTCGCAGTTTCCGAATCTCCACAACATCGTGTATGCCGTCGGCCGGCTTAGGGTTCTTCTCCTTTATGTAGAGGTCGAGATGCCGCCCGAGAGATGAGGATGTGAATTGCTGATTGCAGAAAGGGCACGCCTTATCCTTCGGAGCTGAGGTCTTGGAGCCGTTCACTGAGAGATCAGCATTCGATCCAGGGGTCCCCATCTGCTCAGCCATGTCTTCTGCAAGAGCTCTGCTATGTATTTATTGTCGCATTGACAGGAGAAGCAAAATTATGTACTGAAGATAAGAGATTCGTAAAAGCTCATTGAAAAGTGGAAAAGGAAGTGTTGAGCGAGTGAGGAATGAGGGGAGAGCAAAGTCGAGGTTCAGTAATGGTAAGGGGTGTCCATCTGGGGACATTATTTAAGACCCCTGCTAGCAATCATCCGTCGGATCCTCTCAACCAGCCACAACGCCTATTGCACCCCAACACTCTGCCTCCTGAGCAATTGCACATGGCCACATATTGTATCTCTCCACAGATGCAGGTTTAAATGATGGTTTACCAATGTGAACTTTCCAAGCAGGTCTCACTCCTTCGTTATTGCCGTTTACGCATCAAAGTATGTGCAACTCATCACGCATGCAAGGTTATTTTTGGAAGTTGGTTTTGACACTTAGGATATCTTAACGCTGTCCCATGGATCAACCCATGAGACTGAATTTTAACCTGGACAAAACCGTCCTCAAGAATCTATGCTCAAAGTAGCCTCAAAAGCTTCACAAACCACCAGAACACCAAACGATGCCTTGCTGAAATCATTGCAATAGAGGATCCTATAATGAGTTAGTATTGCTATCAAGAAAACAACAATATGTGAACTTACTCTGAAATGCTTTTGGAAGTTGTTTTGCTTGTTGACACCCCACTCATACTTGCGACGATCCCTAGCCTCAATCTTTCTTGCTCTCTTTTCAACAGCTTTGACTTCTTTCTTCTTTTCATCACTGACACCCACCATCCCAAGTCCACCGTTTGCACGGCTAGTCAAAGCGCGGCCTCGTTCCCTCTCATTGCGTCGTGCTACTCGCTCGTCAACCTCTTCAGAATCCGAGTTTGAACTTGCAGCTGCTTCGATTGCAAGCTGTTCCTCTCGCTCTGCGGCCGACGGATGATTGTGAAGATTCTGACGGAAGTATCTGTTTAACGACCGATGACCAGCAGTTCGCCCTGATGGAAGATGGAGCTCATAATCGGAATAGAAGACTGCATGAGCGTGCTTGTGCGCATGAGAATGCCAACCGTCCTTATTATGATGTGGCCGAGGATCCGAGTGTGAGTGGTGGCGATGTTGGCTGAGCTTCTCATATTGATGTTCTCGTTGGTCCAATGGGACAGCTGTGAGGTCGGCCGAATCCAGAGACGATGCAGAGCTATCCGTCTCCCATCCATCACCCTCCATCTCCTCATCCCCATCTTCTTCTGTGGTCTTGGCAGCTCGCTTGGCTCCCAGTTTGACACCACCGTTGCGTACTTTGCCAGGTAAGTCATCTTCCGAGTCCGACATGTCCTCATCATCAGAGTACGTGCTTCTGAAATCGTAGAATTCCCCAATCTCGAGCTGTTCTTCTTCAGTGTCGAACCGAATTTTGCAATGGCCCTTGTCACGCATATGAGTCTGCAAGCCAAAGACCGAAGGCTTAAGCTTGGCGCAATAAAGACATTCGTGACACTCGTGAATCTTTTCATACAAAGAACCTATCAAACCTTCCAAGTCAACCAAGTAGGGTCGCTCCGGAATGAACATCCCATGAATTCGTTCCATGTGGGCAGCATTGAGAGGTACAGAAGGCGAATCGTAGTTGCAGAATAGGCAGCGCTTCAAGGCTCTTTCTTTTGTCAACTCTTCCTCTGCAGCAGTGACTGACGAGGCTGTCTTCATAGATCCCTCCTCCTCAGCGGCAATGTCTGCAGAATGGTGTGGTCGTGATGGCCTCCTGGTTGCTGGTGGAACGTCCTGCAAGTTTGTCTTCTTGATTTTTTCGACAACATCATTGAACTCCTCCTCAGCATCCGAGTCAATACTTTCCGGTGCAGCCATAGGTTCGCCAAGTGAGAATGTCGAGCTCATGACTGAGCTGGTGCCGTCGTCGATGGTTCTGTCACTAGCCTTCGCAATCTTCGCCTTATGCTTTGCACTGCCCAAGTGATTCTGGTAGGCATTTTCGCTGAAGTATGTTCTAGCACAAACGGTGCATGTTTTCTCGTAGGAAGCTTTGGAGGCAGCTGCAGTCGTAGAGGCCTGGGCTTGGAGCACCTTTTCGGTGAAGACTTCGGAGGAAATGGGAGGAAGTGAGGTTACACGGCGCTTCAGGTTGTATCGACTGATGTATAGTCAGTACAGAGCATAATGCAGCACAAGAAGAACTCTTACTGCCAGTCACTGCGCATATGGCCCTTCTGAAGTTCACTGTTTCGGAACGCCACCTGACAGGTATTGCAGGTATATGGATGCGATGTAGCAGACTCTGGCTTCGCGGCAGAGAGACCAGGCGCTCTGGTGGCAGTAATGGATGCCATGGTAGTCGTGAATAGCCGTGAATTCGTGGGCACGAGAAGGTAGAAGTGGATGTGGGAGTGTGAGTGGCGAGCCGATGTTGATAACGGCGAGGGGCAATGAAACTGTGGATCGATAACACGGCCCTTTTTCACACAAATACGGTCGTGGATGGTGAATAATCCAAGACGTGAATAGCCCTAGAAATCAAATGCTTCATGAAGTGTGTACCCAAGACGAAATTGTACACACGAGTCTTGAATTGTGTTGTGTAACGAGCAGAAAAAATGCGTCGAATTACCAACCCAATCTGCCAGAACGCTGGCGGGGATTTTTAGAGAATCCCAAAAGTCAGCAGCGAATGACGATTTTCTGAGTCAGAAAAGGTTAAGCTAATCCGGTTCCGCATCCACTGCTTGACAAGCATTATTACCAGGACGCGGCTGACGGCGAGAGAGCCGCAATAAGACGACGCGAACCACCCTCGAGCTCACGAAATACACCAGCCACATCTCTATCACACATGAGGTGTCCCCTATTTACGAATCTTGACGGCTTCAAACTGTCTGCTCCCTGCAAATGCCATGACTCGAGACAGTCACAGAGTCCATGGTGACCGAAGTCTGCCCAGCGATGCAGAAGTCTACGCAGCCTTATGGGCCACTGCACCCTTCCCTCGACTACCTGACGATGCTCCGAACGAACTGAAGAAAGCCACGATCGACCTAGACGACCCAAGACGAGTATATGCGATCCATCAAGCAGCCCGGCGACACCAATTTCACATCCTGGTTGAGAGGTATGCATGGCCCTTTTCTTCAACGTCCACAGGTTCCTGAGACTTGTACAGATACATTCATCAAATTCGATACGGGTGTCAATCCGCGATCTGCCACACCTCGACATGTTTCTCCTGCCGTAAACGCCTTGCTGCCGGTGCCCCAGTACGAAGATACAATGCTACGAGTGCCCGAACATTGGCAGTATACCTCGCCAGTCAGGACAACCCGGAGCAGGGCTTGTGTCAATACGAAAGTGCCGAGAGGCCACCAGTTGAGAAGAGGAGTCCTCGCAAGTCAAAACCTACGTCGGAAGCTGCCACAAGTGAAGCTTCGCCTTTACCAGACTTAACCTCAAGGTCCTCAAGCCGGGAAGCACGGGTGCATGTCTCAGTTGCCAGTAGCAGTGCATCTGGTAGCTCGGGTAAAGACAAAGTACAACACTCGAAGCGCGATGGGCCCAAGAAGAAAAACTGGCCAGATATGAGCTTGTTGGAGGAGCCCACAACGGTAGACCACCGCTCGTTCATTCAGAATGTCTTTGGTACTGTTGCTTTCAAGATGGTTGAATGGCTTACACCTCGACATCTGGACATACTTGCTAGATCTCAGGAGAGGCCTGCTGGTACGCCAAAGAAGCATTCACATGAAGAAGTTTCAGCCTCATCGCCTCTAGCAGAGGTCAAAGCACACACTAGTGCTGGAGCAAAGAAAAGCAAGGACAAAATCGAGTCAGAGAGGAAGAGCGATGATAATGTTAAAGTACGGGACACAGCTACTGGCAATCCTTCATCTGCCCTCGACACATCCTCAAAGCCACCTGTCATTCCTAGACCGACGAAAAGTCATGGCCAGGAACCAAAGTCAGGTCTATTCGACTCGAAACCTATTCCTGATCCGAGATCGAGGACTTCATTAGATAATAATTATCGCCGACAATCTCACGAACTTCCAGGGCCACGAGGCCTTTTGCATAGAACATCTTCAAAGAGAACAGAGCCAGTTTCTGACATGACACCCTTTCCGCCCCAAGGCTTCATACCTACACCTAAACAGAGTATATCACGTCATTCTCTGATTAAAAGCCCCAAGATGAAAATCACAGAGCTGCCTGCTGCCTTGCATCGTGGGAAGCCCCTTCTAGCCGATAGCACGACTGGCCTTTCAGAACCTACCGACAAAGTTCCAATAGAGACACTCAACGGGGACAAAGCTATGGAGTATAAAAAGGATCAGACCCAACCGAAAGAGATGCCATCAGCGAAGGCGACATCACGAGAAATCTCATTACCGCAATCGCTATCGAGTCTTCCTGTTGAGATCATAGAGCTATTGTGTGACATAATGGAGTCCCAGGGAACTACAGAAAGACACGATCTTCATCCTTGGTCAATCCCAAATCGGTCTCGAGGCATCTCCAAATCCCTGCGGTGGCGAAAGCGGACAGACTATCAATCTTTTCGTGAGATGAGGAAAGCTTCCGAGCAGTGGCACTCATATGTCGAGCAAGTTTTCTTTGATGTCCTCAGCAAGCCTGAGTCATTACTCGTATCTTTTGTCAACGATAATCAAACGTTCTTTGATACACAAACAACATGGTATCTCATGCTCAGAATGACACGAGTAGTCCCGTCTCTAGTCCTCAACAGTCTATGGACTGCAGCGGGAACTTTGTTCCGACCGCCGAATGAGTTGGAAGAACTCCACGACTGGATGAAAGATCCTGACAATCAGTTGCTATCAACACAACAGTCCGTGTCTACTCACGATGCCGCTCAAGTGATCAATGTCTGCCTTCACGCTTTGGTAGCCATAGCTCCCCTTGTCACAGACGCAAGGCAGCTTGCAAACCTGTCGCGAATTCGGTCATATGGCTTAGCTATGCTCGGAAGAGAATCAGCATCTCTCGAGCCATTAACTCTGTGCCTTCAATACGAAGATGCCTTCACGAACGATCTCGCTGTCAGACTTGCTAGACGAGTCTTTTCAGTCATACCAATCAGACGTCGTTTTGCAGAGCTGCTCGATCTCCAAAAGGACGTTCGCAGTGATGACATCCGTGAGCCGGATGTATTAGAAATCATTTTAGGGTCACTAAAGTATCTAGATGCAGCAGCTGTTCCAGACATCGGCTTTTCAGATCAAGAGCGCGATATGCATGAGAAGCGTATGCCAACGCTACTTCTTGACTGGGCGAGAACAGTTATGCTGCAAGACTGGCAAGGCTCCGCAGAGGTGCCAGGGGACGGCCCGTTCGGTGGTGCCCTGGCAATGGTGGCAGCTGTTTGTGAGAAGCTCCCATATAACTTCCGAGAACGTTACTGATGATCTTACAGATAAAAACCGAAAGTCTCTGTTGCTAGGGGACATTCATTTTCGCACCGAGTACTTTGCGGAGCGTCTGGATCCTGTCGAAATGCCCATCGAATGGCTTAACTTCTGCCAAAACAAGCGAACGGTCCACTTACTGGACTACCCATACCTCTTCAATCCCTCTACACTAGTCACTTATTTCCGAGCGATCAACTACTCACGCATGAATCAATATTATGAGCAGGCTAAGGCGACTAACGGTCTAATGTATTCTACAGTCGCTGAGAATAGCTTGATGGTCGACAAGAACCGCCGCGATAAACTTTATGAGCGAATGCGAACTGCTATCTCGAGGTTCATGGTTCTCGAGATCCGTCGTACCCATGTACTTGTTGATACCTTCAACTCTATCTGGAGGCGTGAAGAGCGGGAGCTTATGCGTCCTCTAAAGATACGGCTGGGTGAAGATGGTGGTGAGGAAGGATTAGATTCTGGTGGTGTTCAGCAAGAATTCTTTCGGCTTGCAATCGCCGAGGCTCTGAACCCCGACTATGGGGCTTTTACGATTGATGACCGGACCAAGATGACATGGTTTCTGCCAGGATCCCCTGAGCCGTTATGGAAATTTGAGCTTATCGGGATGATCGTCTCCTTAGCTGTCTACAACGGGCTCACATTGCCAGTCACATTTCCGAAAGCGTTGTATCGAAAATTACTTGACCAGGATGTCGCTGAATTACACCACATCGCAGACGGCTGGCCTGACCTCGCTAATGGCTTGACAACGCTCTTGGAGTGGGATGAAAAGGACGGCTTGGTAGAGGACGTATTCTCACGGACATACGAATTTAGCGTCGAGCGGTTCGGGCAGCCTGTCACTCGCGAGATGGGCAAGGCCAACCACTGGCCACAGTTCTCGGAAACTCCAGCTTCCAATCCAGACGAAGCGCCTATGGTGACACACGAGAATCGGAACAACTATGTTAGCGATTACATCCGCTGGCTTAGTGATATCTCCGTCCAACCACAGTTCGAAGCCTTCAAACGAGGTTTCTTCACTTGCGTCGACCGCCGCTCCATCACTCTCTTCGACCCAGAAACACTCCAGTCAATTGTGGAAGGCATCCAAGAGATAGATATCTCAGAGATGCGTCGCGCTACCCGCTACATTGGCTGGGATGCCTCCCATCATTCTGTCCGTGATTTCTGGAGCATAGTAAAGCGATACGACCTTGAGCAGAAACGTAAACTACTCGAGTTTGTGACAGCTAGTGATCGGGTGCCTGTTGGTGGGATGCGAAATCTACAGTTCACGCTACAGAGAAACGGGGTGGATGATGGGCATTTGCCGAGCAGTTATACTTGTTATGGCATCCTGTTATTACCGGAGTACTCGAGTAAGGAGGTGTTAAGGGAGAAATTAGCCATGGCGTTGGAGAACTCCAAGGGGTTTGGATTTGCTTAAAGGATCTAAGGGTGGGGATGTGGTTGTTTGAAATTTGCAGAATACATGGAGAGATGGGACGAAATACCATGGGACGAATTTAATGGCTAGATGTTGTGAATGGTATCAATCGAGCAGGAACGACCTTTGCATGTTGCTCCAACACTATTATACAGACTTAGTCCGCTGCATCTGAACCTCCCGTCTTATGTGGGTCATCTCCAGGCAACCGATTGGGGCACACAAGACGGAGTCGTCTCCGTGCTCTTACTTCGTGCACTGTCTTCCCGGATCACGATGCATTCTTTACATTTCAAACATATCATTCCAGTCTATCGGCCAACAAGCTGACTCCTCTCGGTCCGCTTTGAATTGGGTCAATATTGAAATAAGCAAGTTGCGGTCTTGAAACTTCGTTATCAAGAACCTCGAGTGCTCAACTAGATGCTGTTCTATGCAGTACGCCCAATTGGCAATGGAATCCTACGCTCAAATCTGACGTGATAAGCGTCACGACACTCATTCGGAATTGGTGACATAACTGCCGTGGCGCGTATCTTTGGGGATTCGAGGAAAACATGGTAAGCTAACCAACGGATGTGGCATCAAACATAGCATCCCGAAACACCACGTCAGTTTTGTGCAGGGGAAATGCCGGCATATGATATCACATCTGCACATCACCGGTACCGAAAAGCTTTTGCCGCCACCGAATTGGACAAACATTTATTTGAGACAGGGGTGGCTGATTCTTAAATGAGGCAGTATACCCAAGGAGGCTCCCTCGCTTAGCAAAATATCATCTTGGAAGGTCGAAATCCCATGTTCTGTCGATGCATCAGGATTCAGAACTGCACGAGCTGCAGACTGCTGTTGGCAAAGTGGTGCGATTAATCACCTGCAGGAGCAGTCTCTCCGAAATTTGGATCGAAGCATGCACACAATCAAGGTCGGAGTGCAGAATGAAGTCATTCTGTGGTCTAGCCACTTGAAACCATCCCTATAGAAAGAGGCTTCTGCTGTATGTTTATCACATAATCATCTTTCACGCCTCATTTTGATATACTTTCGGGTTCCACCTATGATACGTCACCATGGATGAAGATACTCCATTGCAAGATATACCCCTCTCAAATTCCAACGCCGGTCAAGGACGAAGGCAAGATGCAGAACCCCATCTCAACACTACCTACAATCGCTATGAACAAGCACCTTTCAGACAATACTCCGAATCAAAGGTACAGAACGGATGGCCGCTGAACAGTCAACCGAGACGAGAGAAGTCGAAAGAGAGTCTCCTTCGTCGCGTTCTGTCCCGGCAATCACGACTTGAGCGAGCCATCGAAGGCAGGCAAGGCCCGTCTGGCAACGTCTCTCGGTCCAAGTCGGGCGTGAGTCGACGTTCCAGCGGTCGTCGCCCGGAGCCGGCTTACTCTCTTGCTGGTCGACGACCACCGCCTCCAGATGGATCCGATGAGTCCCAGACAAGGGGCATAAGACCAGAAGCTCAGTGGAGCTTGGGAAAACCTTTCCCGCACAAGGAGAGATCTTCGAGGAAGAAGAGGGGCAACAATCCTCAAGGCCAGGTTAGTGCTAAACTTTCTTCTCCTTTTGTTACTCATGCTAACTTCTTGATAGATAGGAGGTGGACCTGGCAGTAATCGTACACCAAACAACCGACGCCACCCACCCGGAGAAACGCCCGGTGGCCCTGCATCGAACGCTCGTAATCCCGATGATGAAGATGAGGGCGGCCACACCAACTATCTGGAGCACTTTGCGGACTGGGAAAATGATGAACGTGGTCTCAGAAATGACAGCGACGAGACTTTGACCGACGAAGGAGCAGATGATGAGGATGATGTTCCCAATTGGTGGTTTGCTGTTAGGAGGAAGATACGAGAACCACTTGCTGAGTATTGGCCATATGAATCTACGACCTGAGGACTTTCGCTAATATGATCCAGGTGGCTTGCCGTACGTAGCCTATTGAAGACTCAATCAGTTAGATGCGCTAACAATACTAGACAATGGTGGCTGTATTCGTAGGGACAGCTGGCAATCTTCAAATCAAGGTCTCTGATGGCGAAGCTGGGAGTTTCACGCAATCGGCGGGAATGTGGGGACTCGGAACTATGATGGCAATCTACATTGCAGGTGGTGTTTCTGGGGCGCATTGTAGGTTCACTTACTCAGACTTGCATCTGAACACTCAACAACCATCCCACTACACCAATATCACCACATTTAATATTCTTTCCGCAATGCTAACCTCCACGTCCACAGGCAATCCAACGGTCTCCATCTTTCTATCCGTATTTCGTGGCTTCCCAGCTCGAAAAGCATTTATCTACATCTGCGCTCAGATTGTTGGCGCTCTATGCGGAGTATTCATCGCATACGGGATATACAAGGATGCAATTAGGTCCTTCGACCCACTGAAGACATCAAGTGGGGATACAAAGACAGGAACATCATTCTTTACGCTACCCGAACCATTCGCTACACCTACTACGGCGTTCTTTACAGATTTCGTGAGCTCAGCTGTCATGTGAGTTCTTCCTTTTCTTCAGACAGTATTAGGGAGATGAGGAATATTAAAGTGATGAAGGACCACACGCTGACAGGAAATTATTATAGGGGCGGAACTATTCTCGCCATCGGCGACGATACCAATTCTCCTCCTGGAGCTGGCATGCACGCCTTTATCCTCGGGCTCGTAGGCTTCGCAATGGCATCAACCCTAGGCTGGAACACAGGCCCTCAAACCAATCCAGCCAAAGATCTCGCGTCTCGGCTCGTGCCATGGTGGGTCGGCTATGGCTCTCCTATGTGGCAGAATGGTTGGTGGGCCGAAGCCTGGGTTGCGAGTATCACTGGCGGTTTGGTAGGATGTTTGATTTACGACATTGCTATCTTCGAAGGCCAGGAAAGTCCGGTGAATTATAGCATGTCGAAGAGGAAGGAGAGTAGGAGGGGAAATAAGAGGATGTGGTGGAAGACCGGGTTGTTTGGGAGTAGTAAGAAGGCGAAGGGGAAGAGTGATTTGGAGGATGGTATAGGTATTCAGGAGAAGAGTGCGGGGAGGAGATTGGATGGCCATTAGTCAGTCCTCAGTGAGAGAAGAGAGGGGTTGAAATACGTGAATCTTTCATGGCTATGAAGATCTGGAAACAAGTAACGGTCAAAGATGTCGCGATCCAAGATGTCGAATTCCAGGTACTAGTAAAGCAAACGAAATGAAGTATACATAAAGATCCGCCTACTCCAAAAGCTTGGTTCAGTCTTGCTCATGTTGGTGTGCCAGCAGGTGCTCGGCAACCCGAAGCTTCCATTGCTTGTGCAAGCAAACCCACAAAACACAACTGCATACCCCACGGCAATCGGCCATCTCATCTTTCCGCCTGACGTCCTCCCACCGCATCGCTTGCCAAGTGAAGCTCACCGATCGCCCGTTCTCGCTTCGTGATGCGCACCGTATCACCGTATCCGCGTGCATGGAGCGCTCCCTGGTCAGGGTCCCGAGAGTTGCGTGGCGCCAAGAACGTGGTGCTTATTTTTACTTTTCCTCGTAGGGTTGATTGATGGCGGGACTAGACCAGTGCGATGGTGTAGGGTTACGGGAGTAGTAAATGGGAGTTCTTGGTTGTTGGTGGCAGATGGGATTGGTTGAATGAGGGCTGGTGGATAGACAGTGGAGTGAAGGATTTGGTCGTCAGGACATCTGACAGTACAGTCAGGATGATGGAGATCTCGGTTTGGATGTGGGGACGTGGCTATGAAGCTTTCCAACCCTGGCTGACCGCGTGCCAAAAGGGGAGTACGAGGGTACGAATGTGGAAAACATAAAGAGCGAGAACGACGAACCTCGGATTTTTGAGGGTGAAGTTTATCTATTCTCAACCACAGACAACGCGGATTCTTATAAGTTTCAGATGGATGATTGCTTTCTTGTTCAAAGGTTTTAAGCTGTTCGCTGACATTTGGAATTTCGAATTGGTCTTGGTTTCTTGACGTGTAATCGAATATCTCGACCGAAGAAATGAAGATGGAGACGGCAGTGAAAGACGAAAAGAGCTTTGACATCATGCTGTTCGGGGTGGAGAGCGATTTGGGAAAGCTTGTCGCCGAACATATATTTCAGTTCACTGGGAACGAGCTACGATGGGCGGTAGTAGGAGCAGAATTCGAGAACTTAATGAGGGTACTGGAGGATTTGAAAAACTTGTTTCCAGAAAAATCATGTCCAGGTAAGCCTCACGCTCTGAATTGGTTCGGTGTGCTGATGCTTTGTAGGTATCGAGCCGTTTTCGAAGAGCCCCGAACAAATAACCACATTAGTCAGGAAGGCTAGAGTCGTTATTAGCCTGCTTGGTCCCAGCCATGAGGGAGAAATGGTCTTGGAAACCTGTGCACGGAACGGTGTCCATTGCGTTGTTATGTATGATCTCATTTTAGTCTTTCACGACGAACACCGACTGACAATATTTGTAGGACATCTCATATAGGTTGGCTAGCAAAAGTAATCAAGAAGTACCATGAAATCGCAAGAGAGAATGATGCCAAGATCATAGTCGGACTCGGAGCTGACACAGCTCCACAAGACCTCCTTGCATACGCTGCTGTCACGGAATTGAGAACGAAACTCAAGCTTACCACAAAGGAGGTGGTTCTCGCCAGGCAGGATTCACTTCGTGTATGCCCTGAAGAACCAAAAGAAAACAAGGATCCATGGTCGTTATCACCTGTCCAAGGTCGTCAGGCTTCATATGGCACGAATGTATTCGGAGTAAGGAAGGAATCGACTCTCGGACATCTTTCCATCTCAAAGAAATACTGCTCTCAAGCTATTGTTCATAGGAGCTGGGGTTTGGCAACAGACGGACTGTATGGAGAACGATTTTGCTTCAACGAGTTTGTGGAGACTTCGAGCTCGGCAAGTAAATTGAAGAACAAACTATTTGGTAGATGCTGTAGTGCCCCAAGGAGAGATTCCACTTCGTAAGTTGCTAGCTCAGTTTCTCGTTCGTGGGACTGACCAAAAGCCAGAGAAAAAAGATCCTCGACGGGGATTTCGATGCGAGCAATAGCCGTTGCAGATCAAGAGGGACCGTACCCTGACCGAGCGCTTTCGGAATTCTCGTTTCCTGGCAAGTCCGAGCAGCTCACTGCTACACTCCTGGTTGAAGGTGCTATGACGCTTTTAGATGATGAAAGAGTGGAAGAAATCATCGGAGGCGGAATTTTAACTCCTTCAATGCTCGGCACGCCTTTTATTGAACGGCTGAGAGGAACAGTGATAGAGCTTGAGGGCAGTTTGGCCTGAATTTTGATCTGTTTCTCGAAGTTCGATTTTCGTTTTGTTTCCTTGCTTTTTAGTTATATACCCAACATCAATTTCAAGACCACTTATCAATCATTTCACCTGTTCTGAGGCTTCTGACTGTGGTTGTGTCGAGTATCGGCAGACACGTTGGGTTGACTGGTGGTTGGAGACCAGATCTGGGAGCAGCCTTCGATCCCAATGATACGAGAGAGAAAAGTGTAATGTAGGTCGTACCGTGAATACTGAGATGGGACACTGAGTTCCATCTGTATCAAAATATCCAACGTGATATCTCAGGTCAATAGAGGATATCTCATCCTTTAATTCTGAGTTCTCCCTCCCACTCTCGGACCATGTTCGGCTTCAGCATATCGTTCTCGTCATTCTCATATGCATTGAGACTTCTCCTTTCCATGTCAGTTACGGCTTTGATACCGAGAAGAATCGCCAATCAACATCGTATCTATACAAGATGTCAGAACAAGCCGCCTTCGACGAAGCGATTCACAGATGGGGAAACCAGTTCCAGGAAGGTGTAACGAATAATGAGATGGTAGACCTTGTTACCAAGCTTCATGAATCCGAAAAGAAAGACTTTTCAAACAGAGTTGTTGTCAAACGGGGGATCCATTACGGACCAGACGAGAAGCAACGCCTTGATGTAAGATGAGCTTCCAAATGTCGTGAAATCAGAAGACTAAGGTCATATAGATATACTACCCAGCAAACAGCACCACATCAGACGGACTTCCAGTCGCCGTATTCTTCCATGGTGGAGGGATGGTATCTGGAGATACTGAGATCTCTCCTATATTCTACGCAAATATTGGTAGATATACCTTTCTCTCTGAAATGACATACCTCGCTCACATCCCAAACCAGGAAACTACTTCGCAAGCAACTCCTGCATCTGCATAATCTCGACCTACCGTCTCCTCCCCACAGCCCAACATCCAGACGGTGCCAATGACTGTACCGCCGCCATACAATGGGCACTCGACAATAGCACTTCTTACGGTGGCAACGCAGCCCGCATCACAGTACTGGGTCACTCGGCCGGCGGCTCCATCGTAGGCACTGCTCTCTGGGGCGGCTTCCTAAAGAACGTAGGTATCCTGGGTAAGATCTCTTCCTACATATTCCTCTCTGCGGGCTTATGGTACGATGTCCTGACCCCATCAACGAGCATCAATATGCCAGCTTACCACGGTACGGATGATCTCGAAAGGATTAGGAGAGAGATGCCTCAAGGTCTCTTTCTAGTAACGGATCAGGAGACGATGAAGAGTTGGGGAAAGATGGCGTTCTTCCTTGCGGTATTTGAGTTCGAGGAGATTGTGAAGGGGACGACCGGCTTGATGGATGATTATCGAGAGAAGACCGGAAAGGTGCTTTTAATGGAGACGACTGAGGCGGAGAATCATGTTAGTTATATCTATGGACTGGGGACTAAAGCGAACCGCACGGGTTGAAGTTACTGGAGTGTATCACCGGGTCATGATCTGTTGCCCCCTTCGTGTTCCATGTACTTCGCGGTCCTATGCGCTGCTACTCTCTGCAGCTCTCGATAGTCGAACGAGCAGAACATGGAGTCTGCGCAAATCCGTGAAACCAAGTATTTTCATCAGGAGAGACTGTGTAGATGAAGGAACCCACCCTGAATGTAGGCACCGACAATGAATGACGAAGGGGCTTGGATGGAGGTCCTCACGTGAGGTGATAGCACACCTAGGTAGAAACAGATGCATCGTCGACGTGAAATGGAAGGTGACAATGGAGGTCAGGTTTGAAACGGGTTCGTTGATTGCAAGGTGACTGCCCGCTTTTGGTCGCTCTTATGTCACATCAAAGTTTGCAGTCAGCCAACCTCAGCAGAAGCTGAATATCAGTATATCCAGCCGACTTGTTATTCAACGCCACAAACCAAGCAGAACCTGCAAACAAATGAAGAGCCACGAGGAGAATCCAGGGCGGAGGAAAAGCACGCCGGTCAGTAAGTATCGCTGGAAATCAGAGGTCGAAAAATCGAATATTAGTGTGCAGGAACAAGTCCAAATGTACAGGGTGCGTGGAGCTGGAGTGTACATAGGCAGGCTGAGTGTTTGACGCCCTCCCCTTACTTCGCTGCTTCGATTATCAATTCTCGGGGTCATTTCTCTTGAAAACCCTGGGCTAAGGTCAGTACTACTGAGAGATATGTAACGTTACAGGCGACTCACAAGTGTCTCTCGTAGAACTGCAACATCTATACAAATTAGCATGCATGCAGCAAACGTGCAAATGGACTTACCTTTTGCGGGCATCGTTTGTACACTTGGGACAGTGGGTGTTGGGACTTGTTGCCATCTTTCCAAGTGATATAAACAACGGGTTTACCATCAGCACCTTCGCAAGCATCGATTACGTCCACTAACTCTTCCCAATTCGATGTTGAAGGTTCGAAACCACCCTTAGTCGCGCTGGCTGGAGGAGTAATGTCGAGTGGGTGAGTCTTGGACTTCCGTCCCTTCTTGTTGCCATTTGTAGGTGTGTCGGTACCGGTACTAGCTCTGCCACGCTTCTTTCCTTTCTTAGCCGCTGCATCCTCGGCCTTCTTTTCTTCCCACTGAGCAAATATCTGATCTCTGCCGCCAAGTGCTGCGAGATATTCGTTCAAGATCTTCGACGCGGTCTCCCTACATTGTTCGTCAGCCCAAGGAATTCTAGCCACTCTAGAAATGGGCACAACAGGTTCTCTTCAGGCTCCCAGGTTCGATCAGACTTCTTTTCATATCCCTCCCATTTGACCTCGAAACGTAGCTCGCCAGACTAAAAATAATTAATAGGCACATTGGCATTTAACAGATAACAGTATTTGCTCACCTCCGCATCAATATAATGATTGGTAATCTTTTCTACCACATATCTGCACGCAAAGCGAGTCAGTCAAGCCTTTCCACTGTATATTGAATATGCGCACTCATCCTCTCCAATATCCTCATCATCCTCTTCCTTCTCCGACTCGACCATCAGGGACTCATCTTGTGGCTCGGGTTCCTTCGATTTTGTCTTTCCTCTGCCCTTCTTTTCTTGTTTGACCTTGACAGGCTCAGGTTCTGGTTCGAGCTCAGCTTCGGGATTGGGTTCTAGGATAGGTGCATCTTCGACCTCATTGCCGTAATCGGATGCTTCATCGTCGGATATTTCTGTACGCGATGAGCCAATGCCAAAGATTGAAGCTATGCCAGCCATGATCTCGACTTGGCAGAGCTTCAGCGACGTAAAGTTTTGGAAGCGTGAGAACTAATCAAGCTGCACTTACGAGGAGGCATTTTGAAAGTGGTATTCGGGGGTGACTGGTATTGAATGAATGCGCCAAACGGATTGTGAGTGACCAGGGACCCTTTTAAGTAACCAGATATGCAATTAAAGTATCGTAGGATTCAGCGGCACGACTTAACACGCTTATCCCGGTGACGAAGAGTTGGGAAGGGGTGGTTGGGTTCAGGAGGTATTTTGCGGAGGAGAGTCGCGTTGATGCGAATCAACAACGGCATCAGACTAGAGGCTCGACGGCACGTGATATTAGTCAGCTCGTGAGCCAACACTTGCAGGTACGCTTTTAGCTCATTTGCCTGCTGCACAAGTACCTTTGCACCGTATATACGGCGTCTATCATTCACTCCTTTGATCATAACTAGCATGGCTCTTCACGCTGGAGCGTCCCCTCCCCTTCTCCCAAGACTGTCTACGGATATTTTTGCCATCATAGCAGAATACCTTGAGAAGGCGGATATTCAGTCTGCAAGGTTAGCTGGACGAGAATTGCATTTGTTTTTGAGTCCATACCTTTTTCGTGCTATCACTTTTGCCCCCCATCAAGATGTCCTCGATCGCCTAGGAAAAATCTCGAAAGACCCTGTGCTTTCTTTCAACACGAGGACGCTGCGATACGATACTTCAATATTCAGGCTGCCAAACTCCAAAGACGATCTTGATGATTGGGAGTGAGTAAGATTATTTTATTGTTGTGGTTCCGCATCCAAGTCATAGGCTCAGTGCACCTTGACCTATTATATGTACTATTACTAGACATACGCGTCACGAAGGCAAGTTGCTCCAAACGATCAGCTGTCATTGTGTCTGTTTCGTATTTTTGCAAACTGTCATTATTTGGTAGACTTTCGGGGTGGGTGGGACCTTGCTCGAGTTCATATTGAATGTGTCCTAGGTTTCGACGCGATCACTCATGGTATGACCGAGCTTTTGGAGCATCAAGCGTACGACTTAATCCCTGTGGTCACGATAAATACCGCGAAGCCCTTGAGGATTACTTTACATACGTCTTCGAACAAAACAATATTGTCCAATCTCTCGAGCACCATCTTCGTGAGGTTATAACCGCTTTCCCCAAGCTGTCTTCAGTCGTCATCTGCAATACCCATCTAAAGCATTCGGAAAGGTTCAAATTCGCCTTGCACAGGGACTCGATATCACGAAAATGGGCACGAAAGGGCCACTTGATGACATTGTTCAATGTCATATCAGACAAGCCAAGCTACACAATCACTAAGATCAGTGTAGAAGGACATTGGGCGCAAAAGCCGTTCAGGCTTCTCGACAATAGAGATTTTGGAGACGATTCTGAGAGGCCAGGGTCAATCAAGCACTACCTTGGTCGGAATTTCAAAACAGCTTCCTACTCGAAAGAAAAGATACCCTTTATACTTAGTTCTTCACTGCTTTTCAACGCTCACGAGCTCTCAACATACAAGTCTGTATTCAGCAACCTCACACATCTCAGCCTCGGCGTTGTCACCTCCATGCCTCTGGAGGACTTCGACGACGTCCACCCAGCAGAAGGTCCTAAGGCATACTGGGCACAATTACCGTCCGTGCTGCAATCTCTGACGAACGTTGTTGATCTTTGCCTCGACTTGAAAATCCACAGATCTGTGGATCAACAACTTTCTGTTGTATACTCTCACGACGATATATCTGAGCTCTTTAACCACCCACCATTTACAATGCCACGTCTGACATGCTTGAAGCTATCCCAATTCCGAAGTTGTGGTTTAAGCATGGAGAGTCTTCTGCAAAGGCACCGAAAGATCAGAGATCTGAGTCTGAACTTCGTTATTCAGATTGAGACCGATTACCACAGGGATTGGAATTCGTGGAATCCTGACCCGAAGTGGGTGGATTGTATAGAGACGATGAAAGACCTTAGGCTACGCAAACTTGAACTTCGCGGAATAGAAGGATTCGGCAATGACTACAATCGCTATGGAAGTGAGAATGAGTGTCTCACATCGGCCAGGATTCATGACTACATACTGCATGGGTATGGAGACAATCCTTTGATGACTCGGTATCCGGTCGAGAAGAATAATCTGGAATGGGATCGGGAATTGTGGTGAAGAAGGCAATGAAATTTTTTGCAGGAGCTTGGTCTTATACCTGTATGTTGACAGGTATGAGGTAACATCCTTTGATATGCTCGCGGCGGTATACCTATGGTAGGACTAAGTGTTGACTTCGAAATGCGTACTCTTCTGGATACCACGATCTTGAATGGCGGTCATTTCTTGGGCGACTCTACAGTCACAGTTCTTTAGCAATTGACCGCACTTCTCGGCCTCACCTTGGATGATGGCGTTGATCAACCATTTTCAGCCCGTTGTGATTGGCTAATGCCATCATTTCAACATATTGGCAACCTGAAGGTCTCAATCAACTGCAACCCGTACATCTGCTTCACAAGTCTCAATCATGACCAACAGGAACCGTTCACGCTTACATTACCACAAACTCCGTCTGCTTCTATTACCAAAACAAATAGAGTTGTCGGGGACATACACACAATTTCTCGTCGCAATGCAAATCTACCTAGGTACATTTCGTCCTCATTGTTGCTCGCTTAATGTGGCCAATGATATCGGCTTTACAGCCTCATAACTGCGCCTTGCAAGCCTCAATTCGTGCTGACGGCAGAATCCTACTCGAACGAAGTTCAAGTAGGCAGACATTTCCATTCTTTTGATGACCCTCCATCACCGAGACATTCATCGTCGAACTTCAAGTATCTAACCTTTTCCTATTTCTAGAGAACCTCCATTTTTGGGACATTCATCAATCTTCAATTATCTAGTTCAAACCGGACCAACACGACCATGGATTCTCCCAGACCATCATCCGAAGCTTCAACCTTCATAGACCCAGAATATACATCCGGAAGTCACCTTCTTGAAGAGTTCACCGTGAACCCGACATCCGGCCCCCACAAGATCTCTACCTCAACACCTACACCACACTACACACCTCTCCCAACCCACCACATCTTTAGAGTCCGTCTTACGATATTCATCCTCAACTTACTAGCAATCCCGGTACCCATCTTTGGCGCACCCGATACCCTCATACCACTCCTTCCAATAACATTCTTCACCACATTTCTGGCTTTCTTGCCTACAGGGGTGGCACTGTCGAGCCACCACCTCATGCAAAACGCTGCATTGAAGAAAGGAGTTGTCAGTAAAGTAGGAACCAAACGCTCTGCTGTCCTCGTTGAAGATCCTGTCACAGGAGAAGAAAGATGGATGTTAGAACCGCAACAAGAGAGTAATGGAAAGGAGTTGGGAGGGAGGAAAGCACTTGTTGGCATTGATATTTGGTGTGCAGTAGTATTCTTGGGTTCTATAATTCTGTCGATGATTTATGGTATGGATTCGCCGAAGACTTTGGGCGGGGTTGTTGTTATAAGAGGATCTAACTTACTTTTGGTGTTGGGTGTGCTCCGATTTACGGCTTTTCGCAAGGACAATGTTCGGGAAGACGAGGAAGACTCATTATCGTAATGAGCCTTAGAGACTAGATATTACATGGTAGAGGAGATTATAAAACACCATAGGAGTGCATAGTAATTACGACGTATTTGCATTGATCTCGCCGAGTTTAAAGTCCACTTCACACGATCATTTAAATGAAGACAAACCTCACCTCTATAATGTCCACCTTCACTTTCAATCTCCATACCCAACTCAAACATCACAAACACCCACCCTAAGCCTCGTCTCCCACCCCACAACCGGTATCATTAAACAACGCCTAATAACCCCAAACAAACAGACTTCTTCCACCAATCCAGTCCAGCCGATGTCGACTCGGCCGATCTCAACAGACTGGCTTGGTAACCTAAGAGCTTATAATCAAGATTAACAATCTTCGAGTAAAGCCAGGTTCCTCCTCCCCCTCCCCCCGAGCCTCTCGAGGCCTTCGGAATTCGGACAATGCTTAGCGCTTGGGGGTGCGGCCACATACCGAAAGGTGTGGGGCCGCACCTTTTGTATTTTTTGTATAATATTATTGGGATTACGCACGGAGGATTTTTGGTTTGCGTTTAGTATTGGTGGATTGTTTCGTGGACTTTTGGAGGTTTGAATTAAGCGAGGAAGGGGGTGAGGCGAGCTCACGATCGAGGAGATACACTTTCCAAATATCTATCCTTGTAATCAAAATTTGAGATCAGGCCAAGCTCACAGCCTGTGATCCTTCTACTTCAAACCTAGATTCCGAGGAAATCCTTCTTATCTTGTATCTACTGGATGCAATCAACTTTTGCATGAGACTCAAACGCCCATACCCTCGTTGTCCAGTCCCCAATCAAATCAAAACTCCCCACTTCTCCCCTCACAAGAACAAGAACAAGAACCCGCCAACAACTCCCTCTCAAAACAGATATCTCATCTCTCAGCTTCGTGCTCGCGGGTCCCAGCCCAAGATGTCGTTGCTGGCCACGGAAACTACCTCAGTAATGTCGCGGCTTCCAGTATGAACAAGCTCTGTCCGTGAGCCTTGGCCAGGAAAACATGACTCGATATTCGTGACAGTCGTTCCATGTATTGTGCGTAGTCAGATTACTTTAACTTTGTTATAGTTCTTCCTCCATAGATGTCTGTCTCAGCGATATCAAAGCCAATTCTCAAAAATATTCTCGCCCATGTTAGTACCTCCTTAACATCTTCCAAAGGTTTAAGATACCATAGATCCTGAAGCCTTCCAACACTTGGCTAATGGAGAAGAAAATTAAAATGACTGTTAGACTCAGGCATTGATCTAAGGGGGTCCCGCTTCAAGTGTCCTTGTTGTCAGTCCGACTCGGTTTTCTCACTTGGGTAACCGGGAAGCATGACGGCGTTATCACTAACATAGATGTATCGCCAAGCCGATAGGAATCGAGAAGTGCAGTCACGTTGCCAGGGTGCGGCAGGGAGGCTCAGTTGTGCTTTCAAGAACGGTGCACGCCTCCCACTACACGGACATGCTGTGCATACTTGCCCCATGCTCTACCGGAGGCTTTCTTTCGAGAACCCATTCAGTGGCCAGTCAATGCAGAATAGAGAGAAGGCTCTTTGCTAGGCTGCGCAACAATGACAAGCGGACTTTGCTGCCCGCGAAAATCAGAGAGGGCTGTGGCCGAAGGTGGCTTGCATGGGTTCTATCAGGTCCAACGTGGCAGTGCAGCAAGGCTGGGACTATACTACAACATCCGATTCTCAAGAGAAAAGAATTGTATGACACCAGCCATGCAAAATGGAGTCACTTGTTGCGTTTGCGTTCGCAGTCAACATCATTCAGGTCGTGGTGTGGGGTCAACAGACTGCTTCGTTCTGCTTGCGAGTCCGTCGACGTTAAGCTATCGATCTTGCCCTGACGGACAGCATCAAGAACTTCCGAGAGGCGACACAATCCCTACAAAGCTCTCTATCGCAGAACCGAAGATCGATTGAGGAAGAAGGGCTGTTGGAGATTGCAGAAAAATGCGGGCGCGTGCCAGACAAATTATCGAAGGAAGTTGGACCGATCAGTACACCACATAAGAAGCGCGACTTAATCAAAGCCTATTTCAAATCATCTTCCATTAAGAAATTGAAAGAAGACCTGGAAGTTTGTCAAGCAGCTCTTGAAACGCAACAGCTATTAGATTTGAGGTAAGCACCCTGTTCAAGCATTGATCTTGCTCAAGTGCAGCGACAAGTTGAATAACAGGATATTGGCAGACGGAGACATGACCTCGCGGCTATCCAGTTGGATGACAGATTTGATCATCTCAGTGAGGATATCCGAAACCTTGAACTACGACTGCAGAATGGAGAGACACGATTGGTTGACATCCTTGCGGCCCAGCAAGAGGTGGCTACTCGAAGGCTGGAGACTGGCATGAATCTCGGATTCAACAACGTGCAACGAACTTTACGCGATGAAGCGGTGCTGAGAGATTTGTTTTTCCCAGAAATTTTTCACCGCCTAGAAATAATCGAGACGACGCAACCAAAGACATATGAGTGGGCACTGAAAACCAAAGAAGAACTCAAGGACGCCAAACATCCGCATTCATGGGATAACTCACACGAATGGCTTGAGAGTCAAAATGACATTTACTGGGTCTGCGGAAAACCCGGTGCGGGAAAATCGACATTCATGAAACATGTAATCGGTCACACAAGAACGACAAGAGCAATAACTTCATGGTCAGGTTCTGCAGATTCCATCATCGCCTCATACTTTTTCTGGTCCCAAGGGGGAATGCTTCAAAAATCGATGGAAGGATTGCTTCGAGCCATTCTTTTCCAAATCCTCAAGGCTCGTCCTGCACTAATAGCCTTTTGCGATCTCAATCCAGATATTGGTATTCCCACATGGACCAAAGATCGCCTTCTTCATTCCTTGGAATCCATCATCTCACAAGCAAGCACCCCACTAACGCTGTGCCTGTTTGTGGATGGGTTGGATGAGTCAATGGACGATCAAACCAAGTTTACAAACTGCTTCGCCGATTATCCTCCTATTCCAACCTTAAATGCGTCGTCAGCAGTCGGCCTTTGAGGGACTTCCATATAGCGTTGGATTCATACCCTCAAATCCGTCTTCAAGAGCTTACGGCAAAAGACATACATGAATATGTATCCAGTAAGCTGGACGAGATTGACTACCCTATTCCAATGGCTCGAGATCAGAAGAATAAAATAAAACATGGCATCAGCACCAAGGCTGAAGGTGTCTTCCTTTGGGTCAGTCTAGCAACCGCCGCGATCATCACAGGAGTTTCTAAGGGCGACTCTTTCGAGGAGTTACAATCACGCATCGAAGAGTTGCCGTCGGAACTTCATGGCCTGTATGCCAACATTTTGTCCCGCATCGAAAAGCGGTATAGGATCCAGGCTATGCGGTATTTTCAACTTCTTCTCCTGGGGCCCTTTCGTCACAAGTTCAAGCCATCGGTTCTCGTCCTGTCACTGGTTGATTTAGGAATGAAGAAGTCCCCACAAGATTCTGAGCCAGAAATTGAGGAGAATTTTGAAGTGATCATGAATGGATGTAATCGAACATTTTTGCACCTCCAGCAGAGATGTGGAATGCTTCTGCATCTTGAATTTGATCATAATTCACTTGAGGATAACCAGGAAACGTGGAGCAAACTTCCGTCGCAACTGCATTCCTTACGCCAGTGCGAAACGCTACGCATCCAATTTGTTCATCGGTCGATCTATGACTTTTTCCAAGAGACTCCTCTGGCTCTAGAAGTTGGTCCTAACGAGTTATGTCATTCATGGAACCCGTTGATTGCCCGCGCTGCAGGCTTCATTCGGAGAGCATCAATCATCGAACCCGAAGTCGTCAATTCAACTGGGATTGCCGATTTCGATATCAAACTAGAGCATATTGCTATGGCTATTGCGGCTGTCCGGGATGCAGACATCAGCAGCTGTTCTCCTCAAGATGGTTTGTTGGCGCAACTTGATCGGGTAGGGCGACGACTTTTTCAACATATTCGCCAGCAGTGTGGATTTGAGACAGACAGCCATTGGTGTGTTCTACTATCACCACATTGTGATGCTTTCGTAGGTTCAGGAAGCATGGCCTCGCTTCTTGAGCTTTGCGCGACGGCTGGACTTGCGCATACTGTGAGAGCTAAGATCACAAAGCTATCTACAGACGAGTGTACAAGGCTACTAAACCGCGCTGTCAATGGTTTACTCTATTTGAGAGATGGTCGGTTTCTTCACCATGGATGGTTTTGTTATGACGGGTCATTGCTAGATACCGATTTCTGGCTCTTAAAATCGGCACATTTGGAAAATTTCAAGGCTCGAGTAGGGCTTATTATAGAACTCTTAGAGGCAGGTGCTGACGCTAATGCTGAAGTCAGATGCATTCTGCGCCGCTCGAGAAACAGTGAACATCGACCAGGAATCTATGACATAGAGGAGAAGACACTGCTTGGACGATCAGCTTGGAATCACTTCCTCAGGATGCTTACGTCTGGCTTTTATGCAGGCAGAATATGGAACGTAGATAGCTGGCAAAACCTCGATACCCTGCCCATCTGGGAGAAAATGACAGCCAAATTCCTTGAGAGTGGCGCGAATCAGAGCGAGGTCGTTCAGAATGTGTGTATAAAAGTAGGTGCACGTTTGGAGAACTGGGACTGCACCAGTACAAACGTATTGAGTGTTGAACTCATAGGTGCTTTATATGCTTCTACTATCATTAAGGCATACTTCCAGAAGCACGCATGCGGTGGCTTGATATCCAAGAAACTCGGGAACCAAGGGCCAACTGAGGGGGACCATGTTCAACGAGCTGATCTTGAAAATCGATCCCGAAGATCAGAGGTTGAGAGGATGCTTCTATAAGCTGTTCGATCTGCCGGATACATCGTTGGTGGAGGTTGGTTGCTCGTGGGATATCTCCAGTGGTATCATCGATCATATGGGCCCAAGAATTCTTAGCTTGCACAAGCCTATTTGGAACGAATCCAACAGCGATATCGATCTTGAGAAATTTTGTCCTTGGGGAGGAAATCTGGTGGACATGGGCAAGATCCTATCAGACCACGGAGAGAAACGCCCGCTTGTGCTCAACACCATGAAAACTGTCTTGAGCCTTCTTGGAGGCATGGAACCGAAGACACGAGTTGACTACGAAGTTTCTAGAGAATGGCCAAAGTGGAATGGTTTGATATGCAATTCCGTGTGGAGCTTCAATGTGGACAGATACAGTCGCTTATATTCTCAGAAGGTCCCGCAGGACGAAAGAGATACACCAACTATCCGATTTGATAGATGAGCCATTTGAAACCAGCTGTAACATTCATGGAGTCTACTTACTCTGCAGATAAACAGGCTGGACATGTTCCTCAGTCTAGCTCACGGGACCTCCAAACCATGGCTCAGAGTAAACATCTTCGAAAACATCTTTCAGCACCAAAGGACCATCTGTGCTGGATAGCTGTTATCGTATATAAGCACCAGTTGATGAAGAAAAAACAAAAGAAGGAACATGATAGGAGACTGTGTCACAGACCTATTGCGGCGCTCTTGGGAAATGCAGGGTGTCGGACAGTTGTCTAACAGCGGTTGGAGACCGCAAACACATAGTTATTCTTGCTGTGCAAGATGAAGCTGAGTTGGATACTCTACGATATGAGACCCCCAAAGAACATATGAAACGGCTTGGTCGGCAATACATTCGAGTATGCCTAAACTTTTTGCAACTACTATCTCCTGCTGACAACTTCTAAGCTGTGCAACTTCCGTGCAATCCTCGACGATTCGGAGACTTTGAGCTGCTCTTCGAGAGAGTTCTCACTAGTAAGATCGCTATGTCTGGCTATCAGGTAAGCTCATTGGTAGACAAGAGGTGACATGAGGGTACTAACGCAGATCACAGCTGACAATGCCTGCTTCTGAGGGACTCTGAGAATTTGCGGCAGGAAGAAATGTCAATCATAGCCTCTAGGAGATAGAAACCGCTGTTGGCGAACTAGATCATATGACCAAGCAGCTACCAGCAAAACGTTGCGGAAGAGGAAGAAGAACCAGGGGCGTCTTCTGCTTGAATCTCAAGCAGATGTTCAAACATCGAGCTCTCTGACTACCATACCTATCACCTCACTGCCACTGCACAGACGCTACCGAAAAGTACCTTCACGAACGACTCGAAATCAATAATGGTGATATATTCTGACAAGGGATTGATGACGGAGATGGTTCGACATGTTATTCTTAGTACCTAGATAGTTGTCTTTTCCACAATGAGATCCACACATGGTTGAAATGCAATATGTTCAGGACGACGTGATAAGAATACTAGCTTGGATAGCACTAAATAGCAGCAGCGGACTCCAGCACAGAAAATGAGCCACTGCAGCGTCAGCAAAGATAGCTACTTTACGACCAAAGATGATCTGATAGCCGATTCAAAGTCAATTCCAGACTCGGAAGGACCTGATGAACAGCTTCCTAGCTTATACCTCCAGAAATTGAAGCAACACCTAAGTGTTAAAGTGGACAAACGACCATGCCAATAGATAATAGTAAGATTACAACGGCGCGGAGTGGATTCAACGGATACAATCTTAGCACCTTGGGCTCTAGGACAACGACATTCAGCCAGTGGCATCGTCGATGAGATAGATATCTAGTGAATGAAAGGCTCACGATCTCGTCATCTAAGAACAATATTCGTTTCACATCGCCGAAGAAGAAAACAGAACGCAAAGCACTACCCAAAGGATATTCTTATTCAGTGACTATGGAGAAGCAATGCAATTAAGGCCACGAATCAAAATCCCTAAACTAATGCACAACCCACGAACGCACGGTACGCACGCAAAACGCAAGCTTTTAATACAACCCCACGCAAATGCATATGAACTGTCGATTCCGAGTCACAACCCAAACGGCAACCACCGTCGCTCCCACCCGCAACGCACGAAGAGAAGGAACTGGGAACCATTGCTCGTGTATTTTCTGTATATCACCACCTTGCATCCCGATATCTACTCGCCACCAGCTTTCCACTCAAGATTAGGAGGTCTAGTCCCAATTTCCGTTGCCGTTGGCGGTGGTTCCATACCGACCGTTCGCGTTGCGGCCTCCTCCATTGGCATTACCTCCCTCCTTGACAGCCTTCAGGATAAGCTGTCTAGCCTTCTCAACTCCCTCTCCACTGCCAATGATCTCTATTGGCTGGTTGGCAGCTTGATCACGAGGAACAGTGATCTTGCAGCCAGTGGCCTTGCGGATGCTGTTAACTTTTTGTCCACCTTGACCGATGACATATCTGTAGGTAGACGGGTCGGGAAGAGTAAGATGACCAATGGTATCGTTCTTCAAGGCTTGCTCGATAGCTGCTGCTAGAGAAGTCTTGGCTTTGGCGATACTTTCTGGAGAACCTCTGAGAATCCATGGAATCTCGCCATCTTCATTAGATGCAGAGAGGCTGGAGGTACTGAACTCGTGAACATCTTCGCTATCGTCGTCGAGAATCGTCGCTGGGTTGGTGACAAGAGTCCAAGCAGCTGGTTCGGACGATGGCTTTGGTGGGACCTTGGCGCCGGCATGGTCAATGGTGACTTTATGGTCGTTGCGCAGCTTTCGGAAGAATTGGCCGTTGTCAGAGACAGAGTGGTGAACCTTCCGAGGAACTTGAACAGTCTCTCCTGCTTGATCCTTGGTGATTTCCTGGATATGTGACTTTGCAGCCTCGACATCCTTTGGCAGACCTGTGATCTTGATACTTGATTCTTCGCTGCCTTGTCTAGGGATATCAATCGATACCTTGAACTTGGCCTCGAGATCCTTCTTCGTTTCGCCACCACGGCCAATAAGCGAGCGGTGCTTGTCGGTTGGGATCTCAATTACCTCGGTGGTCTGGTTTTCGCGGTCGGTGACGATCTTTTGCATTGCTGCAATGATCTTGTTGACAAGATCTTCGTTGCCAGTCACCTTAATGGTATTTCCATCCGCATCAGCCTTGGGAAACTGTACGGTCTTGGCAAGCTCTCGCTTATCATCGGAACCTCCAGCATTGACGACAATGTCGCGAAGAGCAGAACCTAGTTGAAATTAGTAAGTATAAAGCGGCAAACTTTCATCAAAGCTTACCTCCTGCACCGATCAAGGCTCTGTGATGCTTCTTGTCAACCTCAACAGTCTTGACCACAGTGGAGTCGTACACGCTTCTCTTCTCCTCAATCATCTTCTTCGCTGCAAGAGCTTGAGCTTTAGTACCCTTGATCAGAATCTCAATTCGAGTTGATGGGTCCTGGTCTCTAGCGGCCTTGGGAATATCTACTCGGGCACCGCTGACTTGGCGAATCTCATCCATTCCACTTCCTCCTTGTCCAATCAAGGATGGAATCTGGCTTGCCTGTACGGAGACCCTCTCCTCATGAGAGTTGTCCTTGTAGTATTGCAGAAGTGACAGAATCTCTTCCCTGGCCTCATCCGCACCCTTCTTTGGTCCTCTCACAGTGACCTCGTCAGGCTGTTGATCGCGGCGGCTTCCCTTCACACTCGCAGCATCTGATTGATCGTCTCTGACTGGCTTGGCGGATCTTGGGAAGTGAATCTGGACTTTGTACTTGTTCTGTAACCTGTTGATCAAAGCACCTTGAGCACCAATTAGCTCACTATGGTACTTAGGATCAACTTTCAACGTGTAGGTAGCCTCGTCAGCCCATTGTCTACCAAGAGACAGGATATGCGATTTGGCAGCCTCTGTCTTTGCCTTTGGTCCTTTGAGCTCAACTTGTCCATCCTTGACGTTAATATCAACGTCAAATCTGTCTCGGAGTTCTTTGATGTGGCTTCCACCCTTGCCGATGAGCTGGTTGGCATGCTTTTGAGGGAAATCAAATGCAGGTAAGGTGTAGCCACGCTCCTTCTCCTCAGCAATGGCATTTTCTACAAAAGCATTGACCTTGGCAGCAAGGGATTCCACCGCAGGCTGAGGACCTTTGAGAGTGACCAAAGTACCTGTAGGAATGACTCGGACGGGAATATCGTCTTCGGCTCGCTTTGATTGCTCATTTTTGATAAAATCCTTGAGCTTCACGTGGTGAATCTTTGGGACATCAATAGCTGCGCTTACAATTGCGGATTGCTTGCTGATGATGTCCAAGATGCGAGCGCGCGCGTCTTTCAAACCTTGCTTGAAGGCGGCAATTTCCTGCGGGGAAGGCTGACCCCGGGGGACTTGATAGCCAGTCTCAGGGCTATTTGGGCCCTCAAAAACTAGTAGAACAGGTGCACCTGCAGGCGATCCTTGGGGAATGACAATGTGAACTCCATGCCGCTGTCTGATTTCAGGGCACACAGCACGTTGGAGGTGGGCGTGGAAGAATGGATCGACATCCAGGGAAGCCATTCTCTCCTGGGGATGCGCTTTATGAATGTCCTTGACGGCATTCTTGGCCTTGGTGTTGGATTTACCATAGATCTCATACGAGATGCTTCCTTCTTCGTCAACAGACGGAAAGATATGGGCATCGTGTACGTCCCTCAATCTGTCGATTTCCCGACGCTCATTCAAGTACTGAACGAAGTTCCGAGCAATAGCAGGTTCAATTCGCGGGAACGAGAATTCCGTATTGCTTATGGCGCTGGCTTTCTCTTCCGCAAAATCAATAGCAGCTTCTATTCTCGCAGCTGGTCCAACGATTATCACATCGTTGTTAGCAGCGTTAGGGGGGATGATGATAGCGCAATTGGTCTGAGCCATGAATTCTTGGGGAGTCATGCCGCGCGTACCAACGACGAAATCACGCTGGCCTCGAGATAACGGGAATTGGCGCATAGCCAACTGGGTTCGAAGGCTTTGAGCCAATTGTTCGATTTCTGCGCGAGCTGCTTGAACAGCAATACGATCACCGTTGAGGCTTATGTGGTTTTCACCGCCTGCAGGTCTGAAGACAGGAGCTTGGCCTGGAGCGGTTGCTGGTGACTGAGGTACGTATTGATGATAGTCGGGCATCTCTATCCGAACTTTATGCGAGTCCTCCAAACCGCTTGCCTTTTGCGAAATAAAGGGGTAAAACTCGGCAGGAATTGTGCGCAGCTTGGTACTGACATTCGCACTTCGCTCGTTGGCAATGGTTTCGATGGCTTTCTTGGCGAGCATAACGGCCATTGGGTTGCCTTCAACAACAATATCAATGTCCTCGTCCTCGTCCGTAGGCTCGGAGTCGTCCAGCTTTGGCATTTGTATCCTTGCTCCAGAAGATTCTTGCAACGACTTGATCATTGATCCACCCTTTCCAATGATATGAGCTCTCGATGAACGTGGAATCGCAACTTTGATCGATGACTATGCAATGGTTAGCTAACCTTCTAGCAGGACTTTGAGATTACGAACCTTGACTCCAATCTGCTGCCCCAAATCTCGAATGGCCTGTTGCTTCAAGGCCTCTCGCTGGCTGCTTTCATCCGTGAATGAGATAACGCCCCCAGCACCCTCGGTATGCTTCAAATTTGTTCTATACTTCTTATTGATATCCTTTATTAAGTCTGCAAGTGGCTTCTTCATCTGCGCCTTTGGGAGCATTTCGGAAGGCTTCATGACAAGGAGAGGGGGAACTCTCTGGCTTGCAAGCGACTGTGGTCCAGCTCTACCTGATGGCGGAGTAGGCATATCCGATCTTGGGGTGGAGGTACCGTTGGTCGGGGTGCCATTGGATCTTCCATTGACTTGCGCAGGTCCTTTACCCCAAGACAAATTGAGGCTCGGTGCAGCTGCGGGCTTTGAGCCTCCAAGACCAGGAAACAATTCTGAGGATTGGGTGTCAAGAACAGGCCGGTTCTCCTTGGTAGAAGGTTGCTCCTTTCGCTTTCCGGCAGCCTTGGCTGAGGGGGTAGCAGCCCATGAAGGTGTAGGCCCAGCATCATCGACGGACTCAAGAGTAGTCTTCTCGTTTTGTGGGTGCGGCTTCTGGCTCAGGGTCAGGTCGGACTCATCCGGAACCTCTTCGACGCTGGGGTTGTGAAGGTGATGCGCTGATGTATCTGCAGAGCCTGTGCCATTGAGGCCGTTTTGTGCTGTGGCTATAGTAGAAGCCATCTTGCGTTTAAGATCAAATTCAATTGTCTCGGAGTGTGGAGTGCGAGGGTGGAAGGATGGTTGCGCGTTCAAAGGCACCCAAAATCGAGGATACTGTATGCGATTGAATGATCAGGATTGGATCCCAGGTTGATGTTGGAAATGAGAACAGTAGTTCGAATGCTTACCTAGAAGGTAGATTGCAGAAAGACGAATTGCGAGTTGCAATTAGTCTAAAACGAAAGTGACGTTCTAAGAGGCCACGAGTATCGATATTAAAAGAAAGCACTGCTCCTAAACCCCAAGTAATTGCATAAGGGGCGGGGAAGTCGGTGTTTAGGAGGGCTCGAGGATAGCGGAAGGAGGTGAAGAGATGTTGGAGGCCGACGAACGATTGTAGGTTGAGATGATGGAATTGTGCGTCGAAGGACAATAATTCTAAAGCTGTGGTGCAGCCGGGTGGTAGCCCGTGTTGATTGCCTGGCGTAGAACCCCTAGACTGTTGAAGTTCAGGCAACGACTTTGCACTATGGTCTTGGACACGTTTTTCATAGATGGGTAATTTTTCCAATGAGCTCAAACAACTTCAGCATTGCATATCCCATAGTCTGTCGAACATACTGCCTACGTATCTCTTCATTCGGGCCCAGGCACAATAGCCAAAAGCACGTCTTGTCATCACACGTGACCCTCTATGTTACTGGAGACACTTGGGCAGATAAGTGAATACCTAGGTATTCACATATTGGAACCAAGTCACAAGTCGAACCGTTTTCCGAATTCGAAGTAAAAATCTGTATTGTAGTTAAGTCTGTCACATAATGTATACTCCGTCATCACTATAGACCGTTCAATGTATACAAGTTGCGTCATGGACAATAATATTATCAATGTTAAAATAGAAACTCTACGAAGATGTACATAAACGGCATATTTCAGACGTTATAGGCACTTGAAGTTAGATTGTAGTCAAGCTTCTGACCATGAGTCTTCCAATCACATTGACAAAAAATATAGCCTTGAAATTGGTAGCAAGAGGCCCATTGATTCCGACCTGACCACGGCATAAACAAGTAGCCTCGGGATGCCGTCAAGCGGGCCGATACAACATCTTTGAAAGACGACTCGGGTCACGAGCTTGATGGTCACGCTGTTCTGACCTATCCTGTGACACGGGGAGACGGCTCGCATGATACGAACGTTTGGCTTCCAGGTCAGTCGATCCTAATCTTGAGAAATCCTTGGTCGTCTACTGCTGCATGGAATATCGTAGTATGTCTGACAGAAAATTTCCGGGGAGCGTGCGGACACTGCCGTCATCGAAACCGCAATGACCATTTGTGTAAGAAAAGATAGAAAGTCTGATGCGAAGCTCTAAGCTAACACTTAGTGATTCTCAAGAGGTTTCGAATATCAAATTTCTTCTAATAGCTATGGAAGGTCATTACTGAGCTCTTTTTGAAGTGGGAGGAGAATGAGGGAAGTTTCTGTCCATCTTGTGGTTACAGACCACCGTTGCTATCAATAGGGCTGCTGCGGACCACGCCAGCAACGTGTCAAGTGGCTGGAAACTTTCAGATGAAAACCCGGTACGAGTCCCAGCCTGTTCGCCGTCTCGGACGGACAATAGGTCGAAAGGAAGCGGAACTTGCGTCACAGCGTGACCTTCAGAGCTCGAGTCGATGTCGAGGCACATACATGAATGTTGTGTCCCAAGATGTAGGTACGCAAATGGTGAAATACTCTAGTGACAACCACCCCACGTTTAACAGGATGCGAGAACTGCGAGTCCAGCAAGCAATTGCTGTCAGAACCCGTACCGGACCCCATATCTCCTTCTGAAGGGACCAAGTCAGACGAATGCGAGGAATCTTGGATACCAGCGAAAGCTTCCAGAGCAAGATGGAACCAAGGATCATCGCATTTCAGGCAGGTGCCGCGGTCCTTGAATATCTCCTCATGCAGCGTTTATCGTCGGGGCCGGTAAGGTTAGCGGTACTTGGCCTATAATTGGAGAAGCGCTGGCAGGCTCGCATGGGCACTACAGTACTTTGCCAGCAAGCAGTAATTTAAGGTGCATCTGGTGCATGTTGAATTAAGTTCTGCGCGAAAACAGCTCTCCCAACGGTCGTACTCGATGTACATGTATGCAGCCCAGCTGCAAAGGGCCTGAATTCTGCGCCTATGACCTGCGGATATCCAGCCCGGATGCAGATTTTGAGACAGCGAGCTACCTCAGATACATGGCAGTGCCAACTGATATCTCGATGATCTCGGGCTAATTGCTCATGGGCCTGGTCTTGGACTCCTCGCTGTCCATGAGCTGTTCCTGGCTTCAAGAGCAGGCTCTTGCTGTTGCTTGCAGAGGAGGAAATAAAGTCGGTGGCTGCGGGAACATGCCATAACAGTCGTATTAGCCGCGAGGTTGAGAACGCAGCCAGGTCCAGGAAGACGGATTATGGACCGTTGTGGAGATGACGAGATACTTCCGCGCAGACTGGTGCAGTGCTAGCCAATGTCGTCGTCCTGGTTGTCCAGTGCCACGCGCAGTCAAGGAAGATTGGATATTGCAGTGCAAACCCCACCGCCGAGGAGCAGAGAAAGGACCAGGAGCGTGAGACGTAGACCCTGCTTGCACCGGTGGCACTTCTGGCTTCGAGAGTGGGCGTTGTGGCTCCCGTAGGCTGTACTGTAGCTCATATTCCCTTCCAGCTAGACCAACAATGACCTGGTCGATCTGATCTGCTGTGCTGCTTGCTGCTGCTGCTGCTCGAGGTCTCTGCTCTGCTCTGCTCTGCTGTTGACGGAGACTACCAGACTACCACTCCTCTACCGGAAGCAGGTCTGGCCTCAAACCCATCCCATCCCACGCAATATCCCCTCCCTCCCTCTTCCCTGTGCACGGCGGCGTCTGCACTGCACGACCACACCTTCGAGATCTGTCGCACGGTCGGCCCTGGCGTGGGTGAGGGTGAGAAACACAGACAGCGCGAAACGACGGGTGCCGCCGCTGATTGGATCACGCCTCCCAAGCCGGCTCTGCTCTCAAACGGAAGGAACGAGACGTGTGGTAATAACTATGGACATGGACAACCTCAGAAATCCCAATCCGAATCCCACTCCGGACAAACACACTTCGAGACGCTTGACCAAACCTCGTCCCGCGAGCAAGACCGCTGGTGGTGCTGCGCATGATCCTCTCGCCAGCGACCGATATTCTCTGCGGAGTCCTCCAAGTCAATCGAGCCTAACCAGGTCCAACACAAACACCACGAGATCGCAACCCACCTACCACTCTCGAAAACTTACCTCTCCTGCCCCCATCGAGTTCACCTCATCCAGTTCCTCCCTCGACCGCTCTCCAATCCTCGCGGGCAACGGGTTCAGCCCCTCAGCAGCTCAAGGTGGGGTCGGATACAACACTTCGAGCACGCGTCAAACTCTGAAGGACCAGTCCAGCCAGGAGTTCGTTGGCGCGCCCTTTGATGGGACTTCGATTCTCTCACATATTGACTCGACGAAAGCTACAGGGTTTCAGAACTCGCAGCGACGACCAGCTCCTCCGCCGCTTTCGTACACATCCCCAGACCCGCGCATGATAAGTCCGCCTCTACGTCAGTCTGCGAGCTTCACTACTGGCGACAGGATGAACGAGAAGTCCAAGGCGCGCAATAGCGCTGGGAGTGAGGGGAGATCGGCCTCGAAGAGAAATTCGGACGAGAGTAACAAAGACCCCAAGAGCGGTATGATCCGCAAGAAGTCTGGCTTTACTGGCTTCGTCAACGGCATCCAGGAAGCTCTCACGCCCTCGAAAGGCATAGAGAAGAAGGGTATCTCTGCGCCAAACAATCCGGTACACGTCACTCATGTAGGATATGATAACAACACAGGCCAATTTACTGTAAGTACAAAGGAGAGATGAGTAGAAGCGAGACGCGTTTGCTAATCGAATCAGGGACTACCGAACGAGTGGGCACGCATGCTCGAGCAAGCCGGAGTATCAAAGGAGGAGCAGAACGAGACCAATCCAAAGCTTCTTGGCGCGGTGCTTGATTTTTATACTGAAAATGAGAAGAATGGTGCAGAGGCGATTTGGAATAAGTTCCCAGAGGCGAGGACACCAGACCTGCGAATTGGCACGTCTTCGTCTGGACCACAATCGCCAGGACTTCTGAATACCCCATATTCAGCGTTAAGTCCCCCAGCGAGCCCCAGATTCCCGGCGAACCATGAGACAAGCTTCGAGAATCCTCGGTCGCCACCTCCAGTTCCGCGACCTGGGCAGTCGCCAGCAATGCAGACACCCATGTCGGCACCGTCAAAGAATTTGAACGATATGGTGCCGACAAGGATTGCTCCAAGACCGCCGGTAGGATTACCTACTCGAGCAGCCCCACCACCTCCAAAGGACTCTGGATATGGCATGCCCAGACAGAGTGAGGACCTGCCAGCTTTGGCATATAAGCCACCCGTGCAAGAGACGTCCATGCTGCCCGAGGAGCATAGATCACGCTCGAACTCGCGTGCTAACGGGAATGCTTCACCGTATGCCGCCCCGTCGCCGGTGCAGGTGTCGTCTCCGCAAGCTGCGTATCAACAGAACATGGCACAACAGCAACAAAATCAGGCTATGCAGGCACTTGGTCGTGGTCCAAGCCAGCGACAACAGAATGGTGTAGCTGCGAAGAATGACATGGGAGGCATCCCACACCCCGGTCAACAGCAGTTGAGGAGTCGAGAGCAAGAGGCTCGTAGACGCCCACCCAAGCAAGTGTCAAATATTGACATTGTGGCTCGACTGGAAGCGCTCTGCAGCAAAGGTGATCCACGCATGATTTACATGAACCTCCACAAGATTGGCCAAGGAGCTTCTGGTGGTGTCTTTACCGGACACAAGAAGGGTAATTCGGATCTCGTGGCTATCAAGCAGATGAATCTTGACCAGCAACCTAAGAAGGACTTGATCGTCAACGAAATCATTGTGATGAAGGAATCGCAACACCCGAATATTGTGAATTATATCGACAGCTTCCTGATTCAAGGTGATCTATGGGTAATCATGGAGTATATGGAGGGTGGCAGCTTGACAGACGTGGTTACTTTCAACATTATGACAGAAGGTCAAATTGCTGCAGTCTGCCGAGAGACGCTGAAGGGCTTGCAACATCTCCACTCAAAGGGTGTCATCCATCGTGATATTAAGTCTGACAATATTTTGTTGTCTAGTGAAGGAAATATCAAGCTCAGTAAGTCCTTGGCATATCAATATGATGAAACAATCTAACTTTTATGCAGCTGATTTCGGATTCTGTGCACAGATTACTGAGGATCAGGGAAAGAGAAGCACAATGGTGGGCACACCGTACTGGATGGCCCCAGAAGTCGTGACCAGAAAAGAGTATGGACGAAAAGTCGACATCTGGTCGCTTGGAATTATGGCAATTGAGATGATTGAGGGAGAGCCACCATACCTGACAGAGTCACCTCTCCGAGCTCTCTATCTCATTGCGACCAACGGCACTCCACAAGTAAAGGAACCGGAGAACCTGTCCGACGTTTTCCACGATTTCCTGTCATTTGCGTTGAAGGTTGATCCAGAGAAGCGAGCAAGTGCACATGATCTCCTCAGAGTAAGTCTTCTACACTTTGACAACCAGTCTAGACTAATAAATCTCTAGCATGATTTCATGAAGAAATGCACCGACCTTGTCCAATTAGCGCCACTTGTTCGCTCTGCTCGAACAGCTCGTGCGGCTGAGAAGTCGAACAAAGCAAGCAACTACGCTGCGTCATAAACACCACCTTCACCTTGTAAGATTCTCGTATAAAGCACTGTTCCACTACTTGCAACAAACCGAAATGGAAATACCCCACCACACGTCTCCTTTAGGTTTCTACCTGTTTTCAATCACCCGGCGGCGGCACGCTCGACGAAAAAAAGCACTAAATGCGATTTTACATACACCCACCCATTCCCACCTGAAAGAACAAGCAAGCGAATCAAGAAGGCAACGGCGTTACGAAGTGACGGATATGATGGGATAATGGGGATGGGATGTATGTATGTATCTGGGGAGGAAATGGCAGATCTTGCAGCTAGGTTGGATCATTCATGGATGGATAGTCTGTGGATTGGAAACTGACATTGAGGAATGGCGGAGAAATCAGAGAGCGAAAGTAATGACCACGAGGGTTCCAGCGATGCTGTCAGTGGCCTAGTGGATGTGGCATCCAAACATTGATGGTAGGATGGCTTGGGCGTTGTGGTTCAGAGCTGGAGCTGATGTGGTAATGAAGGTCGAGGATGGATCAATTGAACTATTCACCTTTCACTTTTACTGCTTACTTGATGATTGGGTGCTTGTGATACTATGATTCTTGATCCAGTCTTGAAATGTCCCCTAAAAAACTGATATACAGAACACCAGATTTAGACTGGTTAACGTCCCTGAGTTGCTGGGACATTGAGATAAACACTTTTACAGGATGTAAAGTCTATCTAGTGCATACAAAACCTTAGCAACCAATGTCCTAGGATTATGGGGACTTTGGAACTATTGGTATGTTCTCTTTTCCTTTATCAGATGATAAGTAGGAGATGGTGATCTCTACGTTTCTATACGTACAGGGTAGGGTGTCTTGATGTTTTTCCAAGTAATGCAAAAAGTGCCTAGTCTACATAGTGGACATAGATGATGCGATGTCTTCTCGATTCCTAGCGAAATAGACGCTGGGAGAGCAGTATATTTCCGCAGTATGCGAGACGGTTTCGAGGAATGGGAGGTTGGGGGATACGGTTTCTCGATTTCGATTTCAAGTTTGAGTTGGGTATTGCGTGGGTGAGAGAGAATAAGACTCGCTTCTACTGATTATCGTGGATTGGGAATTTCTGGGGATCAACTTGGACAAGGTGGATGGATGGTTCGACATTCGGTAGTAAGCCATCGAGCTGCATCTCGACTTACTAGCTTACATTTTTCGAGTGCTACGACTGTGATTGATCGTTCTGCATTTCCATTTGGTTGCCCTTGAACGTGAGGTAGTTAGTAAGCACCTGCATGTCTGGTGGGGTAGGTCACCAGACCATACTCAGCTCAGCACACCACTATCTATCCAAGATGGCCTGTACGTAGGCTACCTCTTTCTAAGCCTTCTTTCAATCCAGCTCCTCTATCGAAACTTTTGCATCGCTACCTTCTACACATAATCATCATGACGCTTCCACCAACGAAACTGTACCGGGTTCAACACTCAAGATCTTTTACTCACCACGCTTTTCATGAAGGGTTTGCAGCGAAGGGTACATACTACATGGACTACAGCCACTGGTTCAATCCAGGAAAGGTGACGAAGCATCTAGACTGGAACGATAGATCACGCGAGCCAAGCCCATTTATATCCTTATTTGATAACCTAAGTAAGTAAGCCCAGTTTGCACAAGCATGCTTGCTGTACAAGACGGGTTCTAATTCATATGTCCTATCCTAGACGATACCCAAACCCGAGCATCCTCCCACCGCGGGAGAGGTTGTCAGGGCGTATTCGTAGCAGAAATCGATCTCTCCAATTTCACCCCACACACCCTTCGCATCGAATTCTTGGAAGGACCAATCGAACTCCAAGGTTTGATACATACTCCGACAAAGACAATGCTCTTCCCTTTGGTAGAGCTACAACGCAAATTCCATCTTGATTATCGGAAAGTTCAGTCCTCGGAATGGATTGTGCTGGAGTATATTCCACCGGTGTTAGTCACGTATACGAATCTGTAAGTGTGTGCAAGGCACTTTGCTCGGGTTGCGGAGAGGAGACGGTGATGGTAATGGTAATGGAGGGGTTTGGCGGTTGTGATATAAGGAAAGGGAGGGAAGGTGTGTAGAAGAGGTGTCTTTAGGATCGAAGTCTGCGGGTTTGGTGGCTGGTCTGTTGAAGTGCATGAGATGGTCACATCCAGATCCTTGGCGGTATAGAACACAATCGGACATTGAGACTTAGCTCAGAGATCGAAACCGCACCAGCCATCAAGGCTGAGACGAGGCTGGAAAGATGGAGTTTGATTTGATTCTGCGCAAGGCTTCTTGCAAGGCTGAAATGAGGCACTGAAGAGCAAAAATTGGAATATATGGCTTGAGATGCTGTCGGTGATGAGGACATTGGGCTTACGAAGAGTCTTTGGAACTCTCCAATTATGTCACAAACGTGAATGGCAAGATCACAAAGGCTCCTTGCAGAGGTTGATTGAGTCACAAGCAGACGTTCATCCGCCACTTGATTACTTCAGGTAAAGAGAGCCATCTAAGAACTCCCGCAAGCCAGAGCCAAGGCTGAAAGAACTGAGCACATGCTGTTGCAAAGAAACCCACGCGATCATGACCCCATGCCTCTATGCCGGTCTCAACTTCGTATGCTCCCATAGTTCCTTTAAAGGTATCCATATGCATACATGTGCCCTGCATGGCCATCCACTTCCCATTTGTTCTTGTTTTCCCCAGTTTTTCAATGTAGAGTGACAATGCCACCATGAATCTGCAGTAGAGACTGCTATATATAACCCTCATTATCCTTCAGTACAAGGTGTAACCTCCATCGATGATGACATTGCTGCCAGTCATATATGCAGAGGCGTCAGAAGCGAGGAGGACTGCAAGACCGTTGAGATCGTGAACAGCACCGAGACGGTTCTGGGGGGTCAGGCCCTTCCAGATCTTCTTCTGTGCATCGAGGGCGGGGACGTTGTTCAATGCAGTGTCCATGTATCCTGAAGGTGGAAATGTTAGTTAGGGTTTCTGGAATGAGGAGGGATTCGGATAAATCGTGTGGGTAAGCTCAAGTATGGGGAACGCGGGTGATGCTCGGTCGCCTGGAATAGATGATGGACGCGGGGTAGGAGAGGCGCCGGGAGAAATAAGCTTACCAGGTGAGATGCAGTTGACACGGATGTTAAACTTAGCCCATTCGGCAGCGAGGGACTTGCCAAGTTGGATAACACCAGCCTTCGAAGCATTGTAGCAGCACTGCTCTTGGGGGTAATTGACGATTGTGCCCGACATGGACGCAACGAAGACAATGGATCCGCCCTTCTTGGCGGTGATCATGTGCTTGCCAACGGCCTGAGCCATCAAGAACGATCCGTTCAAGTTGATGTCAATGAGACGGGCGAACTTCTTGGTGTCATATGTCTCTGCAGGCATGTTCGAACTGTGGAAAAGATGTTAGATATTGAACTTTTAGTGAATCTTGGGAAACAAGAAACAAAGGATCTTTCGCTCAGGTTTGGGTATGGAGGGCAAAGTACTTACTCAGCAATGCCTGCAGAGTTGATAAGGACATCAGGGACACCATAAGCCTCGACAATGGCATTGACCGATTCGTTGATGGCATTCTCATCACGGACGTCGACGTTGTAGAATGCAACAGGAATGCTATCGTTCGTGAACTTGTGGAGCTCAGCCACAGCCTCTTCACCGGTTGCCGAGTTTGCATCCATGATGATGAGTGCCTTGGCTCCAGCCTCTGCGCAAGCTTCTGCCATGCTGTATCCTAATCCTCTGGCTCCGCTAGATAGACAAAACTGTTAGCCACCGCCAATATGCCCCTCATATATGCGAGGATCAGGGGAAAAGGGGCTCGCTCGCCTCGAGCGCAAGCGAATAGAAGATGATTCATTCGCGGATTTCAGAGGCGAGGGTGATAGGAGATGGAGAGCGCTTACCCAGTAATAACAACGACCTTGTCCATGAGAGTCATGGACTTCATGGTCTTGGGAAGTTGGGCATAAAGAGCCTTGTTCAGGGGTGCGGCGTTGGTCTCTTGGATGGTGGATTGGTCGACCTGGATAGTCGCTTGAGAAACATGCCCGTCAGTGTAGGTTGTTGAAGATACCTCTGGGGCAGCAACAACATCTGGCACTGGCTCACGGGCGCGAATGGCACTGGAGAAGGCTGCGCGGGGGACCGTGGTCTTGAAAGCAGGAGCTGCAACACGGGAGGATGTGCGCGCAGCACGAACGATCTGACGGGAGAACATGTTTGTATGTGTGTAGAGGTGTATAAAGGTTGTAAAGAGTGTGGAGGTTATTTAAAAGTATGCGAAGGTGTTGGACGAAGAAGTGGTCGAAGTTGTAAAGTTGTAGTTTGGGGGAAGGAAATTTGTTTGTGGGAGGCGAGGCCGAAGTTTTTTATATTTGCGGTAGACGAGGCTTCACCCAAATCGTTCCTTCCTGACGTATAGGTGTAGTTCGGGTTCTCGCAGAAACTTAAGGCCGACGAATGAATAGGAACTCTTGCTGCCATCACCGTCAGCATCGATTTTCTCACCTGCCAGACGCAACCTGTCCACATACCTGGATTGCAAAGTTGCAAAGGGGTATCTCAAAGTTGCCAAAGAGAAAAGCTCAAAGCAAGTGCTTGAAAAGCAAACAGAATCTGAATATGCCGATGAAAGGTTGCCGGTGTATGGTGTATATAAAGCAGTCAGGAATCCCAGCTCTTGGTCTTCCTATTATATCGAATTCGAATCTTGTCTAAAACAGAAGCAAGTCTAATACTGAACAAACAAAGAAGTGTCTATGAGGAAGCAGTACTTTTCCGAAGGCGAAGGCGCAATTATATCTAGAAACTCGAGGTGGACTGTGCTTGATTTGCTTGTTACTGTTTCGTATCCGTCACGAGGCAGTAGTAAGCTTTCTCTTTTCTAAAAACAAACGCCGTTCCGGGGGAGATACGACAGGAGACTGGACCGAAGGGAAGTGGCAGAAGGGCGAACTGAAGCAATTCCGAGATCTCGAAGGGGTTGCGTATGAGGGATTTGGTGGTTGCAAGGTGAGAAGGGAGAGGAATGGAATGGAATGGGGGCAGTCGGTCAGGTTTTCTAGAAAATTTCAGAGGGTCTGATAACGCCGTCGCCGTCGTCGGCGCTCGTTTGGGTAGTGTCTAGTGTCTAGTGTCCAGATTACAGAGCAGCCAGGGTCCGGATTCAGTGGGACCAGGGTAGCTGCACGGTAGCTCTGACTAGCAGCCAGTGCCCGTGCACAGTGCATCTTGGCAGCGCGGTACAGGGAAGAGACCACTATTTAAAGGGAGACGAGCGCTGGCATCCCTCCCCAACCCACCCCCGAATGGGTATCACATCCACTGGCAGCCCGCTCTCGTTCCCTGATGGGGCAAGTATTGGCAGCCCGGGTCCAGGATATTGGTGCCGGAGAATAGCATCCTCCTCAATGCTCCAGGGTTCTCGCCTTAGCGGTCGCTTTACCGTCCCTTGGGCCTGTTAGGGCTCTCCTCGACCTCGACCCGCCGTGGGGGTGCAGAGCAGATTCAGGTCAGAAGTTGGAACGACATCAGGAGGCGGTGTGTCGGACAACATGCTCATATCTCCAGGTACGAGTATCACCACCAAGGACAACCATATGATATTGCTAATACAAGCATGGACACCCAACTTCTGGATGGCTCGGTGCGGCTCCGACTATTGATCAGCTGGACACTGGACACTGGACTCTGGACACATCTCCTCCGTCCCACGAGATGCCATAAACGAATCCTGTCACACGCCTCCGGGAGATCAAACCCGCGGCTGCACAGGCGAGATTTCTCTTGGACGGTAGCGAGTCTGTCTCACAAATGTTTGCGTGGGAAATTTCAGAAATTTCGATATCCATTTTATTTTCTGGAGAAGAGACCGCAAGGTGCTTGAGTCGACGGCCACGCCCAGCCAACGGATGGGTACATGTGGAGCTATCACCATGCCCGGCACGATTCAGTAGCCTTGTGCTCACAGGTGAGATCTGATAATGATTATGCGGCTGCTGCAATGCCAATCATCTTCGCTCCACCTCAGGCTTGGAAAAGAATGGAGCGGAAGGCGATCAGAGGCACTTGGGGACGAATCCATCGAATCCATCTGTCGCGGTCAAAACTAAACGAAGCAGCATAAGCTTCGGCATCTCTTCCGGAGTTACAGGCCTACATTTATTCTCCAGCGAAAAGACGCGATTTACAACTTAAATTCCTCGTTTCGCGGATGTCCGACAGAGTGCTTGCATAGTGACACATGGTCTACTCATGGCACAAGTACCACTCCTCGTGGCGGTGTGCGGTAGAGTGGGAGAGCAGCTCAGGAAGAAGACAACCTTCTCAAGTCACCATGTCACTCCAATTATTCGCTCTCAACAGAAATGTGCTCGCAAACACCTTCCATACATCCCACGTCAAACGGTGAGGATGGTCTAAGCGTGCAGCAAAGGCAACGGGAGACACAAGTCACACACACATGCAGCCTCGACAAGCACAATCATCATCTGATGTGCTCACGAAAGACGGGTAGAATTGCTTGTTCAAAAGCCTCCAACTCTTTTGATCTCCAATTCATATCGAACATGATCAGATCATCATCAATCCATCTCCATCCAGACATCCAGCTTGCGGCTGTTGCCATTTCCAGAACATGGCATATCGAATTGGCTTCCCGTCCAAGCATCTTTCCCAAAATCCCTGTAGATCCGGAGTACAAGCGACGAAAAAAGATTACCTCTTCAGTCTTTGATCTTGGCTTTGGGCTTAAGCTTAGACAGAAAGGGGCTCGGGATATATCTAGTGTTGGTAGTGGCAGGAGCTTAATTTTCATTAAATCATTTTTGTGCGAGCTTATCTTGAAACCAGAATAAGGCAAGATGCAAGATGCAAGACGCAAGGACAAGAAAACATGTTTGCTCGCCATACCATGCCATACCATGCAATGCTCAACGACTTGATATCTGATAGAAATCCACACTAGGTCTACTACTCGGTATCCGTAAGGACAACCGATCACCCAAGTCTCGAACACTCCAAACCTCAAATCCTGGCCTGTAATTATCACGAACGATAAGAAAACCTTATATTCCCCTCGAAACACCTTATGCCAAAAAGAGAACATGAGCCTTGACTCTCACATACCCGGATGAGCTGAAAGAGGCTTAGATGGGAATGTTACTCAAATTAAACATTTCCTTCTAGAAGCCCTTTTTTCTTCGCTAGGGGAAAGAGGGTGGGTAGCGTATTTTTTTGTTCAATTTCCAAGACTGCCAAGGCGCGCTCGCACGCAGCTGCACTTCGGGGACAGGAGGTCGGAACTCAGGGAATGACCCAGATATTTTGGCTTGGCTTTCAATTCCCGTCTGAAACATCGAGAGGTCTTTTCTATGATTAGATGTACTCGACTCGTGATGCGAAGGGTCTTTTTGTCTTGGTTGGGATGTGGCTTCATTTTCTCCATTGCGAACTTTGCGAACTTTGCGTGGTGAGTGATGTGGGATGAGGAAGGTGATGGGATAAGTTTTGACATCAGGTGTGAAGCATCTTCTTGTGGCGAGATATAGTTTAACCTACGAGGAGAAGGTTTTCGGAAGGGGCCGAGACGGATTTTCTTTTCGAGATGACCATTTTACATTTTCTCATATAGGCTTAGCTATTTGGCTAATATATATATCGATGGCGACAAATCGTAATGGACTTTTCATACAGTATCGAGAATTCATTTCGGAGCCAAGCAACGGCCACGTCCTCGATGGTCATGGGAAGAGATGGGAGGCTGCAGTCATACTTTCCCTATCTGTAAGGAATCGATCGAACCTCTGCAGTCAGCATTGGGAGAGTTCTCCGTAAAGGCCGCCAGCATGTCGCACTTCAATCGGCATTTGAGACGAGATATCAGGCGGACATTTGTTCCATTATACCGTGAAGTCACAGGAGCTTCAAATATTCTTTCGCTCCCGGCTAGAGTTGAGTTTCTGTTCATACTTCTGCTTGGGAATGTCAAGAAGATGGAAATGCTTAATTTTGGTTGCTGTCTGATCGCTGCATCGCCCATGCTTGCTTTCACCAATTTGCGTTCCTCTCTTGAGCGAGTGAGCAATAGAGAGACTCTCTTCTGTACCTGCAAAGCTCTCTCGCAATTCGTCGGAGAGGACTCCATGAATGTTCAATTCATATTGATGACTAGTGTGCTCATTCTGCATCCTTTTGTGCCGCCTCGCTCCTTCCATTCCTCACGCCGGGTGCATCCAAAACAATACTTCGCGTCATTCTTCGCAACATGCTCTACCTTTTGATTTTTAGTCTTCCACTTTGTTCCTCACAGCCTACGGTTTTGCTTCGATGCATCAAATGCCAGTGACAGAGAGAAACAGCACCAAAGCGCACTCTGCACGTCATCTTTTCTTTGCCCATCAATTGAATAGCTCACAATCAACCATCTGCCGTTATATCATTCGAACGCCTTGAACAATGGCGGCACTTGCAATCCCAGCAAACAATCTGGAAGCCCGATTACACTCATTCACTCAAAACACAGCTTGGTTCCTCTCTTCTCCAGCCAGAAAAGATGCCCTTCGAGAAGATATCAATCAACTTGTGGAAGCCCGAGGTGAAGGAGGTTCCAAAGTCCTCATAGACCGCATGCGCACGCATCCCGACGGATACATAAAAGATACCGACATATCTCTCATCACACACCTTGAAAGCGCTCTTGAGACTCTTTCGTCGGATCACCCATTTCGCCCCAGGATCGAGAAAGTCCTGTCTTATTGTAAGTAGGCAAGCTATACACTCTGAACCATTGCTGACGCGGCATCAGGGTATGGCGCCAATTCCTTGAAAATGATTGACCGCTTCTTCGATATAGATTATCCAGCTTTACTTCGCGCACCATCTGCAGACGGACAAAATCTTAATAACCCGAAAGTCAACCCTGGGCAGTGGCAGCTATTTGGGATAGAATGGAATTTCCGAAGACTGTTCATTCGGTGCCTCCACCTTCCTGGCTTGTTAACCTCCGTCCGGGATAACGAGGGAAGACACTTGAGATATGACAACAGTCTATTCAACTGTATCACAAATGTGTACGAGGCTAGTAGGTTACTTTTAGAGCTAGAGTACCATATGTTTGCCAATCGATATGGAGGAGAGGAGCACCCTCACAACACCCAAGATCCACGTGCTAATGACACCAAATGGATCAAGGATTCGAGAGCCATTATAGACACAGGTATACAGCAGATGTTCAAGACGGCTCAAACACCGGTTGGACCGGTTGTCGCCCAGCATGCTTCAAGTCCCATGTCACCCTCAGAGATTGCAAGAGCCAACGTTGAAAACGCGCCGTTGCAACTGATGCAGGTGATTGAAAATGCGAGTCAGACTTCGGAAGATAGACGATGATTTTGACTGACAGATAGTAGCAAATGGATTCATATTGGCAACAACATCCCTTCGAAAAACTTGTCCTCCACGTCCTCGACATAGAGAATACGTTCGAAAGATTATTGAGTGCTGAGCATGTAGACGACAAGCTAATCTACAAACAATTTACAATATACGACGAGGAATCCATCGTCCATGGGCCAAGAAGAGTCAAAACATTGAGCAAAACTCTTGACCAGACTTATCATGGCAACATGGTACTCAGGTTGATGTATGACATTGCCTTCGTCAACCGTCAACGAAGAAGTTTTCGTTTATTTAAGGACTGGAATAACGGCCATAGACCTTGGTAAGTTCTACTCGAATCCCAGATTGCCAGTTCGAAAGTTTGCAAAACCCACGAGGGAAAATACCAAAAAGCAGAATTTTTTGGACGCAGAGTCACCACTGTTGTTCATGGACCCAAGAGTTCCGCTAGTATTACTAACAAAATGCTAGGATGCAAATGTACCAGCTCTACGACAGTTCACTCCCTACCGAGGACGAGCAGCTAAAAGATTCCATTGAAGACTTCAAAAAAAAGACACACCTTCCGCTAAGAGCGTTCGAAGAACGACATCCAACTGCCTATTTCACCATGCTCCGAAAAGCTTTTGGCATTAGACCCCTTGATATCACTACACAGCAAATGGAAGTCGGCTGTCGCATTTGCACAGTTGGCTTTAATTGCGAGAAAGATTTTGGCCCATCCGTGTGGCCGCTTCCACAGGCGTATGACCCGAAATCTCCACTCGCAAACACGGTCACAGTACTTCTCTGTGAACATACCTTCCATACAACGTGCATTTTCAAATACTGGGACCGTGAAGGAGCATACACACACCAGTGTCCACAGTGCGGCAGGATTGCTCACCTCAACTGGCACCTCGTGGCTCTTCCACCTTTGGAGTAAGCCACTAATTCATACCCAAAATGCTACTTTCCTATGTGAGAAGTCTCAATGTGGGGGTTGTCAAAGAAGCTACAAGCGGGATTGCAAGCAGACGTACCTCTTTAGACAATCGCCGGCCCCGAGAGTTGCTAGCATATTTCCAGCTTTTACAGTGCTAATTTGTGGTAGTGAGATAGCTTCGAATGTTACTCGTGAACCAGTGCGGAATTTTATGGCTCATAACACATTCGCACATCATGTACATGAGGTTGTACTAAGTGAGATAGATCGCCGACCACGTATTGCAAATCTTCACGATGAGACTGAGCAAGCGGTAGATAAATACTTAGCAGAGCTCTATGATCTTCCGTCCCCCCGGCGAAACGCTGCTTGGTTTCCCGAGGGGCTGGATGGTGAACCAGACAGAAACCTAGATGCAGACGAGATCGCAGCGGAGTATTGGGTGACAGAGAACATGGCCACTTTGGCGTTTGCAGGGAACTGGCTTCGGTGGTATGATAATATTTGCCCTTCAAAGAGAGATGCGAGAGCCCAGCGTTCCGTATCCTTAGCTTTTCGACTCCTAAATCATGGCTCATACTGATCTTTTCTTAGGAAGTCTGCGTTATTCCCACCTGGCCAAGTAGCAAGGATGCCGCCGAGGCGCAAGTCAGTTAGTAGCCATCATCCTCTCCAATCTGTTGCAAAGTGCCTGGCTCAGGGTTCGAAAGCGGCGTTATCTCCTGTTGCTTATGTACACAGACTGATATATTTGGTTGTAGCGTACCCGACCCTTAGGCTTAAGACCTGGAGTTCGATTTAACGCTACAGGAGCTCCCAATCCTGATGATCTTGGTATGTATGAATGCATCCATGAGTTACTGTCACTTCATTGGCTTCCAGCCCCATCAATCCTGCTGTACTTTCCGAGAGATCACCACTTCAATAGCCTCCGCTTGCCCTGTCATACGGAGACTGCTAGTACTTGGCTAACTTAACTCCTCAGCTCGAGATCTTGGAAGCCGTTTCATGGAAAGACAATATCAACCTGACCCTAATCGGCCGGGGTACAAACCAGACGTGTATGATGTCAGCAGGCCTAGGGTACTTATAGCTCCCAGGTTCCCACCTCAGGTCGAAGCGGCGGAGATGCGAAGGAGGAGGAGAGCGAAGCTCAGAAGGACTCTTGAGACCAGATCTTGCCTGTGACATGGTCCTCGATCCATCCAAGCTAGGTATCGATGTGTTGGGCGGGCAAGAGGACTCACGAAATGTCTGCTCCTTGACAGAGTATCTGGGGTTGGATTTAATTCTCATCGATAATTTAATGACTTTTTGCTTTTCACCATAACTTTTCTATCTCCCAGACTTCCACGAATCATCTCAAAATCAAATCCAGACCCTCAAATCTTGCTCTCATTCTCACTACCATTGCTTCCATCTCCCAAAGCATCCTTCACCTTCTCAAGCATATCCCTAACTTCCTGAAACGTGAGCAAAGCAAAAGCCTCGTCCCAAGTAACCCACTTCGCGTCCGCGACTTCTTTTTCTTGGACCTTGACTTCTTGCTCTCCTTTCACGAGACCGAGGTAGTAAGTGACTTCTTTTCCTTGGCGGCGGATGGGGTTGGTGTATCGCTCTTTGAGGGGGAGGGGGTCTCCGTTTTTGCTGGGTTTGGATGTTAGTTCCTGCTCTTTATACTCCTATTTCTGGTCCCTGATCTATGTTCTTGGCAAGAGTGACATGACGAAGGAATAGAGAAGGGCAGCGGGAGCGGGAGCGGGAGCGGGAGCGCAAACAAGAGGAAAGAAGAAATACATACTCATAAACATCCACCAAATCCTCGACACGAACCCTCAGACCCGTCTCCTCCAATAACTCTCTACAAGCCGTACCCTTCGTTCCCTCATCTTTCGGCTCCGGGTGGCCTTTGGGGAAGCCCCAGAATGTGGGTACAGGCTCGTCTTTCGGGTGATTGGGAAGGGGGAGGGTTTTTTGACGGATGATGAGAAGAGATGTGTTTGTTGGTGTTGGTTTGAGTGTTGTTGTGGGGTTGGGTGTGGGAGGGGTTGATGGAGTGGTTGATGTAGAGCGAGTGGAAGGTGAAGTGGTGAAGCGGAGGGGAATTATGCCGTAGGAGCGGTCTGTTATTGGTGGTAGCTCGGTCATCGTGATTTCGTTGCTGGAGTGCGGATGGGGATGTGAGATGCGCCCACGGAAGGTGGGTTTGAGATGGTATTGAGTATGGTGGAAGAAGTGCAAGTTCTGAGCTGCATGTACTTGGAACCTAGGTACCTAGGTAACGTTGGAAGGAAGAAGAGTCACGTGGATCTACCTATAGATGAGTCACTCTAGGCTGCTAGATATTGAGGCTCTTTGTTTAGCCAAAGGCAGTTTTAGCTCATGTTGTTCTTAAGTGGGGCTATGAAGAGTGAGTATGCGATACTGAGAGAGTGGGCAAGTGGCTTGGGTGGTTAAGTGCTCGGAAAGGAGAAGCGAGCAAGTTGAGGTTGAAGGAGTTGGTTGCTTGTGGCGCGAGATGAGGATTGCATAGTATTGCAATTGGATATACTCACTAATACTTTGTTGGATTCTTGCTTGCATATTTGTCTTGGTTCCAGGTATTGTCTTTCTCACCTACAAAAGAGTATCATATCTGCAGAAAGGTAGGCTTTTATTCACATGTACAACCCCTAAGTCTCAAATTTCTGCTTATGTCTTCCAGAGGTTTGCTATCTTCCAACCTAAAAATAGCCCGAAACTCCTGCTCCAAGCCTTTCCTTCTCCCTCATCAAAGATAGCGAAATACGAAGGACGCAAGAATCAAACGCTGTAGCCGTGGCTGAAAGATTCGCTGAAACACCAGAGTACATAGATTGCATCTGCGAAGGAGAGCAAGAAAGAAAAAATCGTGGGAAGTAGATGTGATGGTTTTGGGATACGGTAGTAAGCGTGCAGATGTCCTCATTTCTTCATCTCCACATAGTTTGCTGGGAAAATGCCGGTTCGAGAGCCGATAATGCCCGTCCTGTTCATGTCAGTTTTTGACTTGGGAGATTTTGAGAATACAACTTACCACCAGTCATTCGTACTCTCAGTCTTCTTTGTCACCTGAATGATATCACCCTTCTTGAAGCCCAAATCACCAGGTTGATCTGCATCGAATGTGAACAATGCCACTGCCTCATTCGCCCTCAATGATCCTGTCTTGCTCTGGAAGAGTGGTTTTGGTGCAGCTGGCCGACCTGGCCCAACCTTGCCACTTCCTGTGGGACTTCGAGGGCCGTTGTCTGAGTACGTGTAATCATCGTCGAAACCACGTCCACGACCAGCTCCAAAGCTATTACCTCGCGACGAGCTTCCTCCTGTCGGACGGTCGTAGATGTCATCTGCCCAGGTACTCGCTCTCTTCGGTCTAGTATTGTCCGAGTACACGTAGTCTGAATCCCCAGCATTCACACTTCCTGTGCGATCCCTTCTCACACCCTCACCAAACGCACTTCCTCTTCTTCCCTCCCAGACCACGTCATCGTGCCTGTCATCATAAACCGGGATATCGTTGTAGGTTCCATCACCATCTCCAATTCCAGCGAAAATTCTCGAATTTAGGATATTCATCAGAGGCTGTGCTGCTGGAGGTGGTCGAACAGCTCCAGTCAAGAGTTCTGAGGCGGTAAATCGTCGTCCATAGAGCTTCTCATTTGCATCTCTCCTCTCAATGATAGCCGAACCCTCCAAACTCACACCAGCGAAAAGTCCCTTCGTCTTGCTATAGCTGAAAATCCCCGCTACACCTTTCATGCTCGCCGCTCCTGCGGCCTCAGCATTCCTTCCTACCGGTCCAGCAGCTATACTAACATTTCCACCCAATGTCAGAGAGCCAGCTTGCGAAAATGTTCGTACAGCCGCAGCATCATTAAGGATAAAGACAAAGTCCGTGAGTTCGAAGCCGATTTGTCCGCCAAATCCCGCACCACCTGTTCCAATAGCTGAAGGAGCGCTCCAAGTACCATCTGCGAGACGGGCCACAACTACTCCATTACCATATCTCGCTGATCCAAGGAAACCCGCTTTGATTACTGTGAGGATTGCGAGACCCTGAGATGCCGGTTAGCCGTGTTCGGACGAGGCTGAAAGTGAGGAATGGGAGGGAAGGAAGTGTACCTTTGCGTTTGCGAGAACCTGAGGAGGAATGATCTTGTCTGGTCCAAAGGCCTGGCGAGGATCGACGAAGGAAGCTAGAATCTTGCCACACTTCTTGCATTCAGCTGTGAGGTCAAGCTGTTAGTCGGTGTCTTGCATGGTTAGAATTGTTTGTTGGGAAGTGCTTACACGCCATAGACGACGGGAGAGGATTATGGATGCCCATCTTGTCTGATTATCCGTTCAGTAACTTTTGGGATTCGAGAAGTGAGGTTGTAAAAGACAAATGCGCTGAGCCGTGGCGCCCAGGTTGAAGTCCAACGTAGTGGGGTATAGAGCTCAAAGGGTCCAACTTCACTTGTAAGATCGCAGATCTGCCTTCTAAGCAGGTGTACTAAACAGAAGTAAAAAGCTCTGATATTAAGCTTGAATATCGTCCCCAAGAGCGATTGAAATATCGACGCAGAGATGCGACAAGACGAGATAGAGTTTATAATGCTGGCTTACTTTGAATTCAATTATGACATGCACGCTGGGCGGTTCACGCCACAATGTGGCTCAGCATCCGCGCGTTCGGCTTCTGCTGTAAACTCCGGCTGGGCCTTAACTCTCGCCGCTTCCTCTACGTGCGTACTTCTCAGCTCACCTCTGCTCGTTCACCATAGACCTGTACACAAAAGGTTACGTAGATTTACCGGCCGATAAGTTACAACCCCACAAGACAATCACAAGAAGCACAATCCAGTCAAGCTCGGGCGCCTCCGCGCACCGCTCCTAGTGAGAACAAAGACGCTCTTGAAACAACTCCACCTCCATTCGGCCTGAACACCAGAACCCTCCTTTCGAGAACGAATACCCCACGAAAAGCACAGCGTTGTGCCGAGTTCACATAAGACCGAAATTGGCAGAGTGATTGAGAAGGAACAAGGAAGCAAGCAAGATGTCAGACGCATACGAGCGCGAGCGCCAGAACAACTCGCGGCTCTCCGAACTATCCGCCAAAGTCACAGCATTGAGAGGGGTTACGGTGGATATCTACGATAATGCCAGGCAACAGGATGTTATCGATAATACGGTGTGTACTCCTGTGTTCTGGCGTAAAGGCTGCCCAAGTTTGAAGGTTGAAGCTGACGGTGGATAGTCTGATACATTCTCCTCTATGAGCACGAGTCTGAAGGGATCTGCGGGCAGACTGGGACGGATGGCTGCGAGTGGGAATAAGGTCGCTATATTGAAGCTTTCGGGCATACTCGTGGGTTCGGTACTGGTACTGTGGTTTATATGGGGGTTATTCGTTTGAGGGGAGAATAAGAAGCTGGCAAAGAAATGGGAGGAAGGATCCAAGGCGCGTATTACGAGCATGGATGTTGTATTGTACGAGGACATATTGCTGCATAGCACGGGCGTTTGGTCGAGGGATAGCGAATTTTAGCAAGCTGGCGGATCATGGTATTTGGTCATCACTTATATATGTATGAATGCACAAAGTTCCCAGGAACAAGTCTGAACTGCTCGGAAATGCATGGCTCTAAATTTGATTTTGCCTATGTTTATTCCCATACATTGGAAAACAGGTCCTCGCTCGCTCCAAACCCAGCAGCAGGCTTTGCTGGTGTTGTTCCAGCTCCAGGAGTAACAGGAGCAGCACTACTCCATCCTCCAAAATCATCATCTGCAGCAACTTTTGGGGTTGCTCCCACCGTACTAAAGCCTCCTCCACCTCCCGGCACAATACTTGTGTCTGCCAATGAACCACCTGAGCCCCATCCTCCAAAGTCGGAGCTTGCTTGTGCAGGGGCGGCTTTAGGTGGACTGGTTGGCTTTGCGGAACTCCAGGCATCATTAGATCCCCAAGCGTCGGTGTTTCCCCATCCGCTCGACTGTGCAGGAGGTGACTGTGGTTTGGGAGGAGGCGCGGGTGATGAGAGGTTGAAAACTGAGTTAGATTGTGGAGGCGGAGATGCCATCGTTTGCTTCGGTGGTACAGGAGGCTGTGGTGATGGCGCCGAGAAGTCGAATAGGTCACCAAAGCCAGAGCTTGCATTTGTGGTCGAAACTGGGGTTGGCATACCTGGTGCTGAGTCGAATGCACCGAATCCGCTGGACGAGCTGAACCCTCTTGATGGTTGTGGTGGCTGCGCTGCTGGTTGCGATGATGGCTTAATGTCGAAGAAGCTGCCACCACTCAGGGGTGGGGGAGAGGTTTGAGAAGGTCCTCGTTGATGATTAGATATATTTCCTAGTCCTGAAAATGCAGAGGTGTTTTGTGATTGCATGGGTGGTGATTTTGGTGCTGATGAAAAGCTCAAACCGCTGAAAGCATCGTTCATTCCTCCAAAATTGGATTGTGTAGGTGGCGGTGATTGTTGCATTGGTGATTGCATACCACCAAATGAGCCTTGGGACATATGGGAAGGTTGTTGTTGTTGAGGCTGTGGCTTAGGAGCTGAGGCGTATAGAGAGAGAATCGATTGCTTCAAGTCTGGACGGGATTGTGTTCCTGGGGTTGCTGCAGCACTGGCAGGCCGATTTGGTGGAGGCGCTTCTGTTCCAAAGAAGTCCAAGCCAAGTAATGAGTCTGCTGGCTTCGTCTGCTTCGGAGGAGCTGGTTCTGCCTTTGCTCTTGTGATACTTGGAGCGGCAGTGCTTGCTCGTGGAGGCGGGGATGTGCTGTCTCCAAAGAGGTCTTGCTGCGGGGCTCTTCTGACCTGAGAAGGTCCTGAAGCCACTGCAGCTCTCTGGGAGTTCGACCGTTCAATGGCTTGCTTCTCTTTGACCAAGCTCAAAGGTACATCATCATCCCCCTCGGCATCAAGAGTCGATGGATCTGGCATTGGTCCCTCCATAACCCATCTCTTTGACTCGTACTTTGTCCTGATGAAGTTCTCAATCTTGGCCTCGGATGGTACGTGTCCCTGTGCCAGCTTTGCTTCCCAGTATTTGTTTGCTCTCGAATTGCCCCATTTCAACACGCTTGCTAGCTGTTCGTCGGTCCATGCGTCGAGGTCGACTGACTTGACTCTGCTAATATGCGTGCCCATTCCTCGGTGTATGCCAGAACATCTTATGCAGACGAAGATACCCAGATTCCAGCTGGCCCATCTTGGATCTGGACGCGATCAGTATATAAAGAACAGACGAAGAGGAAATTGAGACTCACGTTTATTCCTTTTGCAATCCGCACACGTCTTATTCCCCTCCAATTTCAAAAGACTCTTGATGGTTTGAGTGTTTTGCGCAGCGCGCTCCGCAGCTGGGTTGGGAGCCCTCCTTGACATCGTAATGGTCCAGCAGATGTGCAATCTGGTTGGACAAAGGATCGGAAGCTTTGGAGCAATGCGACGTTGGAAATGGAATTATTGATTAGAGGAAGGGGGCCTTGATTCCAAAGTGAAGTGTGGCTGAGTGACGCGATCAAACACCAGGGTGGACCGAGCCGAGATAGGGATGTTGCCTCAACGTTGACGTCGTCGATTGGCGGGGAAGAGAAACATTTGAAATAGTTCTGCGGCTCCATGTGTGCCACCATCTACAAGTATTCCAAAGACTTTCCTTCTCTCAACTTTGCTCTCCTCTCCTATATCCATCATTCTCCTTAAATACTCATGCGCTTCCCTACTTTCCCAACCATCATCAGAACATTCTACACCTTCAGCAACTACACTCGTGTTTCATCACAAGCACATTACAAAGCTCTGAATCCTTTCACAAGAGGCGCTGTCTACAAGTCAATGCCTACAATCCCATTCCTATCTAGTCTCTTCAGTACCAGTAGCTCCTCCTCCAACATGTCTTACCCAGTTCAGAAGAGCGATGATGAGTGGCAAGCAGTGCTCTCCAAAGGTACGCCTGGCAGCATATTCCTCATGTAACCATTACTTACCTTCTCCACAGAACAATTCCGTATCTTGAGAGAGAAAGGAACCGAAGCTCCATTCGCCGGCAAATACGACAAGCACATGCCTGACTCTGGAGTTTATACCTGCGCTGGCTGCGACGCACCTCTTTACAAAGCTTCCCACAAGTTCAAGTCTGGCTGTGGATGGCCTGCATACTTCGACAATATCCCAGGTGCTGTCACCCGCCACACCGATTCAACTCTGGGCATGTCGAGAACGGAGATTGTGTGCTCGAACTGTGGTGGGCATCTTGGACATGTTTTCAAGGGAGAGGGATACCAGACACCTACGGATGAGAGACATTGTGTCAATAGTGTCAGCATGAAGTTTTCGCCGGAGGATAAGGTGGTGGATAAGGCAGATAGCAAGGTTTAGAGAGAGGTTATGGAGGAATTGGTCGTGTGGCAAACAGAATATGAGAGAGGAAGCGTTGAGCATGGATGTACAGGTATGATTCGAACGTCGGCAATGCGATCATCTTCCAGGTGCCGTAATGCCTATATCCAATCTGCTTTTCTAAATCTGATCCTCTACGTTACTTGTCTTGAAGGTTTTCCCAGTGGGCATACTTGTGTTTTGTTCCTCTCCCAGCATCAGAGTATTATTTCTCAACAACGGACTTTGCTATTTGGGCCGACATATATTTCAACTAGCCGGCAGGTTTGCAATTATCAGGGAGAGAGACCCTTGAGAGGCGTGTTCAGTATCACGCCTGTGATTTGAAGGAATGGGGATGTCAAAAGGATCTTTTCACGAGTTGATAAAGTCTGAGACTTTTTCATGGCGCTGAATCTAGTAGTCAAGCACCTAGTTTTGAGAGTCTATAGAATTGCTTCACATGTCGAGCAAGTGGCCGACCATATTAGTCATGAGTCTCTGATATTTGTCGCATTTCATGAATATCACACACAGCTATCATGCTTGTTGGTGAAGATATGAATGCAATTTCTGCTTCCTCGACGCTACTATTTCCAGAAGCATCGTGCCAATAATCGTAGCTAGCTGTCGCTGCATCTTCCCCTCGTCCGTGGACGGTCTTGTTCCCCAAGTCATCATCATCCTCACTTGTCTTATTCTTTGCTACTCGTCCTTCTTCTCTTCCTTGTGCCTGCTAAGCCGCAGTAATTCCAAGTCGCCAACTCAGGTGGTGCATCGGCAACAACACTCCACCCCTCCTGATTGTTGACCATAATCTCTTTTCTCTCTTGCCCACCCTCCTCTCCATCCTCTTTTCCATCATCATCACTCTCATCATCATTGTCCTTATGATCCTCAACCTCCTGGACAATTTCCCATTCCCATGCTCTGCTATCACATCTCCATCCAAATTCAGCATAGTAGCTGGATCTTAGCCTACAATCCCGCTCTTCCACGAATTTCGCATTGGCGAAGTCATTTCGTAGCCGCGTTGCCCATACCTTGCGTTCTTTCTCGCATTGTTGGACCCAGGTTTGGAGGGTGCTGGTGAAGTGGAGAGGAGGTTTGGGACAGGGTTTCGAGTTTGGCTCTTTCCATACCCTTCTCCTATGGCTGGGATAGTCTTGGTCGAAGATTGCAGGATTATTGAATGTATCGTTATTGGCATTTCCGCTACTAGAATCCTCATCGGCGGAGTCTTCCTCTTCTCCGTCCTGTAATGGGCGTTTACGCTTTTGGTTGAGACTTGATCGTCCATCGGTCTTCCGGAATTTTCTGGGCTTTACTCTCGGCGCATTTTCAGAGCGCTTTCGTTTTGCTGATGAAGGTTCCAAACGGCTTATGTCTACGATGATCATATCTTTGGGATCATAGCATGAGTATTCTTGAGGATCGTGGCCTCGATGGTCTATTTGATTTTGCGCTCCTCCTAGGCTTCCACTGTCTGGTAGAACTTGAATACTAGATGGCTGAAGGTGGGAGAAAGACATATCTTGCTTTTCTGGGTCGTTGATCTGCGCAGGTGAATCAGAGAGACTTGATGGGACCTGAGACTGAATCATTGGCGCTCCGTTTGCTGGAGCAACAGGTGCTGTTCGATGGATCGCTTCAGGAGGTGTATGCAACTGCTCCTTGCCCGGCTCTTTGTCCTCTTCCAGTTCAAGTGCGCTCTGGAAAGTCGTTTCTGGCGCTTTCTCGACGTCTATAGCAATATGGTACCCTTCGCTGCGCTCATCTGTCCCCGCGCTATATTCAGGAGAGTCCTTCACAGTGCTTCGTCGACTCTGCGCGTGGCTGTTGCTGGTGGAGTGCTTTTCATCGTCCCAACTTTCATTCGAGGCAGGCTTTCCGAGTTGTTGCTATGGCTGTCTCACGAATTCATAATACGCTGGGATATTCTGATGATGGTAGATTTCGTTGAATGGTATTGTTTGCGCAACCTAGGAATTTGCGCTTGAAGTTTCTCGAGTATTGTGTGAAGGATTGAAGTGTATTTCTAAGTTATGGAAGGCGGTAAAACATAGTTCCTCGATTTCCGACCCGACTGCGCGACCTCTTTTACTTTCCGCGCTGAGCTCGAGGATGATGTCGTCTAAGTAGGGTTTAGTACTTCCTCTTCGAAGCCTTGTTTATAAAGTTAGGTATCATATATGATCGCCTTCATCTTTAAGGTATATATACAATACTCAAAGTGCGTCTACAATATAAACATGATGCGGAACCTCTATTGAGTGCGGATTTCAAAATTATCATTATATCATCAAAGCAGTCTATTTACAATCTTCAGTCTGTCTTTATACAATCTCGTACTATCAGTCAATCTTCGTCCCCGAATCACCAGCAACTTAGGTAGGCTTTCCCTTCTTATGTCTCGGTCCTGTAGGTGGTTTGAAACATCCCCAAGTCTCCAACCCCTTCTTTCCCCTCCAGCCCTTTTGACCATTAACTGTAGCATTGTCTTCGCCCCCAACTTCGCCCTCCTCTTCATTTTCATCATCCGAAATCTCAATAACCTCCGTTCCGCTCTCCTCTTCATCTTCATCAACAGTCTCAACTTCCTGGATGATTAACCCCCCATATTTTTCATTCTCACCCCTGACTTTGAACTCAACATAGTAACTATATTCCGCCTCAGGGTTATCCTCTGCGAACTCGCCAAATTGGACAGCAATTTGTAAGTTCTCTTCCCATTCAGCTCGTTCATCGGCGCATATTCTTATCCAAGCTGCCTGGTCCTGATTGAAGCCAGGAAGAGGTTGTGGGTATGGTTTGTTGTCGGGTCTGATCCAGACTCTTCTCTCTGGGAGATCAGGGCCTTGCATATCGAAGTATCCGGAGTCGTTGTTGGCATCGTTGTCGTGTTGTTTGTTTCTGGATTCATGTTGAAAGTCCATATTGTCAGGTAAATTCTCTGGCGGATCAGAAAGGGCCGAATCTCCGGAATCAGACTTTCCATCCATCTTTACATCTACAGCTTCTCCATGCTCCCCAGTCTCAGAATTATAGTTAGGATACATCTTCCTTATCCTCTTATGACTCTCAGCGATCAGTTCTTCTGTAGAAGGCATGCAACTTCTCCACGTATTGCACTTTATTTCCTCCCTATTCGGCAGAGTATTCCGGGCTAGCTGTTCGAGGAATATGTCTGCACCTTCAGCACTACCTCCAAGACCTCTTTCTAAAGCTTCGAGAGGACGGAGTACAGCGTCTAGTCTATCTCCAAAATCGTCGTAGAAACCGGGGGCATCTGCACGAGATTGGTATGGATAGCTGTCGGGAATGTATTGTACTGGTGTTGGTGAGCGGTTGAGTTCGTTGAGGTTTTCTTCGAGGTCGGTGTCGTAGGATATAGGCTCGTTGGTATGGTAGAGTGGAGAGTTCCGAGGCGGAGCAGCGTTGTATAAACTTCGGGACATATTTGCTGATTATCGTTTGGTGTTGGTTTGTATCTGATAGTATACTTGTTTGTACCGCTTGTGTTGTAGCAGACGAAGCAAGTCGATTGGCGATGATCAGAACACTTTTGTCGAGTGTGGTGTGCTTTCTTGCTTTTTGGTGTGTGTGAGGTTCTAGATTGTGGGAGGATATATGATTTCTTAATATGTTAATCTGGATTTGAATATCGACGAAGCTATATCCAAGCTATGAAGAAGTGGCCAAGTTCGGAATGGCTCTCCCGCTCCTAACATTAGGACATGTTCATACAGTTCAAATCGAAATTCTGACTCACATGAGATACTCTAACTTCTGATGGTAAGGTGTAGACTTTCTGGAAGCGAAGCTAGAAAGACAATCGAAGTAGGAAAGAATGATGATATACTGACACGTGACTTAACAATATCCTAGACGTCAAGTGGAAGGTGCAATTGAAGGGTTGTAATCTAGTGGAAGACAGTGATGCAGTCCTATTGGGCTATCTAAGAGCTCCGGTAGCCCTTTTCCATATCTCACGACTGAAACCCACATTCTGTCCTTGGGACTAAATGGTTTTGAAGTAGACTTTTGGAAGCGCATTCATTGCCATGAAAAGAGCTCTCATCCCATTTGAACTTCCTGTCGAAAGACTTAGTAGTTATTCAAATTCTGGGGACCGAGACATACTTTCTGTTGTGCTCAAAATCATCGAACTTTTCGTCGCACCAAAGTCCTCCGTAACCCACCCACTTCAAATAATTCTACAGTCTTTGGTTGAAATTCGCGCCAATTCGAGATCTGAAAAATCTTGCTGGATTCGATCTCCCGCTTGCTTCAAACTCATTCGCCGTCCCCCGCTGTACACCCAATCCTCAGTGCATCATCGTGTAAGTTCCTCCCTTAGTCTTATGCTCCTGACACAACATCCATTGTGCATCGCTATTACCATACTCATCCCTAGTAGTCCACTCCCAATAATGAAAATGATTTCTCGTACGAGACCAACCAAGTCTGTACACCTCTCCTTGAACGAGTTCCTCGCCTTTCTTCTCCATACCAGCTCGGAAAGCTTCCCATTTCTGACGGTTCTCAGTGGACCACTGGAGAGGGAGGTTTTCGACGTAATCTGGGTCGACGGCGCCGATGTAGATGCGAATGGAGTTGTGGGTTACGTCGGGGTTGAAGACTGTTTTTGTTTCTTTGGGTTTTCCGGAGACTTCGAGATCGTTGTCCTTGGACTCGTTGGGCTTTTGGACAACAGCTTTCGTGGAGGAACCACCCTTGGGTGGAGGGTTGGAAGACATGGTAGGTTCTTTTTGACTTCCAGTAGCTTTCTTCTTCTTCTTCTTGGTAGAATCAGTCGTGGCTTTGGGTGCAGCAGCAACACTCTTGGTAGCAACCGGAGTTGATTTTCCGTTGGGGCACGGAGTAGACTCAAGAGTTGGCTTTACTTTCCGCTCAGCTTTGGTTTTCTCGGTAGATGAGGAGAACAATTTGAAGCCTTTAAAAGCATTGCCTGAGTTTGAAGATGAAGGAGGGGAATCCGCCGTATAAGATGTGTCAGACTTTGTGAGAGTTGTCGAACGCGGAATGGCGGCTGGAGATGAAGGAGGTTCCTTTTGGATTGGGGTGTTTGAAATTGAAGATATGGGGTCGACTCGCGAAAGACCAAAGGAAGACGCGCTAACGTCTTGTGCTGCCGGAGGTAACATGGTGTGCGAAAGGACGAAAGGTTAATTAGTGTCGTCGAGATGGGGAAATATTCTGACTCGAGGAGCAAGACTTAGTGGGTGAATTATTCTTTGGCTACTGAACCGCCTTGAAAGTAAGCTAACGAATCGAATAACAAGTACGATAAAGCAACGAGATGTTGTCTTAGTTCAAAGGTGCGCGATTGTGGTTGTTGTAGAGATTGCGTGCGTAAGTAGTGGTGGAGATGGAGAAAGAATCTCGACGTCGAACTCTTATATGCAGATCGGCTGGTTCTGTTCCGATTTATCTGTCAAGTGGTAGATAAATCGGAACAGATAGCCTGTTATTTGCAGAAGTGAATAAATGTTGCAAATAGCATTGACGTGGATCACCTAAAGTGCAGTGAACATTCTTGCTCACATATCAAGAAATTCGTTCGGCGTGAAGCACTCCCATAAGAGAGTGGAATTCTATTCCCAAATAGAAACACCTGAAATATAACAGACCAACATGTTTTTGAAGTACTCTGAAAATGGTTGTGTGAAGATACTGAAATGTGCGTTTATGAAGCAGAAATTTATAGGTTTCTTTGGTCGCCTTCTTAGCCTGCACAGCAAAAGCATTGAGGATGACGTCCAGGTTGAATACAGGGAGCCTACGACTCAGTATACACGTTGCAGAAGGCCTGATGCAAACATTTTTGGAGCCTTTGGGGACTGGTCGAGATGCTGGCAGGTTTTCATGTTTTGAGGGAGGATTTCTCGACATTTTGATTGGTTGATAGCCGAACTTCTTCAAATTCCCAGGAGCTTATCAGAAGTGAATGATTTCTCTCTATATTATTGAAGCAATGGGAGTGATATGCCAATGATAGAGCTAATATAAGGTGTTTACTCACAAAACGATATTGTTTTAGTTACCATGTCATCCTACCTCCGCAGCCAACAAGCAATAAATAACAGCAATTCCACATTACTGATACCCACAATCTCAAGAATCCTACATTCCCAAACCAATCCTACGCCAGGATGTACTCATATCCTCACATAGCTTGAGAAACTCCTTGTTTTCGAGATTCTCACAAATGAAGTTGTTAATGAGCGTCTGGCGATATTCATCATCTCCATCAGTCCAGCCAGGAGCCTCCCACAGCTCTCTTAGTGGTGGTTGAGACTTGTGTCGTTCAACAAAAGCCTCAATGCCATTGAAGTATTCACTGGAAGGGTCGATTGGAGGAGATGGAATAGATTGTGAGGCGGGTGCAGCAGCTGTTGTCGTTGACTGAGAGATGCGAGCACTGTTGTCACCCTCGCCAGGAACAGCTTCAGTCTGCGTCGATTGATTAAACATCTTTGGGCGTTTGGTTCTTGATGATGGTCGTATGGTTGGGGTACCTGCACGCTTCTTGGGAGGCGGAGCAATTTTAGAAACCAAGCCTACCGGGGTAGACGCAGGTCTTGCTACCATGGCAGCGCTTTTGGCTGCAAGTGGAGAAGGCTCCTCGGCCACAGCTTCTGGCTCTTCGATGGCGACCTCATCAGGAATAAGCTCTCCATTGTTTGATGACTCGGCTACTGTCTTGGATGCAGGGGCCTTCCGCTGAGCAACTCGCTTCTTTGGGGCGGGCTTGGAGACAGGGGTGGATAATTCCTCATTCGAAGTTTTGCGTGAGGGTGGAAGTATTGCAGGTGGCTCTTTTGAGATTTTAGGTAAGACTTTGGGCATGTCGGAGAGCGAGGATGCTATTTCCTTGCTGGCAGCTTTCGGCTTGGGAAAGGGAAGTTCGCGTTTGGGAGGTAGGGGTAAATTTGACATGGACCGGTGATTTGCTAGACTTGGTATTGTAGTTGGTGCTGTAGGTGTCGACAAGGGTCGGTGTAGGCTTTGAGAGTCCAACATAGTGAAAGGATTGTATGTTCGATGGGTTTCAGTCGTTGGTGGATGTGCAATTGTGGGTTGCGAGGTATTGAAGAAAGGAGATTGCGAATAGTTCAGTGAGGTCTCCTGGGTCTCATTGGCCTTTTGACGTTGAGTTTGTAGTTGGTCAATGTAGAGAGAAGTTCTCGGCTGTATCTGATTTTCAAAATGGCCTGATACTTGTGAGGAAGGGTAGGAAAGATGCCGTGACTAATACATTTGTCAGAATCAGCCCAATACACAATCACTGTCACCTCTTACTTACCTCTCTATCTAGCTGCGAGGAAAGGAAAGTTGGAATGTGCACCGCAGGTACTGATCCTTGATAGGCCTCAATTTGCCCAAGAGCTGGGTTAAGAACGACAGCTGGATTCGTGAATGAGTTGGCAAGTGGCCTAGTGTGATGGTGAATGTCATGAGACTGTCCTTCAGACATTGTAGAGAGTGTGGAATCGGGTCTAGTAGGAATCTTGAACTCGACCCTTGATGGAGAGCTTGCTGAGCCACGAATAACATGTCGAGTATTTGGAACATCGAATGCAGACGACGGCCGGAGCAAATTAGACGAGCTCGTAGTAGATGCATCAATAGAGGGTGCAGGTGATGGAAGTGGTTGTGGAATACTGGTTGTCGTCGCGTCTCTGTTTGTGATTGGCAGGCCAAGGTCTTTCAAGACAATGTAGATTTTGTTGTAATCCTCATGACTGCGGAACTTGATCTGTATTCTTCGAACCTATGATCAAAAGTTAGCAGCAATTGCAAGTAGATATGAGGTATGACGAACGGTATTTACGGTTTTTAGGTACCGCATTGCTATGAACGGGCTCCTGATAGCTACCTCGGCAGGTGGCTCAGCTCCGGTGCTGGGGTCATATTGTTGGCAAAACCTCACAAGATCAAGAAGATCCTGTGTTTCCTACCGGAAGGTCAGGTACTCACAATCTGAACAGGCAAAGGAGGCACCTTGCATACCATGATTTGAGATCCTGCGGTAACTTTCATGATGATGCGAGTGTCCTGCTTTCCTTCCTCATTGATGCACCTAGCCTTTTGTATGACAAAATCTAGGTCATTGCGTGTGGTGATGTGATCCCATGTGTAAGTCTTGGTACCATGAGGACTGGTATTGTGGGAGAATTTGACAATGGAGACAGAAATCCAGTCGGGATCCAGTGTTTGGGATGATATTCGTGACATATTGAACGAGAGACAGCGGTTAGTGGAAGAGTGAAGTTAGTCAGATATCAATACCGATTATAGCACTACAATGTATCGACAGCCATGGACTGGAGGCTGTGCGATTCCCGGTCGCATGTTGATGATTGGAAGAAGTGGAAGTTGAGCCTGGAAGATAAAGCAATTTTGTGCCGAGGCGCTAATGTCGACAATCGGCATGACACATCAGGTGATATGGTACAGCCAGGAAACTCCAGCTTGTGCATCAATTGGATATCTAGTCGCTTATAAATACTCCAACTTCATTCTATCAACTTGATGAGTATCTACTCGAAAACTCACTGTCTTTCTTCAAAGAACCTCCACCTTCCTTGCAGATACCAGGGCAGCAAGCAAGATAGAGTGTCACGTGATACGCCCAACACTGACAGCCTTATCATTCTAGTAGTAATCACTCAGGTGTTGAATAGTAAAATACAACAAGTCTTTTTGTAGTCATAACTGCTGACGGTGAACGTAATCATCTTGAAACAGCAGAAAGGACAAAGAGTGATTGAAATATTAAGTTGACATCAACCCCCCTGAACTTGGGTGCTGTCTTGACCTACATAGCAACAACGATGGTTTTGAAAGTAATAACATCACATTACTGTATCAATCAGCTTATCACCATGTCTTGTTTGTGACTTTCTGTGAATGAGCTTCATTCCTTGAAAGAAAGATGGTCTGGTAATGGTCGGGACCCGGCACAGTCACTACCTATCTATTACCCAGCACAGGTAGATGGATGATTATGTCTTACACAGTGCTTGAACAGATTGACCTCAGCCTTAAGTGCTTATGTGCATGTGTTATGCTATTCGCCGTGGCCTGTCTACGACGTCGTCACCCGGAATTCTTTATTCCCCGGTGCTTCAGAGATGGTTGTCCCCATGTCCCCCTGATGTCGTTTCACCAGCCAATGAATGTAGCACGGCTCACTTTCGCTTCGCGGGCCATTGAAAACTGTTCATTATTGTCTTACGGCATTGTCGCTTCACTGACCAATGATTGTGATCACTCACTTTGCCTTCACACTTTCTCTTCACGGCTTCGTTGCTTCACGACATCATCGCTCCATGGCAAAACAGCGCTTGAAGTCGCTTCGCAGCACAGTCGCTTCACGGCAGCCCAAATGTACCCTGTGCGCCATCAATGTAACACTTCCCTACGCTTTTCTGTGTCTCCCTTGGATGTATATGATTCAGGCGTGTATGGCGGACGACGGTAGTAGTACGAAAGGGGGTTGCCATAATTGATGCAACACAAGGGTATAAGGCGGTGGAGAGTTTACAGGAATTCATTAGCGAATTTACCACTTTCTTTCACTTTTTCAGTAAAGTACAGGCAGAATTGGCCCCACTTTTGTTGCATGAATTATGGCAACCCCCTTTCGTACAGTAGGTCTATTGGCGACATTGAGTTTGAAGAGGCGGACAGCGGGGTACTGACCCAATCGACGACAAGGAGGTGGGGTCAAGGAGGAGGGATCTGCGGGTTGAGAGAATGAGGAGTTGTTGGGAGGAGATCGAAGGCATAATAGAAGCATTATTCTTACAAAGCTGGAGCGATAGCCTCTTCAAACACCGTCTCCCAGCATAGATCACCAGAAAGGAGTTTGGTTGGAAAGGTTGGTATCCGCACATGAGCAGTGTAAGACATCTATGGTAGGATGACTAATCAACGGGAACGGGCAAATAGGCTACAATGGAACAAAGCAGATCATGTTGTGTAGCTGCAAGACTCAAAGAGACTTTCAATGAAGCAGAATACATTAAGAAGTATCATCAATATGAACCCAACCAGACTCCGATGCTTTGCTTCGATGCATTACCAGAAGAGCAACCGTGCTATTGTAGCTTTGCCTTCAAGACTCTCAAGTGCGGCCTACTGCTTTCAATCCTTCTATTTCTTAAGACCAATGTCGCCCGCACTGACTGGCATGGGCAAAGAGACTCCAGACACGGAATACAAACTCGAGCTTGCAGATATCCGAATTCTGCTGTTGTATTGGTCCAGCTTATTCCAGTCAAACACTAGCATTCGATAGATTGCGAGTCCACAGTGAAAACATGACAGTTCCGAGGACTTCCCTCTCCTCCGGGATACTATGAAGGAGGTCGTGCTCAATAGACAAGCTGTGGTTTAAGCTCCAAGCAGAAGGAGCGACCCCATGATGCGGCTAAACTATATACCGTTAGCGAAACGCGGAACAACTGCAGGAAATCTGGCTGAGCGCGAAGTGAAGCTTGAGGTCGCGTCTCCTGTACCCAACAACTCACTCCTAACATATGCGTATGGAGTGATCGCATTCTGATCGCGATCATGGCTACTCGGAAGCTCTCTGCAGCAGACGACCCAGAACAATTTATGCGGGAACTAACCGCATACCACGAGAAGAGAGGAACGATACTCGATCCACATCCGAGAGTCTCTGGAAAGGAGATCGAACTTCCGGAGCTTTTTCACAAGGTTGTCGATAACGGAGGTTATGATAAAGTCAGTGACGAGAAGCTGGCTTGGAGAAGGATTGCCACTGACTTTGGGCTACCCTCTGACAAGAATCTGCCGGCGACAGCGTTTGCGTTAAAGACGGTATACTATAAGAACCTGGCCGCATACGAAATATCGACGGTACATGGCAGAGAGCCGCCGCCGAAGGAAATATTAGAAGAAACGACTGCGAAGGGCGCATCCCTCCTAACGCGAACGTTAGATAACTATCGACCCACAGCACGCCGAGAGACTGGCGCTTTAGGAAACGAACATTCAGAAGCGTCTGGGGACGACGGCACACCTTCACGGGAAAGAATCGCAAGTGAAGAAGCACCAGGCTCTGGCGGCCGAGTCACTCGAGGTTTGAGACAAGCTCCTCCTCAGCGAAACTTTTACCAGCCGGACGTTGGTTCTTCGCGGCCTTCGAGGAACGTTTCTGCGACTTCTCACGCCTCCTCCCCACAACACCACCATCAACAACAACCCCGCGGGGCCTCGACTTCTTATAATCCACCATCCAATATGGATAACATCTCTCCGTCAGTCGCCAATTACGAGCCTCGACAATACCACCCTTTGACCTTGCGTCCCGTCGTCACACCCGGAAACAATCCTGCAGAGTTTTCGCGTCGACAAAAGGCTTCGAAAGATGCAGCAGCTGGAAAGGCATCCGTTCCAAAGCAGGGTGGTGTTATGCTTCCAGGCAGTAAGCATCCCAAGGTTCAATCATGTAAACATGGCTAACAGAGCTCCAGCTGGTTTCGATGGTCCGAACATCTATGTCCGCTGCTTGTGCGCGCTCCGATCTAAGATTACCTCCGAAGAAAACTACGCCTTACATCATCTCGTGAAGATCTCGATGGAACGGGGCGATAAGTACCGATTTGAAGGATTTCCAGGACTGGCAGAAGCTTTGATCGAAAAAATCTTGGAGGTCGGTGCATTGTTCTACAAGGTTAAATGGGAAGTCGCATACATCGAGGAGGAGATTACAGGCCCAGCTACACTGAACGGCGTCGATGGTACTCCAGATATCCTGCAGAGAATTGCGAAACTTACGAAGCTCAACGTCGACGATAATATCAATACTGAGGCGTTCGCGGACAAGATGTTGCAGATCAATGAAGCTGCGCTCACCGTTAGGAACATGGTCATGCTCGAGGACAATGCTCAGTATGTTTCCGAGTTGCCACCTCTTCGCGACCTTCTCAGCATTGTCTTAAGCCTGCCTGCCATTGATAGCCTGGTTGAGCTCAAGCATTATGCGCTTGATATTGCGGAGCAACTTACCAAGTACTTCCATTTCGACGAGACCGACCCGTTGTACATATGTCTTCTGGAGCAGCTACTGTCTGACGACAGAGGAGCCATTTTGACATCACTCCGTGCTATCAGCAGGATTTCGATGAACCTCGAGGAGAACAACTTGCTACAGGGTGTACCAGCAGCTGCGATTCAGAACATTATTGACTGGACCCTACTCAACGATGAAGATCTTGCACATGCTTGTCTGGACTTCTTGTATCAGTACACTGCTGTAGTCGCCAACGTGGACTTCCTTCTCGCCGAGATCCAAGTTGAGCCTCTCGTCAACCAGCTTGTTCGTCTCTTGTCGCATGGTGCCAGAACCTATGAGAAGGAGTATGCGCTTGCCCGAGACATTCGGCTCCCAGCCCCACCGCATATTGCACCTCTCCCACAAGACCTTATCCCTCAACTCAACAAGCTTGAAGAGCCTGAGCGCAGCTCCAAATGGCTTCATTGTCTCTTCGAGGAGGATCCTGACGAGTCTATTACGCAGATCGCTCTCTGGCAGGCATATCAAGCTTGCTTTACTCCAGCGGTCATCGAGACAGGACATCCACTGCTTGCTGCTGCAGAGTTCATCAAGAATGTCAGCACCACCTTCGCTGAAAAGGCTGCTGCTCAAGTTCAACCAGGCGTAGTCCAGAAGTTCATTATCAAAGGTATTAGATTCCGCAGCAAGCCGGTCGGTCTTAACGGAGAAGAAGCTTATGGCTGCGTCTGGAAGAGTCATGATCCTTGTGCAGAATACTTCATGACTCCCGAGAAGCTGTACAACCATATACTCAAGGCTCATCTAGGTGCTACCCAAAATGCGGAAGGCAAATTTGAGAACACCAAGCGACCATACACTTGTTTGTGGAGTGGTTGTACAAAATATGAGGCCGCTCCAGCCACCAACTTATGTCAAATCGCCACCCACATCAAAGTCCACCTGTCCCAAAAGCCTGCCCGCAAGGACGCCGATTACGGTCAAGCTCCCGCAAAGAAAGTGAAGCCATCGTATCTTGTATCAGCACCGAAGCAAGCCTTCACATTCGTGGCCACCGCGGTGGATGAGCGTCAAGAAGCTGCTGGAATCCCATTGAGCGCCGTTCTTGTACTTCGAAACCTGGCTCGCAACGTGTCAAAGACGGAGACAGAGGAGGCTGCTTTGAAGGAAGGCGGAGTTTCTTGGGTCGATCGTTTGTTCAAGCCGGTTGAGCGTCAACTCTTTGAGATCATGGCGCACAACAAGAGTCTGGTAAGTCATCTGTTCCTGTTTGAGAAGACAACATACTAACGAGTAGTAGAGCACGTACCTAACCGATCTACTCATGGCTGTTAGGGATACATAGAGGGCATATCATGGCGTACTTTGGTTGAAGCCTGGCATGGCGGCGCAAATGTGGGCGCATCTGGAGTAACTATGGAATTGTGCAGGAACTAGATACCAAACGTGGGACACAACTGTAGTCTTTGATATTCTACGAGATTGGTCGAATTAATGCGGTCTAAGCCGGAGTCGCTGTCTTGACTTCTCGTGATACTCGCTTTCGTATTTGGCTTTCTCGCTGTCGTGCGTCTTCTGCTATTCGTATGTTCCTTCATGAGAGTAGGCACCACCTGAAATCTTCCGGGGACCGTTTTGTCTAAGTACGCATAGCTTCTCTTTGGTTGGTTGAAAGATCTTCTACCATTGCTTCACTAATAGAGTGCTTGGCATATGGACAACTCCCATCAGGTCAAGCTTAGGCCAAGGATGCATTGCATTCATTCTTCACTTCATTGAAAGGATGCAACGACTATTACTTATACTGACGATTCTAGACATTAGACCTTTATTAGAATTATCTAAATGCTTAATCAAGCACCCCATAGAAGCAGATTAAAACTCCGTCCCTCAAGCCCTGGGCAATGGCTTAAAATCACCAAAATCAGGCCAACTCCCTAGCCCCGCTGGATCCCCACCAATCCTCACGTAGGTACTCTTACTCGGCGTCCCATTATCTAGAAGAAACAACTAGAACCATCCCGAAGGACATATATGCGCATTCGACGGCGCTGTGATAGTGCACCAACGTCCATAACAATTGATCTCAGGGAAGAGATTTCGTTGACCCATTGAATTCCCATGAGTAGAAGCTTCTGCGCCAAGGAGAGAAGCCTTTATGTTTGAAGACCCCAGCACGCAGAGCAAATCAAGGCTAATGTTCGCTCAAGGCAAGCACGCCATTGTCGGAGTGTTTCCTTGAACCAGAACAGGAAGTGGAGCTGCCAGTATTTGCGCACTCGGGAAGGAGGCAATTACACGGGAATGAGCCCCAGCCGAAGACAGCTTGAGCGGCCACAGTGTGTGTTCTATGCCTCAGCGTGTGACCCAGGCAGAAGAAACAAAAGAAGATAAAATCAAGAGCTTAAGACTCTCCAATCAACTCAACCTTCGTGATCTCGGTCCAGAACAAGGTCGGTAATCTGGAGCGGCTCAACTCTGAGAGACACAGAGTAGCGGGTTCTCTGTTTTTCGACCAGCGTTAGACAATATACAGGATGCCATCTAAAGCTCCAGACACGTGGATGAACGATGATAGGCAAACATAAGCAACACCGCGATATAGCTCACAGTCCAGGGGCAAGCCTTGGCCCTCTTCTGTGTTCACAGATCCGGGTATAAGATCCCACTTTGAGACCAGCCTTAGCGCCAAAGAGCGTGTACTAAAGTGTCCGAAATGCATTAGACGAGGATCAAATGCGGTGAGGATGCTTTGGCATGAGGTCTGAAGTTGAGGCTTGTAAAATTATCGAAGGAGGCGTTCGTTGGAGATTGAAATAGAGCGCATTGTTCAGCATGGTTCGGGGTCTCTATTTTCTCGATCTTGTGCGCTGAGACATTCCGCGCCTTAGCTCCTAATTGGCCAAAAACAACTTTTCGATCTGCGGAAGTGGAGAAGTGGATGTGAAGCTTGTTTAAAGTTAGAGCCCTGCAATGCAGGTACACTGATTCTTTTGCTCCGAAGGTTTGGACCATCACTGATTTCGCTGCTATTGTACTGCTGGCAAACGAGATTGGATGTCATGCTTTGTTGCCTTTTGCGTTGGGTTTAGTGTGAGAGAGGTTGTTTACCAACACCCCATGCTATTCTTTTTCATACGGGATGATTGGATTAATATGTATATGTGGAGTCTCGGACTCAGAACGAATACTGGATGTAGATGGATATGATTGGTGATTGAAAACGGAAATGGAATTGTGAGCTGGCTTGAGGTTGAGAATGGGACTGGGATATGTTGATATGAGTTACGTTGTCCAGAAATAGATCTTATCTTCCTTTCCAGCTGAGGGTGATTCGTCTCCCAGACCTGCCTTCGCAGGTCCCTCCAAATATTGCGAGTCTTGCTAGAGAAGGGTGTGATAGGAAGTACTAGGCTCGATAAGATATGAAAGTAGACAGGGAAAAGGGCGTCCAAACTTGAGTTCTATAGGGCTCGTACCTTTTCTAAAATAATGTGATAGCTGTATATTTCCCATCCTCATATGAGGCATCATAGCAGCTCAATACCAATCTCAGGAAATACACCAACACCCTCTCCTCGCATGAAGCCATACACGCATATGCTAATGATGAGAACACATTTGGGCTTCTTGTATGCAGAGCCAGTATCGTTCCTCAGGATAGAGGGTCACCAGGGTCATCGGCACCATGAATGACAGCGACAACATCCCCAGACTCTGTAAAGTATGGACAAAGTCCTACCGTTCTTCACTTTGAGAACCCATGCAAAGTCGGCTGGCTATGGAGACTTCTTCGGGTTGTCGAATGATCAAAGGCAGACAACCGCTCATCTACTTTTAGGTTCCGTTATTTCAACAAGTCGCAGAATTACATTTATTATACTCAAAAGAATGTAGCCGCCCTGCCTTACCTCAAGCACAGCGTAAGATTGTTGTGCTCGATCTTCCTAAACAGTATTCTCTTGCTATCAAAAGCACCTTCCCACTTCCGACTTTCAACATGCTCGACCGCGCTTCTCAAACACGACTTTTCCGGATCCACAAACAGAAACCCACCAGAAGTCAGCGCCATAGCAACGTTCAACTTTAGAGACGTGTTGCAGACAGTCACCTCTGGCCCATAGACTGCTTCTTCACTTGCTGCAGGGATCTCGGGCCTGAAATGCTCATCGAAGCCTCCAAGCACTTCCTCGAATGACCAGATGGAAACGTTTGCAGGGACGCGCTCGATCTGCACATGTTCTTCTATGTTGCAATCACATTGAAATTCTGATCCTTTGAGCAAACCCCAGATGACTTGGGAGGGATCTATGATTCGTAGATACTTTCCGCTGCGAACCATGGTAAGCAGTTGATATGTTGACTCGTATTGCGCCATGAGTGCCACTTGCGTGAGTGTTTGGCAGTCGTCAGTAGAATTTCTCCGGTCAAAAAGATGCTGGTTGCACGCCTGCGGAAATAGTCTGCTTGGCATATTGGCAATGTCATCAGCAATGCCCAATGCCCTTTCAGTACCGACGACGGCGAACTCGCCCGCAACTCCATCAATGCCGCCAAGCCGGCCTTCAGCGGTGTCGAAGCCGAAACATCCTCTTTTCTGCTGTTGTATCTCAAGATTCACCCATGAGGCGAGTGTAATTAGCGAACCAAACTGGACTCCAACGATAGGACCGGTGTCTTCGCCCCGTCTGACAAACTCTGTGCTATCCCCAGAACAACCTAGGTACACTGTGCTTGCAACTCGAAACCAACGGTCCCAATTCACCTTTTCATCTAGTACAAGTTCGCGAAGCAGGTGTCGAACTTCTTTAGCCAGTGATCGAGCGTCGGCCATTCCAGAAACGTCGTCTGAACCAAAGCCGTCTGCGATAGCATGCCCAAGGAGGGTCGAGAATGCGATGAATGCTGTTTCACGTAAGCAGCCATGCTTACCACTTCCAACAGGTCTGCTCTCTAGACACTCGTCACACTTGCACTCCTTTGCCATCTTGTCCAGGAAAACGAATAGTGCCGGGAAGCACTCAATGCAGACCTGACTATAGTCCTCATCTGTCACGGTGACTATCTCTGGACTGCCAGTAAAGACCACATATGCACCAGCTGGAGTTTCAAATTGCAGATGGGTAATTGCAGGTCGTCGGCGGAGGAGGCATCCTATGGAAGTATCGCTCGACTCGGCGTGGTCGAAGATAGCTCTGAAAGCTAGGTAGCCTACATGATTTGTCTGGGAACGGAGAGCTACCCCCAATATCCAAGTAAAGATTTGTTGAGCAATGAGACAGATGTCTACCACTTGAGCCTTGTTGAGAAGGCTTTGATCCCATCCTAGCATAATTAAGCTGAGCTGCCCCTTTGTTTATGCTTTCTGTACAATATAATGGTAATTTTGAGCAAGCATTTGGTCTGATTGGCTTTGCCGCAACACGCAGAAGTGTCTCTTGCACTCCATTCACGAGCGTGGCAATCTGCACAGCTTCTAAAACAGGGTACGCATGCGTGAGTCCACTCGTAGAGCATAAGCTGTTGACGATGATAGATATTCTTCTTAGCTCAGGGCCAAGGCTTGTCTCATAGATAAGCTTCCTATCGAGACTGATCAAAATGGTCCCTACGAGATTCGTTAGACTGCTGGCCCTAAGCGGAGAAAGCCTCCAGCGAATGTAGTTATTTCTCTCCAACAGCATTGCACAGCAGGCTAAGAAAGATAAAGGGTTACATACCGTGCCAGTGATTCTGAAGCCATACGAACAAATCTACATAAAGATGTTCCATCAAAACTACCAAATCCATTTCCGTAGACTGGATTGTCATAATGCATGCGGCAAGGTCTTTGTGATTGAGGCAATGCAGACAAGCATCGTCAAACTCGGAGGGAAGATCTGAGCGAAGATCATGACCGCAGTTTGTCACATTGAGTCGGATGCTTTCCACAAACTTCTCAGCTACTGGGAGAAGTCGCTTTCGACGTATGTGATGAGGATATAGGACGCCGTCCCCTTGATTTTCGTTGAAGCTGTTAATGGCCATGTGACAAAGGAGCTCAGTCGCAAAAGCCATATCATGATGAGCCATTACCGTAGAGATAGTGGTGACCATGTATCTATAATTGTGGTCTGATGCTAGCATCCTGCCGATAGCCCCGGACCGCTTCAGATTCAAACCTCCAAGCTTCAACTTATGGGTAGCATCTCGCAAACTCTTCTCAATCTGCAGCCTGTTGTCGTTTGGATACGCAAGGCCACAAGTCTGGGCCAAAATATAATCAAATTCCGATTAAGCTATTCTTTCACGAAGCAACCATCGTGCCAGCTCGGTAGCTGCACCAGCAACACCATTGCCTTGGACTGTTGTTTCGGCGAAAGCACGTACTAAATCGAAACTTTTGGCAGTGACATCCATCTCGATTTATTTTGAGGTTTCGCTTTTGGGAAACCGAGCAACTTATCGATTGAACTTCAATTTGAAGTGGTGGAACGGCTGTATTATAAGAGTTACAGGAGACATTGATAAGAAAGAGCTGAAGGTTGGCGCGGGAAGCAGCAGCTTCGCCACGTCACATGCAGCAGGGTACGCCCAGCAACAATGAGCGATTTGAATCTGAAAAAACTCATTAGATAATCGTGCACCAGAGGCTTGCTCTAAATTCCGACTTTAGAGATACGGTTTGTTTCTTTAAGGATGTTGTGGGGGGAAAATACTATTCAACAATAACTTGGATAAATTCGATAACGAAGAGTACAAAGCTTCATGTAATATTTTCGAAGTTTGCTACGACTTGTGTACTTTCCGAATGTAGCGAGGCTTAGATGAAGAGGCTATGCCTATCTCTTTGAGCATTTTATCAGTAAGCCTATGTCAGGCAGACTTGCGAGGCACCGACACGAAGGGATCTTCGGTATGGCGGTGATCGCTACTGCATGAATCTCACAGCGGCCAGTAGACGCATAGCAATCGCTCAGTCGAGGCACTCGTAATTCATGTGTTTAGCCTCATCAAAAGAAGGTAGTATAGGGAGGAGACGGATCTCATGCTTTGCTGGATCGAGAGCTCGATAGACTGAAGACTCGAGATCCATTATTTTTGACACGATAAGTGTGTTTGGTCGCCATCGCTGATCATGGCGTATAGCCTTAGAGCATTGCCACAGTTTCAAGATCAGAAAAACATGACCGCCTCGAGCATGACCGAGTTACTTGAAATTGGAACTTCAACTGACTGTGCTGCTGCAAAGCGCGGACGGACGAAGGGGGTCGAAATTTCAGCATCGAAGCAATGTCAAGAAGTTGAGAAGCTGAACTGGTGAAAAGGCAGAAACATAATTCAATGAGCACAATGCGACAAAAGCCTCTCCGGTGATTATCCAAAGCGTTCGGATCCCGGGAAACTTCGCACCTGTAGTTTAAGGTCTTCGGACCATCAAACATGGTCGGCTTGATTGTAAGTGATTCCACGGCAAGGACTAGCAGAGTCTCGGCAGGTTATCGTGGCAATGTTTCTTTTCGATGTGAAGTAGAAGACCGCGAACGTTATGACGGAAGGAAGTCTGGAAAACCGGAAAGATCCGGCACTAAATAATGTTGCCTCCAGCTAGGAAAGACGCCAGTTTGGGAAAGAACCACCTGTCTCCGTCTCTAATAGTCAAGATTTCTGTATGTACGCTGGCATTCAGATGGTATCTCGATACTCCAGACGCCGAATATATGGTACATCTCCATGCCTATTCAGACATTATGAGCATTGCCCGTCCCAAAACACGGCCCGGTATACACTTCTTGTATCTCGGTGCTTCTCTTGTCGCGGTGTTCACATCTCCATCACCTTTCTCACTTCCCACAATTATATGCCAATATCCTCCAATATGTTTTCCATATGTGCAGATCCAATCCATCACCTCCCCTCCCCGGGACTCAACGCAAAACCCTCCAACTGCCCATCCAGCCATTTTCCCACCTCATCCGCCCTCCTCCTTATCCCCATGATACCCCCTGCTCTCCTGGTACCGCCAACACTCCTTACGCTCCCTGCTTCACTTGCATTCGTACTCCCCATCCCTATCAAACTTCCATCCTCCCCATTCTCCGCCGCAGGAGGAGAAGACGGCGGACTCGTATGACTGCTCAATCCCGCTTCTCCTCGTAACGTATGTGTACTCGGCCTTGGACTACTCTGCGCTTGCGCTGGACTCGAACCTATCGCCACAAATAGCAGCCCGCAAGATAGTTGGCGGATAACCATCACACCATTGGAAAGTTGTATCGTGATTGCGCTCATCTCGTGCTCGGTCGCCGTGCTCGTGCTATCTATACTCTCGTCCTCGTCGTTTCTCCTACCATTTCCGTGTCGATTTTGCTCCCTCCCATTAGTCGGTAAAGAGTTCGTTATTAAAGACGGTATGCTGGGTTGGTAGAGATTCCAGAGGGAGCAAGCGAGTGTAGACTGGGTCCGTAGAGCTGCTGCTGATAGGGGACTCGTGCTAGCTAGTAGCTTTCCTGTCGGGGAGAGGAGGAGGAAGGTCTGTAAGTTGGGAGTCGTGTTCTGGGAGAGGAAGGTTGTGAGACGTTTGTTGAGTAGCATGGTGTATGTGTATGACTCTTGGGAGAGGATGGTGGAGGGGATTGGATAGATGCTGGCACAAATCTGTTAGCTTTGGCAGATTGATGGGAGAGGGGAGCGCATACTAGGGCATCTAGAGGTCACAGACTTGACTAATCATGGGAAGTTATTGAAGAGGTGTTGATGGCAGTGGATCAGCGGGCGGTGGTTTGGTGGGGGAAGCTTGCAGCTGGGTTCGAAATTGAAGTTCTTCGCGAATTTCGCACATCGCAAATCACCCGAAAACTATCATGGCTATGTCACCCCGCGTCGAAAACAACAATGGACATTGAGCGCATACGAGCAGCCATTGATGATTTTTACATCCTCTGTCTTTTTCGAATTGTAGACGCTGCTCGTCGCACAACGTTCTTCACGGTCTACCTCCTCTTGGATCTGATCTTCATCCGCAGTCTTGGCTTCCCACAAGACGAGGACTCAATTTCAGCGCTCTGTGAAGCTCTGTTGCACGAGCGGTTCGACGAACTTGAGCACGAATACGACAGGTGGCAAGACCAAGAAGAAGGTCGGGGAGGAAGACGTAGGCACAGGCGGAGGGATTGACACAGCAGGACGAGCACAGCCGGGAATTGCTATCATGCCCTTTGATACCTCACTTACATTGCAGATATGCAAATTCCTTGCTCTTAGCGAACTCTCGTACTTCGAACTGGCTCGCGGCTACTTCAACGCCTGTATTGCTCTCTTGTTCAGCTACTTCTGTCTGCTAAGTTCTTACAAAACCCTTCGATGGGAGGGAGTCTACGCGCGCCTCGCACTCCAAGAAGATTTCTCCCGCCGAGGGCTCGTTCAGGAAACCTCCATCAAACAACAACTCAAGTTATTGCCCTCGTCTTCTCGGCAACTTCAATCCTTCTATTCCTCAACTGGTCCTAATTGTTGTTGACCTCGGGTTTAAGGAATCATCTAGAGAGAGAGCTACGAACATCCCCACGTCATAGGCGAGGCGGGGCTATTGATGTTGATTTCATTCTTCAATCTTCATCTTCCTCCTTTCAACAGCAAGCATTCACAACTTTGCAGATTTTCATGCTATCATCCAGAAGCTTACAAAGAACATTCATACCAACCTTTATACGATCCTGCATCGTCGACTCAGGTACGGAAAATCTATTGGAGGATGGAGCTTTGCGACAAGTGGGGTTGACTGACACTTGGGAACCTGGATAGGTAGTAGACCATACGCAACCATGGCGACGAATCTGAAGAACTATAGTAAGTTATCTGTCCTAAAGTCTGCAGCTTGGCCTAATTGCTTCGGAAGAAGCAGATCTGCAGCCTTCCTGGCATACAGAACGTAGCTAATCTGGGACAACAGAATTCAATCATTCGATGTACGGCAGATTCAGACTCATCGACCGACAAAGATGCTGATATCGATACAGGATTCGGGTGAAAGACCCAAAGGAATCTGTCAAGTTTTACGAACACCTCGGCATGAAGATGATCCAAAAAATCGAGCAACCCGAAGCCAAATTCGACCTCTATTTCATGGGCTACGACTCCCCCAAGGCGGTCTCGCACGGCAATCACTTCAGCGATCGCGAAGGCTTGATCGAGCTTACCCACAACTACGGCACAGAAAATGACCCCAATTACAAGGTCTCTACTGGTAATGCAGAGCCTAACAAGGGATTTGGACATACTTGCATCAGCGTAGACAACATTCAGGCTGCATGCCAGAGGATCGAGGATGCAGGATACAAGTTTCAAAAGAAGCTGACTGATGGACGTATGCGTCACATTGCCTTCGCTCTTGATCCTGATGGATACTGGGTTGAAATAATCAGCCAGAACCCAATAGAGAAGACAGCGGACATCAAAACCACCGACCTCGCAACATACAGAATGGTAAGCAAAGGTGGCCAGGCAAAAACACAGGACTAATTGGAGGTAGAACCACACCATGATTCGAGTCAAGGACCATGAAAAATCCCTCAAGTTCTACAAAGACATCTTCGGCATGACCCTTATGCGAACGAGCGAGAACAAAGATGCGAAGTTTAACCTCTACTTCCTCGGCTACCCAGGCGATAAAGGAGTTTCTACAGAATCTGTCAATGGTGTCAATCCCACTGCGGACCGGGAGGGCCTTCTGGAGTTGACCTGGAACTATGGAACCGAGTCAGATGCTAACTTTAAGTACCACAATGGCAATGATGAGCCTCAAGGTTTCGGTCATATCTGTGTCTCTGTCGACGATATTGACGCAGCATGCCAGCGCTTCGAAGATCAAGGTGTCACCTGGAAGAAGAGACTTACAGATGGCCGCATGAAAAATGTCGCTTTCGTTCTTGACCCAGATAACTACTGGATCGAGGTCATTCAGAACGAGAAGCTGAAGAGCAGAGCGAACTGGTGATTGTGTCTGTACAGCATACATGTTCACAATCTGAACGAAATAATAAGAAATAATGGCATCAAGCTCGCTTTCGCATATCGCGACTTTCTCGCCTATCATGACCCATTACATGTTATGCTTACGGAACGGCATTGTTGATGGTGGAGGTGATCCAATTGGGCAGTCTGATAATCGCGCGAGTGGGATGTATGCATTAGTGCGTAAGAACGCGGGTTGAGTTGATTCTTGACTCAAACAGTTTGAGTCTTTTATGGACTGCAAAAGGCCGACTTGCAAGTGCGAAGTCGGTCACTCTCATATATCTCCTTATGACTCTGTGGATCATTGTCTCGTCCAATTGGGAGCATCAACTTTGCCCGAGGAGGCTGTAAGTTACCTTGAAAGCTTATATCCCCGGTACTGAATGACAGCAATGCCATGCTGCGCATTCCTGAAAGACAGGCACGAAGGTTAAGATCATCAGGGGTATCGTTCTTGATCCATTTCACCAACTTGGCATATATTATTGAACTGTAGGAGGGTTATATTGTGCTTGCTCCCCACCAAACGCTGGAGCAATCCTCTTCTCCGTACTAGTTGGGATGACGATTCTTCTCCCAATGATAGTTGTCATTATACCTGAACATACAATGTTCTTTGTCTACTCCCTATCCCAAACCTCGAATCTCTACACGAATCGAATCCCAGTGGATCCCCCATCCAACCTTGAAGCAACCGGGCTTAGTGGCGGGATCATGCAGTAGCGTCGTGTGGGGGAGTGCGGGGTAGCTGACTCTCTTTGTGCAGCAAATCAGATCACACTAACCGTCATTACTCGGTCTGCCCCACCGTGTTGCTGTTGCGACATCGCTGGTGGGATGAATAAAGGCGCTTTCATGCGGGAGTTCTCATCTTTCTTTCTTAATATTGTTCCTTTGTTTCAATTGCAAAATATTCCGTTTACCTCGACACTCGTCATTCCAGCATCCGGCACTGCAGCAAACGTTCAAGTCATAGACAGATTGGGTCTTCTTTGGTCGTCAAATCTGCAAATCAGCAGCGAATATACAGCATGGCACCCTCACTTCTCTCGCCCGAAGACTCGAGTCCCTCGACACCTAATCGTCCCAAAATCCTCATCCCAGAAAAAGTTTCTCCAGACGGTCTCGCGCTCCTCTCTCCACACTTCGAAATTCATCAGCCAAAATCTCTCGATTCGGCATCTCTCCTCGAGATAATACCTAGCTACCATGCTCTCATAATACGCTCGGAAACAAAAGTCACCGCCGAAGTTCTTGCAGCTGCAAAGAACCTGAAAGTGGTAGCCAGAGCAGGTGTTGGAGTGGACAACGTGGATGTTGAGTCTGCGACGCTCAATGGGATTATCGTCGTGAATAGTCCAAGCGGGAATATCGTTGCAGCAGCAGAACACACAATCGCCCTGCTCATGGCAGTTGCGCGGAACATTCCTGCTGGTGACAGATCACTACGCAACGGCGGCTGGGAACGATCGAAGTTGGTAGGGACAGAAGTAGGAGGTAAAACACTTGCTATCATCGGTCTCGGGAAGGTCGGCCTCAAAGTGGCTAGGATGGGAGTCGGGTTGGGTATGAAAGTCATAGCTATGGATCCTTACGCTTCTCCTGAAATAGCTGCTTCGGCTTCTGTTACTCTTGTCGGTACTCTTGCAGACTTGCTTCCTAAGGCGGATTTCTTGACTATACATACTCCACTGATTGCTTCGACGTTGGATTTGATCGGGATGAAAGAATTTGAGACTATGAAAAAGACAGCCAAGGTGCTGAACGTTGCAAGAGGAGGAGTGTACAATGAGCAAGCTTTACTCGAGGCGATTGAGAATGGGATAATTGCAGGTGCTGGACTGGACGTATTTACCTCCGAACCACCAACCGAGAATTCTGCAGCTGCAGCTTTATGTCGACACCCAAAGGTTGTAGTGACGCCACATTTGGGAGCAAGCACAGTGGAAGCACAAGAGAACGTCTCGATTGACGTTTGTTCCCAAGTCCTAACGATTCTGAACGGAGGTCTCCCAACAAGTGCCGTCAACGCACCCTTGATTCTTCCTGACGAATACAGAAAACTCCAACCCTTCGTTCGACTCATCGAGAAAATGGGCTCCCTTTACACTCAACATTACTCCGCAAAAGGAGCCGGCAAAGGAGGCCTAGTTGGAGGCAAAACATTCGAGCTCATCTACGAAGGCGAACTTGCCGGAATCTCAAACACACGCCCTCTCTTCGCCGCTCTAGTCAAAGGTCTAACAAGCAGTATCTCCGACAGCGGCGGCCGAGACGTAAATATCGTCAACGCGAACCTAATCGCGAAACAAAAAGGCATCCGTATAAACGAAACCCACAACTCCACAAGCCAAGATCTCGTCTACGCATCTCTCGTTACCCTTCGAGCTAACGGCGGCGTCCAAGGTATTTCAGGATATGTTTCTGGGAAGAGTATTTATATCTCGCGATTAGATCGTTTCTCGGCAAATTTTGTGCCGGAGGGGACGTTGATTGTGTTGCATAATTATGATGAGCCGGGGAAGATTGGTGGGGTGGGTGGGATTCTGGGGAGGCATGGGATTAATGTTAAGTTTATGTCTGTTGCGGCGTTGGAGAGGGGGAGTGGGAGTGGGAATGTGACGCCGATGGAGAAGGTGGAGGGGGCGAATGAGGCGTTGATGATTCTTGGTGTTGAGGGCGTGGTGGGGAAGGAGGTCCAGGAGGAGTTGAGGATTGGAGAGGGGATTTTGGATGTTTCTGTTGTAAAGCTGTGACACAGTGAAGCTATGAGCTCACAAGTTCGTGATCCTGGAAGTTACCAATTTTGGCTCTTGGAGATTTGTGTATGTCTGGAATGTTGAATATTGTTTATGAGCGAAAGAATCTTGTTAAAACGGGTTTAGGATGAGGTTTGGACGGAGTAGTGAAAATCGTCTCCCGCATTCCTGGCATCTTTGCCTAGACGTCAAGTAAGCTTTAATTGGTCCTAACACTTGCATTCAGGAAGCATGTATTCCATCAACGAGTCACACTTTCAAGTGGAAAGAACTATGTGGCTAGGCTGCAACACTTCGACAGAGCACAGCAAAGAATTTCTTTGTTCCCTTCAAAGCAGACAATGTTTTTATTCTGCATCGTACCTCCTGCTTTGTTCCATCGTGAAAGAATCAACCTGCTCTGCCTTTCGCAAAGCATTATTTATCTTCTTCATCTCCCCTGTCACCTGAAGTGACTATACTACATTTGATTCCAAATATATTCAGACCATAAACATTACATTGCCAGCCAGTAAGCAGCAACCACAAATCAAAATAACCAAGCACACAATAATACTAACAAACTATGTCACTTCACCCTTTATCTTTCGGCGTTGAGCTAGAATTCAACCTCGCCTATCTCCCAGACACAATCGAAACCTCAGACCTCCCAGATAATACAGAACCCCGCATTCTCAAGTTCCCTCCTGGAGACATCGAATTTCCGAACAAATGCGCACACAGAAGACCACCACCACCACACCTTATATACCAAAGTCGCATACATGCACACATTTCCAATCTTCTTCACACCAATGGACTTCCAATCCAGATCTCCAAACCCGCATCACAAACCATGTTGACCTGGCAAGCAACAGACGATATCACCATTATTGACCCTTCACCAAGTAGTCCGGATTACAACGACAATTATCGTTATACTGGCGTCGAAGTAAAGTCTCCCGCCTTACCATTCAATGCAGCGAGTCTAGCAGCCGTAAAGAAAGTATGTAAACTCCTGACAGAAACCTACATAGTAAGTGTCAACGAAAGCACAGGCCTCCACATCCACATCGGACGTCCCGAACTCCCTATCCCCTTCGACTTCTACTTCCTCCGCTCCTTCATCCCCTTCCTCTACATCTTCGAACCTCAACTCTCATCTCTCCATCCAGGGCATCGCCACACTCACGGCTGGGGCTCCAGCTTGCGAGATTCTTGCCTTCTGAGTCAACTCCGACAGCGCAAATATGGAAAAATACCCGATGTAGGGACTATGGTCGTTGCATTTCAAAGATGCAGTACTATCAAGCAATTATTGACTGCTGTAGAAGATCCCGATACAGAGAAAGGTACCAATTATAATTTCAGCGGGATGCTCAAGAGGATCAATGAACGAGGTCAAGGGACAGGTGGTGAGAGACATACGATTGAGTTTCGTCAACATGCTGGAACACTTGATGGAGAAACTGTTTGTATGTGGATCCATTCTATCTGTGGTCTGGTGAAGTTTGTTGAAGAAGTAAGTCCTCAATCTTACGATGAGTTGATATGAACTATGATCAGACACGATAATGTGCGAGAGGCCGAATATGGACCCATTCTTGCTGAAAAAGGGTTTACGATTATTGATTTACTGAATCATGTTGGGTTGATTGAGGAAGCAAGGTATTACGAGACGAGATGGATGAAGCATGACAGAGTGACGAAGGGGGTGAGATATAAACAAGAGGGTGGGGAGAAGTGGGAATTCATTACGTGTTTGCTGCCTGAGAGTGAGGAGTATGAGATTGCGATGATGAAGAAAGAGATTTGGGAGGATATGGGAGCATTGACTGATTTCCATCGTGGGTTGGCGGGGCTGAAGTTTGATCCCGATGCGGAGTTTTGGGGGAAACATGAAAATGTAGAAAGTGATTCTGGGCTTTCATCGCCTTCAGGGGTAAGTATTGCCTCCGAGTCCGAGTCCTAAGTGCAACGAAATGTCAAGTAAATATAATGCTCTCATCAAGTGATCTAACACTAATCTTGATATACATTGCGACTGAACTTTTCACATCTAGACCATTTCTTGTTGTGAACATCATCCTCAGAAGCCTGTAGTATCAATCCACACAACCGACCCCGCCACAACCACAGATCCATTGATTGGCAAAGCAAGTGCTACTCATGGTTAGCCCCAAGTTCTTCCCAATACAGATCCATGAATGTACTCACCACCACTAGTCGTCAAATACAATATCTCACTATCATTACTCAACCTCCCAAACTTCCCCGCCGAAACACCAGCCAACGTCGTTGAAGTATTACTCCCAGCAACCACCTCTGCAACACTCTCCCCCTCTAGCAAAACACTCAGCTCATCCATCTGGTTCTGTGCAACAAACGCCGTTCCATCACTTTTTAAGACAAAATCATCTGGTTTCGGTACATTCGCTGACACCACCTCAGAACTCCCAATCGGGTTGGCAGAAGTATCGATTTCGATCCTGTTCAAAGAGCCACGCGTTGTGTTCGTCCAGTAGAGATATGAGTCTCTGATCTTAAGACCATTGACTGTCAAGTTGGTTGGTGGATCGGGACCAACTTTCATGAGAGGATCGTCGATTGTGATGTTATAGATCCCAGTCAATGTATTGACTTTATATACCCATCCATTATACACATCTCCAACCAGAATATTGCTCTCATCCAACGTCGTCATGCCATTGAGGTAATCAGCATCATCGATGTCCACCAGCTTCGTAATGGTAGCGTTGTTGATAACCGTACTATCTGTACCAGCAACGAATGTATTCATATCAATCTCCCAGATAGAATTAACACCGCTCGATTTAACATAATAATCATCCACAAATGCAGATGTGATGACATAAAATACTCCCTCCACCGTCTCGGAGATACCTAGACATCCCTTATACTCTGCAGCATCCCATGATGCTACCGTAATGGGTGAGAGTGTTCCTGTAGGATCGACTTGGATTACTTCTGGTGTATCGAGGCGAGAAACAAGAAGACGGCCGTTGGATTGGACGGCTAGGTTTTCACACCAAGATGAGAATTCGAAAGTATGGAGGACGTTGACTGTTAGGGGCAGAGTAGGGGACCGTGCTACATGAGCTTCCTCGATAGCGGGATGAGCAGTGGTGAATAGAGGGTTGAGTGCCAAGGCGGAGAGGGTGGTGCTTGCAAATCGGGAAAAGATTGAGGGGTACATGGTGGAAGTGAGAAACAGGTAGCGAGCGATGTTTCAACGAAAACCGTAGATGCGGCGAGAAAAGAATGGCTTGTAGAGAGCAGTCTGTACTTGAAGATGTCGCCCTAGTGCATGAACTCCTACCAACAACAAACCCCGTGAGAATTGATTGGTCAATCAACCATTCACGGCTAACAGCATCCAGAACCCAAATTAAAATCATGCAAGCTTTTGCTAAGTGACGCATGGACGCGGGGATATAAAATAGGTACCAGGGGTTTTTGTTCTCTCCGCCATGCCCGAGAACGTCGAGGTGGAGTTGTTTCCATTGTCAATGGTCGAAGCCGCGACTACTGCGTAACTCGGTCCCGGCCACCAGCAGCATGTTTTTCTGACTAGTCAAATGAGGGGCAACGTACCTACTTGACGGGAACAGTCCGCCTCGGGACGCTATTCTCCGGTGGGCTGGTAGAAACACATGGAGGCCCCTACAGAATCTAGCTGCACACTGGATGTGTCTACTGCAAAGATGAGATGTGACGATATAGAACCCTTTACCCAGGAGTTGAATCCACAGAGCGACCGCAACCGATATTCTCCCTAAAGATCTCGATAGAATCGAGGGGCGAATTCGTGTATCGATACCGCTTTGACTGCCAGCACTGTAGTACCGGGCTTTGACCCCAGGTTTGGCTTGGCGTCGGTTCATCGTAAGCGAGGATCAAAAAGGGGCTGGTTGAATGTGGAGATCCTGATATAGATTCTTCAACCTCAACCAGACCTCGAAGCGACTTGTGCACCATTGCAACATTGTTATCGGATTTCGTCTTCCATCGGAGTATCATCATGATCTTCAAACCTCGGTACGAATACATAGTAGAATCTTCAAAGACATCACTTACTAACGAATGCCAGTGAGAGACTCAACACTGATCATAGCCTCCTAATGAGATATCCCAAGCCGAGCCAGCACTTCGAGAAAGAAAGTCGGAAGCTTCAACCCTTCATCCAAGAGCCCACCGCCACAGAATGCCGATCAACACTAATCCTCTTACTCGCTGCTCACCAGATCTAAAAAGGACACCCTTCTGGACCGATTACCAGGCGAATCAGGACCGAATCGAGAGGCGGTGTCGGTGCTTGAACTTGTTGTGGATCTGTGACTGTTAATCCAGAATGTAGCATTTCCTCCTTCACTCTTCCACGCGTAAAAATGGGTAGAAATTGCGCAGTAAGACGGGAAAAAGGAAAGAAAGTGAATCGAAAAAAGATCAGAGACCTCCCCGCCTCTAGTCCCCGCCTCCTCTACATGGTGCGCTCACCAAGCACCTGTCCTTTGCTTTTCCGTTAAATGCTGACGCCTTGAAACTTCTTTTAAAAGAGTATGTTTCACCTGCACTAGCTAATTTAAGTTTATTCTTCCTTTAGCGTACCTTGGTAGTAACATCAGAGGAACATGTTCCTGCCAGAGAGATCAAGATAGAAAAGGAAGAGAATGCTGAGAAAATATGTAATTGATATCCCGTCCCCAACTCTCGTGCAAAATATCAGGCTCCCAGAAGTCAACGCGCCACCCAATGCAACCATATTCTCAAAGTGCCATGCCATGCTGTACAATTTCACAACGCAAACCCTCCCTTCCAATTCACCGCTCACTCAATACTCATATTCATCAATCCATCATTGGTGTTTTCCATCCCCTGGAACCCGACTCTCTTCGGACCTTGAATATTCTGTACACTCTTCCCGGTTTCGCCATTACTCGGTGGACGACTACCCCACGGCGTGAGATCGCGCTGCATCGGGCTCTGCATAACAGGGCTATTGTGTACACTCATCCCCGGGCTAACAGCTCTACGCTTGAAGCTCGTAGGATCAAAATCATCATCTCGTCGCCGCTTGTTGTTGACTTTTCTCGTGATCTCTGCTGCTGTGGGACCAGGTTGTGGTGTAGAAGATCTTGAAGGAGAGGACTGCTGATCGGAGGTATTGGATGTTTGCGAGGTCGTTGGGAAAAGCGGTTGTGTAAGGGAGTCTAGGCTTACATCCTCGCTGATGCCTGATGAGGAGCCTCGAGGTAAGAATGATGGTGGCGGTGGCGTGCGGTTGCTGTCATCTTTGAATGTTTCCCAAAATTCTTTGCCCTTGGAGTTACGCATGGCATGTTGTTTGAAACTGCTCGAAAGGCCTGATGTTGAGTCCAACATCATCTCATCTTCTGCTATGCCTTCCAATGACTCTTGTATAGTAGGTCCTTGACTTGGTGAGGAATTTGAGGTCGTCTGCGTGAGGGGTATATTTCGTGGTTCTATATCCATATCTGCCTCTCGTGTTTGGCGGACGACTTCTGCTTCGCGACGGAATTCGGTTTCAACTGGTGCGCTTTCCTCTGCCAGTGCGGCTCGAATGCGGGCAAAGCCTTTCGTTTTGGGCTATGAAAAATTAGTAGAGGTCAGGACCTTGATTTCAGATACATACCAGCATATTTCCTCTCCTGGTCACTGGTCTGCGAATAACACCACGCTGACCATCGCGACCCGGTGTGATAGGCATTCCGTCCACGTTTTCCAGGGTAGATTTCAATGTACCATCATCACTTTCACTACCAGAGATGTGCAGTTGATTCGCAGCCCAACTTATGCTCTCGCGCCTTGCCTGGAAGCTCTCCGCCTGCTCTTTACCAAAGTATCCATTCATATCGAGGCCGCGCATGATCGGAGGAGATTTCGAGCTCGGGCTAGCCATCGAGTTGCCACTCCCACTGCTTGAACTCTTCCTACTTTTCCCATACCGCAAACGCTGTCTTTGAAAGTTCATCAGGCTGCTCACTGCAGGAGATTGTCCCATCCAGCCTGGGCTTGCTTGCGGGCCTCCTCCAAATGGACCTGCGAGCTTGTTGACTTGCGGTGTTGTAAGGATAGAGTCATCGATATCATCTGCGTCCATCAAGTCATCATCGTCCGAGGAACTGCTAGATGATTCAGAACCCATCATGTTCACGCTCCCCAAAGAACTAGAAATCGGCATGCGCTCGGCAGGTGCCATGGTCGACCACAAAGAACTTGGGTTGTTCATAGCATCGTTGTTTCCAGAAGAAAAGTGTAAACCATTTTTCCTGTTTGGTATATTCATCGCTCGGCCCGTTATGGTTGGCGAAGAGTCGGGTGAAGATTGTTCTGCGAGCGTCGAATGATGTAGATTCGTCGCGGCGCGCGAAAAATCTAATCCGCGAGATCGTCTCGGAAGAACACTGGAAGGCGATCCATAAGTCTGCGAATGATCGAGTTTTGGGGATAAAGGAGCGCGGTTGATATATGCTGATGTGTTTGGTGACATGAGGTCTCGTGCCGGCATTTGCAGAGAAAGACCACGCGGGAAGGCTGGCCGCCGTGGTGTGGTCGGGCTTGCCTCGAGGGCACTGTCGTCCTGTGAAACTCTTTTGGCAGGCTCTCTAAATTTCGGTGATGGTGACAGTGTTGGAGGCCCTCCATCTGACAATGACCTTGCTTTTGAGGGAGATCGTGAGGCTGCCCGTCTTCGAGTTGGTGTGCCGCCGCTATCATCCTCCATTATTTCGTCACCATCCCGCACATCCTCTGGGCGGAGACTATCTCCCAATTGAGCTCTCAGCATTGTGTCCACAATGTCCTAGTATCCCTAGGACTTTTTTTCGAGTTCGTCTTCGAGTTCGGGGTCTTTTGAAGCAAGGCTGAGGATTCTTTGTGGTTTCGTGTCAGATTCGAATTGGATTCTTTGGATCCTCCATGGTCTAGGGGGCATTCAGAAAGGTGGCAGAAATAGCCGTGTATTAAATATATTTAGTTGAATTTAGACGGTGTCTGTGAATGATCCTCAATGTTTCCGAAGATGAAGAGACGTCAAAGAACGAGGTGACGATTCCACATCTCGCAAGGCTCATGCCGAGTACTGCCGTCGAGATCTACCAACAATGCCAGCCCGTTTACTGTAGGGCACAGACATTTACAACAGCACCCCTATTTATAGGCGAAGTCTGGGATGTTCTCCTCCTCATGCTGTCAATGTCCGTCAATTTTGCGAAGCATAATAATCAAGTCTCGGATTATCAATTCTATCAGTACCCAGTTGAAGCTTACCATTCTTCTCGTCAGCTCTAACAGCTTGAAGAGTGCTGAAAAGAGGCCCCCAACCTCCGATTGGACCTAGCCGAACAAAGGGAAGGCCATCGGCAAGGTGAGTCACGTTCAATTTCTGGGACATGACAACCAATTACATATTGCTCAAGTCCCGGGCTATGATGGCTTGAATCAAAGAAATGGCCAAAATATGTCACTTTTAAGACTTACTTTTTCTGTCTCGGCAAGGCTCATTAGCGCCGCCTCATCTTACCTGCCCAATTATTCCGGTTGTACAAAGGAACAACTGTTAAACATCTGTTAAACAACTGTTAGACAACTGTTAGAGAACAGTTAAATAGTAATAGCTGTACCTGTTCTAAAAAGCCATACCTTTATCCTCTTGTAAGGATACGTATATATTGAACTTTGACCGTCATTCCTGACTTTTCTGCTCAACACTTTTTCCACTCTCTTCTCGCGCATCGAGAATAACGACGGACTAAAATCCCACGAAGTACAGAGCCTAATTCCTTGCATAGCATTGCCAATCAGCAAAATGAGCACCACGAAACCCATACTAGAGGAAACAAAGCTTCCCAATATTTCCACACTCTCAAAGGAAGATGCAGAAGACACTAAACCCGAGCCCACAACCCTCTTCCCCAAGATCTCGGGCAAGATTGACGAGTTCCTATACAACTACAACCACTACCTCGAAAACCGACATCCATCGCACCTTCCCAAACCTACCACAGTCTCTCTGATCGGAACAGTCAAACTTCACGGCACCCACGCTGACGTTGTAGTCAGCCACGATAATGAGATACGACTCCAGTCCCGAAACCGACTGAGTGTCGATGAAAAGAATGATAACTATGACAGCGCGAAACGCATCCTTCCGCAACGAGGCGCAATTCTGAGACTACGAGATCGATTTGTTGCGACGTATAAGGAACTGGGTGGTGATATCAACGATGAACATCCTGTCATAATAGCAGGGGAATATATAGGTCCCGGAGTTCAGAAATCAGTAGCGCTTGCAAACCTACCAGAACGAATGTTCGTAATTCTCGGAGCAAACATAAATGACAGCTGGGTAAACGACCAAGACTATTCCCACATCCAAGACGAAAATGCAGGATTGTACAACATTTCCCGCTCAGGATTCTTCCACGAAACACTAGACATCGCCATCCCCTCAGCAAGCAAAGACCGTATGCAAACCCTAACCCTAGACGTCGAGAAAGAATGTCCATTCGCAAAAACCTTCGGAATCTCCGGGATAGGCGAAGGAATCGTCTGGAAAGCAGCGCATCCCCTAGGAGCAGAACCACGATTCTGGATCAAAACGAAAGGACCACAGCATAGGATCAGTGACACCGATAATCTGAAGAACGATTCGAAAGTCAGACAAGCAAATGCTAAGTCGAAAGCGAATGCGTTTGCTGAGGCGAGTGTGGGGGAGATGAGATTGCAGCAGGGGTGGGACTATTTGAAGGAGATGGGGAAGCCGAGGAGTAAGGAGAATGTGATGGCTTTTGTGAAGTGGGTGAGTGATGATGTGGTATGTTAAATCCTCCTATTTCTTTGCAACGACAGTTTGGGCTGGGTTGTTTAGGCCTGAACCGTTACCGATAGACAAAAGCTAACTTATGCATAGGAAGCTGAAGAGAAGATGGCAATGGAGGAGATGGGTATTGATAAGAAGCAATTGAGGCTTGCGATTGCAAATATTGCGAGAGGATGGTACTTGAGAAAGCAACTGTAGGGTCAGAATCGAGTCAAACATAAGAGAATCCGAATTGGAACGTCGTTCTTTTGACGGCCCTGTGATATCTCCAATGCAATGATTTTTCAACTTTGAGCCAAAGTCCAAAAGTTCAAGTGGATGACGCTTATTGCCGCCGAGCTTTGCAGTTGTGGCGGGCGTGAAGTTGCGTGTCATGTCATATTGGCCCAAGGCTTGGGTTTCGTTCGGCATGCGTCTGCGACTTAGCTTTGTGATGACGATAAATACTCGTTGGCGATATTTGATACTGCAGGTAAAGTCAAGAGATAGAGTGAGTAGGTCAGTTGTATTTCTTTTTGCCAAGTATTGCAGAGCTGCAAAGCAGCTTTGGAAGCATCTGCTACTCTTCAGCGACTCAACTTGGAGTCAACTTCACCCATTACGTCTTGCTATCCACCAAAGCCTGCTCTTTGATCATTTCCGCATCATCAATACCAGCAGCACCAGGTCCCTCCATACCAGTCCCCTCACCAACCAACACTCTCACTTCATCCGTGCTATGCTCCTTAACCTTCGTGAACACCACATAGAAAGTGGTAAGTACACTTGCGATCAAGATAGCCCACGTACTGATATACATGCTCTTGTATGATATCTTGAGACCATCGAGACGCCAGACTACTGCTGCAGCCGCTGACTGGATCGACTTGTACCATCCAGAGTAATGGGAGAGAGTGGCGGAATTGTTGGATAGAGAACCCATGAGCCAATATGCGTATGCTTGGAAAGCGCCATCGTAGATTGAGTAGAAGATGTAGAGCGCGATGTAGGGAAAGTATCTCGAGGACTCAGTCCTGTCTTGACATTAGCCACCAATACCGGACTATACATAGAGAAGTGCTTACAAATCGATCAGAGGGTCGGGAACGACGCCACGAACAGCATCCTTCACATAAATCCAACCCCAACCCCAGATCGTAAGTGTTGCAATGAGGAGGATGATGATGCCAAGTTTGGCTCGCGATGCTCTTCCAAGATGCCTCGATTTGAAGGGAAAGTCGAGAAAAGCTCCCATTGCCCAGACACCGACCATGTTGAAGAAGTTGGACCAGAGGCCATTGAAATATTTGGTGCGTAAAGTGAAATTAGGTGCGTTGAAATCATTACGTTCTGTACCGCATGTTAGAGCTGGTACGTGTCCTCCTTTGATTCACAAGGAAAGCCGATTGACATTAAAAGCACTTGGAACATGAAAGACTTACGGTAGGTATAAAACCAATTTGAGGCCGCGAAGAATGGAAAAAGTGTAATGATCCACCAATTCGCTCGTAGGACATGAACCATACCCAAGATCTCGGATTTCCAGGTTGGCATTGGGGGCAAAAGAACCTGTGTACCGTCTGAACGGATCACCTGGTCCGATCCAATCAGAAGAAGAGGTATGCAGCAACCGACGACCATTATGACAATGAATGCAATGAAAGATCCATCGTCTAAATTCCCAGCCGCCTTGTTCCAGTTGAAGCATATTGGAATGATGGAACCAATGACGCCGCCCATTTGGAAGATGGTCCAGAACACCGAGAAGGAGCGACCTTTCATGTCTTCTGTGGGATAGCACATTGTCACAGCGCCTTGTGCCGTCCACAACTGCCTTGTGGTCAGCTTACGAGCCCTTCTTGTCTGGAGTTTATGATACTGGACTTACCATCGCGGCTGACAATCCCTCAATGCATCCAGAGAGGACGATCCAAGTAGTTGCTCTGTCTCCAATATGGGCTGCGGTGAAGTAGGCTGAAGCCAGACAGGCATATCCGAAACCTCCAAACATCAGACATACTTTAATCCCAACTCGATTATAGATCGTGCCTCCGAAGAAAGCCAGAGCGGCAAATGTTGAGTACACAGCAACATTGGCATTGGTTGATTGAGTTGTATTGAGCAAACCTCCTCCTCCAGCACCACTCAAAGCAGATGACATGCCCCTGGAGATCGGATCAGTTAACAATTTTTGATTCGACAGAAAAAACGTACACGGTACAGAAGGCAACCAAGCCAACCATCACCACTTGAGCCATTGCAGTTCTGTACTTGGGTATCCGAATGCCTTTGATGTAGTAGTCTGTGTTTGGCTTTCCTCCATTCTGAACATTCTGGGGATTCTGCTCCTCGTCCGACATCTTGATATCCGCCATAGTTGAACTCCGAAAAGCGATTGAACAAACACACTCAATGGAAGATCGTCGATGTCGGGTTTAGGAGGTAAACGCGATTGGCAACACCTTCAGCTTTATGGGTTCGTGGTTCGCCAATGCTTGGAAGTTCGTGCGTCGTTCCTGCCCTCCATTTTTGAGATAACTTTAATTCACTGTTGAAACTGCAACGTTACCGAATACACGATATCAGTCGAGCAACCTCCTCACGCCGCTGAAGCCGGTGGCACCTCGATAAGAAACTGGAGATGATCTACGGAGCACAGTCGATTCTTCGGAATGTGTAACCGATCCCTTGATCCAAAAGTGGGGGGAAAGCCATCGAGATTCGGCCTCGAAAAGCACATGAACTCGGAACTATGGAGCTTTGAGCTTTACCATGTTTGCGATTTATGGGATTCACATATCAAAAAAGAGATAGCGCAAGGGTCAAGGCTTTAATGAGATAAGAAGCCGATTCACCTGAGGAAAGAGTTGCTCATGTGACATAAGCGGCAAAGTCTCTCTATCCTATACCTAGGTACCTACCCACTCTAGGGTTGAGCGTCACTTCCAGAATGAATCATTCCTTCTTTCCGAAACCACTGCCCAGCACGACTCGCCGTTTGGACCTCGAGTTTCGACGAGCAGACTTTGCTGCACAAGCTTAGGTAACACAAAGGTGGGTGACATGACGAGAGGTTAGCCCTGGTGTAGTCCCTGTGGCGAGACCTATTTCCTTAGTATTCAATCTCCAAGGTTTCTTGAGGGCGCTGGTGAGTTCTCGTCTTGCTGCAAGATTAGGACCAGAGTTGGTTTCATAATTAACGGCGGAAGAGATATCAAAGTCCTTAAGTATAAAGAACATTGAGCCCCATCATACTGTCTCATCAGCAACACGCTACTGATCTCGTGTTTCGCAGATCCACGGCTTAGAAATCTACCATTAGATATGGCTACTCTTACTCAACCCCGCCGTGATTCTATCAACTCTTTAACGAGTACGCAAGCCGGCCGCCGACACTTTCAACGACTGGAAAAGAATGCAGCGTGGGGCAATCAATCTATCAACCAGGTCTGGACTGATCTGAAAGATGACCTCCCTAAGCCACTGCCTGACAAGTTTGCCAAACTCAAGAAGGAGCTTGTCAAGGAAGAGAATTACCAGGCTGTTCAAGCTAGCTGGGATCGTCTTCTTATTGCGTTGAAGAAGAAAGCTGATGAAATCGAGGCAGCCGGCTCTGATGTAAGCGTTATCGTGACTTTCGAAGGGTAAAGCTGACCATCACAGTACATCCCAACTGTTGAATTCTCCTCCATTGGACCAGGTGGAAGTTTCCCAAAAGATATCGCTGATCACATCAAGTCTCGTGGCTGTTGCGTTATCTGTGGTGTCGTCTCTCGTGACGAAGCCGTACAATGGAAGTCCCAGTTGATCGACTACGTCGACCGTCATCCTCAAGTTGCTGGCATCCCAGCACCCGTTGAAAGGCCACAAATCTGGAAGGTCTACTGGAGCAAGCCTCAAGTTGAAGCCCGAACTCATCCAGATGTTATCAAGGCACAAATCGCCATGAGTAAGCTCTACTCATGCGATGATGAGGCTGAGATCGACCTCACAAGTCAAGCTCTCTATGCTGATCGTTTCCGTATTCGAAATCCTGGTACAGCTGGTAGCCTACCTTACCACCTTGATAATGGATCCATTGAGCGATGGGAAGATGTCGAAAACCGTGAGGTCTTTCGTGCTATCTGGGAGGGTCGCTGGGAGGAGTATGATGCCTTTGACATGAATCACCGGGTCGAGGCTTGCATAGACTTGTATGGCGGCCCCGGAGCTTGCTCAGTCTTTCGGTCACTTCAAGGTATATCCGAACCTGCATACTTGAACACGAGTCAAACACTTAACCAAGAACAGGATGGCTGAGCATGGCCGACAATGGACCCAAGTGTGGCACGATAGAGCTCCTCCCGGACATCAAGCTGTCAACAGCCTATATCCTCCTTCGGCCCTTCTTCGACATCAACAACAAGCTTGACATGAACTCAACGTACTTTTTTGGCGCTGATCCCGGCTATGGTCAAGTTGTAAAGGACACCTGGCACCCAGGTCTTCACCTCAACAAGACTGTTATACCAGCACCGAAAGCAGCTCCAGGTGACTACGTATTCTGGCATGGCGATGTAAGTCTTTCCCAAACCCTCCGATATCACCTACCAATATCTTTAGATGATCCATAAAGTCGAAGAAGAACACGAAGGCACATCCGACTCCTCCGTAATCTACATCCCCGTCGTTCCACTAAACTCCTACAACATCACCAACCTCGTGCACCAACGTGCGGCCTTCCTCGCTGGCACCCCGCCACCAGATATGGTTTCGAAAGACGGCGAAGAAACAGAGAAGGATCACGAGGATCATGGACGTCCTGAGCATATACTCAGCATTGAAGGAGCACGGACTTTTGGTCTCGAGCCCTTTGATGTCGAGGAGGAAGGTTTGACTAGTGGTCAACGGTCTATTCGTCGATATGCTAATGAGGTGTTGACTGGTGACTACCTTGGTTAGTGAGGACTTGGGTCCACTTACTCCTTCCCAAAGCCCTTCTACGGTTTGCAGTACAGGTTACTCTTTTGATAAAAATAGCGTGTTAGCGTTGCTTATATTGCCTTGCTTTTTAATCTTGCCTGCGATTTAGCGATGCGTTTAGGGGCGGTCAGGGAACAGAATTAGTTGCATCGAGTGGTCTCCGCATATGACAGGCTTTTGCGAACTTTGAATATGGAAATTGACGATTTGGGCCTACATTCTCAGCACTAATAGCGACATCCTAGAGCATCCAAGCATCCAAGCCCCTGCGAGTTTACGCTTGCAGCATGAAGTGATTGTCTACAACTTTCTGCTTCCCAATTCACCGAGCTCCCTAGAACAATACGTGGAGAGATTCTTCCTTCACTAAATGATATGTATCTCGAATGTACCAACATACTAAGCTTGATGGATAACTTTGAGAGAATCTCAGTCGAACGCTTCCAGCCTACACTTTCGAATTAGTCTGCAGCAAATCCACAGCATCTTTCGCCATGCCCCTAATTGTTCGTCAGCCACTCTCCACGAAACACTAAGCAAGAGAACTCACCACGAAGCCTGATACCCCGCACCACCAGCACCATAGTTATGAACCACCACACACCCTCCCACATCCTCCATCTCCAACCTCGGACCACCCTTCCTACTCGCTATACAATAATCAGCACCACTATTTCCACCAAGACTCCAAAGAATCAAAAGTACAACTCACGTCTCAACCCAACAGCATGCTGCACAACCTTCAAATCCTCCGGCTTGCCCAGCTCCGGTGCCAACGCACAACACCTCCTTTTAATATCCTCCGCGAACTCCAAATCCACTTCTCCATCCCACTCGTTATCGAAACGGCAGCCGCCTAGGATGACGCCGCCGCCGGGGTTGCGCGGGAAGACGTAGGTGGTGTCTTTGTTTACGCGTTGGGGAGAGCGGAAATACATTCTTTTCATTGGGGTGGTGGGGTTTTCGATTAGTAGGACTTGGCCCTGGAAAACAAAATTGTCAGTTGGTGTTGGATGGTTGATGGAAAATGGGGAGGGCGGAGAGGTGATGAGGGGAAAGGGAGGAGGGAGGAGGGAGGAGGAAAGGGGATGTACTCGTGTAGGGTAGAGAGATTTATCTTCGACTCCCTTAAGGTGGTAGGAACCTAGACCTGTGCAATTGAAAACTGTGCCGATGGTGGGATCCTCTGTTAATTCTCGAATATCCGTCACGCTTCGTCGTTGCATCGAAATTCCGTGTTTGAGGACTTGGTTTTGTAACCTACTCTTTCATCAGGCTTCAGAACCGACCATGCAGGAAGAGGGGGTAAGTACCAAGGTAGGTAGACTTGAACATTAACCACAAAACTCTGAGCTTCATATCCAAACGTAGCTCCGTCTCTCATCTCTCCCTCCCCAAGCATCCTCAACCCAGTCAAGTTCTCATACCACACCTTTCCCGTTTCATGACTCAGGATCCCCGCATTCTCTATCTCACTGTCGTAGTATGCCCAGATTGGCATACGGTTCACACCACTCTCGACCCCTTTCTCGTCGGCTAGTTGGGAGAACTTTTTGTAAGTGATGAGATCCCAGTTTTCTTGTCGACCATTGTCTGTGGCGACGGAGAGCCTGTGGGTTTGTTAGTATAGCGGAAGTTTGATGTTCATCTGGTAAGGTGGGGGCGGAAATCGAGGGGTTGAAAGTACCCGCAACAATCGAAGCTCTGTAGGAAAAGGGCTTTAAAAGCGAAAGCAAGAGGTTAGTATGAGATGAAAACGTACCAATTTGCTCCAGCCCAAGGAGAAGTATAAGCCGGATGTCTATCACCAGGGAAATGTGTCGCAAGGATAGTGATTGGGATTGTGGGGTCGCGAGACGAGAGTTCGAGGGCTGTTGTCAAGCCTATGACACCAGCACCGAGTACAACGACTTTTTGAGGCGAGTCTGATGAAGTCATTCTGAGGCCTCTTCTGTGTATGTTATACGCCGAAAGTTCTTGAGAAGTGGTAAGGCTATGGAGTGAGGTCCGATTGCTTGCAGCTGAGATGAGAGCCTGATGGCGGGGTAACGAGGATCTTTGACTTTGGTGAAATACAAACGAGCTGGGAAGTTCTGGTCTTATATCAGGTTGAGTCGAAATGTATCTCCGGACTTGGCCCTGCCGGATGTGACTCCTATGAGGTTGATAGGTCAAGAGTGGGGCCGCGACAGATGGACAGAATTTGGTGCGGCTGAGCCCGAATGAGCCGTTCTTCAGAAATGTGATGCTCGATGTGGTGTTTTTGAGACGCATTTGGGATCTGGTTCCTATTATATTACCACAAATAGATAGGTGGACTGGACGTGTTGCAGTTCACAACAGCTGGAAATCTACAGAAGAAGTGAAAGAGCTAGAGTTTGAGGAGGGCAGCATGAGGGGACTCGGAGGAAGAAGTGCGAAGGAGTGATACCAGTGCATACAAACCGGGCGTTCCATGTAGATAGGAGACGAGACGCCGCTCTTCGCATCATAGAGATGGTTGCGTGGAACGAGGCTTTGGGACGGGAAGACATACTGCAAGTATCACGTGAAGTACATTCAGCTCGAGAAACTTGGTGGACTTCCGTTTCCGCTGAATGGAATAAGCCAAATCAATCAACTCTGCGAATGGTTTCGATTGCCACAATCGAGAAACAGCTGACTGAGTATAGATTATAATTACCAAGGTGTGCCGAGCTCCCGCTTAGCCATCGCTGAAGCACTGCTTACTGGGGAGCATAAATAAAAGCCAACTGGTCCATCTCATCACCATCTTGACCCATGAACCCAACGATTTGCCATCCTGTGGGTGCGCTGAATGTAGCGCAGTCACTGGTAACGGTCCCAGAACTGAGGGTATTGCCAGAGCTTGTTGTCGCGAGGATGTAGAAATTCCTCGTTTGGCTGTTGTATTCTCCCTGGCAAAGCTCTGCTGAGGTCCAAAATTCAGAGCTGCCAAGTGTGAGACTGGCTGCTGTACCACCGGTTCCTCCATGTGAGAAGACGGTTCCGGAGGTGAGAGTGACAGCGACAGAATCAAGGCGCGAGCCGCCCGCAAAGGTCAGCACAGATGGTTTGGGTGAGGCGGGAAGGGAGGGGAGGTCGTTAAACCAGTCCCCATGAGGGCCGCCCCAGAACCCAGATTGACGGAATGAGCTACCGGCTGCCCATGTATAGTTGACGGTGATTGGGTTGTGATCGCTTAATATGCTACCATCACTCTGGAGGAACTTGCTAGATTCGTAGTTGAAATACGTAGCCTCTAGCGTAAGGGCTTTCGATCCACGGTACAAGACTTTATCAACGGTTTCGCAAGTGTTGTTTAAAGACGGATTATCACAAAGTGTCTCGACGGTGGGGTTGACACCGCCACGCTCCAGCTCTACAAAGACGTCTGTGAGGCCGTTTTGCGTCTCGAAGACTGTGATGCCGTCTTCAGCGCGAGTGTAACGAGCGTTAGTATCACCGTAGATGATGACTGCATTGCCGATTGACCAGGTATCAATGTAGTCGGCAACTTGTTGCAGATTGGCTGCACGGGCTACTTCGTCATCGTCCTCGATCCTAGTAGCAAGTAAGCAGATATCGTTGATTAAGAGATGGCCGTACCTACCCAGCATCGGCATGGAGATTGTAAAAGTCAATATAAACGCTCTCTTCAATGATCGTGCGCATGAATGTGAATCCTTTCGGAGTCAAACAGTCTGCGCCCGAAGCATCAGAGCATGTAGCCCATTTGGTGCGAGAAAAATCAATCCAGTCAAAGTTTGACAATGTATTGAGGCCACTACCAATGCCCGCTCCGCCCGACGTGGCTGTCCGATAAGGATGGTCGTCTGTTGCATAAAGATACGCATGGTAGTTGAACTGACTACGCATTAGCATGAAAGATTCCATATCCATGCATGAGGTGTTGTACATCCTCCTGAACATGAATCACATCGTAATCATACTCTGCGAAATAAGTTCCAATTGTTCCAGCATTTGTCGCCTTATCACCAGGGACAGCATTGTCGTTCAGGATAGCAGGAAGTCCAGCGACATTGAAGGAAAGGATATTGAAATAACCACTGGTTGCAGCTGCCGAAATAGAGGTAAGGGAAGCAGCTGCAGCAATGATTCTACACAGAAGACGAGACATGCTGGTGGTTGAGGCGATCGGCGCTACTTCTCCTGTGCCGCATCGTGGAAATCTCCAGACTTTATACAAAAGATCTTGGTTCGGGTTCGTGCCGAAGATGGACATGCAGATGCCCCTCACTGCACGGCCATCCATGAGATCACAATATCAGATGTCCATATGCATATATCAACCTTGATGGAGATCGAATGGCTGACAGAGTTCGTGTCTTTGCCGACATCATGGTGGAAATGCGGTGCCCGAAAGCAGCTGTTATTATCGGCTCGTGCAAGAATAACCTCGGATCATTGGCGCGCTCAAAAAGTGTCGACGGGAAGCTTTCGGCATTGCTTCTTGAAAAGATCAAGAGAGCGGAGAGGATTTCTGGAAGAGAGATGTTGTCCCTGCCAAGAAATGCAGCCAGGATTAAGAAGGGGTCATGCCCTATATAATTGATATCACGGCCTTGCACGTGTCAATAGGAACGGCTGCATCATCCAATCCTCATGAGTGCGGCACTTGCCGCAACGCGAGGATTGAAAACGTTGAAATGGCGATGGGGGAAGGAAAGGAAGTCAAAGAAGTTCATCTGAGGAAGAAGGAACGGGGCATTTATGAACTAGTGCTCTTTAGCCTAGTCTGATCCTGAAATACCTCGACAATCACCAGTCGACTGTCAAGTCATTTACGACGGTTTCTTCTTTCCAACATCCTTCTGATACCTCAATTCAGTTCTTGTGTTTCCTAAACTGAATTTACTGCAACTTTACGGTCTCTTAGCTATAACTTCTTCCAGCTTCTTCATAACGTAGGGACAAGCTGTTCACTTGCACATAATATGTAGGTCCGGCAGCCTCTACTTTAAGGAGCGTCATTATCTCACAATCTTTCACTATCTAGGCACCTTTTTGTCCTAAACGATACTTTACCGTAGCACTATCAGGTACCGACGCCGACTTTGGAACCGAGTCTGGTCACATGATATTCCGACTTGGAAGTCCAGGCTGGATGGCATTTTGGAGATGGAACCATCGTCAACTGAACGGTGAGAGCTGTTGTAGGATTAACCAGTCAAGTATTCTCTGGTGAAGAGACCGACTGCGTGAATGAGTACCAAACAAAAGGGTCATTTTGCAAGATCCCTACAACATCTCCCCTACATGGATATTCGAATTAGTTTTCGTGATATTTGACGCTTTCTCCCTGAACAGTTAGGCAAGGTCAGTGCAAATATCCCTACAACACCTCTCAAAGTAATTCTGAGGGTCTCCACACTTCCTTCGAGTTGTTTTGTAGGGATATCTCTAGCGTACTCCACAACTAGCAATCCCACACATTTGATTTGCAGATAACACGACATGAGGCCCGTAATCCCGTGGCAAAGTGGCGATTAGGATCACGTCAAAACAAGAGGCTGCAGAATGAGAGGGGGTAGGTAAATTCTACAGGGCAATTCAACTGTAAAAGGTAAAGCGGATCAACCACACTAGAAAAGTGGTCGAATTGGGGACCACATTGCAAGTGACCCTGAGGTTGGAGAGCGGTGTCAATAGTGCGGGGAAAGTGGGGGAACTGGAAGCGACCCCGGAACTATCTTTCCTTTCCGAAATATTGGTGAGGTTTCTTTTTCCTTCATATTCTCTTTAAATAAGGACCGCTAACCAGCCAAGCTAAGTTGATCAAGTGCTTGAGCGGCAATTGCGATGGAGAAAGATACTCGTCGCGACATTGAGCGTTCGGGAACTTCTGTGGATGAGAACATTGAAGCGGGAAAAGAGGTCAGGTCCCAGGCGTGAACGACTTGCAAAAACTATTGACGCTTCATAGGTCATTGTGAATATTCCCGGAACTGCTCCTGCACGCACTCCAGAAGAAAAATCACTTGTCTGGAAGCAAGATTTGCGAATCGTGCCTCTTTGCGCTACCATCTACCTGCTTTGCTACCTTGACCGCTCAAACATCGGTACGTGCTGGAATTGAGTTCCGAGCATATATTGTGTTAAGAGCTGACATATAGAATAGGAAATGCGAAGACCCTCAATGCTGCAACTCACCATGATCTCCTTACCGAGACTCACATGACCAACTACCAATACATGTCAGTTTCTTTCCTTCATCAAATCATCTCTGCTGACCTGAATTAGTATTGCTCTGATGATATTCCTGGTGGCTTATGCCGTCTTCGAAGTTCCCTCCAATTACCTCTTGAAGAAACTATCCCCCAGCAAATGGATCGCCTTCCTCATGTTCGCATGGGGAGCATGCACCATCGGCCTCGGAGGAACGCAGAACTTCGCAGGTGTGACCGTTGTTCGATTCCTACTGGGAACATTCGAAGCTGGTTTATTTCCTGGTCTGGTCTACTATTTAACTTTCTGGTACCGTACCGATGAACGAAGTATTCGCGTTGCCTTCATCCTAGCTTCGGCGACACTGGCAGGTGCTTTCGGCGGTGCTATCGCTTACGGTGTTGGTCATATGAACCAAGTTTCCGGACTCTCAGCATGGAGATGGTTGTTCATCCTCGAAGGCATCCCATCTTGCGTATCGTCAATATTCGTATGGTTCTTCTTGCCGGATTATCCAGAGACTGCTAAATGGCTTAAGCTTGAGGAAAAGGAACTCGCAATTCGTCGTCTGGAGTTTCAGGCATCACATGGCCATGATGAGAGTTTGACGTGGGAGCAGGCAAAGGACACGCTAATGGATTGGAGGTTGTATGCTCATTATGCTGTGTACTTTGGGATCTCCACGCCATTCTCGAGCCTGAGCTTGTTCACACCAAGTATTACTGCCGGATTAGGGTACCACGACTTGTTGGCCCAGCTTATGACCGTTCCACCATATGCTGTTGCATGTAAGTTGCCCAAGGACATCCGGGGGTTAGGATATCTGGGCTAACAGTGATGCAGATGTTGTCACCTTACTGGTGTCCTTTTCCGCAGATCATTTCAACTCGTGAGTGCTTCCATCGTGCCAAAGCCAAGACACTGACAGTCCTGCAGTCGTGGGCTCCATTCAGCAGTGATGGCCACAATCGGCGCAGCAGGATTCGTAGGCTCGGCTACGCTTCCACCAAAAGCTTACCATGTACCTATCCCCTTCCTCAGCTATTCCCATCCTGTTTTCCACTAACATGACTCTCAGTCTCGTTACGGCTGCCTCATAGTCGCCGCCTCGGGAGCGTTTTCTTGCATCCCACCCCTCCTCGGTTGGCTCTCCTCCAATATTCATACCACTGGGTCCATTGGTCTCGCCATCGCGATCAACATCGGCATCTTTGGTGCACCGGGTCAGATCGCAGGAGTATGGATCTACAAATCTGACGAAGCAACAAGGGGCTATCCGACTGGTCATTGGGTGAATGCTGGGTTGTTGTTTTTTGTAGGTGCAGGATGTGTAGGGTTGAGGCTGTATTATGGATGGCGGAATGGGAAGGTGTTGAAAGGAAAAGCGGAGGGAGGTGAAGCAGGAGTGAAGAGGTTGTTTAGGTACTAGGTAAATTCGGGATGATGACTTGTTGTTTGGTGGCGTCCTCGCGTACGGTCTCGCTTGAAAAAGGAGACTGTGCAACAAGAGATGTGGATGAAGCAAGAGGCTTATTTCTCATGGCTGCAATACATATCCAACGCCAAAAGAAGAAATCGTTCGGTGCTGTTATAATAGCTAATGTATAGAAACTGGCACTGCTAAATATCTTTACAAAGGGTTCGAAGCTTGTAGGTTCGAGAACAATACATTTAGACTTCAGCTAGAGTGTAAAGCAAGAGACATCATGGGGAGCTACCAACGGTACACAAATCCCTGCGATCTCACCTCTGGGTTTCCAGGAGCCAGAAAAGATGAAAATATCCCCCTCTCTCACATGCTTCGCCAATGGAAGCGAGTCAGGGGTTCATCACATGTAAGAGCCTTCATTGGTGGGGACTGTTATCTTGCCGCTCCATCCCACTCTCAGAAAACCTACGACATAGAGTATCCAATCCGGAGATTTGACTTTGCCGTCGGCCAAACTTTCTTCTCAATTGACTTTGAGGCTCCAAGTGGAGAGATCTCTTATCTCTCATGGCTTCGCGGAATTCCGGTTGACCCCTCCTTTATCGTAGCTCTGAGTCCTCTAGGTAAAGTAAGCTCCAGCTTGAAGCTGCATATTCTTCTTCAGTCGCGTCTACCTTTCTTCTTCGCAAATTCTCACGCGTATAATCTTCGCCTTCTTAATCAATTGACTCAATTGGACACCCTCAAGTCCTTCAAGCCATTGTCCTCTCACACTAACCCTCAAAGCTCCCCCCTCGTCCAACATGGAAATCGGCGTCTTCATCCCCATCGGCAACAATGGGTAAGCTCCTCCCCAGAATCCATCTCAATCCCTCAGTTCCTCTCTAACACACCCCCAGCTGGCTAATCTCCACCACCTCCCCTCAATACATGCCCTCCTTCGAACTCAACAAACAAATCGTCCTCAAAGCCGAGAAATACCACCTCGACTTCGCCCTATCCATGATAAAACTCCGCGGTTTCGGCGGCAAGACCGAGTTCTGGGACCACAACCTCGAATCCTTCACCCTAATGGCCGGTCTCGCAGCCGTGACCAGTAAAATAAAACTCTACGCCTCAACGGCCATCCTAACCCTTCCTCCTGCTTTGGTAGCGAGAATGGCGACGACGATCGATAGTATTGCTCCTGGGAGATTTGGTATTAATATCGTGACGGGATGGCAAGAGGCGGAATATAGTCAGATGAGTATTTGGCCCGGGAACGCGTATTTTGGGTATCGCTATGATTATGCTACCGAGTATGTGCAAGTCATGAAAGAGCTCTGGGCAAACGGCGTTTCGAATTTCAAGGGGAAACATTTTACTATGAATGATTGTAGAATGTCCCCTACCCCAAAACACGATATCAAGATCGTGGCTGCTGGCCAGAGTGGCAGGGGATTAGAGTTCGCGAGTAAGTTTGCGGATTTCAATTTCGCGATGGGGGCGGGGATTAATACGCCGACAAAGATTAAGGAGAGTAATGAGAGGTTGGTTGCTGCGAGTGAGAAGACGGGGAGGGAGTGTGGTGCTTATGTCTTATTCATGATTATTGCTGAAGAAACGGATGAGGAGGCTGAAGCGAAATGGAAATTGTATAGAGATGGAGCGGATGTCGATGCGTTGGCTTGGATGGCTGATCAGGGGAGTAAGGATACGAAAGCTGATGCTAACGCTACGGCGAAGAGTATCAATTTACCTGAGGGTGCGGTGAATTTTAATCAGGGAACGTTGGTGGGGAGTTTTGGGAAGGTGGCCGGATTGTTGGATGAGATTGCCGAGATGCCGGGGACAAAGGGGATTATGTTGACGTTTGATGATTTTCTGCTTGGGATGGATAAGTTTGGGGAGAGGATTCAGCCTTTGATGAAGTGCAGAGCGAATATTAACAGTAATGGGAATAGTAACGGTATGGCATATAAACGTAATTCGCAGATGCATAACTAACAAAGATTTAGGAAACCATGTCTCGGATGATGAGACAAGTCGGAAGAGGAGGCGAGAAGCCTGAAAATCGTCAAATGACACGATATAACCAAATTTTCTATGACGCCTCCAGAGCACGCCGCCGTTTGCTCAACATAAAATTCTTCTAGGCGTTTTGTTGGGACTTTGGGAATACAACACTTGATGTACAACTGGTTGTCATTATCTGTCGAGTCATTATTCGCTTGAAGAACAACGGCATGGAAGTAAAGGACAAGTAAAAAGAAAAGTAAAGTGTATATAGGAATTTTTAAACTTCATGAATGACAAAGTTGATTCGAGCTTTGAATCGAAGAATTCATTAAATGTTCTCTATCGGCTAACTAAGCACCCAAACTTGGCTCGAATCTCATCATTTCATTCAACATCTGCAAACTGAACCCGTCTCCTTCGCACAGACTCAACATCCACTCAGCGTCCATTTGTCCCATCTCACCATGTCTTCCCTCCCACCTTCCTTCAGCACCAGGACTTGTTGTCTGAGCTTGCGGCATGTAGCCGAGTACATCATCTCCAAGTTCGGCTTCTTGATACGCTGGGGCATAAGTGCTTATGATGGCATCCGCCGTAGTGCCGGGTGTGGGCGCGGCGCCAGAAGATTTCGGCGAACTGCGTACATAACTTTCTTGCGCCGCGCTTGTGAAACTTGGAGAGAAGGTTGGGATGGTGTCTGACAAATCTCGGGACGTTTGTTGAGGTGTTCGAGAGACAGAAGAGTGGGTGTGGATTGACGGAGCCATAGATGGCTTCTCTTGGGCTGGAGGAATCGGGGTCTGAGATGGAGCTCGAGCGAGGAACTCCATGGTTGCACCAATCACGTTTTCGAGAGCGTCTCGGTACTTCTTGACAACAGGAGTGCGTTCAGCCATCACAAATAGCGCGGAAGAGCACGCTCGGAGATCGTTAGATACGGTGAAAGTCCATAGAGTTGGTGATAGGAAGAGACAATAGCTGAACCTGGTCAGCGATGGTTGATGAGATCAGGAGAAAATGCTTACCACATGGTCACACCTGCTATAAAAGTAGAATGAAGAGCAATGAATGAATGCCCATAGGAGTCTCGTTGATGCAACCGTTTGAAGATCTGGCAGATCTGACCAGATGCGCGAAGACAAAGTGCCACGCGTTGGTCTGTAGGTGGGAGGATCATGAGGAATGGTTGAAGCAAAAGTCGAATAGCCTTGTAGTAATGCATGTCCAGGTAATCGGACTCATATGGCGTTGATGGAGGCACTGCTCGATGCCAATCTTCAAGGAGCTTGAGAGTAGGACTGATCTTCGAGACCAAGCTCGCGATTGGTCTGTCGACTCGATAGATAGTGCCTTGAATGTGAGACTCGAGTCTTTTCAGTCGGATGCATTGCACTCCGAGTGTGATGTTGGATGATGGTCGAGATGCCTGGAAAGTTGGCGAAGGAGACACAACCAGAGTACGAGCAATCAAACCATCGTCTCGGACCGTATCATCAATTTCGAGGGGTAGTTGTGCATCGATATCTCGATCAGCAATGCTGTATGGTCTTCCAACCGATACAGCTATCACCCGCTCAAGGAAGTAGACAGTCCAGAATAAACGCCTTCTCAATTGTCCTTCGTAAGGTGGGACATTGCCGTAATGTGCTTCTCGGTGAAGTCCCAAATCCACGCATGTCCTCATAGCAAGTCCAATCATGTACCATATTCCTGAGTTGGATGGTGATCGTAGATTGTATAGAACCAAGAGCGTCATAGCCTCTATGTTGTGGACCGAATGTGACTCCCGAGCTGCTGATATATATTGAAGAGCCGTCATGAAGAAGTTCTCTGGGGGCGTATAATCATATTGCTCTGTCAATTTCAACATAGTAGCTCCAATCGCATATATCATATAAATCTTGAACGTCCCATACTGATCCTGCGGGCTCGAATTATTCTGCACAAATCGATTTGCATGTCTCTCCAGAATATCTGACCTATCCAAGAACGGGTATCGAAGGTGTAGTCTTGTAAAATATGCATCTAGTATCCTTCCTCCATAGTAATCATTCGGCGGTCCAGCAGAGTTCCTCTTCAAATCTGCAATACTGATTGGCTTTGGTTGTGTCTGATTGACAGTCGCAGCAATAGCTTTATTCCAGACCGTAGCTTGAACCATCTGCCCAAGATTGGTAGCCAACGAGAACCCAGACGAGCTCCCAACGTATGCCGCTTCTCCTCCTAGGCTCAAGAAGCCCACGATATCCGCGATACCACTAGTCCTCCTCTCCTCCTCAGATGATGTTGGCGACACGACATTCTTTTCGTACAACGCGGGGTCGGATTTCTCTTGCAAAGGCGCATTGGCATATGCAGCAAGCTGTGCTTCGAGGAATGAAATTCGCTCGAGAAGAGCTTGATTCGGTCCACTGTACTCGATTAGACTCATCCTCTGCCACTATCTTCAGTCGCGTACTCACCTATTATACTCCTCAATCGCACTGGGAGGCTGTACACACTGCTCCTTTGCATTCGCGCAATTGGCACAGACAGGAAAGCCATGGCATTTCTGCTTTCTGGTTCTACATCTCTCGCAGCTCTTTCGGGCGCGCTTCGAGGGCCGCGGATTGTCATCCATTGTCGACCGATAAGCTGGGATACCGAGAACAGAGGTTTGGGAGAGACATCGCTGCAGGTTGAGGATATTCTTCGTGGGTGGGTGTGGGGACTTGAAGTTCGCGATAAGGTGAGGTGAGTTGATAGGGTTCTTGGGCGTTGTTGGGCGTTCCTAGGCGGTGATTTGCCCGTCGATTAGTGGTTTCTCGCTGTAAGCACCCTATTGTCAGCCAGGAAGCTTGTAGCCGACGGCCTGACGTCGTCACTATAATTCTGCGAGCGGCAGCTTCATAAGGAGTACAGAAAATTGGCTGTACATTGGCATGTGCAATGCGCTCATAGGCATTTCACCAGTGGCTGTCATGGCAGAGACATTTCCACCCTTCTTCATTTCCAGTAAACCAGTCCATCAAACAACCTCCTTGCCGTCCTAAATACCGTGACATCTTTTAGTGTACCATCGTCCTCAAAGTTTGCACCAACAACAATCTTGCCACTTGAATGCCCCAAAGTTAATCCGTTCGCATCAGCATTCTTTCCCCTTTCAAATAACTCTTGAACCACTGAGCCTTCAACTTTTGCGGCTGCGGCGATGGCCATTGCAACAGTGATAGGAACAGCTCTGTGAGGTTGTCCCACAGATATAGCTCTCACAACCAAGTCAACCTCGTCTTTGCTCAACGTGCCTCCAGACAAGATCTTGTGAGTGCTTGGTCTTGAAACCATGGCAATCTTCGGTATGGATCCTGTTGCTGAGGCTGTGTCTTTACTGAGACCCATTAATACTGACGCCTGTCTGCGTATCGAGTCCAATCTCTTCAGCAAGTCTGGATGAGCTTCTACATCATCAGGCAGTATCGTCCCATCGATCCCTAAATCCGACGCAGAAACAAAACAACATGGATTGCCACAATCGACCATGCTGACTTTGCTACCATCAATGACATCTGTAGCACGTCTTGTTGGTAAAAGCTTTCCTGTCTTGCTGCCAGCAGGATTGATGAAGGCCAATCGGATACTAGAAGCCGTTCCAGACACGCCGTCAATTGCAAAGTCTCCATACGCTTGAGCTTCCCCATCAACGACAGGGAAGCTGGCATGTATGATTTTGTTGGTGTTCGTGTTTCGAATGCGGACCGTGGTGTCTCCATCTGAAGGAGACAGCACGAAGCCTGAGTCAACAGCAAATGGTCCAACAGCACTGGTCATGTTTCCACAGTTGGATGAGTAGTCGACTTCCGTGTCTTTCACTCCAATCTAGTGACTTCAGTATATATCAAAATTATAAGACAAGGGCACTTACTGCAACAAAAGTATAATCTACATCAGCGATCTCTGGCTCAGTGGATTTTCCAACCACGCATATCTTGGAGAGACTTGATATCCCTCCACCCATCCCATCCAATTGACGGCCATTGCTACTTCATATTAGCTTGCATGCTGTAAGAATCTCACCATAGCCAGACTTACCTATCCGGTGATCCAATGGCCCCTAAGAATATAGGAGCCCAGTCTTTGCGCTCTGCTGGCAAGTCTTGCGTCTTGAATATGATAGCTCTCGAGGTACCACCACGATAGTACGCTGCAGGAGCTCGTTTCTGGCTCCGAGACGCGGCCACATTATGAGACAACCTCTTGAAAGAACCTGACTGCAGGATTCGAGGAATTTTGAGGAGCCGCAGAGCGCTTTGAGCTAATATCGGGGCCATGTGGAGGGTGGATCATGTGTAGTACCTGCAACATTTCTCGTCCACAGGTTCCTCTTGATATTCTCAACCAGGTGTGCAGTAAGTAGAGGAAGTACTACGCATCACGTCCTCTCTGACGGTCTCCGAACTCGGTGGTGTGTTGATGTTGATGTACGTGAAGTATCACAGAAGGTCCATCCATAACATCGGAAGCATCCGATGAAGGGCGCTAAGCCTTTTCCGTCGGTCCAGGAGAGTGACAGGCGCGTCTACCCCTTTCCTAGAGTTCAGTATCCAAGATCTAGAGAAATAGTACGATCTTTCTTCATTCCGATTGACATTTATTTTCAATTGAATACTCACAATCAATAATCAATTCTCATCTCGAAAGGGCTTTAGCTTGTAAGTTGCATTTTGAAACCCACCACGACATCCTCTCCAGCACCAAAGAAAACAGCAAATCAAAATCGTCATTGCCATTTGACCTTCAAAAAATCTGTGATAGGTCATAGTTCTAATGCAGAGAAAAGTTGTTGCTTTACAAATGCCTCACTTTTCAATGGCACAGAACGGCTCAGATGCTTGTTGTGGTATGATATTTGAGATCTCAGCCGACTTCATCACCACATCACACCACTTGAAAAGTATATATCAACAACATATAATCTTCACAGAATTGCACACAGATTCGTACTTTACGACCAAATATCTCCCCCAAAAACATCTTCTCCAAAAATGGCACCCTCCTCAACCCGCCACACACAAACCATCTCTCGACACGAAATCTACACCTCCCTTCCCGCACGAATCGCCTACCTGCATTCCTTCCTAGATCTCTCAAGTCGAGACATTGACGCTCTAGATTCCGGAAGCAAATACATCAAACAGTTGATTCCTGCTGTCGTGAATATCGTGTATAAGAAACTTCTTACTTTTGATATAACTGCGAGGGCGTTTACTACTAGGAGTACGAGGTATGACTTTCTTGCCTTTCTGCAAATTAATAATATGATGAGGGGCTGAGAGTGCTGACTCGTTTTGCAAGCTATGAAGGCCCAATCGATGAAGTAGTGGATGAGGATAGTCCGCAAATCAAGCATCGGAAGATGTTTTTGACAGCGTATCTGAACAAACTGTGCAGTGATCCGAATCAATTCACGTTTTGGGAGTATTTGGATAAAGTTGGGTAAGTCTCACACTCTGGTAAAGAAATTGAAAGAGAATGCAAGCTGATTTGGCTCAGAATGATGCACGTTGGTCTTGGCCGCCAACATCCTCTTCACATCGAGTATATCCACATTGGAATGTGTCTCTCATTCATCCAAGTAGGCTTCAATTCCCTCCATAAAGTCCTAGAAACACACAATAACTCTATTCCTAGGATGTATTTACAGAAGCGATCCTCTCACACCCACGCATCTCTCTCCAGCGCAAGATCGCTATTGTAAAAGCGTTAGGAAAGGTGGTCTGGATCCAGAACGATCTTTTCGCGAAATGGTATGTGAGAGATGGAGAGGAGTTTAAGGATGAGAAGGAGGAGGTCGTTATTGAGAAAGAAGGGTATCTTCATGGTGTGAGGGTTTTGGATGGGGATGATGAGGAGAGTATTGGGGAGAATGGAGATGAAGCGAAGCCGGGAATATGTCCTTTCACTGGTGTCGCGAATGGCGTCGAGGAACTGAGGATTGAGATCCCTCATGTTGAACACGCAGAGTCTGCTGTTTCAAACGGCGCCGAGACTTAGGGAATAGTGTGGGAAAACATTGTATAAATTGGCTGGGCACTGGGATGGGAAAATAGTCGGACACTTAACTTGGCGTTGGAAAAGAAATATCCCAAATGTACACAAATTGTACTTCTTGAATGTCTTCAGAGCTTCACTCATCGACATTCCACCTTTGAGTGTAGCCATTGTCTTATCATCGATCTCCTTCCTCTCACTACAAGGAGCCACAACTTGGTTGACCAGAGAAGGAGGGACGACGACGACTCCATCGTGATCACCGACAAGGATATCTCCTGGATGAATCCAGAGGTCGCCCTTGAATTGAAGAGGGATATTGACCTGCGACGCTCTCGTGAATGTATTTGATCCTAGGATGGAGATGCCTCGCGCATATAACTTCTTTTGGTCAGCAAGAATGTCGGTTGTCCAGGCAGAAGCAGTACCGGAAGGCCTAGCTGCTGCATTTCTTCTAGGTCTCGAAATCTCCCATCAATGACAACGCCAGCAGCACCAAGAGTCTTTGTTCGTAGGCCCATCAGTCCACCGAAGCATGCGGAGTACATGCCTTCTGGTTGTTGGATATACATGATCTTACCTGGCTCGTTGGCATCCGCGAAATGAGTTGATGATTTGGGACTCGACTCATCCTTGGCGTCAACCATCTATAACGACACTAAGCATATCCTGACGGAAGAATTTGGGTGTCATACTTTGACAGTAACTGCTTCCCCGATGGTAGAACCAGTGACCTTGCCGCCAAGATGTCCTTGTCGTTCAGGACTCCACATTGAGATACCATCGAGAAATCCGCCCAATGGGTATTTCAGCTTGACTAGAGCATCACCAATCTTGTTTAATTAGTTGAATCCCATAACTCAAACACGATATGAATAAGAACTGGAAGCTCACATCGCAGGATGCAAAGGGACGAAGTGCTTTGATTGCAAACGCCATTGCCGAGCTGATAGAGAAGAAATATCGGCAGATTTGCTTCCCAATTGTTAGGAATTTGAGGAAGTATAGACCTGATTATACATCCTCCGATTATCGGCAGAGAGGCTTCTTCATCAATGATCATCGTAGCATGTTCGGCTACAGATGAACAATACTTTAAATGTAATTTGCTACCACAAAGTATCGGAGGGCTTCCCGGAGCATGATCTGGGCCGATATCGTATTAGGTCTAGTCTGGTCCCCATCTTTGTTTGCCCCACTATCGCGGGGGAGACGCGATTTTCATTCTTGTTTCAACAACACCAAGGTCAGCATCTGCAGTGATGAGTGGTCGCGAAATCGTCACCAGAACAGCCAATGGAGCCAGCAAGCGAGTCCTCGTCTCCAACACCTACATGTGCACCTCCCAAACGTAAGCATCGACCCGGTCTTCATCGTACTCAGATTGCATGCCAGCGGTGTCGGGCAAGAAAGAACAAGGTCAATGTCCTTACGTGAAGTGTCATGGATTTCACTAACATTTTCCAGTGTGATGGCAAGATTCCTGTGTGCTCAACTTGCGAGAAAGCAGGCACTCCCTGTATATCGCAAGATCGCCTCACAAATCGACAATATCCTCGTGGCCATGTAGAAGATCTCGAGGCACAGATTGCCGCCCTGAAAGAGACGAACGATCGACTCAAATCTGAGATCACTCTGCTCAAGCAAAGTGGAAACACCACCCCTTTGTCTCAGGATCCTCTAGTCCTCGAAGCCTCACCGAAGGTCACCTTGGAGTCTGACCTGGCTACGAGCATCGCCAGGTTGTCCATTGAAGGATCGTCTGAGAAGAAGTATGTTGGCGAGTCAAGTGGAGTCCATTTTGGCAACATTGTGCAGGCTCTTCTCCCACTCACAGACTACAAGACAGCACCGTCCTCGGGAAGGTTTCCACTACGAGTTGAGCGTCCCTCTGGAGCAAATTCTCCAGCACTGAGCGATGGTAGTATTGTTCGTCCAAAGCCGGTTCCATCTCTGGAAACTGCAAATTTGCTACAAGAAGCATACTTTGGGCACAGATGGGCAAGCTTCCCACTGCTTCATAGACCCACGTTCATGGACAAGCATTTCACTCACGTGATGGAGAATGGAATGGCTGCTAATCAGGCTTCACTCTTCTTGGTTTACATGGTGTTCGCAATCGCAGCTATCGACTTGCAAGGCCAACACAGCGAGTTGAGGGGAATGCATTTGGAATACTTCAATACCGCCACCTCACTGTTCCTTGGCGGACTAATGGCTGAGGACAACTTGGAAACGATACAAGGTCTTCTCTTAATGACCATATTCGCCATTAATGAACCCCAAAGTATCAATGCAGTAAGTAAAATCCCATTTCTGTTGAACGCTTTCTAATGCAGCTTTTAGTGGATGGTCAATGGTATAGCGATCCGTTTCGCCATCGACCTCGGTCTCCACAGAAAGTCTCATTGCCCCACAAGGAGCCTTTTACGATCAGAGATGAAGAAACGGATTTTCTGGTCAGCATATGCTCTGGACAGGAACATTTCAGTGGCTTTGGGACGACCATTTTGTATCCAAGACCGAGAAATCAACGTCGAGCTACCACTTCAATTGACAGATCAGCAATTGCTCGAAGACATGGCTCCACTGGAGATTTCTGCTCCCACGATCTTCGATATGTCAACCTTCAACCACATAATAAAACTCCGGCAGATTCATTCAAAGATTCTTCGAAAGTTCTACCCCGTTAATGCCTCAGAGCAAGATAGCACAGAATTTGCGGATTCTAGAGCGCAGTTCCGCGCAGAACTTGATCAATGGATCATGACTAGCCCACGTTATATTTCGCCTACAACAGGGATCTTTCAGTCATTTGAATGGTTTCAGATTGCGTACAACCATGCTTTGATCCTGCTATATCGTCCTTCGCCAGCTTGTCCTCGAGCAAATCTGCAAGCTCTTCAAACATGCGCGGACTCTTCCATAAATTTGATCACTGGTTATCTGGCTCTATACAGCAAGAACAAAATAACATACACGTGGATAGCCCTTCATTCTGTCTTTATGGCTAGTGTTACTATGCTTTACACCTTGGTGGCACCGGAAATCCGGAGAAGCACGACACGATCAGTCGTGAAGTCCAACATCAATTCTTGTCTCAGCCTTTTCGAAGACATGGTGAGCTAAACTCTTTGTGTGTCAACGACTGAGCTAACAAAGAGAAGGGAAAACTATGGCCAACCGCAGCAAGTCGATCTTATGCAGTCATCGAGAGACTAGGAAGAACAACGTTGAATCTCTTCGGCGAGAACATCTCCTCACCGAGTGATATAGACTTATCTCAAGGTGGAAACCGCTTCGCAGAGATTGATCAGGAATATATGGAGTGGTTCGGAATGAAGGATCACATCGGACCTGAGTCCAATGATATTCCCGACTCTAGCACCAAATTTGAGCTGCCTCCAGGAGCAGGATATCCGGTGACTTCGCAGATCGATTTTCAAGGCCAGACGTTCGACGGCATGATGGACTTGGAAGGCATGTTTGACCCTGGATTCGACATGTCCTTACCTTTGATGTGTGGAACGGAGGATGCTTTCGACCAGAACTACTCGACATAATTTATGCGGACAAGAAACTAAAACGTGTACCTGTTTCGAGATCCTGAAATGCCGGCTACCTATGTGGCCGGAATGCCGTGTTCAGGAAGCCTGTTTAGACTCAACTCGATTTGACGACCATCCTCCGTGTTTTGGCGGATAATGTAGCTCCCTGACCCTGCCGCATCGAGAAGGTCGGGTGACAAGATAGCATATATCTTATCTCATTATACGTAGTTGCCAAGTCGTCGATCAAAATCATAGCCACCATATACGACGCTGTCCTGCCACAACTCATGTCAAAAAAAGCTTTGTAAACAAGACTGGACCATCAAACTTGCGGACTGCAGTTATTGGGAAACGATGTTGCCATAAACATCCATTAACTCAACTTCGGTGCTTAAATGGGAGTCATAGTTACAGAAAGCTTCACGAAAAGCTCATGAGTGTGAACCGACAAACCCCGCTTACATTTGTGGACGAAAGGGGTTATGAGAGGATCTGTGGAAATAAGCAAAGGAAGATGGGGGATGATGGGGGATGATGGTCAAACAGAAGGCTGGATGGAAATGAGGATGAAGGCAACACATACGTCCAACCAAGAGTACGCATCAGGCTGGCAGCACGCTGAATATGAGAGCATAGAAGCAGCAGCTTAAACAGAGATCTAGCCAATAGATCATTAAATTCCTGCCTTGTTTTCTCATGTTCTCGGTTGCGTATACCATCGAGACTTGGCTACGTCCGAGATATTGTGAATACATAGCAAAGAGCTCCTGCCGAAAGATATTCTATAGAGACAGCTACAAGGGGCGCATCCTTACAAATACAAGTATCATACAACTATCGACCCACTGCATATCAAGAGACTAGTCCTTTAGGCAGTAAACATTGTAACGCATTTAATGTTGTCGCTGCACGCCCCAATCGAAAGTGACCCAAACACTAAATCACCCGAGCCTCGTCAACCAAAAATCCCCAAAAATCCACAAAGCAAAATAAACCACTACAACAAAACAAAAGACCTCTAAAAACCATGAGAAAAAGAAGCAAAAGTCCAGTCGCCTCAGCGACCTTATAAAACCACAACCCGTGTGAGTTTTTAAACAAGCGGTATCAACTCGTCATTTTCAGGTTCCTCAGTACGTCGGAGAGCAAGCTAGACGCATCATAAGATGGTTGTACGCAAGATACACGACCGTAGGGTAAATCGCTAAATTTAATACCAGATGGGAGAGGAAGTGCTTATTTGAGTTTATGAGGGGTTTGAGAGGTGTGGCGTGGAGTGTTTGTGGGAGTGATGTGGTTAGCGGGGTTTGGAATAGGCGATGGTGAGGGGATGGTGAGTTGGAAAGTTTAGGTTTGGGATGAGCTATTTGCCTGTGATTTGAGGTTAGGTTGGGGAATCGGGATTTGGCGCATAGGTTACTGCGTTAGGCGTGTACCATGACCATATGTTTTTAGATCTGTTGCATCATTTCTGAGCTCGAGGAGGGACTCCTTGCTTTTTGACATCACTGTTCGCAAGCTTCGCCATACGTTCATCCTCACTGCCTTCTCCAAACTCCCACCATTTACTCAGCGCTGCTACTTTGAACTAAACCCCTACCTTTTTGTCTTTATCGTCACCATTGCAGAAGACTCAACCACTCAGAACGAAGCGGGGAAACGATAAGAAGCGAAGAGATGAGTTTAAACTAGATACTGCAGTATGAGAATCTTTGAGTGTAGAGTTCTATGGGATTTGAGGTTCTTAGTACAAATAGAGCGGGTGATTCATTTACCTTTGCATTTGAGATTGTCTAAACGAGCCCCTGAGTGGCTCTCGATGTAAGCGAGACCAATTTCGGAGAGCCGCAACACCCTGTACGACATAAGGATGCATCCGATGATTTTATTATTCTTAAGATCGGTGAAGTCAACCAGCGCAACTTCGTGGTCGAGTATGGCTGCCGTCATCCACACTACCTTCAAAAAGCCTACGCCAACCTGTCCTCAAAGCACGTATCTGAAGTCCACGTTCTCCAACTCAGTTTTGTCATGCATGCCGAACCTCATTCCATCAATCTTCTCTTCTGTCGTCTGAAGCACACCAAAAACTCTATCACGCTTCTTGTTCTCCATGATCATGTACGCTCGGAGTCCAATACCACAAAGCAGCGCTATGCAGAAGCATACGAGAATAATGGTGATTGCCAAAACATATCTCGGCGCATCTTCAGAGCGGAAGAAGAATGGACCTCCGATGTTCGCAGCTCCAAAAACCATGAAGAGCATGATGTTGGTCGTAGCACGTTTTGTATGACCAGGTATATTCTGGCCAATGATCGTGAGGCAGAACGGCCACTGAAGTCATGTCAGTAACGTCAATCCAAAGTCTTCAGAATTAGGACTTACGGTCACCGCATATGAGTTGATCAACCAATATGCAACAACACGAGCGTATTTGTTCGCTCCAGTACCTTCAGTGCCATATACAGCACCAATTCCAGCAATGGCAGGCAGCAAAGGAACGACCATCCCCCATGTTCTCAGATTGCCATGATTCATGGAGAAGTAACCCCACACAATCATGCTCCCTGCACTAACGACTGATGAAGGCAGGCCAATGAGCAAAGTTTTGAAGCTGTCAAAGCCAAACCCTGAGATGACTAGCGATCCAAAGCTTGACAGACCGCCATTGGGTAATTGTGTGAAGAACACGAAAGCGAGCAGGAGCCACGTCTTCGGATCCTTGACAGCATGCCACATCTGGTAGTACTTCCAGTCGTATCCCTTGACGCCCATCATGTTCTCTGCGACTCGCTGGACAGCGATCATTTTCTCCTCCTGGGTCAAGAATTTCGCTTTGTTGGGTGTAGAACATTGATGTGTAAAGGACGAAACCAGGAGATACAACGGACTCAGAAACACCAGGCAGGAAACGAATAACCATGAGACCAGCAAAGTTCTTAAGGCCGAGATGTCTAGCTTCTGTCAGTATCATACTCGTATGTCTAGAGCGGGGTGCATATACGCCAGCATCAACACACCCCAAGCAGTGACTGCGATGCTCAAAATTCTCGCTGTCTTATAACGCTGGAGAAGGTAGTTTGCAGGATACTGAGCAGCAAGATACCCAAAATAGAACATGCTACTCGCCCATGAGTATTGGTCGCCGTGAAGTCCAAGGTCGCTTCGAAAGTGGAACAAAACTGCCCATCCCATGGCCACTTTGTCAACATAGTTAAGCCCATAAAGAATGCACATCAATGGCAGAAGGTGGAGGTCCAACTTTCGCTTGACAGCATTTGAAGCTTCGACCGTATATGTTGCGGCATGGTTTTGAGCTTCTTTGAAGAGCTCGTACCCCTCGTCTGCGGTTTGGCCCTTGAGGTCAACGTCGAGAGCGGCATGTGCGTGAGAACGTGGCACGGTTTCAGTATCGTCGATCTCGTTTCCCATGTTGACATCAATTCCTCAATCCTCCTTCAGATGTAAAAAGGAATGCCCATAACAGATGAAGGTCTCGGATTATAACCAACTTGGGTCGCGCCGCTTCGGCTTTGTTGCCGATGCATATCCACCCTGAAAGCCATTGTGCCCTTGAAGAAATGTTACCTTGGAGACAGGCTTATCTTGAGCAGGAGCCAAGTCTCGTCGTCGTTCGTTAAGATACCGTTGGAAGTTCAAGAGTGGGAGCTGTCAGGAGATCTGTCGCCCACGGTTTGGGCTTGTCTGAGATGGCGAATGAGGCTATGTGGTGAATCTGTAAGATATTTTGGCACCCAGAAATCACTGTGGAAGTACTCAGATATCTTCTGCACAGTTCATGTAGGGCCTCTTCATGTAAATTTGTATTGGATTTGTTGAAAGCCCGTATCAACAACTCCAGGTCTCGAAAGTGGGGTGCTGTTACTTTGCCAAGACCGATCGGATGCGTAGTTCCTTCCTCGACCAGAATCCACCTCGTACCCAACACTTGGGCCTTACCAGAAACCATATATCGCGAGCTTCAACAATGAGACTAGAAAATAGCCTCTGCATAAATATCATAAGCTCCATAACATTCAACACAATGCAGATACCTGACATCGACACTGAGAAATGTCTCTCCCTCCTCTCCAAGCTGGTCCAAATCAAAAGCTACTCTCAAACATCAGGAGAAATCGAGATAACGAACTTCATGTCCCAGAAAATGAAGGATATTGGCCTTGAAGCCGATGTCTTTTTCTTTGACGACGGCAAACGCCAAAATGCTATCGGAAGTTGGAGCGGCAAGAACCCCGCCAACGCCAAGAGCTTGCTCTTCATTGGCCATCTCGACACGAATCCTGTAACTGAAGGATGGACGATCGATCCTTGGGAAGGGAAAGTCGATAAAGACTTTATCTATGGAATCGGAGTCAGCAACATGAAATCTGGTTGCGCTGCATATTTCTGCGCTGTCGAAGCGTTGAAGTCGGCAGGGTGGACACCAAACGGAGATGTAGTTCTGACGTTTGTGGTTGGAGAACTTCAAGGAGGGGTTGGAACGATGGCCGCTATTAAGCAAGGGAGAATGCACGCTGACTACTTCATCAATTGCGAACCAAGTGATATTAGGGCTATCACAATGCATGCCGAAGCCTTGATGTTTGAGGTCGATTTGATTGGAGTCACGAGGCATATGTCTGCAAGTGAGGAGGCTGCTGACGCTATACTGGCTGCTTGTGTTGTCATACCTGAACTTGATAAAATGACGTTCAGTGGTGCTAAGAGTGAAGACCACATGACGTGTAATCGATGCTTGGTTGGTGTTGTCCATGGAGCGCTGGGCAAGAAACTTGAGGAGTGGCGACCAAGTCAAGTCTCTGATGTTTGCAAGCTTGCAGGAAGTGCTAGGTATGCTCCAGGTCAGACTCAAGAAGGTGTCATGGAAGACCTTCGGAAGGTCATTACGAAGGTTCTTGAAGATAAATGTCCAGGCGTTACATTTGAGCTGAGGCGAAGGGATGAACCAACGATGCCTGCGTTCGAGGTATCGCCACAATCGAGGATTGTAAAGTCTGTCAACGCTGCATATCGAGGAGTCAGAAGTGAGACGCAACCGACTGGAGTACTGAAACCTACATGCTTCTATGGTTCAGACGCAGGACATCTGTATAAACAGCTTGGGATGGAGGGCATTGTCTGTGGACCTGGTGGCAAATACAATACTAGACCGGACGAGAAGGTTGACATCCCGGACTATTTGGATTGTATAAAGTTGTTCATGAGAGTCATAGTAGACATCTGTGGTTGAACACAATCGACCTTAAGAAATCATGCCAGTGTCTTCCAAGCCCAAGACTCCTGAAATTAGCGAACAGCCCCTGTAGTGGTGGCATGTTACAGCGCACCACTGTCGTGCTCACACAACTGCACCCCACTTTCCATTACTTCACCTGCATTGACACCTCACGAACCATCCATCTACCAATACCATACCCATCAGCAAAATGCGTATTCCAATTGAGACCCAGCAAGATGTCGAGACATTCATGCTCAAAAATCCTGAAGCCGAACGTATTCGTCACTGGTCAAAACTTTACAGTGCCGAACCCCATCTTTCAGGCGACCTTGCTCACGCCCAGCGGATTCGTGATCTCTGGATCAGCTACGGCATCGATGCCAAATTAGTACGATACGATGTCCTCCAGGACACACCCGTTTCATCATCTCTAATACTGCACACCGTCGACGGGAAAGTCGGATACGAAGCAGTGCTAGAAGAACCAGAAATTCCAGAAGACCCCACCTCATCGCCCTCCAATGGGTTCCGTCCATTCCACGGCTTCAGCGCCAACGGCAACGCGTTCGCTGAGCTCGTGTACGCCAATTTTGGGACAATTCAGGACTTCGAACTCTTAGCAGCCAAAGGGATCGATGTCAAAGATAAAATCGTGATTTGCAAATACAGCAAGATCTTTCGAGGTTTGAAGGTCCGAGCTGCTGAGCAATACGGTGCTGCTGCTGTTATAATTTACAGTGATCCTCAAGAGGACGGAGAATGGACTGAGAAGAATGGACATTTGGCGTACCCTCATGGACCGGCGAGGCATCCATATGCCATTCAAAGAGGGAGTGTTGATTATTTCTCCATTGCTGTGGGGGATCCAACGACGCCTGGCTATCCGAGTTTACCTGGGAAGGATACGAAAAGACAGAATCCTATTGGAGCTATCCCGTATATACCATCGTTACCTATCTCTTACGCTGATGCTCTTCCGTTTCTGAAAGCGTTGAACGGTTATGGGTTGTCACCTGATGATTTAGGTGGTGATTGGAAGGGGGAGCTGGACGGAGTGGTTTATTGCACTGGGCCAAGTGAGGTGAAGGTGTTCCTAGCGAATGAAGGTAAGCCGATTGTCAATCCCCAATCCCTAATCCTCAAACACAGATTGAGTTGAATAGGACACTATGAATACACGCCAATCTACAACGTGATTGGCACCATCAAAGGAACCTCGGATGAGCTGATCGTAATGGGAAACCATCATGATTCGTGGTCTTGTGGAGCTGTTGATCCAGTGAGTGGAAGTGCAGCTATGAATGAGTTAGTTCGAGGCCTCGGAAGACTGCTGGAGATGGAATGGAAGAACGACCGGACGTTGTGAGTGAGACGAGAACCTGGAAGCTGGGGAAGTTGTGCTTACACGTGACACAGAATACTGGCTTCTTGGGACGATGAGGAGTACGGGCTTCTTGGATCTACTGAGTGGGTTGAAGAGAATGCAGACATGCTGTCGAAGAATTGTGTAGCTTGTAGGTCTTGGAGCTGCAAGTTGTGATTTCAACCAAAGACTAACAATTTCCAAGACATAAACGTAGACGGAGCGACAAATGGAGGCGAGATCCTAGGAGGAGCAGGAAGCCCGCTTCTTGGATCCATTCTTCGCTCAGTCGCAACTCTCATTCCCTCGCAAATATCGGACAAAGGCACAGCATATGACGACTGGCTGGCTGACTACCAGATATCTCATCCCAACGCCGAAGTTCCTCACCTCGGACTAATGGGAACCGGAAGCGATTACACCGCCTTCTTCGACCACCTTGGTATCCCAAGTCTCGACTTCCGCTTCAGTGGGAAGACTAATTCTGTGTTCCACTATCACTCGAATTATGACAGCTACTACTGGATGGATAAGTTTGGTGATGATGGGTTCAAGAAGCATCGGGCTATTGCTCAAGTGTGGGGTGTGCTTGCTGTGCGTCTCGCAAACATTGATATCCTGCCATTTGAGGCGACTGAGTATGCGGAGACACTCGAAAAGTATGCCTCGGAGCTCAAGATCCAAGAAAAGCTGGACCTTGACACGAGTCCACTGGAAGAAAGTATTGCTGGATTCAAGCGCGCTGCTGCCAAGCTTGATCGCTCGGCTCAAGTGTTATCTCAGAACACTAGACGGGAGGATGGATACAGCCGCGACTTCTCAAAAGACGTTGCGAAGGTAAACCAAAAGCTAAGGGGTATCGAACCTGGATTTATTGCGAAGAAAGGAGGTCTAGAAGGACGAGAATGGTTCAAGCATATAGTAAGTACGACCAGTTTCACGCTAGAGGCTTGCGCTAACTTTGATCAGGTCTTTGCCCCTGGTTTGTGGCTGGGCTATGGAGGTGTAGTATATCCGGGTATTCTTGAGGCAATTGAAGAAGGTGATGAGGAAAAGGCCCACAAATGGGTGAAGAAAATTGCGACTGCGATTGATGAGGTGGCCAAGTCTTTGTGAATTGGGATTTGGTCGATGGAAGCTTAGATATGCAATGAAGCCAGCGTGGGATACCCAACAGACGTCTGATACGTATATATTTTAGGACAAAAGCAAAACATATAACGAGTTTGGAGCATCTCAGCATGTGTTGTTACATGCTCCAATCCATACTGTCTAAATCTGGCCAAGCGAGTGCACAGGAATCAAATTCTGCCCAACCAAGGCCTTGCTCCTCCAAAACTCTGTAGTCAAAGACAGGGTCTTGAAAAGCATGTGAAGCATTTTTGTGTACGCTAGAATCGGAGAGAACTGCACCTGGCAGGTATTGTGCAGTATCTGCACTGTGTAGCATGGATGAATTTCCCGGGGTTTGAGACTGAGCGATATGGGTGTTCGATGGTATCCGAGCCAGGGGACCAGCGACATTATGGGCACGAGGCACAGTGGACAAGCTTTCTGGCCCATGATTCGTACTGTTTCTCTGTATGACAATGTTATTGCCGTAGGTCCTTGATGCTTTGCTCACCTGGCTCAGAACCTCGTGTTTGAGCTCGTCTAGAATAATGTTATATCGCCTGAATGGGGAGCTGATGGCAGTAGTCTCGTATATTCTACGCTGGCATGTCTCGGCAGACTCGAAGTGCTTCATGAAATTCCGGCCAGGATCTGGACCGGTGCTCGGCTCGAGTGACGAGCTCTCTTGTATCGTATGGACGTACAATATCGAGATGGCGCAAAAGGAGATGTAGTGTGTGAACCAAAACGGCTTTCGCATCCGGTTTTTGTCAACAAATTCATTGACAATCTCAATGACCTGAACTGCAGCATCAATACACACTGTCAGACAAGCTTCGCTATCTTCGGTAGTTGGAGATTGTCGTCTGCTGAGATATGCAAAATTGTTTAGAAGTGAGGACCGATTGGCTAAAATCAGAGCGTGAAGATAGGCGAGTCTGAGCACTGTGCTTTGGCGTTGATATATTGGTATCAACATAGAGGGATCGACTTTCTCTGGCTCAAGAAAGGCAGGTAGCGACTCCTTCCATGCATTTAATTCAGCTGTTGTCTGCATGGCAACCTCTATCCAACTGACTTCTGTACTTCGGCGTGCCTGATATAGCTCACTGGTAATTCTAGCGACTATGATGGCGAGTCTATAAATCTCGTCAGCATTCAGTTCATCTAGTTCCTTTTAGTTGGGCAAGACTGGGGTAGGGAGACTCGCTTCGCATGGTACAATGGTCCTTCTGTTACGCAGAGATCTCCTGATGTCTTCCGTCCTGCAACAACAGCGTTTTCACCTATCCTTTCAGGAAGCGGCTGATCGATGTCTTCGTCACGGAAAATTCTAGGCCGTCCCAGGATAACACTTAGATACTTATCCAATGTGTATGCACTCCAGAAAACTTGTTTTCGAGTCTCGGCTTCAACTTCGCCAGACGTATTTGATAGCCCTGACGGTTGCGAGAACCTCTTCCGATGTAATCCCAGAGCCAGAATGAGCTGACTCGTTGTGCCGAAAGTATACCAGGCTTGATTGATACGAGAGGATGCTAGAAGATATATAGAGGAAGCAAGTCTTGCTTGGACCGATTGTAGTCGGACTGGGCCAGTTTCGTTGGACAGCCTAGCTTCAGCCGCTGCATAGAACATCCCACTTTAATGCATAATCAGCATTAGAGACCCTTGAGTGATAATGTCTTGGACACATACCTCGTCTTGTAGTCATCACCTTCATGTGCTTCATCATCACTATTCTGCTCTTCTTCACGTCCTTCTCCGAACAATGTGGACGTGGCCAATATCATCAGAACTGTAGCCGCTTTGGCATGAGACAGTGGAGTTGAAGATCGGGCTGACTTATCATATTCGTCGCACAACGAAGTAAGCCAAGTCTCCGCAGTTTGTCGGTTCAAGAATCGGTACGTAGGCATGGCAAAATCAAAGTATCTGTCAAATAGGCTCTTCAGAATATTTCGACTTGGCAATATCAGGTTCGATAACGAGAGATTGAAATGATGTCCATCACCGAAGGAGAAGACGGATGATTGTGAGGAATTTGTGCCATCTGGATTTCCGAAGTTGGTTGCAACGAAGTCTTGCTTAAATCTTCGTTGAGCACGGTTTAAGAAAGCAAGACCAGACGAAGGCCCTATATAGTGACCATCATAGCGAGTCTCTTCTGGTTCGACAGAGCTCCGTGAGGATTCTTGCAGTCGATTCGAGACCGAAGGTGGTACCTGAAGGGCGAAGGCCGGTGATTCAGATGGACGTTCAGACAAGAAGGTTTGGGTTCCTTGACGTGGTAACAACTGCGGTGTACTATTGCTGGCAACGTGGATGCCCCTCACCGGCTCAGGAGAAGCTGGTACTCCTCTCCTATGTTCGGCATTGTATTTGCATGGTAGGTCGTGAGATATGCAACGAACACAAGGTTGAGTTCCTGTGCAACGCAACTTTCTCCTTGGCTTCTGTTAGCCATAAGGATCCATATCAGCCAGCTCAAGACGAAGCGAGGTCGATCTACGCATACAATTTGCAGCCATCGCAGGCCCGTGAGACCTTCTTTCGTTCATGGTCCTTGACCCTCGATGACGCAGGAAGCTTTCTCTTTGCCCCAGTCTGACCCAATCCACTGGATATGGGAGACGTAGAGAGTGAAGGAGACGCATGTTGAGACCCCACCAAATTTGAGGGTCGGGTAGAGGCGGATGGACTTTGCGGGGGATTGTCCATGCTGAAATGGCGAGATTTCAGTCAGGGTCCATTTCCGACTTCATCTGATGATGAGAAGAATTGGAAAAGACGGATTCAAGGAGTCGAAACATGGAAATAGGAGTTGTTGGTAAGTAAGCTCCTCGGAGAAGTCTCTCGGGAAGGAGTGGAAATTGAGGAGTCAAGCTAGTGCTCAAAATAGACTAGTGCCTCTAATCGTCCTCGGAAACGCGATCCCAATGCGCGTTTCCGACAACTGCTGAATCTTCTGCGAGAACATCTACTATCAGAGAATAATGGAGCCTTGGAGCAAAAAGTTTCTGCTGGTACAATGGCTAGACCGTCTGCTCTTATCGGCAGTACCTTCGTCCAATCCTCAACGATTCATTGACTTTGGTTGACAACAACCTCGAAATACCTTATGATGGCTCTCAATCGAAAGTACAAGCTCAACAATGGCGCTGAAATACCTGCGAAAGGCTTCGGCACATGGCAAGCAGCTCCTAATGAGGTGGAACAGGCTGTAGAAACAGCTCTGCGATCTGGATTCCGCCACATTGATTGCGCTGCTATCTACCGCAACGAGCGTGAGGTGGGGAACGGTATGAGGAAGAGCGGCGTAAAGAGAGAAGACATCTGGATAACTGGGAAGCTATGGAACACGGACCACCGTCCGGAAGATGTCGAAAATGCACTAGATAAGACGTTGGCGGACCTTGGGACGGACTACGTGGATTTGTACCTGATGCACTGGCCATGGTAAGTTATCACTTCTGAGTTCCTTAGCTCTCTACAGAACAGGCATGATGGCTAACAGCTCGCAGCGCCTTCAAGCCTGGCAACAAGTTCTTTCCTCTCGACAAGGACGGAATTTTTGAGTTAGATGACGTCGATGCGGCTGTTACATACAAAGCAATGGAAGATCTCCTTCAGACCGGGAAGACCAAGGCAATTGGAGTATCGAATTTCAACGTTCGACGTCTCAAATCCCTCTTGTCCGCCGTTTCGGTGACTCCTGCAGTTAATCAAATCGAAGCACATCCATACCTGCAACAACCCGAATTGTTCCAATTCTGCGAGCAGATGGGAATCAAGATTGCGGCATATTCTCCCCTTGGCAACAATCAAACAGGTGAACCACGGACAGTTGATGATGCCAAGGTCCATGACATTGCAAAATTGCTTGGAAAGGATCCAGGACAAGTCCTTGTGAGCTGGGGAGTACAACGAGGATCGATCGTGCTCCCAAAGTCTGTGACAGCATCGAGGATCAAGAGCAACTTCCAGGATTTCGAGATACCTGAAGCTCAGATGGCTCAGTTGAACGCGTTGGAACGCCATAAACGCTATAATTTTCCAGCTCGATGGGGCTTTGATATATTCGACGAGGCAGGGGAAGAGACTGTCAAGAAAGCAGCCAAGAACGCCGGCGAAGGCAACAAGACCAAGTTCACGGTCTGATCAATGCGTCTTGCTTCTCAAAAGTATACTGGAAAGTACTTGCATAGACCAATATCCAGTCAACACCATCTCGCGCCCATTAGCGAAAATCGAGTCCCTAGCAAGCGAGCCCCTGTGATTTTTATTATGTCTTCATTCGTCGCTATTTTAGCTTCTATGGGGGACCTACCCAGACTTGACTCGCCGTAACAGCATCAATTATAAGCCCGCTAATCTCCTGCGCTGTTCGAGTTCATACCATTCAGAAAAGGGCATGCCACCGTTTCCGAAGCCAAGAATTCGTTTCCGTCTTGCATGAAAATGGAGCACGATTCCCCGCACTCACCCCAGCAATCACCCCGCAAAAGGTTCACTCACAAAATTGTGACTTGATGGCTTGAAACCTGAGATCTGAATTGGGTGTGGATGCCGGCAATTGATCTGTTGACCTTGTGTTGCATGGAGGTACGATGGTTTCCATAAACTTAAAGGCATTCAAAATCCTAGATTACTGGCAGTACCATAGCGAGTTTCTTTGTGTCACGATCTCTACAAGACTGCCAATATTCCATTTGACGGATAGGAAACAATTCCACAAGATTACTTCCACCATGAACGAAAAGTCTTACGTTGACAAGGTTGAGGATGTCTCAACAGAAGGATCTCGTGTCGTCGACACTCTGCCAGGCAATTTCGACGGATTGTCTGATGAGGAGTACAAGACATTGGAGAAGAAGTGTGAGAGATGCCCTCATATATTTGCATATTCAAGTCTAACGAGATCGCCAGTGGTCTGGAAAATTGACCTCCATCTCATCAACTCTCTCTTCGGAATATTCATATTCAACATCTTAGACCGATCCAACATTGCCAGTGCTCGGCTTGGAGGATTGCAAACAGACCTCAAGTTGACGGACTCTCAATATCAAACTGCAGTATCTATTATGGTGAACGCCGCATCCGGCCTCCTTCATGCCAGACCTCGCTAATTTTCAACAGTTCGTTGGGTACCTTTTAGGCCAGATCCCCAGCAACTTGATTCTCACGAAGCTCAACCCATCCCGATACTTACCAATTGCCATAATAGTCTGGGGTGGTATATCACTCGCGACGGCTGGAGTGAAGGGCTTTGGCAGTATCATCGCAGTCAGAATTCTCATCGGCTTTGCTGAATCTCCTTTCTTTGCTGGAGCTCTGTAAGCACGCTTGGAATGAATGCCCGAGTCGGGAATTGATTGATTCGTAGCCTCCTCATCTCTTCCTGGTATAAGCCATCTGAGATAGCTCCTCGTGTTGCTCTTATGTATTGCGGAAACACAGTTGCCAATGGGTTTGGAGGCGTCCTCGCAGCTGGTATCCTCAGTGGACTCGAGGGTAAGAGTGGACTTCAGGGATGGAGGCAAGTTTTTGATCAAACATATGCCTGGTTTTCCTTCTGATTAATTTTAGATGGCTGTATGTAATCGAAGGTGCTGGAACGATGGTAGTTGGTCTCGTCGCCTTCATCCTTCTCCCCGATTTCCCCAACGCCGGGAAGAAGAAGTGGCTCACAGAGCAAGAACAACGTCTTGCCGAATATCGCATCTCAGTGTCTGCCAACGGAGAACTAGATGAAACATCAAGCATGAAACAAGGACTCATCGACACAGTAACTGACATCAAAGTCTGGGCCTTGGTTACCGTTCAGGTGTGTCTCTTGACTTCACAGACCTGGACGTACTTTTTTCCCAGCATCGTCGAGACATTGGGATATGGGAGAGTGAAGAGCTTGTTGCTCACAAGTCCTGTCTACATGTTTGGATTCTTCACATCCCTTGGGAACTCACTCATCGCCGCGAGGACTGGGATGCGAGCTATTCTCGTTATGTGGCCACTCGCTCTAGCAATCGTGGGAAACGGAATGGTCATCGGCTCCCATATCACCGCGGTGCGATATACAGGCATGTTTCTCATGTGTGCCGGCTCATTCTCCGCTTTCAATGTCCTTGAAGCTTGGGTTGGCAGTACCATTCCACGGACGAGAACCAAGAGAGCTATCACGTACGCATTGGTTAACATGCTGGGAAACACGAGTAACATCTATGGGAGCTACTTCTTTCCATCGAATACAGCGCCTCAGTACATTCCAGGTGGGATCGCATTATCGAGCTTCGCGTTTGGTGGCATCTGTTTTGCTGCCATGTTGGGATTGTATCTGAGGCGGCTGAATAGGAAGGCGACCGAGGCGGAGAATAGGGATGGTGTCATTCGATATAAGTATCTGATCTAGGGTGTATGTCAACACCTAAAAAGGTTGATTCTAGGAAGATGATCAGGGAAAAGACAAAACGAGGCATTCAGGCCTTCAGTAGTATCTGAATTGGTACATTGGGCACCAGGTTGACATCAGTTTCAAGGAACGCAACGCAGGGCACATTATTTTGAAGGTAGTCGTGTAGAAGTTTGAGTCATCAGCTATATTCCCATCCATATCGTAAATGGCCGAACCAGAAGATAATCTTGTATCTTGGGAAGCAGCGGTAGTTTAGGTAAACATGGGTGGTGATGGGGAAGTTGCGAGAGTCGGTGAGAAACTTAGACGCCCAATGGTAGAAGGAATATCTTGGAATGGCACTTTTATACTCTCAAAACCCACGAGTGAGGAAAACGGTAATCTTCTGAGTGATTTCACAAAATATCTCTAAGAAAGAGAGGAGAAACTGGAAATGGAATGTAGTTTCTGAGTCCTGAGGCATGTGTTTGGCACAGAGGAACTCAAATTTCAACATTTCCATTGCAAATGTCATGGCAAAGTTTCATGAGGGTGGATAACAAAACATTGGGCATTGCACTTCAAAATACTGTTCAACAGAGTCTGATGGACGATAGCAACAGAGGGACATCTCGCAGAGTCGCAGCTCTCACAAAGTTTTGGCTAGTCCCGATTGGGACTGGTGTCAAGCGAGTAGACACCATATAGCAATGTGTCGCGACTCAATCCTCGTCTCTTTACCAGCAACGTCCCGAATGCCGCAATCTCGTTGCTCGACGCAATCAGCTCATCGTGATCAAGGCTGCTCGAACCCCTACGTCCAGGATCTGGGAATGTGTGAGCGGACAGCTGCCGATCTCTTCTCCACGACGTCGCGTCATGCAGCATTTCTTTCCGAGGGTTGTCCCCCACTTCCACATTTCCGAATCCAAGCTTCCGAGCACTCAACCACATTGCTGAATCTTTGTCTATCACCTATGAGTTGGATTTCCGAACCGGCCACCTGGCTGGGATCAATTCAGACCGAAAGGATAAACTTGACTCCACCAATGGTGGGAATCCAGGTTGATGCTTGGCCTGCAGAAAGCAGGGCGCTGATGTTGAATCCAAGGCCAGACCAGCAGCCAATATTGGATACGAGGACGTAAACTATATACTACTTGACGATGGTAAGACTTGTTTTCCTCACGACGCTGAGCTTCATCTCTTGATTCAGCAACAACTTTATCATGGCTCCCTGTGCACTCGCTGTGGAGGCCCCTCCCTCGGATTCATTCTCCTTGAAGCATGAGCTGAGTACTGCTCAGTCAACGATAATATCTCGCATCCCCGCTGCCGAGATGAGAGAACCACTTACAGTTGACGAGTTAGTTCGTCGACGCTCACAAGAAATCCCTTACGAACCGATCATCTCATATCCTTCACCAGCTCTACAGTATGTCGACTACACGTCAAGGGAGATTGACATCTTTGCTTTCAGAGCTGCTCAGAAGTACAAGTCTGTCCTGCCTCAAAGGCAGTCTTCATCAGAAAAGGAGGTAGTTGTGGGCTTGTTGGGTCCGTCGACGTTCGAGTACTTCATCACAATTCTGGCTCTTACCAAACTCGGCCACAGTGTTCTCTTTCTTTCGACACGACTTTCTATCGCAGCATATTCTTCCCTCCTACAGGTTACCGGTGCCAAACACCTGCTGGTGGACCCGTCGTTCCATGCCACGGCAGCACAGGCGCAAAAGAGTTGTCCATCATTGCTTATTCATGAGATTATTGGTCCGGAAGCATGCAACTATCCTGTCACAGACCCAGAAATTGACACGAGACTGTGTCAACATCTACAACCCGAGGTTGAATCGCAGAAGATATCATGGATCATACATTCCAGTGGATCTACTGGTCTACCAAAACCAATCTACCAAACACATGCCGCAGCTTTGAACAACTACTCCACGAATCTCAATCTCCGAGGCTTCATCACTTTACCCCTCTTCCATGCCCATGGAATCAGCAGCGTATTCAGATCTTTGCACTCCAGGAAGCAAATTTACATGTTTAGCGCAAGCTTACCAATGACACACCACAACTTGCTCACAATATTGAAGAACTTTCACTTCGATGTTTTCTACGGAGTCCCATATGCGTTGAAATTGCTTGGTGAAAGCTCTGAAGGTATAGCCGCGCTAGCAAAGTTGAAAGCAGTTATGTTTGGGGGTTCTGCATGTCCGGATGCCTTGGGTGACAAGTTGGTTGCGAATGGGGTCAATCTAATCAGTCATTATGGAACGTAGGTCTTTCACCTGCTGTATATCCTAGGGCGGGACAAATTGACATGATTCTAGTACGGAAACTGGGCAATTGATGACTTCTTTTCGCGAGCCTGGTGACACGGCTTGGGACTATGTTCGTCCATCAGATGCAGTGAAGCCATATTTACAATGGGAGTTGAGGAGCGAAGGCATTTATGAGCTGGTCGTCCTCGATGGATGGAGCTCCAAAGTGGCTTCAAATAGGCCGGATGGTTCATATGCGACTAAAGATCTTTTCACAAAACATCCCTCAGTGCCTGATGCATGGAAATACTTCGCTCGCCTGGACGACACCATTGTTCTTATGAATGGAGAAAAAATTGTCCCGAACGCTTTCGAACATTTGATTAGACACGAAAAGATTGTTGCTGAAGCAGTCCTCTTCGGTAGTGGGAAAGCTCGACCAGGACTTATGATCATTCCTTCGGAGCAAGCACGGCACATGACCACGGATGACATCCGAAACGCACTGGTCCCAGCCCTGAACATAGCCAATAAGGACATGCCTAGTTATGCTCAGATGAGTCTAGACATGGTCGAAATCTTGCCTATCGGCACCGAGTATCCTCGGACAGACAAAGGAACAGTGATTCGAGCTGCTTTCTATAATACCTTCGATGTGCAGATAGAAAATGTATATGAGGCTGCTGAGATTCCTTCTGGGGACTTGTCGTTGTCTGAAGAAGAGTTGAGAGAATACATACGGACAGAGATGCTCAAGATATTGCCACCTTCCACCTCTGCGCTTCTGGACAGCGACACAGATTTCTTCTCCATAGGCGTTGACTCCCTCCAAGCGATTCAGATCAGGACGACACTGAGCAGAAACATCAACACAAACAGAAAATCATTGGGTTCAAATATTGTTTTTGACTTTCCGTCGATACGTGCGCTTGCTCGAGAGCTATTCCGGATTAGGACAGGAGGGGAGGATGCTCAAGTGGCCGTCGTTGACCAGATGAAGGAGCTCATCGACGTGTATTCATCCTTCGACACTCACGTGCCTGTCAACAACTCAAGTGAAGGAGAATACCTGGTAAGCTCCATCATTGATTCCTAATTCTAGGATTTGGGACTGACAGTGTTTCAAGGTTTTAACAGGCGCTACTGGATCTCTCGGAGCGCACGTTCTATCGCAACTCGTTCTCCGCAATGATGTGAAGAAGGTCTATTGCCTCGTTCGGGCATCATCTCCAACCGATGCCCGACTTCGTGTTCTGAAATCTATGCGCGAAAGATCTGTCCATCACAACTTGCCGCTTAAATCCAGGAAGAAAATCGTGGCTCTCGCAGCTAAAGTCGGGGATTCGTTGCTTGGTCTTGACCAAGAGACCTACTCGAAACTCGTTGCCAGCATCACTGGATTGATACATTGTGCATGGTCCGTGAATTTCAACCTTGGTCTTGGGTCTTTCGAGAAGGATTGCATCGCTGGTGCTCATAATCTAATTCAACTCTGCTTGAAGGCTAGACGACCCAAGCCAGCAACCTTCAACTTTTGTTCATCAGTGAGCGCCGTGGCCAACACGAGAGGCGATTTCGTCCCTGAAGCTCTACCGGAGAGACTCGAGTATTCTCAAGGAATGGGATATGCTCAGTCTAAACTCGTCACTGAACATATCTGCATCGCAGCGGCAAAAAACTTCGGAATTAAGTCACGCGTCCTGCGGGTCGGGCAAATTATTGCAGACACTACCCGTGGAATATGGAATGCAACTGAGGCAATTCCCTTGATGATGCAAGCCGCCTTGACAATCGGTGCCATTCCGAAACTCGATGAGAGTCCTCTATGGTTACCAATCGACACCGTCGCTTCAACAATCGTAGAGCTATCCCTTGGTACTGTGGGTACTGGAGTGATGAACGTTGTCAACCACCAAGCTTTTCACTGGACAAGAGATTTGATCCCCGCTCTTCACAATGCTGGCCTTGACTTCACGGAGCTCAATCAACGCGAATGGGTCGAAGCACTCCGGAAATCGAACCCAGACCCCGTCATAAATCCTCCTACCAAGCTTCTCGAGTTCTTCGCAAGTAAATATGACAACGATCTCCCACGCAAGAGTCTAACGTACGATACATCTGTCGCCCGTTCTCTATCTCCATCTCTTGCAGCAGCACCTGTACTAGACCAACCACTCGTTAATAAGTTTGTTTCGCATTTCAAAGCTACTGCTTGGGCTACAGACAAGTCATCCACACATGAGCCAAGATTAATCGTTATCTCTGGTCCCTGCGGAGCTGGCAAGTCATCCATCGCAATAGCACTCTCCAGAAAGCTAGGCGTACCATGGATAGAAGGCGACCATCTCCACTCCCACGAAGCAGTCGAGAAAATGGCTGCCGGCGAGCCACTCACGGACAGCGACAGATGTCTATGGCTAGGAACTATTCAATCTACTGCTCTACTTCAGCTACGTGATCCAGAAGCGAAGGATATTATCGTGACGTGTTCGACATTGAAGAAAGGCAATCGCGAGGAATTGCGGAAGAGCAGAGTCATGAATTCAGTGTTTGTTCTACTTGAAGGAGAGCCGGAGGTATTGAAGGAAAGGATGGAGAAGAGGGAAGGGCATTTCATGGGTCCGATGAAGATTGAAAGTCAGTTACAGAGCTTGGAGTTGCCAGGTGAGGAGGAGACGGATGTCATTCCTGTTGATGCTATGAGGTCGAGAGAAGAAGTCTTGGCTGAGTTGATAGGACTGTTGAGCTGTTCTTGAGATGTTCTGTACTTCCAATGTTTCTGTACCTTTTCATTTTCTGCAATATATCTATTTCTCATCGCGCCATGTCTCATAGCTGAATCTGAGTCTCAGAGCTCCATTGTAAGTACTCTCCAGAGACTATGGACTACTCGGAAGCAGAGTAGGTGATGAGCTATTATTCTGAGTCTACGAAAGTGAAGGCCTTCTGAAACATCCACAAAGCTTGTGATATCCCCGATTCATTCTAGAAGAGTCTCTTATAAACCCAGTGCTGCTGGGATATCTTCATCAGCAACCTTGATCACGTCGCTCGCAACATCAGGCCAGCGCCTCCAATCAGACCAACCCGATAGATATTGACGACAGCCCAGTGACCACTGCCGACTCACCTTATGTCTCGACTACCATATCATCGACCCCAAGATTCTAGATAATCTTGATATACCCTCGAATCAGATGCCTGAAAATCCGACACAAATATCAGAGATTGGATGAGATGAGCGTGAGCATTGATTAGGCCTGGGATGACGATTTGTGATTTGAGATCGATAGTTATTGCATCTTTGGGAAGGGTGGAAGCGAGCAGTGTGGAGGTTTTGTCGATTGCTGCGGTTCGGTTTCCGAGGACGTGGACGGCTCCGTGGAGGAGGACTTCTCGGCGTTGGTTGGTTGTGATGATGGTTCCGTGGATGTAGATGGAGGACTTGACTGTTGAGCTCATCTTATGGATGCATGTGTCAAGAGTAGTGATATCAATGTCTAAGCTGAGTCAGGGTTTTCAGATGTTAGGCTTGATATACCTGTAGGGCAATCAGAAAACCAAGTAACCGATTTTATTCTTTGAACTTGATTTGAGATTTTAAAATGGTTGAGTAGGGATCATTTGTAAGCCAGTTACGATCGCTGAAACCTGTTGGAGTAGTGCAATATGATACAACTTTGGCCGCTCCTGCATATGAAAGCGCCAACGTCTTTCTCCATTCTTGATAAACGGCACTGATCGTGCAGGTTGAGCTATCATATGGCTATCGGTCGAGGTGGCAATTACCCAATAGGCTGAACATAAATTCGGAGTACATCGAAGCCAGGCTGATCACGACTTTGTGTAAAAACCCATGGAGTGGCCCTGGGAACCTGCAGGTGGAAGGAATAGCTGAAGTCACATGACTACACATCTCAAAGTCCTTCAACGACAACACCATCAATCTTTGTCATCCCAGCAGGTAGGCCCAGAGATACCTTGTTGACCGCACTTGGGTGTTTATGATGAGCCCTTTGCATCCTCATATTATAGTGCTCATATCCAGTCATGCCCCTCTCATACCTTCGTGGATTCTCCGCCGTCACAAACCGTGGCTAGTAATCAAAGTCAGTATATCTCCAACAGGCACCTTTGAAGAGTCCAAACCAAAGTCTCGGTCAGCTCATCATTACTCAATCCATAAAAGAAAGGCATCGAGTATCGACCTCGAGCATCCTTGTTACAGACACGGTGAACAGTGCTTTGGAAAGTGTCGTTAGTTAAGCGTCCCATCATGTCGCCTAAATTCACCACGAAGGTTTCTGGTTCGAGTTTTGGGCTGATCCATTCCCCGGCTGCATTTAGGACTTCTAGAGCTTGAATGTCGTTAGGTTTCTGGGCGATCAGTGTTATCACTGGTCACATGTCAGCTGCATGTAAATAACGTTGTAGCAAGATAGCAAAGCCACCCACATTGAACATCTGTATGTGCACCAAGACCAACTTCCTCATCTCCAGCAATTTCTTGAGGAGGGTAGTACAGTGATCGGATACCAGCGATGGGATACTTAGCCTTCCTATCGAAGAAATCATCTTTCTCGCCAATTGCTACAGCAACTACTTTCGTCAGCTGTCGCATGAGATTTAGGCACGCTGCTCTGTATGCTTCCAGTGCAGGCTTGACATCTGGAGCATCCTCTGGATTAGGCCATAGGTTATGTCTTCGCAAGATTCCTGGCATGGCATCTCCAACTCCAAGAGGGTCCGTGAAGGGGTCATAGCCAGTCGTGAATGACTCCTTGAGATCTCTCGATGTCAGCAGCAGTAACACCCGAAAGTGACCGAGACTTACCTCCTCTCTTCAACCTATCAACATTCGTGTAAAAAGGCTCCTCGTACCCCTGATAACTCGAACTCTTGCTCTGATGAACCTCCATCTTCTTCTCCATGGCCAGATCGAAGAACGCCTTGATTCCATCAAAAGCATCATCGACGATCTCCCAATCAATACCATGATTCTTGATGACAAAGAACCCGACTCTGGAACAAGCAGCATATATGTCCGTTACGAGCTCCCTTTTCTCTTCCACGGTAGCGGAGGGGTTGATCATGGCTGTCAGGTCGATGACCGGAATCTCAGTGAATTGGCCTCCCGATCCTGAAAGCTCGCGGGTGATTCCTTGGGAGAGTTGGAGCCTACCGTTGACGACTCCGGCTGTGCCGATCATGGTTTCTGTGGTGGTTTCTGACATGATGAGATGTTTGTGGTCTGAAGAGCTTTCAAAGATACACAAAGTGCTGGCTAAAAGTCCACACTGAGGTCAATATGCTTCCCAGAGATGTGGATTTGCTCGGCAATGCGGGGTTACCATGTGCCAGCTTCTATGAGACCAATCCCACTCTTCTTATCAAACGCTATCTACAAGATCGAATCCAGTTCTTTCTGATGCGAACATATTATAGGATGCGATGATATTGCGTTAGAGCTTATTGAAAAAGTGAGGAAGGGGGGTAACAGCATTCTGGACAAGTGTAAGGCTACTTGTCTGCTGACTTTGATAACAATCACAATGATCCAGCCTATAATCTCCCCTGTGGACTGTAGAAAAGAGATGCAGTTACACTTATGGTACGTAAGGCGATCATTCAAGTAATGATATCTCAGCCTGCAGACTTGATGTTTGTCCAGACAACAAGATTGAAGTCTCCAATGGGGGTGACTGAACACTGATAACTTGTGGAACCAAGGATGCAGAGAAAATAAAACAAGCGGATGCCCGGATATCGACGTTACGTTCAGCTCAACCTCGAGATGTACTTGTCTTGAGACGACGCGTTCGTGACGCGATATGCTTCGCTGGGATTGTCTGTACTGGATAATACGCCACAAGTGGCTGAGACAGTATATCTGAGCATATGTGGCGCTTAGCCCTATACAAACTTCCAACTTGATCTGACGCCTAAACTTCTTCCCAATCAATTGTTCACGATGCCGACAATCACAAATACCAAGTCGCTACCACGCACCAAGACCACGGAAATGGGAAGTTGGTTCCTGATGTCCTCGCACGTCAAACTCGATCAGGAAGGTCCACGACATGATGCTTGTCCATTCTCACCCTTAGCTTGCACGTGCGGTGGATAAATGGCGATAAGCAACGGAGGTCGCCACTACCACGATGCCAGGGAACTGGGTGACGCTGTTCCTGGACTAGAACCCGACTGTACGACGACTGGTGCAGATTATGCTTAAAAGCATCTTTGGAGCCCCATCCTCTCAGTCACCCATTAAGGTCCCAGCTTGACCAGACTCGCCCTCGACATCGGCATTCGTTCCATTTACAAACAACCCGCACGATGAAGGTTTCGAGTATTTGCTATTTGGCTGCTGCTATCAGCTTAGCATACGGTTGTGATTCGTGCTATGGACCTGCGGATGAGGTTGTTCATGAACGTCTGGTGAGGAGGATGCAACCTGAGTCTCAGAATGCTGCTGTTGGCCCCAAGGCACCTTTGGAATGGGGTCAATTGAACTTCTTGCACACGGTACGTTCGATTCCAAAATGATCTTGAGGAGCTTCCCATTGGGGGTGGAGAGTTCTGTGAATATTATCGTTGTGTGTAGCACTATGACGGGAAGGAACAAGCTGAGCGGCCCTAGCCGTCTTTCCGAATTACTCGTCGAACTACTCTTCCCGATGTCACATGGTGGCAATTAACTCCTTTGTTAGAATTTCAACTGACTTGCATAGACTGATACCCATGGCTGGCTCGAAGGCCATCTGAAGGAAGAGAACTACGGTGCTGACTGGGGCGACTTTGTCTCGTTCTCCAGGCACATGGTTCAGAAAGCAGGAAACCTTGCGGTAGACCTGCTTCTCATTGACACAGGTGATCTTCATGATGGCGCTGGATTGAGTGATGCTGCTTTGCCTAATGGAGTTGTCTCAAACCCCATATTCAACAACATCAATTATGATCTCTTGACAATTGGTAGGATACTAAAATCGTGTGAAATGTATTATGCTGATGCAGGTGACAGGTAATCATGAGCTCTACGTTACTGAAATTGCTTACGAGCAGTAAGTCAACCAACCACTTGGCATGGAACATCAGACCAACTGCTGATATTATCCAAAGCTTTTACAATTTCAGCGCATTTTGGGGCGACAAATACCTCACAAGCAACGTCCAGATCATCAATCCTGCTACGGGCAACTTTGAGTACATTGGAAAGCAGTATCGTTATTTCACCACGCCCCATGGTAAGTGCCTCAGCAACAGATTCGAGGACTGAACTGACACCATATAGGCCTTCGCATCATGGCTTTTGGTGTGCTCTTCGACTTCAGCGGAAACTCCAACATTTCCAAGATCACCAAAGCTGCAGACATGGTCAAGCAGCAATGGTTTATTGATGCTGTTAACTATACCCAGCCCATCGATCTCTTCCTTGTGATTGGCCACAATCCAATCCGTCGCAGCGACTCAGCTAGCACCATAGGCCTCCTACATGATACCATCAGAGCGATTAGACCAACAGTTCCAATTCAGGCATTTGGTGGTCACAGCCACATCCGTGATTTCGAGGTCTATGATGATATGAGCACTGGCCTGGAATCTGGTAAGTTGAGGACTACTTCTAATCTGGACGGAAGCTGAAATTGGTTAGGACGCTACTGCGAGACGCTCGGCTGGCTTTCCATGTCTGGTATCAAGTCAGATACTTACACTGGTCTCATGAACCCACGTGGTGTCGCTAATCCTACACGAAAAGCCACAAACGCCTCGACCTCAGGTCACGTATACTCCAGAAGATATCTCGACGTAAGTAGAAAGTTTGTTTGCTACCTGATTTTCTTTCTGGCGGAATATTGATGAGGGTTCATCCTACACGCTTGCCTTTTTAGGGCCAGATCATGATACTGATGTCCTGTAGTGGAATAGATTGACTTTCGAGTACCATGCCACCAACTCACAGGCCAGTACTTTCGATTACCACAGTGGCCTCCGCGTGACTGACGAGATCACCGATGCTCGGGCGAGCCTCAACCTTACTGCGCTCTATGGCTGTGCTCCTGCAACATACTGCCAATCTTGTCAACCTTTCCAGGCGCCTGGAAATATCTTAAGCCTAGTCGAGACTGCACTTGGAGCTGTCGTCGTTAACGCATCTCGGTCTACAAACCCACGCTATGTCATCGTCAACTCCGGTAGTATACGTTTCGATCTTGTTAAAGGCCCATTCACATACGACGACTCATTTATCGTCAGTCCCTTCGAAGACGCTTTCGTCTACATTCCAGACGTTCCGTATTCATTGGCCAAGGACGTTCTTGACAGCTTGAATGGTGCAGAATTAAACGACAAACGTGACTTCATGGGCTCGATGCCTCAGTACAGGGATTCTTGCGTGGATCCTACCATATCCCTCATATCCGGTCAGCCAGCGGAGCTCAAACCTCGTGGGTCTACCCGTCGTCAAACAGCGGTCACTTTTGGATATGTTACCACTGATGACTTTGGGAGTGACGGGGACGACACACCTCATTCAGATATCCCATCGTTCTCCCAACCAAACTACGTCGCCGGAAATGCTTCTTTCCCTACTGATGATACGACCCCAGCCACGGTCGATGTCATCTTCTTAGACTACTTTGCGAGCATCGTTGTCAATGTTCTGGATGAGATGGGAGGAACGTACACGACTGCGGATGTCAGCTACTATATGCCGCCAAGCTTCACGACGCAAAGTTACTTACCTCTGTACGCGCAGAAGTACTGGCAGGCCAATGTTCCAAATTGTCCTGTCGGCCAGGGTGTAGGCTACTCTGACAAGTAGGCGATGCGCTATGCTACCGCAGCCCTCACCTCATTTGAAATGCAACAATTTGCACTGACTTCTCCACGTTTATATGCTCTAATGCTATGCTTGGCTCTGCAGGCTAAGATACCTGTCACACAGCTTACCATGCATTGTGCTCACAATGAAATATGTTCATCCATTATCCGTCGTTCATAGCGCATTTCATCCCCTCTTTTGCTTGATATATAAGCTTTAGTGAAGCTAGAGCACCCTTACGTTTTGACCCTCACGTGGTTTTCATCGCATCTCACATGCAACGCAAGAGGAAACTTCAATGACCTATCAATCCCACATGAGATCAATCGGAAAAGTGCCGTGCATTATAGTTTCGGCAAACTACCACTCGATACCACACGCCGCCGAGTCCCTTGCCTTATTTTACAGCGGTGACTGGCCCTGTTTTTACTCGTGCTGGGTGCGTGCAGCATCTTGATGCTCCCGGAAGACTTGCCAGCCACTACAACGCCCGGGGCTACACATGTATGACCAGCGGACCCGAAAAAAAAACCTGTTACCCGCATTGTGATTTTGACTCAGGGCACTTCATAAGTTCACTCCAAATCGGTCTTCAGTCTGCTCACCTGCCTCCAACCACTTCTCCGTCAATTGCCAACATGGCGATCACAGGGCCTCACCACACTGGATCGACGGAATTGGAGGCGGACGTGAGTATCAGAGATGAGCTCTAAAGCACACCAAGCTGATCTGAATAGGATTTCGCGGCCCTAGAAAATGATTCGGCATACGGAGATGATGAGTGAGCATAGATCCGACATGGAGAAGGAGCTTCTCTAAGAAAAGCCATTGGATAGAAACAAGAGTGAGAGGACATCAATCTTCAGTGAAATTATGAAATACAGGTGAGTTTCTCTTCCACGTCCACCTCTACAGATTGTTCACATCAGATAGAGAAGAAGTATGATTCCGAGTCCTCTCATCCAAAACGTTGTGTACCCATACAAACTCAATTACCGTAGAATGGACGACGTTACCATGCCTACAAGGATGGCTCATATCTTCTCGTATGTTATCCACACATCGAAGAACCACGGTCGTTGACTGTTGTGCAGCCAAATGACGAAAAGGAACAAGATAGACTCGATCTAGTAGGTGTCCTTGTATGGACACGCTTGCTGCTTTTGACAATGCAAACAGCATAACCACATCTTCAACATGATATTTGACAACAAACTATATCTGGCACCTCTTAACAGTCCGACCAGAGTGCTCGACATAGGGACCGGTACAGGTATCTGGGCCATTGATTTTGCAGAGTTCGTGACCTTACCCTGTCGCAGCAGTCTCCGCTTCTGACTTCATCTCAGCGCTCATCCCGAAGCACACATCATCGGCTCAGATCTGTCACCTATCCAACCACAATGGAAAGTATTTTACTCCCTACTGCACTTCTTTACATTCCTAATCTCTACAGGCTTCCACCAAATGTAGAGTTCATCATCGATGACGCAGAAGATGAATGGATCGGCCAAAATTACGACTTCATTCATATCCGCTCACTCTCTGGCGCAATCAAAGACTGGCCTCAACTACTTCAACGAGCCTACGCGTATCTGAACCCAGGCGGTTATATCGAGATCACAGAATTCGAAGTCTGGGTTCGTAATTTCGAGCCTGAAAATACTACTATCGCTCCAGCCCCGCCTCTTGCCACACCACCTGTGGTCATCAGCACTCCTTCTCCTGTTCATACTACTGCTTCTACCTTTCTTTCTAAGCCTAAAGATGATGATAAGGAGAGGACAAAATTTGACGCAACCTCACAAGCACTCCCAGCACTACCAAAACATGAAGCAGATTACACCTACATCAAGAAATGGCAAGAAGGACTCAAGGAAGCAGCGAATAGGATCGGGAGAACGTTTGATGTGGCTCCTAACCTTGCTGATTGGTTGAAGGAAGCAGGGTTTGAGGACGTGGTTGAGAATGTGACGAAGGTGCCTAATACACCATGGGCAAAGGGAAAGATGAAGAGGGTGAGTTTGCCTCTTTCTTGTGTGTTTTACAGTTAGAAATAGGGTTAGGCCGTTACGCGTTTAGAAGGATATTAAATGGTGAGGATTGACTTTTTGATGGTCTAGGTCGGAGCGTATCAGCAGCAGAACATGCTGGATGCGAGTAGTAGTTACGGACAAGCGCATTTCACGAGGGTGTTGGGATGGAGTGTGGAAGAGTATGAAGTCTTGAGTGCGAGGGTGAGGAGCGAACTCAAGGATAAAGAGTTGAAGCTGTATTCTAATCTGTGAGCTATCGAATTTCTTCGTTTGTCTTGGTGAGAGAGAGGGGGCTGATATGGTACAGCTACAAGGTGTATGGTCAGAAGCCTTTAAGTGCTTGATTATAGTCAACGAAAACTGTCAAATGAGCATGAGACAGTGAGTAATACTTATGGGAGAGATATGGGTGGTAATCATCATCATAAATGTTTTTCTACACAGTTACTCATCGGGTAATAGGATCTATCATCAAGTCATGGACTTCGTGTTCCCATCTCCACCTCTTTCTACTCACGCATCCAGTATTCGTATCCATTCGCACATAATCATCACAGTCATGCTACAGTTCCCTTCATCAATCTCCTTCTCACCACCAATCTCTCATCAACCCTCCCAGACATTCCCTTCCCAGAAAGGTCGACCTTAATCAATCAAAAATGACCCTAACACCCTTACTATCCAACGCCGCGCTAGGCAAAAATAAATCATGCTGTATATCCACGTCCCTCCTTGTCGTTTCAAAAAGCTTCATCTTCTCGTATCGTCGAAAGACTGTCGCAATAGTAAGATAGAGTTCAGCTTTCGCCAAGCTCATCCCAACACACTGTCTCGATCCTTTACTGAACGAAACCATGTAGCGATCGAGATGCGGTGTCTCGAGCCAGCGCTCTGGACGGAATTTCGATGGCTCAGGGAAGATGATTGGGTTGGCGTGCATCAGAACGGATGTCATTCCCACTGGTGTCTATGATGTTTTTGTTAGGTATGTTTAGAATTTGTGAATGAAGAGGATGGGGAGGGGACTTACACCAGCTGGAATTTCATATTCATGAAACTTCATTGGACCAGTTGGGTTGGATCGCTGGAGACGAGTGCTTACGCCGTAGGAGAAGCGGAGACCTTCTTGAATCACTGCGTTGAGGTATGGGAGCTGCTCCACTGTTTTGAGTTGTACCGGCGCATACTTATCAGGAAGAGCAACCTCCAGCTCTGCTCGGAGCTTCTTCTCAACGTCCGGATTATCGAGGACATGGAACTGTGTGATCGTGATGGCGTTAGCTGTAGTATCAGCTCCTGCTCCAATCACAACTTGACCTTCCTGCCACAATCTGGATTGAAGTTTCTCCTCAGGTGGAAGATCGGATTCCAAGAGAGTATGGAAAATCGTCTTATCAACACCAAGTTCGGTGTTTTCTTTCGATGCTTTATACTTGCCATCAATCACCGCTTGTGTATTTTCTTGTATTTGTTCTTGGAACTCCAGAAGCATGGCCATTCCCGGATCCAACTTCCTCACAAACTCCCTTGGCAAAACTCTCGCGAGTGGTAAAATCAAAGGGAACTGTTTGATAATGGCCCCTGCGATACCGACAGCTTTGATAGTCTCTACCCATAATGGGGAGAAGTCTGGACTATCGAGATGATTCCAGCTCTTGTTTACAGCATACAAAGTAACAATATCGGTCGTGAGACACATGTATACTGGACGCATCGGCATCGGTTGTCCTGATTTCTGGAACTCATTGATGCGTGTGCATAGTTTCTCGATCATGTGAGTAAGCATTGGCTGGAGATTATTGATCTGCTGTTTGGAGAAAAACGGGTTGAGAGCTGCTCGACGTTTACGATGCATGAGGTAATCTTCCGAGCCAAAGGTTGAGCCTGGAAGCTCGAATTGGTTGAGGTAGAAGGCATATTTGTTGCGGGGTTTGTGTTGTGAGTATAGTTCTTCGTAGTAATCTGGTTCGTTGATGTGAAGCTCATATGGACTGATGCGAACAATAGGACCTAAGCCGGATTAATAATTGCGGAGTATCAAAATGAGTGCGAAAATGTACCATAATTCTCGTGCATCTCCTTGATCTTGAAAGTGTATCGTCCCATGCAAATAACATCGTAATAGAACTCGTACCACAATGTCGCTGCAGCTATCTTCGGCCCGGGAAACTTGGCCAGAGGACCAAAGTAGACGCTGTACAGCGTCCGCATCGCATAGAAAGCTACAACCAGACATGGAAGCAGAACGCCAAGGCTGAGTTGAAACGGGGCGATGGGAGAATCCATCTCAACCAAACTTTCGGGACTGTAGGATTCCTGGATACTCAAACGAGAATGTTATTTCGGGGCAGCAAAAAGAGAGGTTTGCTGCACATCGAGGGCCATTTCACCAACTCGTCGGAGGTAATGCTACTTTGGGGCCAAGATTGCACGATCAGTGGATACCTGCAGGTGTGTTTAGGCTGCGGTAACAATGCCCCGAAGAAGTTGACTGTCCAGGGATTTGTGCCATTGGAAATTTGGTCCACATGATACGTCAGATTTCGGTTCTCCCGAAAGAAGATATAGTCTGGATATCCATGCAGGTTGAACAGCGGTGTAAATAGTATGATTTTTGGACCAATTCGCTTGTGTGAAAGGGGCTCCACGTGACTATATGCAGTGCCGTTGTTACATTGCATCCTGTTTTCTGTCTTGCTTGTGCCGCTATACCATCCTGATACACTGTACTGATAGATCTTGTCGAATGTGATATGTCTGCTACGTGATACTTCTGGCGGCGCCTTGCCATTTTATTCCTAGCCTAGGTGCCTACGAGAGGTAAAGGTTGTAGTATAATTTAACATCAAACCTTTATCAAAAAGTCGCACGAGTTCTTTAACTGCGAATCAGGCACTAATGAATATGGAGGAAGATTCTGAATTGAGCGATCAAACAGGTTGGCATATCTCTTCGCTTCCCCGCACTTACCCCGCTATGCTATGCTCTTGGACTTCTCCGTCTCATTGTCCTCGGTATCCACGATAGCTTGACTTTGTGCAGTGCATTGCACTTGGCACCACATGGAATTTTGAATTCGACTTGCAAGACTGGCTGCCACTGAAGGCTTTCTAGGAAAGGTGTCAAATTACTGATCGATTTCCTTTTTGCAACAATCGAATCAACAAGGCCGCTTATATGCTGAAAGACTCACTTGATTGATACCTCTAATTTTACGCACCAGTCCTTCAACAATAATGAGCTAACATCCAGGTGATCCTTCGACATGACATGATCTCTGCATTTGACTTGCCTTGCAAAAAGTCTCGAAGCAAATCCTTGTAAGCAAGGATGTGCCGGGCAGCTTCGCTTCCCTCTCTTCGCAGAGAAGCATCGTGATCACCGTCCGACTCCCTCATAGTAATGCGATTCAATACAGACTTCAAATCTCGGATCCTCGGAGCTGGGGCTTCCTCTTCTTCACAATTCTCACGAGCCCTTAAACTGTCAAAGATCGATGTCAACTGAGCAAAGAAACCCTCTTCACTGGCCGACCAAGCAGCACGACAAGCATCAATCAGCATGAGATTCAGCACAGGAATTACCAATGAGGCCTACTAGAAATACGCCTAAAGATACCTGATCTCTTCCAACCTCAGCAGCGCGTTCTTCGGCTTATACCCTGAAAGACGTCCTTGTGTTCACAGTGCCCCATGTTGCAAGCTCAATTCCATCAAGTGTTTTGTGAACTTCAATGACTTGCGCGAGAAATTCGGATCTCTGATCAGGATCAAGGGAATTGATATTTACATCGGCTGGTGTAGCCAGTCGTCTAGTGATATCTGGCAGGCATCACTAATTCCAGCTCGTTGAAGGTGTTCGGGATTGTGCCGAGCCGCAAAGGAAAAATAGCAGCGCTGGAGGACATGCGAGAGTGAGCCAAGGAGACCGTATTGGGATTCGAAAAGGGAGTTTTTAAAGGGCATTGTAAGGTGATTCTTCGTAGCGCTTAGAACTACGGCGAGGCTTCTGAACTAAATGCATTGTATGAGTGATATATTCTTTTCCAAGACGCAGGAGGAGAACTAACTTGGCGCATCATCATATCGTCTAAATATGTATCCGAAGCGTCCACGACTGCCTTCAACCTGATCCATGTTGCCATTTTGGACATTCCATTAGTGCTCCGGGATCAGGTTGAAGGATCACTGGATGACACACCTTCCTCGGGTTGGTCACCACAAGCAACGGAGTCTCCTGATCCACATTTTCCAGACCTCCAAATTTCCACCTCGGGAACGATGGCTGATCATCCAAGGCAATCCTTAGGATTCTTCCCCCAGAAGCCTGAGGCTGAAGCTGAGCGTATATAGTCTCGAGAATAGCCGGATCTGCTAGTTCAGGAGCATTGACACCCTGAGCTTGCGTACCAGCGAGAAGTCGCCATGCACGTGGGACGCCATCGGTTCACGCGGTTATCTGAGCAGGAGCAGCATTGTCCCAAAATGACATGAGGCTATTTGGTTGTGATGTTCGTCTCAGCGCGGTGAAGTTTGCGATTATGGTGGATTGTGGAGGATATGGCAAGTGTTATGGGACATTATTTACATTCACGTTCAAGCGAGGGCTGGCACCTCAAGCTCCGCAACAGCTATCTGCATCACATCAGAGCACTGAATGCTCGAATGGCTGATGATCCTTTGTTTGTATTGGTATGTGTACATGTTCCACATCGTATGTCTCACTCCATCTCCCAAGCTTACTTTGAAAACCTCTTGATCGCACACTCTAGGCTGCACACGCAATCGGATGGGTGTATGCCGTATTTATCCCTCAACAAAGCCCATCATCTCTGCTGTCAACTTGTCATTAGACTCCTCTCGAAGCTTGTCTTGGAGTTCCTTGTCGTCATTTTGTTTGATCGATACTTCCTGGCCATCATCCAACATACTTTTGACAACAATTCTATCAAGAACTTCTTTCAGTCCTTTCAGGTCACCTTTGCTCTCCATAAGCATGCCTATCTGCATCCCTGTTCGAGGCTATGTTTTGACGCGTGATTCTACATGCTTGAGAGAGTGTAAAATTTCACACAGGTCGATAAATCCATCAATACTGCGGAGTGACCAAGCAACTCGACATGCATCGATAAGCATATGCCCCACGGCTACAATCGGTAGCATCAGACAATGTACATAACAGTGCCGAATTTCCATAACTCTCTTGAGCGCGGCATCCAAGGTGTCCTCTCCGAAGAATCCTTCCGGCGGCCCTCCTGTCAAGCCTTTGAGAATCGACCCAGTTTCGTTCACATCCCTAGTAGCCCATGGAATTATTGATATTGAAATCTCGGTCCTGATAAGATGGCTCATCCAAGTTGCCAGCTCGAGCTGTTGCGGGCACGATATTCCATTTCGGCTGCAAAAACTTTGATCGTTGTCTGTGATGAACTCAAAAATGACTTGCTTCAAGACGGAACAGACGTAGCCAAGCAGAACATCTTGATAAGTAGGAGGTAGTGGTGTATTTGGGACTCCTTCGGCTAGTTTGTACAATCCGAAATACCTTGGATGTCTCACTGTTGGGGCTGTAAATACGGTGTCAGCGCTTGACTTTGCTTGACTGAAGGTGAGAAGATTCTGGCTAGCTTACTAAGAGCTTCTCTTCTTCCTAAGTGGTTGGCAAAAGAAGTTGTCTTCGCTCCATTTGGGTATGCAACAGTCCAATTATCCGGCGAAGAAGCCATGGTCGAAAATGGTCGCGGAACTCGAGGCGCGCGACTTGATGGTGTAGAAATTGTTGGAACTCTTCTCGAAGGAGGGGTCGGCGAACAACGCCAGCAAAATTGAGTTGGAAGAGCGCCAACGTTGAAGAAGCCGAATCAAAGTTGACCTCATTTGTTCAAGTCATCGACTTCGAAAGCCTGTGATCCCAGATCACAGAAGCTGGAAAGCTTTACAGTCATAGTATTATGGAGCTGTTCAAGATTCTTACTCCGTATACACAAAACCACTTCCTAAGAAGATGAGTCATTTGCGTCAGGTTATGTGGTTAAATATTCCTACTCCATAGCAACAAACCTTACTGTTAAGTTGAGGACCTCAAAGCGAACTGTTAGTACACTTCAATATCATTATCAACTACTTACGACAGAAGTATAGCTATGGCTGAGAACCTGTTCACGTTTCACTATCCACTCAAAATGTCCGCAGCTAGAGCATATCAATTACACATAAAGACTCCCCGCCGGACAAGATCATAATCATTCTTCTGAGTAGAGTAGATCTTCAAACAGTATGTCACAATAACCACCGCATCTTCCACAGCGAGTATTCACCTGGTCATCATCCGGAAGTGGTGTGCAATGAATACAAGCCACAATGTTACCTCGTGATGTGTCCCGACACCCCTAATCATCATAACCCAGCGTGATATAAAGTTTGCAACTCGCTCCTCCTTCGATGATACCTAAAGATAGAGGAGACATAGAGAAATTGTGATCACTATCTGCATCTTCGTCGCTCTCGAGTAAATAGCTTAGGAACGACTTCTTCAAAAATAAATTTATCCCATTCTAGGAAAGTCATGTTGTAGCGCTCAAGTGGTGTTTCGTGAGCGAGGTGGAGACTGTACCGAAGTACTGACCACTTTTCCAGCTTCCCATCCAGGTAAAATTCTCAACTTTGAGAAGTAGGCCGAAGAAGAAATGCCTTCCAGCATCCCACCAACACAAAAACGAATCCTCGCCCTCATAACCCACGCCTATCCAATCAACAATATTTCCTTAATCTCCCAAGCCATCTCCCTCGCCTCAAGTCTCAACAAACATCCTCACACACATCCTGGACCTCTACACCAACATCGAAACTCAAAACAAAGCGTGTTCACTAATCTCACTCACAACATATGAACGCTCGTTCCCTAACGCCTTAGTCCAGCTCCTACTAGACCACGGATGGGATATTAACCACCTCCCCCTCTACTCTGGGCCACTATTATGAAGAGCCTTTACGACGCCCAAGCCGTGGAACGGAGCTTATCACATAACGCTAGCGACTTGCCCAAGCATCGGAAACCATGGCCTTCTTAGAAGCTAGATATCAAGGACTCGCAGGAGGTAGAAAAAAAAAACATTGATGAAAGGGTAGGGAGTGGTAATGAAGCTGCTTGAAGACCTTGGAGAGCAGAGTGACACATTTTTATGGTCCTCTCCTTACTCGGTGTCTGCTTCGGCTAGCCACAGTACAGTAGTATATTGCAGATGAGTGTATCTCGAGGAGAAGGTGGACAAGAAGCTAAGAGCGTACAATAGAACGAAGCTACCTGGACGTGGTGAAAGGAGGAGGTTGAGAAATGACAAGCTGGAAGAGAGATGTTGCGAATGACTTCGAGAGGAGGATGATTGGTGGGTAATGGTGGGTAATGGTGGCTGGGAAGTATCTCGTTTGTATTGGACAACATGCTTGGAATGAGAATATGATGGAGCTAGTTAGTGTTGTTACTCAATTGTGGAATGGAGTGTTGCATGGTCTCGTTTGTGTAACTGATATAGAGGCGGATTGTCAGCAGCGTGTGAAGTTGTACTTCGGAGGTCACGCTGCTTTACCTGGAGCCCGAGAATGCCTATTCTGCAGTGAAACATTGCACCAAGCCACATCGGACAGACAACCGGGGTCGAGTCAAAGTAGGGTATCAATTCTTCTATCAATGTCCGTCATTCAGTGCCTTCTAATCTCAAGCAATCTCAAGGCCATAATGTCCGTCTCTTCAATCCAGCAAAAGCAAATGGTATCTTCCCAAACTCCAACAAACACTCTTCTTAGCTCAATCAATAACATACTTTCCCTTCCCAGCTCCAGCAACGGTACCATTCGCAGTCCATCTACTAACAGTCTTCACCTTCCCATCCCCATCCACAGCCCCATCGTGACCTACACCAGGGCCTCTCGACGTCCCAGCATCAGGCCCCTCGGCCTGATGTGCATAGTTACTAGGATGGTTCATCTCTGCCGTATCTCTCGCCGTGTTATACATATTAAACACCTTCTCCACAATCTCATTCAGTTCTGTTGGATGGATATCTTCCAACGCTAATCTGATATCTGTTTCCTCGATACAATCTTGTACTTTCTTCATTTCGTAGGCGTCTTTCCTGAGTCTATCTGGGAGTCCTTGACCTTTCATCATGGCGAGTAGACCGGCTGTGGCAGTATTCAGGACACCGAGTACGGTGATAACGGTTGGATGGAGATTTGCGAAGGAACCGAGGGCGGCGAGGATGGCGCCGATGAGGATTTGGGAGACGAGTGCTGCATAACTAGGAGACCTTGTTATTATCCTTGCATGAGGAAGAAGGGGATGGGCACTTACTAGAATACTTCGAAGCAGTAGTACTGTCTCTGGCGGTTGCGTTGGATGCGTAGTATTTCCTTGTAGAGACCAAATGGCTTTGTTCGTGCCTGTTCGATCTCGTTCGGACTGCTGCTACTCGAGCTGATATTGATGCCAATAGCATTGCGAAACTTGGTGAGGTTGGTGGTTGTCAAAGGCACACAGCTATGTTGGTCCTGGTCGGATGGACCGTCAAGCAGCAGCGGGGTCTGCTCGTCTTCTGCATGGTGCTCATCTGGCTGATGCTGTTCGTTCGACATGCTGATAGAAAAGTATTTCAGGGCTAGGAAAATAGGACGAATACGTAGGAAGAAGATAAAGATGAAGATGCGACGATAACAGTTATTTACCTTTCTGCGAGAGTTCAGCCTTATCCGCCTTGCAGAAGGTGCGTCAGCTGCGACTGCCGCATGTGCCTGTGCCTGTCAGGGGTTGTCGGCGCGTGCAGGATGGCATTTTGACATTTCCAGTCACCGCATCTCAACCTGAATGTGCCAATATTTACCAACATATCCTCGATATCATGACTTATCTTCCTACCAGATCGTAAGATCTTACCAAAATCTTGATCTGTTCTCCGTCTACGTTACTCGAGTTGTACTGCACTATCGCATGAACACGGTTAATACTCCGCCTCCTTTGCCTTGGTCGAGTTCCCCTTTCGACGCCACTCCCGCGCTATGCAAGGATTTGGACCTCGGCATTTGACTGGTCGCCGAACCACACAAGCCACACCCCCATTTTAAGGTCTCTGATTGGTTGTGCCACTGTAGCACCCAAGGAAAACATTTGACCGATGACCAGATCAGATTGGTGGACCAGAAATGATATATCCTGGGCCCCGGCGACAGCGAGATGTCGTCAAGATCCATATACATAGGGGCAAGTGCCCCGCGGCCTTTTCACTTTCACAACGCTCCTTCGAGCGTCGTTTATTCCTCTTCTTTCCTGTTGTTGCGAGATTGCTCCAGGCATTCTTAATTCAGCATGCGTCTCCCGTCCATCCTCTTTGCCGGAGTCGGCCTCCTTGCAACAGTAAATGCACAAACACAGTACACCTCGACAAAAGCAGCAGATGTGGCCGCCGCCGCTGCTACGGCGAAGACTTTGAGTCCAGTATCCTCAATCAAGGGCAAGCAATTCGACCGATTTGTCAATATCTGGCTCGAGAACACAGATTTCGATATGGCAGCGGGAGATCCTTCTCTATCATGGGTCGCTAGCCAAGGCATAACTCTCACCAACTACGATGCTATCACTCATCCGTCTCAGCCTAATTATGTTGCATCGGTGGGAGGTCAACAGCACTGGGTGTGGGGAGACTGGGACTTCAGGATTGGGTCAGATGTCAAGACTATTGTCGATTTATTGGAGCCTGCTGGTGTGAGCTGGAGTTTATATCAGGAGGATATGCCATACTCAGGCTTCGAGGCGGATTATGTGAACCAGCAGAATGGGGCAAATGATTATGTGAGGAAGCACAAGTATGTTCACGTGTCTACTCATCTTTTTGAAGATTGAGAGCTGATGAGATGTAAAGTCCCTTAATGAGCTACGATTCTGTCACATCGGATGGAGATCGCTTGGCCAAGAGCAAGAATCTCACAATGTTCTATAAGGATCTGGAAGCTGGCACGTTGCCTCAGTGGATGTTCATTACTCCGAATATGAGTACGTATCCTCGCGACCCTCTTCAAATGCTGGACTGATAATTTGTAGCGAATAATGGCCACGATAGCTCCGTCACAGTTGCGGGCGCTTGGGCGAAGGGTTTCCTTGAACCTCTCCTTTCGAATGAAGAGTTTATGAATAATACTCTTATTATGCTGAGTAAGTACCATTCTATCTCGAGTGCAGAAGAGAACCTGACGATGTGAAGCGTTTGATGAGACGGAATGCTATATCTGCAGAAATAGGATATTTACGGTGCTCCTCGGTGATGCCGTTCCGGAATCTCTTCATGGCACAAGCAACGATACAGCTTTCAACCACTACTCGATCTTATCGACGGTCGAGGACAACTGGGATTTGGGCAATTTGGGGGAGAATGATGATGGAGCTCCTGTTATGTTGATACAGTAGAGTTCAATATCTATGGTCTGAAATATATAATAATTCCCCTGGATGTTGCCTTAACGATGTTTCTCAAACTCCGCATATTAATTGCTGAAGTATGTCCCCACGGAAGATTATCCACGGTTTGCCGAACACCAAGCGATTTTCTTCTATTTTCAGGTAAGCTTAAATATGCCGCGCTCGCATCTCATTGGCTCTATTATGCGACAGCCAATCGTTCCTGCACTTTTGTGCTGTGCCACACTAACCTTCTCGGATAGCTCATCCTCACAGGGCTGCATATTTCAACCTCACCTCACACCCTTTCTCTTTCCCATGTTTTTGCAACATCTACATATTGGAAACGGTAACGCAGGCAAAGATGATTCAGTATCCGGCAACTGCCACTAAAAGGCGAAGGAACGTGACTTCGCGGAGCAGAAATGGATGCATCACATGTAAGGTACGTTCAATCAGTCAGCTTTCCGGATACAGAGCCTCCAACACCTTCGCAAGGTGCTAAGTCATCAATAGATCCGAAAAGTCCGCTGTGACGAGACATTGCCGTTCTGCATGCGTTGTGAGAAATTTGGCATTAAATGCGACGGATACGCAAGATCCAAGCCACCCCCAAAAGTACGGACAGGACCAAAACCCCTCCTCCCAAAAGCGGACATGCCATGGACTATTCATCCCCTCAGCTCAGCAATGTTCCGTCAATTATTTCGAAACGATCAAGAATATCGCTATTTCAACATCTTCTGTAACATCACCTCCCGCCAAATCTCAGGCCATTTCTCAAGCTTGATTTGGCAGCGTTTGATATTACAAGCCAGTCAAGCCGAGAGTCTGATCAGACACGCTGTCATCGCTCTTGGTGCATTAATCCAACCTTCCATTTGCGACACTGGAAGTGAATCCTTTTCCAACAGGAGACAATTCGCATTCCATCAATACCACAAAGCCATCACCCTTCTCCGCTCACAAATGCAAACCCAACCTTCCACATCCTCCCACAAAACCAAAACCGGGATGCCAACAACCCAACTCCGCACCACCCTTCTAGCTTGCCTCTTATTCGCCATCTTCGAAACATACAACGGCTCCATAACGACAGCCACCACCCAAATCTACTCCGGAATCTCCCTCCTCACCACCTGGCAACGAACACACACCCATCTCACAACCGCCATCTCCCCCATCTCCTCCCCTAAGCCGTTAGTCATAGAAGATGAATTAATACACGCCTTCTCCGAGCTAGAAACAGAAGCTATGTGTTGCCACGACTCACGCCCCAGCTCCTGGCACGAAGAACACCGGTATTACGGCCAGATATCCGTAGACACCATGCCTGATTCCTTCGAGGACTTGAAAGAAGCTCGCGCGTATCAGATATTGATCGCGCAAAGAGCATTGCATTTAACGGCTTGGATGAAAGTTAAGAGTAATGGATCGCTGGGGATAAGGAGTCCGGAGGTTATGGAGCAGAGAGCTAGAGAGACGAGGGAAGCGTGTGATAGAATGACATTCGAATACGCTAAATGGGAACAATCATTCGAGAGTCTTTGGAAGAGGGGAGAGGGAGCGAGTATAGGAGCCATGGCGTTGAGAATCCAGTGGCTAACGGCTATTGCGTGGAAAGTAGCTATGGTTCCAGGCGCTGATCCTTTCTATGGTGAGAATACGCATATCATTTCCGAAATCGTGGATCTTTCGAGGAAAGTACTTAAGAAGGATAGTGAGGGGCCGGGGTTCGGGTTTGAGGCGGGGACGATGAGGGGACTGAGGACGGTGGGGTTTGTGTTTAGACATAGAGCGTTGAGGAGAGAGACGGTTGGGTTGTTGTTGGAGAGGCCTTGGAAGGAGGGGTTGTGGGATTCTCAGTATGTTGGTACCTCTTCTTGCTTTGGTGATGTTTCTGGGAGGTGGTCTTGTAAGGAGTATCTTCCACGTGGGTGGATATCGAGATCACGCTTTCAACGCTCTAATTGAGTCATCTTGAAGAACACATGCTAATTTACTTATAGTATTATTGGGACGGGAATACAGTGGCTATCTGACCTGGAAGAGGAGGGCTTGGATGAGGATTTGGAACATGTGCCTGAAGACAGGGTATTGAGGGATGTTAAAATGGAGAACGATGAGTTGGGGAGAAATACTACTATGGCCGGCCTACAAGCAGTCATAGGAGATGATGGAGAAGAAATTTTGATCAGGAAAGAGTTGGTCATTCCATGGCTACCATAAATATCATTTCCAAGCATCCTAGATACCATACATCAATATACTTTATATCCATCTTCTCTAATCTATCAACAGATCCTATCCTATTCTACCTCTTCACAAAACCTCTTCTTCAAGCCTTCTTCACACCCCCAGCCCGTCCCCCAAACCCCCATCTAATCTGATTAGCAGCCCTAATCTCCGTCCCCAAATCCTCCGCCCAACTCCACACCAACCCCGGATTCTTCTGAAACATCCTCCCCGCAAACACAGCATCCAATTCCTCCGCCCCCCTCGCATCCTCCTCGCTTCCCTTTCCCGTCAAAATAGCTTCCGCCTGTTTCCCGTTCGTGATAGTACCTACCGCTGTCACTAAAAGCTTGTCACCAACAGCTTTCTTGATAGTTTTTGCAAAGGGGGCTTGGTATCCTGGTCCCGGAGTGATTTTTTGAGCTGGATGGGTTCCGGATGAAGAGACGTCGAGGAGATCTACGCCGGCGGAGGCGAGGAGGGGAGCGAGTTTTGCGGAGTCGGCGACGGTCCAGGATTCATCTTTGAAGCCGTCGTGTTCTAGGCCATCTGTTGCGCTGATGCGTAGGAAGAGGGGCATACCTTCAGGGATGAGTTTTCGTGTCAATTCGACGATTTCGAGGGTGAGTCTTGTTCTGTTTTCCCAGCTGCCTCCGTATTTATCTGTTCGCTTGTTGGAGACTGGACTTAGGAATTCATGGAGCAGGTAGCCGTGAGCGTTGTGGATTTCGATAACGTCGAAACCCGCTTTGATTGATCTCTTGACAGCTTCTCCCCATGCTTTCTTTAGGTCCTGGATATCCTTCTCTGTCATCTCTATCGGCTGGGCATGGTCTTCGTTGTAAGGGATTGCAGATGGTGCCTTGACGTTCGTAGGCCAACCATTCACGTCTTCTGTAGCAACAGCACCCATACTCAACCACGGCGCCACGGTAGATGCTTTCCTCCCTGCATGTGCAAGTTGAATGCCAATTTTCTGTCCTTGACTATGAGCAAACTCCACAATCCGCTTCAATCCCTCAATCTGACTATCCTCCCAGAGTCCCGAATCTTCAGGTGTAATTCTTCCTTCTGGCACAACGGCCGTGGCCTCGATGATGCTCAACCCTGGGCCGCGAGATATGATGCCCCCGAGATGTGCCATGTGCCATGCAGTATGATGTCCGTTCTCGGCGCTGTATTGACAGAGAGGAGAGAGGAAGATGCGGTTCTGGAATGTAACGTCGCGGATTTTTAATGGTTGGAAGAGTTTGGGAATCGCATTTCCAGAAGGTTGAGGATCAATTGCTGTTCCAGAAGGCGGGATTTGGGCCGGGGTGAAGTATGATATCTAAGTTCGTCAGTTAGATTTTAAGAAGAGCTGGAAAATCATAAACATACACCTTCGGCTGCTTTATTTGGAATGCCAGCCTTGTGAGCAGTCTCGCCATGTTTTGTAGGAAGAGCGTGGTGGGTAGACATTTTAAAGGAGGACTTGGGTAGTATCCTAAAATTTGTCGAGGTATTGGAATGAAAGTATGAATGAGAAGAGAGATGTTTGCGAGAGAAGAGGTCCAAACTTATGCAAGGCAAGCTCGTATGATGTCACGCGTAGTGTGGAACCACAATCAATTTACCCAGCACGTAACCTTTGATGCTCAATGCGGACTATCACACCCTTACTCGTAGGATCTTGCATCGGCAATAAGAAATATGGATTTAGGAGAATTCAAACGGTTCTAGACTGTTCGTTTTGCTGTAATGGATTGCTAATCACCGTAGGACAACCACCCCTCGGTGGGGTAACCCGTTATCAACAATCTAAACACCGACCCGAAATATGTCCGACTTTTGAATGACTGACATTAAATGCCGACTCGAGGTTAAGATGCTTAGAGATCATCTGAAAGAAGACAAGAAGACAAGAAGGACTGTGGACTCGAAACATATATGACTGTATGGATTGTCTATTTCAAGAACTTTTTGCACCGACCCAAGAATGCCAAATACGGAACAGTCCATGAAGATACGGAATAAAATGACCATGACCTGACCATCGCAGGTTCTAGAAGTCTATTCACATAATGACCTCGTTGGCAACGTCCTATCATCATTAGCAATGCTCTTCACTTCGAAATTTCGAATACTCACTCTCTTCAATTCTTTGAATGGCAAACAGACGCAGTTCTGTACGCGCACCTCATCACCAACACCGCACTCCTTGCCGAGGATTGTGATACTCTGGACCTTGACACCATTCTTGATGATGGATGTTGTGTGGCTGTTGACAGGTGTTGGAGTACCTTCAACACGAGCCCATGCACCGACTCTGCTATTCCATCCAATGATGGAGTACAGAATGCATGCGTCGTGCTTGATCTCAACATCCTCCAGCACAATTGACTCCTTGATTCTGACACCAGCTCCAATATGAGCTCTTGGGCCAATGGATACATTGGGGCCAAGCTTGGCAGTCGGGTCGACTGTGGCAGTAGGATGGATGAAGACAGGGCTGAGGATATTCGCAGATGGCTTAGCCAGCTCTTTCGAGCCGGATTGTTGTGCCTTTTGCAGATACAGAGCATTTGCTGGAACGGCAGAGCCAGCAGTTTTGATTTGTCTCCAGAAGTCCTTGGTCTCATGAACGAAGAACTGCTTGCTGTCTGCCAAGTCACTCAGAATATCCTGCTCCAATCTCAGAACTTCATTCTTGCTCTCTTCATCGTCGTCTTGGAAAAAAGAAGACTCAAGGTTCTCGGAGGAGGGGTATGATACAAGCCGAGGACGCTCAGTGCGTTTTTTGATGGCGCTGCGGATAGAAGGGAAGATGCATTCGGTAGCAAAGAGGTAGACACCGCAGTTGATAAGGTTCGAGATCTGGGATTCGGGCTTTTCGACATAATGCAAGACTCGGCGTGTGTGGCTGTCTGAAACAATGCAACCAAAGTTGCTAGCAGCATCTGCGCTAACTCGTGTACCCAGAATCACAGCCTCAGCGTCTTTGTCCTCGAATAGCTTGAGCATGTCGTTCAATGGGAATGAGCAGCAGACATCTGCGTTGAGGACGAAGAAACGCTCAGGTTTGCCCTTGAGAATAGCATCGCGGAAGTGGTAGAGTCCTCCAGCCGTTCCTAGCGCTTGGTACTCTCGGAGGTAATTGATCTTGATTTGTGGGAATTCTTTCGAGGAATCTTTGATGAAGTCGCGGAAGACAGATTCGTCATAGTATCCAATCATGCATACTTCTTGAATGGAGGGGACCTTTGCGATGGCGGTGAGGCAGTGCCAGACAATGGGATGTCCAGCAACTTCGAAGAGAGGCTATGGATGAGATGGTTAGAGGGCACCTCTTTGCAGAGAAGTAGCAAAGAGCACATACCTTTGGCAGATCCAAGGACAATGGTCTAAAGCGGGTTCCTCTGGAAGGGCCACCAACCTATATCCCAGTCAGTCACCTCTTGTGCCGGCCACTGTCGCTCAACACACCAGAATGACGGCTTTCGTGGCAGCTCCGGAGCCACCATTCGCTTTGGCTCTGTTGGGGATCTGCAAAGACATTGTAAAGAGTTCTTTCAGGATCTCTGTGGGTTGTGCTGGCAATAGAAAGTGACAGTTTGTAGACTTTTGGGTACGGCACCTGCCGTGTTTCTCCTGACAAGGGTGTGCGGACCGGACGATCATTCATCCGGTGGCTTTTACCTGTCAATCATCGTGACTTTCCCTCCCTTCCATCCACACACGCTTCATTCAGATTCTGTCCTTTTTTATGCGCCAACTTTGCTGCAATGGACGATATGCAGAGGCTGCTGGCTGATTCGTTGTCGTGTCCCGGCTGTCATTTTGGAGCAGTTACTTTTCGTGCAGATGCACGCGTTCATGCACCGTCGCGATCATTCATTAAAACAGCTTGCACTCATTCAAGTTGCGTCGATAGTGCCGCCCCATGCGCTGGTTATTTTGCATTTTGTATGAGTGTGGCATTTGATTGTTGGGCTTGCCGGGGCCCAAGCACAAGCTAAGAATGTCAATCCCGTCGATGTCGGATGGTGATGAAGACGTTCACATCTGTTCACAGAGTGCACATACAAATTTGTATGGCAGCAATGTGATGGAGTGTGAACGCAGAGTCTTTTGCTTTTCCCAGGGTAGAACGCCCGAAACACACCGCCCCTCTTTTGCAGCCCCCTCATTTTCCTTGTGCGCTGTTGTTTGCTTGCATATGTTCTCCGAGTCTGCAACATTTAAGATAAATATTTGCTGGTGTTCCCCGCAAATTTTCATCTCGAATGTTGGCTCTTCGGAGAGCCTCAATACATGCTTAACCAAACCCCACCTCTCCATTTTCTCATCTTCGGCCCATGACCTCAGCTGAGATTTGGATCGGTGTTCGATTGGATACAACTGTCTCAAGCCTCATGCACTATGCATGCACTTTACGCGTTTGCTACAATTGATTTTCAACGCGTGGGACCGAGAGTCATGATCGGAATTGAGTGAATTGAACGTGATGATTCGTTGCAGTGAGCAGCCTCGGAGTGTCCAAGGTCTATAAAGTTGAGACCTCGAACCTAAGATAAGAAGGCATTTCCGTCACTTTGCGACACTGTTGTTGCTGGATTACGCCCAATCTTGTAAATCCCTGACACTCGCACCTTCTGCCTCGACATTTGTGTTCCCTTCGAGATTGCCAGCCCACATCTTGCCAATCTACCTTCACTCCTCCTCGACACCTCTTCCTGGTTTCCCCGCACCTTAGCCTACAAATCATATTCACTCGATCCCCTCTGTTCTCTTGAGCCAGCTCACTCTACAACCTTCCCTTCATCGATCTTCCATCACCTACAGCCCCTCCAAGGGCATCCTTCAACTCTATCACCTCAACACTTACCTTTGAAACGATCCACGGATTGTTTGCCCCGTTGAGCTCTACTAAGTCGTTCTTCGAGAAGGAACGCCTCCATTTCGTGCCCTGCAGCTGCACGAAGCTCTTTCACCTCAGGTTCGTCAAGGCTCACTTTCGCACTCACTATCCCAGCCATTGTTCCTTCCCTTGGACAACGCCACGGCATTTCGTGCACATGCTAACTGATTTCATTGTCACAGCTACACACGCTTTCACCTGGCGACTACTTATACTTGAGCATGGCCCCAAGCAGGCGTACACTCAAACGTGAGTCGACCGTTGCTTATGCTGGTGGACTTCCAACTCCTGGCGCATCCTTCTACAGCAGTGTTTCACCCAAAAGAGAGACCGAGTCGATTGATTTGAGCTTCTCTGACGACGACGAAGAGTTTTCGCCTCCTGCTTTTCAGTCTCATCACGGTCTCCCTTCGATCGAAAAATATCCCGAGAGGAGAACTGGTCCAGCCCCAGGTATGTTGCCACAAATAAAGCTCAACATTGAATGCTGATGTCTGACCACTCTACCAGTCTCGGGAAGAGGACCGTCCCAGCCTCCCCAACGCCCAGTTCATTCTCGCCCACAATCAACTGTCAACCCTTCTCAAGCCACGATGACTTCATTGCTGTCACAGGGAATGCAGTTCGTAGGTCGGCGTGTGAAACTCCTCGTCGATGCGAACAGTGACTTCCAACAATTCGGTCTGGACAATGAACTTTCACTCACCGAGCTCGTTATTGTCGGAGATCAAAGTGCAGGAAAGACATCTGTGATGACAGGAATGACGGGCGTTCAATTACCCCGAGACCAGGGTGTTTGTACCAAGTGTCCCGCAAACATCAAAACCACGCCCGCAGATTCTTGGAACTGCAAGGTGTCCCTTCAGCAACATTACCGTTACGAGAACCCACAAGGCAAGCCCATCACCGAGAGGATGTTCAGCAAGAACAACCCTTTCCCACCATGGGTTAAGCAAGATCTGGTTGTTAAGGAGTTCACCGAGTTCGGGGACCCTTCCGATCTTGAGGATGCTATCAAGTGGGCTCAACTCGCACTTTTGAACCACAATGTTGACTATGCCGAATTCATTCCTGGAAGTGGCCTGCGGGCTACCGAAGGCAACTTCGAGTACGAAAAGGAACACGCCGAGGCAAAGTTCTCCCCGAATGTGATTGCAATTGATATTGCAGGTCCCAAACTACCTCCCTGTAAGAACCTCCTTTCTTTGCCACCCTTTCATATACTGAAGCTACCATGCCACCTTCGGTCTTTGCACGGTGGTAATTTTACAAGAGCAATGCATTACTAAATCTTTACAGTATCTTTCTACGATCTGCCAGGTATTTTCCGCACTACGCCTGATCGGGCAGACCAATACCTTGTACAGGTGATCGAAAATTTGGCCATCAAATACATCATGCGTCCTGGTGCATTGGTCATCTGGGTACTGGCCATGAAGAATGATCCTTCGAACAGCAACACTGGTATGGTAATACAAAAGTGCAAAGCGGAGAACCGCACCATTGGGGTTCTCACTAACCCAGATCATGTCAACCTCCGCCACATAGATTACGAAAAGGTCTTGCGAGGAGAGGCTCATAAAGTTAAGCATGGGTTCTTCGTGACGAAACAGCCTGGTGACGGGCCACAAAGTCAAGCAGGTCCCTGTACGTATGACACGGCACGTCGTGATGAAGAATCATACTTTCATTCGTCCGATCTATGGCAGGGCGAGTGGGCGGATTTCTTGCCTCGTTGTGGAACGCTTGTCATCCAGGAGAAGTTGTCACAAGAACTTGCCAAGGAAATTGCGAATAGGTGAGCCTCGTGAGAGGGGTACTCGAGAAGAACTATCAATTGACATTTGATATTAGTATTCCAATAATGCAATCACAAATTGAGGTTCTGACTCAACAGGTGGATTCTGAACTTCGGTTGTATCCCGATCTTCCAGACACCGAGCGGCTCCCCATCGTTCTCGATGTCTTGTCGAGATTCAGTCGCGACGTAAGAATCCCCGATCATATACGCTGAATGTTGCCACTGACCGTAACTCTAGGCTGTTGATGCGATGAAAGGTGAGACTGTGGGCAATGAAGTTCGCATCATGAGCTTCAAAAGCAAATGGTCGAAATTATGTCATGAATTCTCCAAAGTTATCAACATAATCAAGCCCATGATTTCTCTCACACATGCCTCTGATCGTGAGAACGAGAAGTCAGAGCCTATCGATCTCACTCAGGACGATGAGGATGAAGAGCCTGTTATCAGTCTGGCAGACAATCGCCGCAAGAACAAGAAACCCCCAACAGATTTTCAGTCGACACCAAAGAAAGCCAAGACTGAAAACCCTTCCACTCCACAAGGTTCGAGAGGAGGTGAACGACTGGGCGATACGCCACAGAGCGGTTACACTGCCAAGTACGACCGAGGTTCTTCTGTACCGAATCCATTTTTTCCTGGTCCTGCTGCTGTTCAGAGTAGCCTCGAAAAAGAACTCTGTGGTACCATTTTTGAGAAGTTCAGTAGAGGAGGCCGAGGCTTTGGTAATGTCTCAGACATTCGAGAAGAGATCAAACTCCATGCGCGCCCGGGCATGGCTGGAATCACGAACATGAAGACTTATGATGAGCTCATCAGGAGAAGCATCGAGCCTTGGAAGCAGCCCTACGAAGTCTTCGTTGACAAAACGATATCAATGGTCCGAGACCAATTCGAGGAGCTCTTGAACGGCCATCTTCGTTCTCACTCTCAGACAGATCTCCTGCCTACTGCCCAACGCCTTCTCCGCGAATTTTTCGACCATCATGCCAAGCAGGAAAATGATTGGATTCAAGAACTGTACCGTCTCGAGATGCATGAGCCATTCACGGTCAATGACGAAGTCATGGCCAGATACAAAGCCGAGGAGTACAAGAAAATGCGAGATGCACGAAGACAACGTCTCGCCCGGTTTGAGGTCGATAGACAAATAAGAGCGGACCCCAGGAAGCAGATCGATGAAAATCTACCCCAAACAGAGAGAGCGAAGATCCTTGAAAAGAGAACCAGAGAGCTGGTAGAGAAGGCCAAAGTAGCAGAGCACAAGACTGACGAGGGTCCTCCTCCTTACGTCAAGAAATTGGATGACTTCAAAGATGAGCTCGAAGTTGCAGCCTACATTCGTGGTTACTATATCGCAGCCGCTCAGCGATTCGTGGACAACGTCTGCGTCTCCATCAACTCCAAGTTTTTCAAGGAGATCCGAGACAACATCCCGGGCTACCTAGAGAAAAGGATTGGTGTCCATTCTCCGCATGGTATGTATTACATCTTTTATCTTGAGGATTGAACACTAATAGTATTCATAGGGGAACAAATTTGTCGAGACCTGCTGATCGCAGACCCCGCAAGCGATCGTAAACGCCGCGAGCTTCGAGCCAAGAAGGACAAATTGACACGATTTTCCGATCGTCTCAATCAACTGATTGCACGGCTCGAGCAAGATGACCTGGATGAGCCGATTCATGACCACCATGACAATACTGATGGAGAGGTCCGTTCCGGCTTTCGTCGTCCCTCTAGAATGGATGTTGAGATAGGTGAAGGAAGCGAGTCCGGAACCATCAGCGAGCCTGCTCAGAATGGTGCCCTCACTCCTGGCATTTAATTGACTTGGATCTTGTCTTGCATTCTGCTTTAAGATGGGTTATTTCTGGGAGTTGTTTTCGCGGAGTTGCTTTTGGATTGTCCTCGAGACTTGGTTAGACGCTTCAGCATAGATGACGATCTTGCTCAGGATGTTGCTGGTAGGAAAAGATAGAGGCTTGATACTTTTCTGTACTTTAATCTCTTTGTTCTGGTCTGGACCTGGAGTTCCGGCTGAGTTGAATCGAGTCTTGCTTCTTGATCTGTCCACCATGATCTCGTGATGCCTGCGCTTCTTCAATTCATGATCTTCAACTCGATATCCCAAATTCATTTAAGCATGATATTCGAGTCTTACTTCATGATCACCTTGGTCTGTTGATATCTGTGCTGCGTTGCTTCGAGCTTCCTAATCTTGCCACTTCTTACTTCTTGATCTCTGCTTGATCTCATCATCTTTTTGTCTTGTAATGTTCGTGCATGGTTACCTAATAATTCCTCGCTTCAATGTCCCAGCTTTGTTTGGGGACGGACATTGGATCTTGCTTCTTGCTTCTTAATCTTTCTGCATTAGTGTAATGTCTGTTCTTTTATACTATGTACTTGATAAGTTGAATGTCCTAGGTCCATCCGGGACACTCGAACCTTGCTTATTCATCTCTGCTCCCTTATCTCGTAGCATCTAGACTTGTGACATGCATACTTCCTTTTTTCTAAGTCTTCTCTGATGTCAATGTCCTACGCTCCTCTAGGGCATTCGAGTCTCTGAGGCCCCTATATTGAATAATACTTTGACACATCTTGTAGTTTGTTGCATTCACTAACAACTAACAGAGAATATAAGCAAATAGAGTAAGATACAGTAAATGCAATGTACAATAAACCTTCATCAACGTGATGTCCCAACTCCGGAGAGGACTTTTGATAGCTGAATGTTATTTGCTAGAGTGGGACACGTCAAGATATTGAAGGGAATAGATGTGCTGATGATAATTAGATGTCACTTTCTCTCCTCGAAATCTTGTAGCATTGCTACATTTTCGGGCTCGAGAATGTCCCAGAACTATAAGTGCATGACAATTTATCAGTCAAGCTGACGAAGATTCCATCAATCCATGATCAATAGTCTAAAACTTCTTCGCAGAACGCTTTCTCTTCAACACCTTCTCCATCTTCGCCAATGCCGCAAATGACCTCCCACTCGCTCTGATACTCGAGAAGAGGAGAACTGCGGCTATTAGCATTATCATTCTAGCTAAATGAGCTCACGAGACTTACATCCAGGAATGATAATCCAGAATGCATTCAACCCCACATACAGACCCCAAAATATCCACGCCTCCGGTCTCGAATAGGTGATTCCATAAATCAACTCATCAAAGACATTCATAGAGTAATACAACACATCTCCATACAGCTGTCCCAGACTGACAACGGTCTGCAAGGGATACCTCAATTGGTGTTCTTTGACAATCATCCAGGCGATGAGGAATGACAACGGACCCCAAAAGATGGCGGTGATGGATTCCATACACATGAGGAAGGCGTTTTGGGTGAGGTAGCGGGAGTCGGATAAAGAATAAACTCTCCACATTTGCGCGAGGAAGTCGTGGTTCTGGTGGATGGTGAGGAAGCTGTATGCGTAATAACCTTCGATGATAATGTGGATGAAGCCGCCTGTGTGGTCTGTTAGAGATCAGTGCTTTGAGTAGATTTTGTGACCTACATAAGACGAACCATATGATGGTCATAAAATCCGAGAGCGAAATGCGGGGTCGAACTCTGTGTACAACGAGCCCGGTAGTGTTGAGAATCAAAGCGCAAGAGGTTGCGAAGACTGATAGGATGGTCAGAAGATCGGTCTTGTTGGCGATGTAGCCTGGGATCTCGATCCCGAGTGGGTAGTATGGGTGTACCGGGATGGTGGTGTTGACCGACATTGTGAGGTGTGATCTCACTGGTTTCAAATTCCGATATTGTGGGATGATTCTGAAGGCCAGAAGTAATGTTCTGCGAGAATGATTGCTCCTCTGGTGGGGACTGAGAAGGAAGGATTGTCAAGATTGTGAAATTTAGGTTCGGTACCTAGGTGCACAACGGGTGCCAAGAGTACGCACGTGATGACAATTAAGCTCTTTGGCAACATCTGAACGGGCGATTCTTGGGTTTCTAGCGATATGGATATAGTTTCGTGATTGTCTATAATCTATAGAAGTACCGTAGATTGACAAATGTGACATCAGTACGCCCTTCATCCTATCCTTGGAAAAGGAACATAAAGAAAGAGCAGAGCTAGCCATGTCAGAGAGCTGAGCAGTTGGTCGAGGTTCATAAAACCGAAAGGAAATATTCATCAGAGCATCAATAGTCATTACTGTTTCCCTGAATCGAAAGAAAAAAACGCATGTGACTAGGCTATTCCGTGACGTTGAATCAAACCTGAAACACCTCTGCTCCGTCATCAATCTGAATCATTGGCGGGAAGTCTCAGAAACTGAGACATTAGCCACCTTCTTCCTCGACATCTGAGATCCAGCACTATATGGCTCGAGATTCGGAAAAGTTTGGTCAACATAGGCCAACTCTCCTCTCTGAACAGCGCTGTACTTTCTGCGTTTGACGAGGAAGCTAATGGGTGTCAGTATACATACTTTTTAATATGCTTCAGCAGTAGAGAGAACTTACAAACACCCGACCGCAATCCCAATAAGTACCGGCAACCCAATCCCAACACTCACACCGATGATAACCTTGTTACTAATACCGTCCGTCTTGCCATCCACGAATCCATCAATCCCAGTTGGAGATGCAGTGGGGAGGAAAGACGTTGGCGAACCACTCGTAGATTCCAGATCTCTGACATTTGTCCCAAACGCGATGATACTCGCAACAGAGGTCATTACCGTCTCAGGGAAAGTTGCTGTTGATCCCGATGGCACAGAAGTCGTCAACGTCTTGGTCGCAGTATATTTTGAAGTTGTCTGGAGCGACAAGGGACAATCAATCATACCAGTTGACAAGCAAGCTGTACCCGTATACGTGAGCTCTGTGCTGATGACAGTTGGCGTCAGGCCAGTGGCTTCTACAGCTCTTGCTGTCAATGAAGCGCTTGTTGATGTGGCGGTGGCAAGACAGGAGCTCGCGAGGGTGGTGTAGAAGAGCACTGTTGATGTGTTTGGGGTGGGTCCCCATGTATGGTCATATATAGCGAGAGTGGCACCTGCTTGGGCTCCAACAGCCATGGAATAGACTTCCTCGACTATCATTTCGCAAGTGGTGTTGTCATCTAATATACATAACGTCAGTCACGATACTTCGTGCTTTTGAGACTGGAACGTTCCAAGAAGCAGCGCATTCCAAGAAGCAGCGGAACATTCAGTTTGGAGCGATGGCAACTCTCAGTACTGTTGCTAAATAATGGAGGACGATTTGATTTAAGACGGTGACTTACAGGAAGGTCTTTCTGTTACAGTAGTGATGAACTCTGCGACGTTCATGAAAACGGCGACTTCAGCCCCAGAGCTGAATGTGCCAAATTTTACGTGCTCAATGGTAAGTGGAGGAACACCTACATTGAACCCAGCATGGAGACCAATGCGAAGAAGAGCAGTAAGGACAACACCAGCGCTCTGAATCGTGACAGGTAGGAACTCAAAATGTCCACCCTTCCTGGAAACAAGGTGTCAGAGATGTTGGGATGGCGGAGAGAGCCTGGCTTACATTGTGATGCTTGAGACGCTCTGACTAAACATGGGTATGTTAATTGCAACGCCATCGTCGAGCTTGATGTGGAAGCCGCTGCTGATGTCGATTTCTGCTTCGGCACTGAGGATTAGGTCTATTGCAAAGACGATTCCAAGTTCCTCTTCTCCGACAGAGACGCCAATTGGCGTTTCCGATTTATATAGGCTGAGAGTGTACGTGGCGCCACCGGAAAGCGTCGTGTCAATCTGCATATATAGTTCCATCCCGTCGAGTTTGATAGATAGTTCGCATCGGGGAATGTCGGGAATTGATATATCAAAATCTGTTCCATTTATTGTTGGAAAATCAAGATCCTCAAAATGGAGAGAAGCAATGTCAGCGATCTCGTTGTCGAAGTATGTCTCGAAAGCGTCAATAGTAGCGTTTGCGAGAGTTTCAATGTCCTGCTCGACCTGCGACTTGAAGCTCTCTAGTTCTTGACTGATGTTCAGATTGCCACTGATGGTCAATTGTGCAGTAGCCGTGCCTCTGATATAGCACGTTGTACAGACAATTTCCACGCCGGAAAAGATAGACGTATTGCCATCTTTGGCGGCCGCCTTGCTAGAGATTTTGAAACGTCAATAAGTCAATCTTCCAACAAATTAGAGCTCCCGAGCGTCTCAGAGAATACACATACAAGGTAAGTAACTCAGCGCCGTTCCAGCTCGTATCCAAAGTGGTGCTGTTCTTATATACGGTATCTCGCTTGAATATAGCAGTTGCTGGAAGTCCGCGTCGAAAAGGGACATTATTAAGCTGGGAATCGTCACTCAACGCGACAATACTAGCTAGACTAGAACCAAAGCAGAAAATCCAAGTCAGCAGATAAAAATTCAGATGCATCTTGGAAGCATTAGAGATATGAGTGGTGCAGGTCTGCGAGGCAGCGTAAAGTGACTCTTCATGTCCTTGGATGAACGAGGGCGGTGCCTTGTTTTATGCTACACTGCCGTTATTGCCGGAGCCTTGGGTGGAGTTTGAGAAGTCACCTAGCACTGAGGAGACGACATGGCTGCTCAAGTCTAGCTGCATCGTCCCCGTCTTGAGACACTGTAAGAGGAAAGGTCCAAGTACAGAACAGTTGCCAAAAAGGCGAAGTGCATTATCGAGTGGAAACACATTAGCATGTTGAAAATCCTTTCGGGATGTACCCTGGCAATTTCTCCTGATGTCGACGTTGTCCAGGGGTACTTTGGGGGCCAAGACAAGGAACCGCATCCCACAGCCTTGTGCAGAGCGTGGGGAAGGAAGGTGTTTTGATATTGACATGGGAGGCTCTGTAGCTGTACCACCGGAAGATAGGATGCATCTCGATGTAATTTCTGTACTTGCGAGGGATTGATAAGGCTTGAGAGCTATTGAAGAAATTGTGGGACTTGAGCTGAAGAACAGAAGAGGTTGGTACTGCAAATACGGGGCAGGCAACGCTAATTCAACACCAGTACCGGGCTTTCCCCGTTGATTGAGAACATCGATCCAGGCCAAACGCCTGCCTTCTTGATAGCATGAAACGCCCAACATCCACGATGCCTGGGTATTGAATTTCTCCTGCAGCGCAGCGACGCTCACGCGGAAGGGTCGAATAACAACAAATATCAGTCCTCCACCTCGCATCACCCTTCTAACATGATGTGAGTATGCCAATGCATGAATTTGTGGTCTGTATGACTTGAGCTTGAAAGGGAGGGGAAAATCACTAGGTTTGAAAACGCCCAATAATAGATAATGATTTAGCCGCAGCACGCCTCGATAAGGAAGTTCGACGCCCGTTTCGTATCAAGCTGCATGATACACCCTGCAGAATGTTGGTGTGTGACCAAGGGGGTTGGCCGTACTGTCGGGTTGCTGCATGGCTGAGTCGATATACCATGACAGACCGCTATGACCGAGTGCGTTGAAGTTCAGGCCGGCAGGTTGTTGGATGCTGGCATGGAGGTTGAATATCTGTCGCCGATGGATGGCGATATCTGAAGTATTCCGCGAACACAACCAGGGTAGTATCACACAGTCCGGCCTTCACATCTGTTCACAAGACGCGTCTCCCAAGCACATCTGGAAGTAAACTTACAGTAAGTGGGGTTGACGTCTAGAGCCAGGTCCACAAAATGTTTGATGACTTTCGCAAAGGCAGAGGATCAATGGCAGAGACGTTAGTTATCGAAAACTTCGTAGCAAAGGGCAAAGAAAGATGACGTTGAAGCATGTTCAGAAGCTAGAGAAACCTGCAAGGAAGCATGAAAGCTAGCGGAGGCTAGTGCGGGATATTGGTCACGTGAAATGCCCCTTTTTCAAATCACTTTGACCACGCTTTTATACCAGAACATCATCACAGTCTCGTTCAAAGAACCTCGAGTCGTTTTAAGCATCGATTGTCAGCATATAACCAGAGAATTCCCTGACAGTAAGCTGACAGTTGAGCAGAAGCTTCGCCAGCTCTTCAGATTTCGATGGGTCTGTCTTGGGTACCACGAGCGATTTTCCTTACTTCAAGGATGCCATACAATATTCATTTTGTATGACGTGCTTTGTTCTTGTTCATTTATTGAAATTCGTGAGGATATATCAGTGGATTTGGGGCTATTCTATTCATTGGTTCGATTGGCGGCAATCTTCTTCTTGGGCGCTGTTGGGCGGAACGTCATGCATATTGGACAAGTACCCTCCTTTGTACGACTTTCGGGAAGACGTGCATGTGTGGAGATAAGCTTATCTATCTCCCTCCATCCTCTCTCCTCATGTTCGTATTTCACATTCTTCAAATTCAAGCTCCTTGACCCACAAGGTAACAGTCACCGAGGTCTGTTATACAGCCCGACCTGGCTTCACGAAGACTAATCAGAATGATATGTGACGTATGGGCAGGGTCCAAGAATTCAAGGTCAGTTGACACTTGACCATATTTAGAAAAGTCTAAGCTCTATTAAATTGCATTCAACATCGAAATTTATACCAATGGCTCGCCGGAATTTAGGGAGGTGGGGTGTTCCGGTCAATTCAGTTGGCGTTTGTTATGTGACCTTCGTCTTCTATTGGTCATTCTGGCCGAACGAGGTTCTTGTGGATGTTGATAACTTTAATTGGAGCGTGGTGCTATTCTTAGGTGTCCTGCTTCTATGCTTGGTGATGTATACCGTGAAAGGACGGAAGGCGTATACTAGACCAGTGACGTTTGTGAGGGCCGTCAAAGTAGAGTAGAACGACGACTGCCCTAAAGCGAACACGTTAAAACTAAGTTCTAGGAGGAATTGTCTCAATGTTTGAACTCATCTGATCGGCCTTCCCAGCTCTCAATGTCCATCTCCTCTGGGCCCATTCACGCGCGAGACTGCTTCGAAAACACACGCATGTAGAAAGGGTTCCCAACTCCTACCTAACTTTTCTACTTTTAAGGAATTGCTGCCAATTTTAAGATGGTTATAGGAATACTACAATGCTTAGAGTGTAGCGATACAACCACCAAATTCCTGTTTTATCGTCAGTACGCTGTTGTGTTTGAGAGAAGTGCGAAGCTAGCTAGGAGAACCTCAATATCTGGTTCGTTAGCTATAGCGATGTATTCGCCAAGTGTCTGTTTCTTTCCAGACAAAGTTGCATTTGAGGGAGAACATTTCATGTAGCAAATCAATTTTGAGCGGAGTCTGCATTTGAGAATCCAAGTTCTCACATACTCCAACAGCAAATCACTTTAGGTTTTGCAAACCACTGACATGATCTCGATCGGAATTTTCTGGTTGCACTCGGAATTCTTGCCCTCTCTTTTCCTGGCCATTCTTTGCCGCTACCTAGTGATAGCTAGCCTTGCAATTGTAAAAACAACAAACATCAGAATATGTCTTATACCAGTCGAGGTGGGAAGCTTTAGACTCGAATTTATTGAATCAGCCTATAGCATTTAAATATACAGATAATATTTTAACATCACAGGCGACGATAAAATAGAGGGGTGTAAACAGGAAACGCAAAACCTCGTCGCGGTCATAGGAGTGAATTTACGCGCCTCTGGAAGTGAATTCTGATTGGCCCACACTTCACTTTTGCTAGCCTACATAAATCAAAATAAGCAAAAGTTTGTCGCAAAACACATACCAGGTCACACTGTCAGTGGTTGGTTGGATTACTTAGTTATGGTCCCGGCATTCGGTTGAGGTTTGGCATATCAAGGAAAGACAACCACGACAGCGGTGTTCCTTGCTCAGATCATATTGACCTGTGAAAACAACTTGAGCTGTGGGATCAATTATATTAACCAATAGCAATAATTTTTTTAATTTTTAATTTATTTTATCTTTCGTTTTCATGCAGAATTTTGAGCTCGTTAAGACTCGCTAATTAGCGAGTACGCTGTTTCCCCTCCCCCTCCCGCTGCCCCTTCATTCTAAAGAAATGATATTGTTGATGTCGGTGCTCCCTTACTTGGCTATTTGTATTTCTCAAGACATTCAAGTCTTGCTTCTTAGTTTCTTTTTATTCCAATGTCCCAGGATAGCTCGGGACATTCAAGTCTTGCTGCTTGGATCTCATTACTTAAAGATCACTCACAAATCTCAATACAACACTACAAAAACAAAACAGTAAATTCAAAATCTGAATACTAATTCTTGAAATTCACTACGACACGCCTCCAGCTGTCTCCTTCCAGTTATAAAAAACCCCCTTCTCACCCTTCGACCATTCTTCCCTACAACACAACAAAAACACAAACCTGCAAGTATATCTTCAATTCCACCGAGCTGATCAGCTTCTTCTATCAACATAACTAATCCTTTTGCAGTCAAACACATTGAAACCACATATGAAAACATCCCAACTACAACTTCCAACATCCCAACATAAAACCCAGCATGTCTGGTAAGTTTTTTTCTTGCCTTTTCCTTACTCAACGACATTGAAGCATCGCTAACAGTACTAGATCATATGGATATCGATGTTCCAGAGTCTAACACCAAGGATCCTGCCTAAGTTGCGACCAACACGGATGTTAAGAAGATGGGGAGAAATGCATACAAGAAGTACAAGCGATGTGAGGGCATGGTCAAGGGGAGTTTGGCGAAGAAAGGAAAGGAGTTGAGTCAGGAGGAGATCGACAAGATTGTCCAGCAGATTATGGACACGTTGAAGGAGAAGAGGTTGCGGGATGACTTGGTGGAGATTGAAGATTGCATGGCAAAGATGAACCTTTGATTTAATGATCGAGGCAGGAAGGGACATTGAAGTGTTCGGATCAGGCCAACACTAGAACGTACATTCAATGAATTGTTGAGTTCAAGCATGGGCGATCTGTAGAGGAGGATTCGTACTCAGTGTCGGTATAGGAGCCATTCTTATGGGTGATGGACGAGGGGTGACCGTTGGCGGCAGAGGACTGGCCAGAATGTGGGCTAATTACCTAGGTTGACGGTCCATGTTCGGTGCGGAGGACACATCGTGGCCGGACGACTCTTGGTGGCCGGACGACTCTTGAGGCGCAGAAGTGTTTGTCAAGCGGTGGCCAACAACGGATTGACCATAATCGCCGGCCAGATCATTTTCTGTGAAACCCGCACTCTCCCATCGCTGAACCTCAGGTAAGGGAGTATAGGATGCAAGTCCTTCTCCAAGTTGTCTATCGATCATATCAAGAGGGCCTAGCATAATAGCAACAACCTCCTCGTGATTGCCTAAGAGCGCCTTGCGAGTTTATTTACGCCATGGACATGGGTCTTCGTACCCAGCGATCTCCTCATCAGCATGGCCACAAAATTCGTCCGCTTCGTTGACCTCGACCGTATCAGCGCGCAAGGCGTAAAGGTAACCACAGTTATCGAGATAGACAACCCAATAGGTAGGGACAAGATTTTCCAAAAGACGCTCAAGTGGAATGGCTTTAAGGAACATATTCCCCGTCACTGTGTAGAGCGTGACCTTTTGTAGGAGACTTGGCCATGGAATAGATGGTTTGGCGTTGATACATGCGAGCCTAAGAGAATAGATGACCAACAAAAGCCCTCTTCCAATATCAAAGTATCGTTCTGATTCCGGAGAGGTGCTATAGTGGTAGTAATCGTTTATTGTATGCGGAAGAAGATAGAGAACCTCAGAGATGAGGGGAAAGTCTTCCTCAAGGAGCGTTCTTAGGGTATGGAGAAGTTCGTCAGGCGTCATGATTTTATAGCCGGGTGGTAGACGCGAAATCCGGTCGTCTCTTGTCCATGCCCATATATCTGATTCTAAGAAAGGGGTGCTTGGTATTATCCAAAACAATTATAAGATAGAATAGTTTACTTTGATAGAGGGCCATTTTAGTAGCAGATTGTTTGATAGAATAGTAGAATATTGTTTGAAATGATTATATTTACTAAAGATCTTAAATTGACTATATAAACTTTACTTTACTTATAGTCCTCTTTCTATAAAAACTGTTTGCATTCGGTAATGCTTCTATATCCGGCCGAATAACTCTTTATTTTAATGATAAAGAGTTACCGAAAGCAGCTATTACGTAATTTACAGGCTAGCCTATTCTATACCCTCCCTGGCTCGAGCAAGTCACGTGACCATACGTGACTACTCTCTCTTGCTCGAGGCGGCGTCTTCTATTTTAATTAGTGCCTTTTTGAGTTCTATTTTATTAAGAAGTTTTAGTATTAACATAGCACAGCATAGCTGTGCGATGTTAGTATCACGTGATATTGGATGTACAGTACAGCTTGCCAATATCACGTGGCATTAGTAAATCACGTGATATCGGCATGCTGTACTGTAGTAAATATAGTAGGCTGAAAATATCAGTTGATGCTATATGAAATAGGGGTGTAGAGTGTAGTCTAACAACAGAATCGGCCAAGTTACTTGGTAGTAAATGAATATCTTAGATACAGCAAATTGTTCCAGCGTTCTAGATAAAGAGAACGGTCCTGGCTGATCGAGACAGTGCCACAAATGAAGAGTAGAAAGATGATCAGAAACAAGATGTGTAATGTTGTAGAAAGCTCTGGAAGGCTACCTGCATGGTTCGAAATGGTCGAAATGGTCGAACTGGTCGAAATGGTCGAAACAGGAAGAGGTCGGGGGGCCTTTATTGCAAAGATACACTTATTGTGCAAAAAGGTTGCACCTGCTACGGCCTGAGATCAATACAATCAGCGCGAGCCCAAGAACGGGAAGTGCCTCACGTGGAGATCATCGAGCTCATTCCCCATGAGGAACCTTAAGCGCGCCAAGAAGAACAAGACACGTCGTCGTCGCCGCGAGGTTTTGCGCTTGTGCGCCCCATTCCAACCTCGGCTCCAGTTTGGCGTGTCGCCTCCGATTCCTCCGGCGGTTCCGCCTCCGAAACGCCTTCATCAAGCCACAGAGTTTCTCATAACAGCCATCTCCCACCCCTCGCCTGTTTGGAAAGAGATTTGGGAAGCTCGCCGCATGCTACCGCCCGACGCTATACGCACCGACTTCTTTCCCGCCGTACCCGGTGTACTTTACGACACTACCGAGCTCGATGTGCTTCTGCAATGGGTCGAACAAGATCTCCGTATTGTCGATGCCCTTACCAACGTCCTACACTGACGCATCCGTTACCCGACATATGGTGGTGGCACAGAGCAACCTCTCTACGAAATCTTCCTCCTGTTGCGCCATGCATACCACAACTTGACCTATTGGCAGCAGCAGGTGTTTTCTCAACGACAGCATGCAGCTACAGGCCAGGCCCAACAACCCCGTCCCGTCACTATCTTGGACGGTCCGCGGGCTCAGGTGGCACGCACAAAGAATGACATTCGGCGGATTGCGCAGACACTTGTTCAGAAGTGTTTGTACCGCCGCAATATAAAGTTGAAGAAGCAGAGAGCTAAAGCTTGGATGGCTCAGTTTGACCACGATTTCACTCAGTGCAAAAAGGCCATGATGCCCTCGGAAAGCATTCTAGAGATCGCCATCCAGTGCCAGCTAAATACAATCCATCCGTTGACGCCTCTACGTATGCATCTCCCCGCGCGACTTAATGCTTTTTGCTCACTCTACCTTAGCCGATGTGCTCGCTCAGATCCGCGAGACCTTTCTCCGTGCTTGTGATCCTCACGACTTGGGTCCTGCCAACCTCTTCTTTTCTGCAACTCCAATCGGTTTACTTCTCGGTGGGAGTACACAATTGTATAGGGGCGGAAGAAAATACGAGTTTCTCCGGGACCAAAGGAGAGCCATGTTACTGTCGTTATACCCGACAAACGCTGCACCAGATTCCAACACCAGACTACAACTATTCAGCCCACACACTCCAGATGTATTTGATTCTACCTACGATTTGGACGTTCACGTTGGCCAGCACGGACATCAAGCTCTGCACCGCAAACAGCACGGACAAACCCTCTCGCTCTCCTTTACATCAAAATCCACCAAGCCATGCTTCACCAACAAAAGCCCATGTGCAAAATGTCGAATCATGTACAATTTCAAATGCGCGCGCGGATCATTGCCAGCAGCATTTCTGTTGAAACGGTACCAGCACCCTGGGTGTGCAGAGGACTCGTGGGATTTGAAGTGGCTCAGTATCTGGGCCAAGCTTCTTGGGGAGTGAACCTGAAAGGTCCAAGTGACGTCAAGATGTTTGTATTTTACTGCAATCGGCCTAGAAGCTCTTTGTTAATTTCATGAAGTTGGTGAAATCCTTTTGATCAACTGGACAAAGCCCAGCTGTGTAATCGAATCCTTTTCTCGCAGTGGCTTCCTTGACTCCCTGGTGATGCCAAGTATGCCTTGCTGCCTACGATTTGTGCGAGTTGATCGTAAGATCGTCCAGGATAGTTTCGTAGGTGTTCTCATCGAAAAGGCTTTGGACATGTGCCACCACTTATCGGCATAGGCAACATCTCCTAGATAGATCATGAACCCGTAGACATTGATGTTGGTTGCGAGGCGGAAAATCTCGCTGTGGCTCGATGATGGGGACGGTGTCTCATCATCTGGCTTCTCTGTGAGATGGAAGTACTAACCCGAGGCAGATGGAGATGGCAAGCTCCGAAGTATGCCATTTTGAAGATGAACAATTCTGATTCTGCCAACGAAGATGCGGCTTGGCGCGAAACAAATATATCTCGACACATCACGACTTCAAACCCACACTATAAAGGGTATCCTTATATGAGGGCATTGCTTGATAGTTTTGATACGAAAGCACGAAATTGTACACATGTATGTTTACTTCACAGTCATATGAGAGAAACCAATAACCCTTTTCCGGCAACGATTTGATGAAGGACGGATACCTCCGCACCTGCTCAAAAGCTACCTGAAGTCTATTTCGAGAGGCTTGAAGGATCTTCATTCTGAGTGCAAACCCATTCGCACCGGTCAGTAACACAAAAAGCCTATGCTATATGTTGGCTAACAGAAGCTCATTCGTTGTATCAGACCTCAAACCTGAGAACATTTTGTTAGGATTGGAGAATCTAACAATCTTTAGCGAGTTTGTACGAAAGCCCGGCGAAGCCCACGAAGACCATAAACAAGGCGATGGCCGTCTGATCTTCAGATCAGCTTGCAGATAACCGATTTTGGGCAGGCCGAGCCGGGAGATGTGGAGACACCGCAAATCCATCCCATTCAGCCAGACAGGTATCGATCTCCTGAAGTAATCCTAGGAGCAGGTTGGACTTATAGTGCGGATATCTGGAATGTTGGAGTCCTGGTTCGTAATTATACTCATCCATCGATTAGACTTCGATTCTCGTCCAAAACAGGCATGGAACCTACTCATGGGAAACTTTTGTTTCGTCAGGTCCACAGCGGTCCTATGAGGTACGACGCGTATGGGCACCTTGCGGAGATGATTGCTATTCTAGGGCCACCACTATCTGACCTTTTTCTCCAAGAGGATCGCCGAATTCATAGTGGCAATGCGACTGCTTTGGAAGGGGAACAGGGAAGAGTCTGTTTTCGACCCAGTGTGCATTTTGGTGGACCGTTCTTCGATTCTGGCTATCATGTCAAAAGTCCATCCTTTCTCCGTTCCACCTGATGAATTTCCCATTATCGTCCATAGTTGGCTTCTCAATCTCGGAGACCATACCCCTGACCGACTCCTCCATGCTGACATGCCCTCTGAATAGGGTGAATCTCGTTGGAATAAATCCAGGACTGAGTGCCAGGACTGTGATGTTGTGGCCACTTTTCTTCGGGTCCAGAGCCAACGTTGCAGTCTCTTGGTTCAGGGCTGACTTTGCCATTCGGTAGCCTATGAAAGCTCCGCGCGTATTGCCTTGAAAACTTCGTCAGCGGTGCGTCCACAACCAAACAGATATCATCAACACGCAAAACAAGATCATTTGTGCTTACTCTGTATTTGCCCCATGCTCGACGAAAGGTTGATGATTTTACCTTTATCACTTTGAATCAGATTAGGAAGGAAGTGGCGAGCTGCTAAGAAAGGGGCCTGAAAGCGTATCAGATGAGAATAAGAGTACAACTGAAACCTGAGCGGCAACATACCACGGCCATAACTCGAAACCGTTCTACCAAATCAGCCTCGAAGTGCTCCTCCATGGGTTCTACACCAATTCCTTGAGAAATATATTAAGTGAGATGGAAAACTGCGTATAAGGGTATCATGGAGCTGACCAGGACATTTTATTAGCACATCTAGCGGTCCAGAACCATAAGCTCTCGCAGCTTCAATTATCGTCTTCTCGGATAGGAAGTCAATCTCCAATATTCTCACGCCAGGTACAATAAGCTGTGTGGAATTAGATGTCTGCCAAGAATACAGGCAGACATCACCTACCTCAGACGTAGACTCCACATCATTCCTACTTTGTGGACGGACAGAGGCAATGACCGTAAAGTCCCGTTCCAGTGAGGTCCTTACGAGAATCAACCCGATGCCACGATTGCCACCTCCCCGCGTCAGTCCTTGAACGTAAAGGGCTCGTGCGTGTAGAAAATGAGAACTTACCAATTACTAGTGCAGCTTGAGAAGATGCCATGTTATTTTCAACTGCACCTTTGGGAAGCTCGTTTGGAATGGTGGAGATTGTGGTCCCTCCTTGGGCTCGAAGATAAATTGCTGACTGAGCCCAAAGGTAAGCGAGTAGTACGATAAAGAATGTGAAAAGTATGAGTATCGTTTGAGGAAAACGAAGCATGGTCTGTTGAAAAAGGTCATTCACGAGTTGTAGAGGAACTTGAAAACGGCTCAAACGGACCTACGTGACCCGGAAACTGCACCTGGGGAGGTTGATAAGGTGTTGAGGGAGTGTTCAGAGTCAACCTGTGTATCCAATAACCTGCCAATGTGACCGAGAAAGGTGGCCGATGGGATGTGATTGAAGGAGCCGCTTGCTCTTTCGTCCCTGGCAATTCTCCTCGAGAGCATCGAAAGATTCTGTTGACGTTTCGGACTGCCCAAAGAAGGTGCAAGAGCGATTGAATGGAGTCAGGGTAGGTCTGGTTCCAGAATCAGCTTTGCCTGATGACGATGGACTTGAGAATATCTCGATCTTTGGCAGAGAAGGAGCCTACCCTCGTGCGTCTGGAAGTCTGACGAGAATGCAGTTCATGAGATGTGCAAGAGTCAATGGACTTCTCCTGAGTACCTTAGCATGAGTGAAACATTCGCAGTTTAGGCCAATCAAGTCCACGCCAACCCGTTCCACGGAATCAACGGCCGGTAATCCATAAACAGAGTCTTTGTGGCGATTCCCTTCTGTATCGTGAATCATGTTTCAATCATCAAGATTCATTGAAGATGGAATGACTCGTAGATAGTTGGAAAGTTTTTCGTCTTCTGGTAAGCGTACTCCCGCTGGCCGAACGATCGCTTTACCAAAGTTCCCAGCAAGGTAGGACATTAGGCTTCTAGCAGCTTAGAGGAGACCATAGGACACAATCATAGTACTATTATCAAATAGAGTTAATTCATAGATTATTGGGCTCGTTGTAACTCAATGTCTCAAGAGCTCAGGGATGTTATTTTGTCCATGTTTGCAGTTTTGTGTACCAGACTTTGTATATCGCGAACTTGGGTACAGATCTGAAAGCGGGATTTCTTTTAGAGCCAGCAGCGAGACATTGGGGCGAGGCTACATGCGGGCTGCCATATGTTGGGGTTTTCATCGAGTCTGCGGTATCACACGGGTGACTCTGGGGGCCCAACTTTGGGCCCCAGACCGGCCCGGTTGTAGGGCTTCCTAGTGAAATGTGACCTGACCTCTGCGAGGAAATAGACGATTGGACATTGTTCGTCCTATTGGGTTCGACGCGGAAGAATATAGATGATCAGTTGGGTGATATGGGCCAATGCGATCTTGCAGGCGGTTCCGTTTTGGGGTTTCGGGCTTATTGTGATACGGCAGAGTCGAGGCATCAATGTGACACAAACAGGTATAATACTGCAAGAAGAAGATCAATAGATGTCTATTGGAAGCGCGAGCTGTTCCGGACCTGGTAGTCGTTTCTTCTTTCTCCGAAGGTCGGGTTGTCGCGGACGAACTCTATGCAGGCTCGTATGCATTCAGGCCCAAGGTTGAAGAGAAGGGCAGGTGACACAAACGAGAAACATGGAAAACCGCTCAGAAGAGAGATATCTCCAGCCACGTGCACGCCACCCTGAATGAGCATATGCGAGCGTACATATGTTGTGGTTCCCGTTGGATGCATGCTTTCATCGTGCAGGATATGCAGTATGACATTGGGTGACATTTGAAAGCAGACCGAGGCGAGGTCAATTGAACTCACACACCGCGCAGGAACGATTGAGGTCGGAAGTAAAAACATTTGCCGCGCATAATGAAACAAATATACAATCAAGTGCTCTTTCGCGAGCGTTTGTCGTCCCAGATTTTCCAAACAAGCGTGAATAACTGGCTCCCATTCAAGCCACACTTGCACAGCCCATCGCCACAGTAGACGCGGAGAACCTCGCTCGAGCCTCGACATTCCGCCCTCCCCAATCCCTGTCCAGCTGGCTCTTATCGGTGAATCGCCGCAAATCAGATGCCGCCAACAAAGAACACTGCTTCTCCATATGATTCCCATCCCCTTACAACATGGACCCGACGGGTTCCCTCTCATGCATTCCGCGACACCATACTCTCAGGATTCATGCAGTAGCCAGAATCTAACAGCCATACTTGGTGCCACTTAAGAAACGACAGCTTGCAGGCCGCCTTGCTTGGACGAGAGTGTGCCGATCCTGGAAGAGATCACCAATCGCGATAAAGAATCAACCGCTGTCACTTTCGCCTCACCTTGGGCCTCGAGTCCTTGCAACCTCTCCCTCATCCACCTCTTCTTCACGATCTTCTCTTGTGCTTCAAGTTAAAGAGACAGAGGGTTCTGAAGTGGAGCGACAGGATACTTCTGCTGGTGGTTCTGTGTTGCTGTGCGGAGACCAAGAAAACCCGCAGACCTCACCGCATTTTTGACGAAGGACCGAGGGACAACTTAACAACTACATATTATCGAAGCAGGTCTTCGACTACCATTCTTAATACCTTACTGTCAAAATGCCTCTCATGGAGACAGTGACGGTCATCAATAAGTCTGGGAAAGTCATCAGCACCGTGAGTACCACATCCCACTACAGGGAACAGACATTAACTTTGGCAGGGCAAGCACTTGGTCAACCTATTCAAGGACGCCAAGGATGCATATAATGACAAGAAGGCGGAACTGAAGGCGGACCACCATGCCAGAATTAAGCATAGGAACACACAGAGATTGATCGATGCTCGAGATGAAGTTCGGTCCAGTACATCCTCAAGACATTCGCATCGCTCTCACCGATCCCACCGTTCTCGGAAAGCTATCGAAGACGGTCCAATCGACAAATCTCGCCCTCCTCTTACCGCACGAAACCTATCCGAATTATCAGAAGGCAGTGTAGCATCGTCTCGCAGAAGTCGAAGTTCGCACCATGGCTCCCGCCGCCCAAAATCTCCCCTCGGCTACAAGAACCCATATGTTGAGACTGGCACTGAACTCGCGCCACAACCAGGCATATCGAGACGGCACACAGACATGGAGATAGGCCCTACGGACAGCGCCCTTTCTCGCGGAACTCTTCCTCCCCCGTACCAATCACAGCTCACCACTCGTCAACCAATGCCTCTGCGCACCCAATCAAACCCCGATTTCCACGACAAAAACATCGACATGAATCTCGCATACGGCAAGCTGCCTCCAGATCTACAACCCGGGCATGCAGAGCGCATGCAACAAGAGGAAGAGCTCAAGAATACAATGTCGAAACTGGATCAACTACTTTTGGAAGCACAATGCGTACAACACTCAGCTACGGCCATCATCGGTACATTACAAGCAAACCCTGAAGCTATGGCTGCCGTTGCTTTAACGCTCGCTGAACTCTCGAATCTGTTGACGAAAATGAGTCCTGGCATCCTCACCATGCTTAAGGCTAGCTCGCCAGCTGTCTTCGGTCTCCTCGCAAGCCCTCAATTCCTGATCGCAGGCGGTGTGGCACTAGGTGTCACCGTCGTCATGTTCGGAGGCTACAAGATCATCAAACGGTTACAAGAGAACAATGTGGCCAAGAAGGAAGCTAATAGGATGGAAGAAGCACTCGTATACGACAACATCGAGATGGGGAGTATCGAGAGCTGGAGGAGAGGCATTGCGGATGTCGAAGAAAGAAGTGTCTCGACGAGTGTGGATGGAGAGTTTATCACCCCTGAAGCTGCGAGACAGAAGAAGGAGCGTATCAAGGAGAGGAAAAGAGAGGAGCGCGCGAAGAGTGTAGCGGGTGAGACAGTGAGAAGTGGACGTAAATCCAGGAGAGCTGGAAGTGAAGCCGGCGAATCTGTCATCAGCGAAAGGACTGTCAGGACGGTTGACAGTGATTCTACAATCAAACAACGCGACATTCCCACCCGGACATCTTCGAGTCGAGTCGCCCAGTCAGAGTCCGGACGCAGCGAGAAACCCAAAAGCCATGTCGCAGAATCGGAATCTGGTCGCTCGAGAAAGAGTAAGAAGGATAAAGATGTGGCGAGCGTTGTATCTGATGTTGTCTCTAAAGACAAGAAGAAGAAGAGTATCTCCGCTCTATTCAAGCGGAGTAGGGGGAAGGATGATATTAGGGAGAGTGTATTAAGTGCGGGGCCGTTGATTGAGGTTTGAATGTGAATAGGCGTTGGAGATACCTTGGATCATATGGAGCATTGGAGATGAGCATTGGAGTACAGTACATCAGCACAGCACCCTTCCACTCATATGGGTTTACGATTACGACGTTTTGCATATTCTGGTTGTTCTTTGGGACATATGTACTGTTTTAAGATATACAAATGTTGCGCGAGCAACTATTTTCTTCAGATCATCGTCATCTTAGTTGTGTTCACTTCCAGGCTTGTCGTCTTGTGATCTGTCACCTGGAAATTTTCTTATGCGTCTCCGCGTCAGTACTTCATCTCGGCTCCAAACTCAAGGTTACTTCGAACATGCAATGTAATGCGCTGCACTGCACTGCAACAAACCTTGCATCTCCATTTAAATCTGTCCCTAAAAATCCTCGACTCACTTCATAAGATCCATAAAGTGAACACAAACACAAGCTCATAAACAGTCAATAATATCAAATTCCTCCAAGGGTCTAGTGCGAGTGTCTTGTTCACATTGCCGGAATAGGGCATCGATGATAGGAGGGAGATAAATTCGTCTCGTTTGGCGACGACGGTAATATTGAATTGTTCACAAACTTGGGAGAAGAGGGCTGTGAAGACTCTTTTCTCTCCTGCCTCAGCTTACATCCTTATCTCATGGATTGTTTTATCTCACGTTGCTTGTTGCTTATGATTGCCTCGGATTGGAAGCAAGACAGAGCAGGGAAACAAGATAACGACGGGAAAGAAAGAGAGAAAGAACACAGGAAATGGAAGGGGAAGTGGACACGAACAAAGAACAATGAGATGGCTAGAGGATCACATACTTTCTGAGCTCTTAAGGTTAGTTTGTGGATTTACATAGCGATATAGGTAGGGAGATGAGGGAAAGGACGATGTATCGTGGTAAAGGCTGCTTGAGGTCCCGATTGTGCTATTACTGATGAGGTGAGGATGGAGAAGGAGAGGAGTGTTAGCGTGAGGGGTTGAGATTTCATGGTGTGAGCTTTTGAATGCAAGAAGGAAAATTTTAAAAGCAAAAAAATATACAGATGAAAAGTATTTGGCTATATAATATTTCCGTAACTCAGAGTAATTCTACACATTTTGCAACGTTCACCTAGGTAGAACTTTTCGTTCTTGCTCGAGGGGCGAGATCTTGAATTTTTTCCCTCCATGAGTACAATTTCCCCGAAATCAGCAAACTTTCGAGCTCTATTAGGATGAATAGAAAGATTGTAATCCCTTTGGAGACCCTCCTCGACCTCATACTTAAATGTATTCAGGAAGACATGGCAGTATCACGTGGTAGCCATCACGAGGTGCAGGGATTTGCCACCCGCGGCGCTGAGAACCCATCTCTTGGCACAAGAGGTGGATCTTGTCGACCTCAAAAATGGGGGTTTACAGGCCTTCCGCTGAACCGTGAAGACGATGTGTATCTTTATACACTCCGGTCTTCGGTTTGCGCGTTATCTTGCCCGTTGCTCTTATCATTGTTTAAAACCTAATGTGTTTCTCGGGATGTTTCGACGATCGGGTTGGATCGATATATACTTTGTTGTTTCCCCTGAGAAGTCCTGAAGTTCCGCATCTTAAGGTCCAGGAACTGAGTGGTTAAGATGGCATTCAAACGTGTGAAGGAGTATATCTCCCAGCCATATGAGCACCCCGGTGAAGGCAAGCTCGTGAGAAAGCTTGGTGAGTGACAAAGTTCAAATGTTCTCATGATCAACACGGCTAATTGACGATACACAGATTTCTTCATCATGACATTTTGTTGTTTAATGTATTTCACAAACTACCTGGATCGCTCCAATCTTGCCAATGCCTATGTCAGTGGGATGAAAGAGGATTTGGGATTCGTGGGAAACCAGTATAACCTGATCAACACCGTTTTCACGATTGGCTATGTTGTCGGCCAGGTTCCTTCAAATCTCGCTCTCTACCATCTTAAACCCCGCTTCTTCTTCCCGGGTATGATGATAATCTGGGGAGCACTTACCATGATCACTGCCTCGGCCAGACATCCAAGAGATATTATGGCGATTCGATTCTTCCAAGGAATTGCCGAGTCGAGCACTTTCGTCGGCACTCACTATATTCTCGGTTCGTGGTATACTGCCAGAGAATTGGGCAAACGATCAGGAATTTTCACTTCATCTGGTCTCGCGGGAACCATGTTTGGTGGTTTCCTACAAACAGCTATCCACAGCTCGCTCAATGGTTCCAGCGGTCTAGCAGGTTGGAGATGGCTCTTCATCATCGACGGCTTAATCACACTCCCCATCGCCGTCTACGGGATCTTCCTCTTCCCTGATACACCATCTACGACAAAAGCATTCTACCTCACACCTGAAGAGAAAGCACTCGCGATCTCTCGAGTCCCAGAAGTACCAGAACGCCAACCATGGAACCTTGCTTTCCTAAAGAGGGTTTTCGGAAGCTGGTACTGGTATGGCTTCGTCATGCTCTGGATCATTGCTGGAGAAACGGAATCTTTCTCCTCAAACTCTTTGCTTGCGCTTTGGATGAAGTCTACGAAGAAGTACTCTGTCTCTCAACTCAATAATTACCCCACCGGAGTCCCGGCTGTTGGTATCGCATCGACGCTTTTCTGGGCAACGCTCACCGATTTCCTTGGAGGGAAGAGATATCTGGTTGGGTTTTGGATTGCAATCACTGGTATCTGTACTGCAGCCATGATCTTAAATCCCCATGCAAGAACAAGCAATATATTTGCGGCATATTATTGGGCGGGATCAGTATATGCTTGCCAAGCTACATTCTTTGCTTGGGCGAATGATGCTATGAGATGGGAAGAGGATTCTTTGAGAGCTGTTGTCATCGCTAGTATGAACTGTGGAAGTAATGCTGTGAATGCGTGGTGGAGTTTGATTTTCTACGCGGCAGACATGGCGCCAAAGTTCACAGTAAGTCGCTTGTTCTTGATTGAGACGGAGAATTGGGTGTGTGCTAATGTCTGAACAGAAAGGTATGTATGCTATGATCGGGACTTCGATTGCGCTGGCGATCTGGACCAGTGGACTGCTGTACCTCACCTCGAACGCTGAGAAGAAGAGGTTGTTGGTGGGGCAAACCCATGGAGGAGATGAGAAGGTATTTGAAGCTGAAGCAAGTGGCGACATGAAAGTTGCAGCTGTATAAAGACAGAGTCCATGATAGAGTTCTTGAGGCATGTTGGTGATTGGCAGTTTTCTGCAAGTAGTAACATGCCTGAGATTCTAAGTAATGTTGAATGTATGAATTTATAATGCTAACAAGCCAAATCTCTTCAATCCTATATCAAGTCTACATGACGTTATGCATTGCAGGTTTCTAAACTATCTCGATACGAGCTCTGAAATCCATTGCAACAATGGAACTATAGTACACGAGCATTACTGGTTAGCATGCAATCTAGCAAGCAGATGAATGCCAAAACTACGAATCCGGATTCATCACCTTCAATTGCGGCTTCGGCTTCTCAGCAGACGATCCAGAACTATCCGAATCACCCCTCTTCTTCTTTTTCTCCTCTCTCCTCAGCCACAGTCCTAGGACTCCCCTCGTCATCATTACTATCCAAATCCATATCCAAATCCTCATCTTCATCTTCATACCCCTCCTCTTCACTCTCCGACTCCTCATCAACCATACTACTATCCGGCGTTCGAAGAATAGCCCACGTCTCATGTTCCGGCCAAAACGGATCATCCGGATCCATGACCGGCACATGATTAGGATCAGTAGTCAACATCAACTCATCGGATCTCTTCAACGCTTCCCAGAGCTGTCTCTGCGTATCCTTTAACTCCAAATCCTCCGGACTTCTCCACGTTTCCTGTTGATATTTCCATTTCGTGAGTAAAGTTGGTAGTTTAATGACTTGTATACGATTTTTGTTTTTGGGTAGATGTGCGAGCTTGACCCAACTCTTAGGTAAACATCTGGCTGGATACGCATGTTCGAAGATTTTATCTTTGTAATACTCCGCCGATTCGTGGAGACCTATTTGTGTGAAAAGGTCGGCGGCTGTGAAACTGCTTTCAGCGATAATTGGGCCGTCATCAACTTCTCGTTGAGCGTCTTTACCATCACCCCTCTTCTCCCAAGTCTCAAATCTACAACTCGTGACTAAGTCGATGAACTCTTTATGATGAATATTCCTGACCCAATCCACTATTCCAACAACAGTTTCAATCCACGCTACTGCTCTATCTCCAGACAAAGTCCCCTCATGCTGGCGGAACTCAATTGTGGGTTTAGCTTCCTTGGTTGACCCTATCGGAACACCGTGCGTGATAGTCCTCACACCAGTGAAATTAACCTGACTATTCCTCATCTGATATATATCACTCGCGTCCACGACTATCTCATCCATGCTCTGACAACTCATAAGAGACATCAATCCTTGTAACGGAATCGGTCGCTCCCCATGATGTCCATATCAGCTCTCCGCGAAAGCACTGTGGTTCCTCATACTACTCCCATGTTCACAATCGATCCTATTGACAGGATGAAGACTGTTAAGCTGCGGTTCAAAAGCCCATATGAACGCTATCAAACCCTTGACAACCTCGAATGGAAAAGACTGACTGCCATCGCCGACATGGACGTGAAGAGCTGTTGTGGAGTTGACTTTGTATTTATATGATTTCCGCAGTAATGCACAAATATCGTTCACCTGCTTGAGGTTTTCCGCAGTAAAGGAATAGGCGGGAGAAACAACTTTGACATCTATCCAATCCCAACCTCCTGTATCCTCGTTGTCTGGGATGGTAACACTTTGATCACCGCATACTTCCCAACATCGAATATCGGTTTTACTGACTTCGGCGTTGAGAGCGCAGGGGAAATTGGCTGCTTGCAGGGTCTCGATGACATGTCTTCTCACAGCTCGTTCGGTGAGCTGCCGAGCATGACTTTCCTCCCCAGCTGCAGCTTCTGAACTTGTCTCCGACTCCATATCGTCGATATATCTATCGCCAACGAACTCTCTATCTTCATCAGAGATTGGGAAACTGGTTGTTCTTCGTGGTTCGTCCAGTGAGGGCCATGGTGGTTCAGTAGTTAGGTCGATGATGGTAGCGACCAGGAATTCAAATTCTACTTCGAAAGTTAGGGGTTGTGCCATGTTGATATATATAATTGAGACCTATGATAAGACAGGTTTAGGAAAGTAATGCTTGCTGGATGGGGATTTTGCGAGGGATTAGAGTAATAAGCAGTTCCGAGAGCCCTCATTCGAAAAGTGCCTTTGTCTGTCGCATTGATGCTTTTGACATGATAAAGAACCATAAGACCCTACCGTTTACGGATGCTGAAATTCAGCTTCGTGGCTTCATTGTCCTAGCCATCAAAGCAAGAGAAGAAGAAAATGGAAAAACCGAAAAAATCTTCCTTGTCTGAATTGTGCTTTGCACAACATGTCAAAATAACCTTTAGAATTAAACCCAAAATACAAGCCGACAAGGATAAAGACGCGTAGAGTGATCGCTACAGTTTGCTCATCACGGTGCTCTTACCAAGTCTAATGTAAGGTCTTCTCATCCAGCCACTCGCTGAGATCATACTCCTGACCTTCACCCTCATACTTCTCTATTCCATTGTGTTGAGAGGGCTTCCAGACCCGCATAACAGCCTTGCCGTTCTCGTCAACAGCAGCACGAAACATGCCGCCACAATTGTAGTCATCGACTACATGTGAAATCGCGGATTTCTTGTCGCCATCTTCGGTCGTAACGACCGTAAGTTCAATGCCAATGATCCCCCCTTCACCTTCTCCGGTCTTTCTCCAGCGAGTGCCGGCGCTCTTGACTAGGTCTCCGCCAGGACCCGATATCTCTGTAATGGCTTCTTGCAATGATGTTTTATGTGTTGACTTGGAGCCACGATACTGTGCGATGGCTGAAGCTGTTCGGACAGCATTTATCCGTAGGAAAGAGTCTCCATTTCCAGTCCCTGACATTCCGGTTGCTCTAAATACTCTGTCTCTTTTCGAGAGTGTCCTTGGATCGAAGACTTCTGAAGGTAATGGAGAGTATGTTGTTGGGCTTGGGAAGCAATCCGCCATCAGGCCCTTGAGTGTGTCAGTAAGCACCAAAGCTGGTCCCCTTTGAGCAAGAAGTGTTTCTGCCTTTGAAAGATATTCTTCTTCCCACTCCTCTGCCCAAAACCCCGCGCCAAGCGTAGGCGTGTCTCCAATTCTTCCTGTCAATTTATTCGTCATGCCTCCTGTACTTGTTGCGGAGCAAATAACACCTTGGCTATCCAGCACAACGGCACCGCAAGTACCTTGGGGAAAGAAATGTTCTGCATCCCAAGTAGCGTCGCCAATGCTCTTCTTCTCGTTTTCCAAACCCCTGATATGCTCATCCCACCTTGCCTGGACAAAGAAATAGCTGGGATCGACCATCTCCATACCCCATTCCTCTGCGAGTTTTTCGGCGCTGAACTTGTGCAATTGAGAATGACCCTGGGCGCCAGAGCTGAGTGATTCAGAATGTTCTCCCATGGCCATAGGACCTCTGTGTTCTCCATTTCCCCCCTCAAGATCCTTTTCGCCCTGAAGTAGCATTTCTCGAGCAAGCTTGATTGGATTCTTGACCCGCTGGAGTCCCATCAAGCCTACGCCCCGTTTTTTCTTGCCTTTCGAGACCATTATCGAAGCTTCGAGTTCGTTAACTCCATCACGAGTGAAAACGGCTCCATGTCCAGAATTGAATAGCTCATTGTCCTCTAACAATGAAACGGCAAATGTGGCAGCGTCTAAGGCAGATGTAGAGGAAGCTGTAGCAAGTGGAAAGGAGGAAGAGGATGTAAGGAAGTGGTGAGATTCTGCGAGGATCGTGAGGAGAGCGTGGTGGTAGCGCTGGTACTTCGAAGGTGGGAGATTGCTAGGAAGAATGTTTCCGGCTCCGCCACTATTTCGTAGAGCTTTAGGTCAGTATCTAAACCTATTCCGTCTTCGATATTGTAAAAGCCAAGTACTAGACAAGAATGCACATTACATTCAGGCACGGTAGCGTTCATCTGGAACTGACAAAGATGGGGGACGCCTGTCTTAGGAAAAGAACTTACTGAATGATGATACGTGGAGTGAAACTCTGGTAAGGCTTCTTGTACTCCATTCTGAAAAATAGGGATTGAAGAACAAGTATGCTTAGGATATTATCGCTCCTTTGAAGTCGAACGTAGGGATGGGAGGTGGGAGGTGGGAGGTCTGTATATTCCTGAGTTCGAGATTCTTATCGGAGCTCTTATCTTGGATCCCTGAGGCAACAACGCAGCTCCAAACCAACTCGTTTCACGACCCCTTCTTCCCTGGAGCAACCATCAACAACCAGCAGCAGCCAGGCGTCGTGGAGGTATACTCTCAGTACCGAACCAAAATCGTTCAAGCCCGTAGGAGTGTTATCTTAATTCGTTTTATGCTGCAAATGCCTGGAACCACCTGTTTCCCTCCACAAATCGATTCTCGGGCCAGCGTTGACTTCACATTCCAATATCTGTCCGTGGCGTATACTCGATCCCCATACCTGTCGAGATATTTAATTCATTAGTCGAAGCAAATTGTTGTAAGTGGTTAGAGTTTCGGATTTTTCATACGCAGGACCAACAACTTGCCTCACTTCCTTGACATGAAGGATGATTCAAATGAATCTTGATATTGCAAACAGACGGGTAATACATGACCCTCTCTCAAAGCTTGGTTGGCTGTTCTTCTCTCGCTATCTGTCTATGAAATACACTTTCCTTTCGATATACCAAATTCTCTTTGTGTCTGAATATGTTTCATTGCTGAGCACGAGAAGCACATTGAGCCAGAATGATCGTTGACGGTGCCTTCTCACCAGGCTGATTCGCTATCACCTTCAGCCAACATGGGCGATGGAATATCTGTCACTCCAAATACTCAAGCACAGAAAGTCCGCGAGGAGCTGTTTCGGATCTCGTTGCAACAGCAGTGGAATCGAGACGAGCACTGGAGATACTTTCTTGTATTTATGCTGGCCCTGTGGTGCTTGCTTCGCTAACAATACCACAACAGCGGAAACGACGAGATCTGTTTGATGTGATTTATGACGAGCTTGACGATAAAAACTGGCTGAATCCGGCTGTGACAGACTTGGCGGAAGGAGAATTTCGCACACGCGCTGAGGCGCATTGGAAGTCGCCGACAGAGGCATGGGTACTGGTAGGCGGATGGCTTACCAGCCGGCCTGATATTGTAGCCTGGCTGAGGTCGACTTATTGGAAGCACAATCGAAAGAGGATCACTGCGAAAGGCACAGCTCCTAGCATCCAACCCAGTCCACTTCCGGAGACAATTGACACCTCAGCAGGAAGTAGAGTAGAAGGTATATCATGGAAGGAGACAGTCCTGCAGTAATAAACTACGTGGCAGGACTTATAGGTTGAGCATTCTTCTACAGAGGAAAATGTGTTCTCAAGACTTGATTTCTACTTTTTGCATCAGCAGCACTGCCTGGCATTTCAAAAGGGGTACCTCTGCTCTTTGGTCTCAGAGGCCATGGTGGTGAGGTATACCATGAAGCAATAATAAAGGCTTTTGTGCTGCTTAATGTGCTAACAGCAGTGAGCAGAAGAGAGCTCGAAATTCATATTGGTTATGTGTTGCTTCCTAGATTCTCCTGAATGCCAAGATGCCAAGTTGAAGACTAGACGACAACTTCAATGCTCTTCCTACCACGCATAAGAAGCTCGACAAATATTATTGATGGGTAAGATGAGAGCTAACCCAGCCCTAACCCAGCCCCTCTTCAGGGTGCACTGCAAGTCGAGACCCCTTGAAAAACTTGCGTCGAGCTTGGCAAAGTCTCTGGCCAAAATCCTCAAGTGAGTTCTCAAGCCAACCTCACTGTCAAGCAGGCCCAGATAAAAGATTACTCATTTCGAAGCTCTGTGCACACCTCGGATGTACTAGATAGATCTCTAGCAGGGGTTGTGCCGACGATGATGCCTTGCCGCGCAAGCCAATATTGTCATCATTCATCCATCAAGCTTCGCACTTCACTCAACAAGATTCGAAACTATCGCATGTATTCATGTCTATATCATTTCATCACGCTCACGAAAAAAAAATCTCGGAACCCTTAAAGTGTTCCCACTTCTTATCAGAGGCTATCAGTAAGTAAGCTCCAAGATATGCTACAGGCGCAAGTGGACGTCGGTACCGAAATTCCCTATTCGTCCTTCTCTTTACCCGAATCATGGCCCAACAACATCTAGCCCGTTTTTAGACCTAAGATAAGAGTCAACACACATCACCATGCGTCTTCTTGACGCAATTGGCAAGGTTTCCAAGCATGACAGGCTTAACACCCTTGCATGGTCGCAAAACAAGCTTTCCATATCGTCGACCCCACCATGAGCTGAGGACGGGGCTATAAAGAGCACGTCTTGGCATCCATCGATTTGTCTTGGCTTCATATTTTCACTGCTTCTTTCGATCAAGTCTACTATAAGTGAGTGTTCCTGCGTGCTAGATGCTGGCAAAGCTCTGGGATTGCGACTGACCGGTCCTGCAGAAACCAATCAACCACAAATCTATCATCATGGGTCTCGAGAACGATCTCAAGGAGTTTGAGGGTGCTGCTACTGGCCAAGGTGGAAATGATGGCGACAATAACGCCAACAATGCGTATACTTCCCCTGCTCTATATATACACAACTCCTTGCTGACTCGAAGCAGCAACGGCTCCAATGATAAGACCGAGGACACTATGGTAGACTCTGGTACGCACTTTGATGCCCACCACTATCTTCTGCTACTTCAAGGACCATCTACTGACATACAACCTTTTAGCCATCGATCAATTTGCTTCCAAAGAGGGACTACCTGCTGGCATGGATCCTGAGGTCAACAATCTCGTGAATGACGAGATCAACAAATTCTAGAGGATGGAAATTGGCGATAAGATGGACACACATGATATATGGTTCTTTGAGCATTCATGTGTTGTTTGACTATGATCATAATAGAATTATCTCATAAACCAACATGGTGCAATTTGTTTCTTCTTGACGACTGAGCGAAATGTAATCATGGCCCCACTCAACAAATCTTTAGTGTACAAATTTAGCATGGAGAAAGGTTGTCTTGAGTGCAATTAAACCATTGCTTCAATTGATGGTCCTACTTGACATCTTAGATTTTAAGCTTCAGCGCAAATTGTGTCGTGAAAGTCATTCATTATCGTTTATTGCAACAACACTGGGTATAACCTGGTTTCAGGCTTCTAGCGCTAATTCTAGCGTCAAATTCGGCATCCTACAGGTGTTCATCCGCTGATCCCCATCGCTACTCATCTTCCGAGGCCCTGTCCTTGACAGGACCTAAATTTTCCACCCCACCCATTTAGACTTTTGAGTCTAATTCTACAACATCTTCAACCACATCCTTCCCATCTCCATCTCTATCCAGCCTCCTACCTCAAATCGTCGACAAATGCCAGGCGCTCTCTGTTATCATCGATCACTCTTGCATACTCCAACAATAGCCTCCAAACATAGAGCATCATATCATCTCGTCTGTACACTGATTCTGCCCATAGCCGCCCCTCCTCGGCAATCCGATGTGCTTCCTCATCATGCCCGTCCAGAAAGTACTCCATGATAGCATAGATATCCATGTACGAGCTATCAAACGGGACGAAGTGCACCCAAGGTATGATCCTATCGTCATGCCATTCCGAATATATCGAAGCTTTCAACGGCATGCTTGTTGATAGCAAGAATCCCCTCCATCGAGCGCTAAATGAGTTTCCGTCCACGTCTGGCAGATACTTATAATTGTACTGCTCTTTCATGTCCATCTTTTTCTTGACTTCCATGAATGGATCCGTATATTCGCACGTTTTGAGATATTGGTTGTCCCCCGAAGCAACGCGAGGAAAACATTCGAGGATGTTGAAGCCGACGTCGGAGAAGCTCGATAACCATTCTCCGAGCTTTCCTTTCCGTTTCTCCAGTACGTTATACTTTCCAGACTTAGGAATCTTGAACGATGGCCCTCGAGCTTCATCGCCTGCTTCCATCGCGCTGACCGTGGTTCCGTTCATCATCTGCACGAATCGATGTCTATGGAAGTGCCACCAGTTATCGACTTTGTTTCTCCCTCCTGAAGCAGCGCCTCGCCATATCAAGCCGGTCTTTTTCTTGTCCCAAGTCACGCCGTGGGTTCTCCCTCCACTATAGAAAGGGTCATCGGTTAGGTACATTGCGCCTGGAATGAGTATCTCATTGTTCTGAGGAAGTTTCGAGCCTCCAAACATGGGGAACAGGTCGTGCAACGTAGACATGCTGACGCTCTCGATGAAAGTTCCATGCATACCCCGCAAATGCGGCTGATAACATGGATCCTGTGATGCTGTGTAATTTTGAACGAAGCCATTGTACATATACGACGGCACGTGAGTCTCCGGATAGTCGATCGGCACGTTGAAAGTCTCCAACGACGAAAAGTTTCTCGCCGGACTGTCAGGCGGACAAGCAGCGCGCAAGTGATCCCAATAAACATTCGCCTGTCCCCCAATCCACTTCGGTTCAAATTTGTTCTCAGCGTCGACATCTCCAAGTCCACTGTACTCAGTGATTGCCTCATCAGGATGGATCATTTTCCGCATCGTCAACTCCTTCTCAACATAACCATTAATCGTTTCCCAAGGAACCAGCAACCTCGTCTCGTCCATAACATTAATCACCATATCCAGATCCGGCAAATGGGCTCCAAACTCTGTCACCAAAGCAGTCCAAAGTTGAATCCAAGGCGGTCTCGACTTATTGTCCGTCTCAAAATCTACCTTTCCCCCTCTGACATGGATAACCTGAGGTTGCCCACGCGCCTGCATCCTCAAAACACTCGGCTCGAGAGCCCAAAAAGGATTTAAATCATGATAAACCCTATCAAAGAAGTCCTCCACCACAATCGCATTCTTCTCCTGAGCAGCAGCAAACCAGACATCGAAGCCAGGGGGCGGATGACGACCTCTTCTCTCGCGATAACGTGATGCGGCTTGTTCAACCGTCAAAGAGCGTTTTCCGAGTTTCTCCTTGAGTGATAAACGAGCATCTCTAATCAAGTGGTCGATAGGATGATTCCTCTCTTTTGCCCGTCCGTGGTCGTCGAATTTGCTGGGTGAGACATCAAGGGGCGTGCTGGCATCGAAATTGAGATCGCTCTGTCGTGTGAGGAGGAAGAAATACAGGGCCAGGGTAGCCACGACGGCGATCGCCACGTATCTTTGCCATCCGCGATACATGGTTTCGTTGCATGAGGCTGGTCGACCTTCAGATATTGCTCGTGAGTGCGCAAAAGGGGCGGTTGAGAAAGAACGACGGAATCAAGGTCCAAGACATGTTGTTGGTTTTTAGGGAGCACCAACTAATTCACTTGCAGCCTAGCCAGAATGCGCCACCTTTATCTGCGGCACAGCCAGCCTTACGTATGGAATGTTGGCTTCCATTTTCCAGCGGGAGTCGACTCGCTTAGACTCGTGTTTGCATCGGATGGTGGGTCGCGATAGGATCTAGGCGGTCTTGGAGGGCTTGGCTTGGATTATATTCAAGTATACAAGAACGACTAAGGACTTGGAGCTTAAAGGGCTGTTCCACCCATTTTTCTTGGAGACTTGTTAAGGCGTGGTGAGATTGCTTCTTGGAAAATTATGCTCTAATTGGGACGGCCCAGTGCATGCCATTAAAGCGTAACAGCCGGGATGTGAACGTGTACGTGATTTATTGGAGAAAGTAGGATTGCAACCCTGACACTGACAGCTGACAAAGCATTTGTACGTATATTTATTTACGAATCATTTTTTGAGAGATTGTAAAGACAGCATTTTATCAACAATTCGGTCCAAAAATCCTCCTTCCCTGACCACATCACATGACCCATACCTCCCTTCCCTCAGCCAAGTTGAAAGCACGTCGGTCCACATCTCGTCGCCTTTATTTATAACTCTAACAAGAATGACTCCCGCTTCCCTCCGCATGTCCACAGAAGTCCAACCCATTGTTATAATTCATATAGCTAGGAGATTCGGGAATCAGTACGGCCTATCCTGCCACGCCTTTCTTCGAGGGTGAAAATCCGACGAAGCCCTGCAAAACTTCGTTCAGAAGAGGAAAATTGAGCATTACTCACCCAAAATCCATAGCTGGCAATCCATCAATCCTCCAAGTTCCAGCAATGTAGTATCCGCACTTCTGAGTAACATGCTGACTCCCGGTTGGCACCGAGCCGGAAAATACCTGGGCCGAGAAGCTATCTTTGTTACACACAAATGCGATTGAAGAACCCCTGATGGAATAGTAGGCTTGATTGCCGGGAATTGAGGGGCCTTTGCTGAGCTGACTTTGGAGATCGCTGTTGGCCGAGTCGCAAGTACCATGGTCCATACCGTTCTTGCAGCCGCACCAAGTTTGGCCCCGCTTGCCGAGTTTAGCAGAGGCATGGAGGATGGGGAGGTCGCGGGTCAAAATGGAGGCAGCGGAAAGGGGCCCGGAAGGAATGAGCTCGTGGATCTCGGAGCCAGAGGTATTGTAATACACGCGGTAGAAGCCATCTGAAGAGTTGGCCGGAATGGTAAAGGCTGCAACCATGGCAGAAAAGCCGAGTAGAAAGAGAAGTTTTGCCATTATGATGAGGATCTTGGGCTGAGTAGGGTCGGGTTGTAGAGTTCGAAGATTGTGATGATAGTAGGCAAGATAACAGAGAAACAGCAACTCGAGAGGGGTTTTATACTTGAGCGATGAGGAGGAACTCAATTAACGCAGCCATGTCGTAGCGGGGTGACTTGGAGAGTGCAGCGATGCAACTAGCAACATGTACCTCGCCGTACACTTGATTGATGTCAATAAATATATGCGGACTGCGGTGAAGTCCAAACCTTGCGACGAGTTCTCGGCAATTTACTTTCAACAGCTCCCTGATCGATTGAGAATTGACATGATTTTCCAAGAATTAAGCTTGAGCAAGTTGAAATTATTGTCGAGGGACCACGTTCAATAGTGCTTTGGTTCAGAAACCATCAAACTTACACCAGAGACATCCGAATGAGAGCATCCGCCGTCGTCAACAGACCACGACGTTGAAGGGGCTTAGGGTTGAATTTGTCCTGGAATCATGTTCGCTGTTAAGGCAATAATGATATCTAGCGCATGTTCAGTCGAAGGAGTATGTGTGACGACGAAAGAAGCAATGCATTGCAAATAGAACAGCTTGCAGACCTTGATGCCCAGAACGACAATTCTGGAACCACTTCGTCAACGGTAACCGACTGTGATAAATCGTCTGATGCTAGTGTGGAACTCTTTGAGCACTCCGAAATGAGGCCATTTCTGCTTGTCAGCCAACTTGGGCAAACTGACTGCAAATATTGTTCTTCAACCTTGGGAGCTGAGAAACAAAATTGAGGCATCGTAAATCCAAGAAGAATCCATCCGTGGAAACAAGAATAGCAACTTGTGCATCTCTTGGATAGGCTGAATGCGTCGCAAGTGTAGTTGACTATTGTGAACAGGCTGAAGTTCACCGACTTTGATCCATTCGTATTCTTTATTGTGGTATTGAAGGACCTATAACGCAGCATGCGTTACGAAGTATGGTTCGAGAACGCCGAGTGTTGATTGAGATTACGGCGCTGCTTGTCTATAGTTGTCTGAGCCCTGAGCGTTGTTGAGTGTGGATCCTTGATCGTTCGTCTGATGTTCTTCCCGCCGCAAGTCGTGCCGCAATTACGATGCAGTCAGCATCGTGGGGAGCCAATGTCTTTGGGAAAGCTGGAAGTACTTCACCACAGTCAAGAGTTTAATCTCAAGGGCTCGTATACTCCATCTGTGTAATTTTGAAGGTAAAATGGCGATCGACCAATAGGAAGGGAAGGAGGTTTTCCAAAATCAGAGCTGCATGCAACTCTGGGGTCCTAACGGAGAGCGAATCAAGACGTTACGTCGAGAAGGAATACATATGCGGTAGTGCGTGTGTAGCTCCCTAGCAATGGTTATTTGTCAAAGACAAGAAGATTGGAGAGGTCGTCGAGACCAGACAAATGAGGACCGGTACCTTAGCGCCGCGCTAAAATAATACATCACGTGAGACTGCTGGAAACCATCACTACATGAGTTTTGCTGACTAGTCTACCATTGATAAGACTTAACTGACCTCGGGTATCTAAGAGACTTTCAAGATATAAAAGACTGGTCGTTGTAATCATCACCTTAGGTTTGTGTGGTTTATTACCTCACGTGATGGCATCATACCCAGTACAGATATTCAACTACCATATCCTTCCTCAACTCCACAGGCTATCTCCAATGTTTTATCCTCTACCACATCCCATACACTGAGAGCTACTTCTATCTTCCCTCACATGCTCACTGCCTCCTTCGCAGTACTCTCCCATATTCCTCTCGTCTCCTCCAACGTCCTCTTTCTCAAGTCCTGCACGACCTCCCACCTCACAGCCGCATCCTTCCCCAAGGGTATCCTCAAGAATCCCTCTGCCATTCCATCCGCCACACCAGTCTTCATCACCACATCCCAAACAGCCTGGACCCCTTTCTCAACACTATTCGCCACATTCCCGCTACTCATTTTCTCCGTCTCATTCAACACCAGATCCACCATACTGCCCTTATAATCATCCGGCATCGCCTTCTCATGCCTAACCATCTTCGCCGCAAACGGACTATCAAAATCCCCTAAATTAAACAAGAAAACCCTCACCCCAAACGGCTGCATCTCATTCCACAACGCCTCGGTAAACCCTTCCAAGGCAAATTTACTAGCAGAGTACATTGATCTCGAGGCTTTAGCTTCAAATCCCGACGCGGAGGAGATCTGGACGACAGTTCCTGAGCGACGGGTGCGCATGTGTGGTATCAGGAGACGAGTGACTAGCGGAGATTAACCCTGTCTTTTTCCTTAGAAGTGACAAGAGGAACTATGAAACACTTCTGGGAAGGGTGTAGACAAGGGATTGAGAAAGGTGGACAAAGAGAGGCTCCTGCTTACGGGTGAGAGGACCGAAGAAGTTGGTTTCCATTTGTGCTCTTGCCTCCTTATCACTTGTCAGACATTAGCTTCTCCTCTTTCAATAAGAATTCTCCTGTTCCGGGTAAGTATAGAACCAAAAGAAAAGTGTAACACGAACCTGAAACACTCAAAAGCCCCCAGCAACGCATAAGCTGCATTATTCACCAAAACATCAATACCGCCCCAAACGGCCATCGCTTTCTCAACTCTTTCTTTCAACACCTGTTCTGGGGCAGTGACATCGAGTGTCAGCCATTTACCTCCGAGGGACTCGATTTCAAATTCAAGTTCTGGGGTAGAAGAAGGCTTGCGGGAGGTTGCTATAACGTGATGGCCGTTTTTGAGAGCTAGGCGGGTGAGAGAGAGGCCGAAGCCTGAGGAGCAGCCTGTTATGAGCCATGTGAGTGGTTGAGACATTTTGAGTGTTGTTTGATTGTGTTTTTGGATGTGTTTAGGGTTGGTGTTGTGTGTGTTGAGATAGATTGATCAGATGAGATGAGGTAGTAGAACAGAAGGGGTTGAGCAATTGACAGCGGAGTAAGGAGGGACTTTATATCTTGTTGAGCGGAAATACCTCTATCCGTTATGGCAATAAAACAAGGCTTTGAACACTAGAGTTGGAGTTGAAGCTGCAATATGCTGACATTTGACGTATGAACATACTTGGATGAGGAAGTGAGGAAGTTATTCAAGCTGCAACCTGCTGACCCTAGCCCCACTTTTTGACAGAGCTCCTGCAACTTGCTGACCTCGAAGCTATGGCCTCTTAAAGGAGGCTCCTGCATCACTAGATACAAGATGCTCGAGCGAGGCTAGATAGTACGACAGGACTGAGATATGAGTTTAAGAGGAGGGGAAATCGGATTTAGTCGCTAACTCCGGCGGAGCTGTGGACACTTGCAGGAGAGCATGATAGTTTCGGATCATCAGAGTGATTGTTGCCACAACAATATGTCTACTCACACTTGGAGTTGAGTAATAAAGGAAGGTAAACTCGAAGACCAAGGCAGGGATGCGATAAGACAGACACAAAAAGTCGCGCGAATCGCTAAGACCATGAGACTGATTTGAACAGTGTCCACGAACATGTCTTGCCTATATGATATAATTCCGTTTACCCAAAAGAAAAGATTACAGTTCTACCAGAAATATAGCCCTTAACAACGTCCAACCATATCGCCACGCTTCAAATCGCAGCCCACAAATCGAAGTGCTAGCTCATCGATCGTCATACTTGCAAATCCCCTCCTCAAGCCCCTTGATCTGCAACGCAATCATCCTCGACCAATACCTGCAAAGCGCCAGGTTCCCACCAAAGAACCAGAACCCAGGATGGCCAGTCTTCCTCCACATAGTCCTAATTTCGCCACTCTCATCAAAGCCCCAAACATCATTAACCCTATCCGCCAATTCATCGCCAAAGATACTTCTTGCCTGCGTTCTCATGTTCTTATATCCTGTCGCAAAGATAATCTCATCAGCCTCAAGCTCAGACCCGTCTGCGAATTTCATGCCATGAGGTAAGATCTCCGCGATCTCTTGTCCTTGCTTCATCTTGATCTTCCCGTCGACGATAAGTTGGGATGCTCCGACATCAATGTAGTATCCGCCACCACGTTGAAAGTACTTCATGAAAAGTCCTGCATCATCTGGACCTTGGTCGAGTTTGAAACCTGCCTTTGTGAGACCTTCCAAGAGCTTAGCATCGTTCTTATTCTGAAGTGCTGTCACATCTCTGTGGATGTTCTTGAGGACTGGAGCGGGGATAGACCAGAAGGCAAGGTCGGCGTCCTCGACAGGAGGTGCTGTCTCGTCGTACAATCCAGCTAAGCCAATCTTCAGAATTGATTCCGAGGTGATAACGCATGTAGATGAACGTTGGACCATCGTCACATCGTACCCTTTCTCATAGAAATCCTGAGAGATATCATGACCTGAGTTACAGCAGCCGACGACGAGAACCTTCTTTCCGTTACCGTTCAACTTGGCGCCGGTGAATTCAGATGAATGGCAGAGTCTATCGCCTTTGAAGTTCTTGATGCCTGGAATATGGGATGGAAAGTTCTTCTCTCCCGAATGTCCAGTAGCTTGGATGATATGCTTTGGGTGTAGTACGCGGGTCTCCACGATGCCTGGCTCCTTCTGTCGTTCTAGTATGACTGTCCATTGCTTCTTTTCCTCGTCCCACTTCGACTCCTTGATTGTGGTCTTCGTCCAGACGTTCAATTCGAGTAGTTTCGCGTAGGATTCGAAGAACTCTGCGAGTTTGTCCTTGGGTGTGAAGATTGGCCAATGTGGCGGGAAGTTTATATAGGGCATGTGGTCGTACCAAACAGGATCGTGCAGCACGAGTTGATGGTATCTTTGTCTCCAATTGTCTCCAACTCGTTCATTGCGATCAATAATGAGGGACTTAACACCAAGCATCTTTAGCCGAGCAGCGGGAGTAAGACCTCCTTGACCAGCACCTGTGCACGAGTTAGTTATGTGAAAACATACTCCAGAATGACCGGGACGTACCTAGAATTAGAACTGTAGGATCTTCATCATCGCAATTCTCCTCAGCAATTCTCCGCTCTTGCCAATTCTTCCTACCAGGTTGTCCACCATGCGCGACACCTTCTGGTCTTCGTCCAAAGATAGCTTCTTCATGGCCCTTCAGTTCTCTCATCGATGTGAAAAGCGTAAACACCTTCAGCTTTCCATCCACCTGCACCAACCGCGCAACGCCAATTCCTCGTCCGACGTCTGATTCGGTAGTGAGGAATGTTTGTACACCTTGAATCTTCCCTTGACCATCGAAAGCTGCGATTGTCGGTTTTCTAAACTCGCTGCTCCTGTCAACAGCAACGCTCTTTAATCTGCATCCTTTCTTCAAGAAATCCTTCATGTTCTCCGGACCTTGAAAAGTCTGGGCGTTCCATGCTAAGCAAAAATGATCGCGCCAGTAGGATGCAGGTAGGAATAGGTTCTCAAGACCTGCAAAGTCGGAGCTTTGGATAACTTTGTTGAATTGACTAACCCATTCCTCGGTAGCGTTATCGATATTCTCAGGCTTGACAAGTTTGATGCTCGAGAAATCTGCAACTGGGAGATTGATTGATCCTGGCTCGACTCGTTGATAGGACGGGATGGTATGCACAGGCATGGTCTGAGTTGCTGTCGCCATTGTTGCTGCTTGACGGATCGCAATACACTTAGGTAAGTTGTAAGTGAGGTTGCTGTAAATTGTACAAGAAAGAATAGCAAGGATCTGGGTCTGTATATACGTCAGGTTGCTGGCGATTAGGAACGGAGTAGCGGAGAGCGGAAGCAATCCGCCATTCAACAAGTGTAAGTCGACTTTGACGCCAGGAGGAGCTGATGATGAGTGTGGGGTAGATCCATGCGGGGTAGTTCGACCTACTCTCAGCTACTCAAGTAGCTCGCCTCAATGCTAGTCGGGAGCACACGTGACTCTCCAGGTTGAGAACCTTCAATGTCCACGGGTTGGAAGGAAAGCGTAGCGAGGTTAACGGCCAGATGGAAGACGGATTTCGGTGTCGGAAACCGTGGAGATGATGATACCTTGAATATATCGAGTTTCTTTTGGACCTCCCGCGGTTTTTGTCAGCTGTCAGCTTTTATTCGCTGGCATACCTTCCTTTCCCAAAGTTTGGTAGTACAGGCCATGACGCCTCAGCATCTGTCCGCGAATAGGGGCCGATGCCAAGGTGCCTGAGACGGCAGCATCTGGTGAGAAGCTTGAAAAGTCATCATCTATACCACCAGGTTTCTCTGTTCCTGCTTCTGATGGCTTGTAGCTCGACGTGGCTACCAGACATCTTTCGCGACGCGAGGTATCTCCGTCTGCGGATATCCCTTCGTCCTTTGCCAGAAGTTTGCTCTTGTTTCAATTGATGCAGCTGGGCTGGTTCGTAGTCGATGGCGAGGAGTCCTTCCAAGAGATGTTGTCAGTCACTACCCGATATGCTGCGGGGTAGATCCCGCCTCGGCTGCTGACCCCCATTTCACTCAACCTGGCTTTGAAGTGCGGGTACTTCATGGACAGGAAAGCTTGTATACTCATGTTCATAGCAACTTGGCTTTGAGACAAGAATCTGACTGCATCTTTCCAAGCAAACTCCGAGATATCCCCGTTCCCCTCAAATGAGTTTCTCGCCGATGCTGGAGTTTTGCTTGCTGGCTTCCGGCCACGTGAGAAGTTCTGAACTATGCAGGTGGCAATCATGGTCGTGTCCATGAAAAGTATCAGAATCTCGATCCGATAATTATTCGGTTAGCACCATCCTCACCCCTTATTGAGTGAGAGTGATAGCCGAAAGATTAGATGTATGAACAACTTTTGCTTAGACTTCACTCGACGCCTGTCGAAATAGCGATTGCTTCCAAATATGTAGTCCGAGAGAATCTGGGACCTTGGAAAGAGGACTATATGGTGAGAACATCAAAATCTTAGAGAAACGAATTAAAGCTTTCTCTCCGACTTTTTCCTTTCTCGTCAACATGATTCGCAAACACATCATAACTCCCCTCCCACTTACAATCTGCGGAACCGCAACATTACCCAATATATTGAAAACCACCCTGCCGCTTATCACGAAGTCGTAGCAGCCGTTCAAGAAATTCCACAGCCGAAGCCCTTACCAACTCCGGCATCCACGCCTCGAGAAGAGCCTGACACTGACGGCCAGGCTCATCAGCACAAGAACAACCCCGTCGACTCTCACGATCATAGCTCTCTAGCAACCAAGCAAGAACTCAATCAAGGGGGTCGTCCCTTATACCATGCCTCTGCCGAGGACGCAGACGACTCCAGCGTTGAGCAGGCGAGCGACAATTCTCAGCGTTCGGCGAACCTCGATGTTTGGCCTCCATCTGATCACAATAACGACACATATGATCAGGATGCTCGTCAAGATAAGCAGCCCTCTGAACCCACCGCCACCTCTTCGATCCCGCAGCGGCTGGACCCTGCACAACATACACCCTCCAAACGCAAGCAGCACTTTGAGGATGGTAGCGCTTCAAAACGCGCACACATCGAGCTCGCAGATGCGACCGAAGGCGGACCCGGGAGCAGCAGTCCTGGATACCCGACAAGACGGACGTACGAAGAGTTTGCTCTGAGGTACTGTATGCTTGTTCCTTCATCGTTACGGACATCAGAAGTCCGGGATATGGCACACAAGATCCTCACTAGGGTGCTTGGAGCCACAAAGAGCGAGGGCTCGGATAAGTATCAACTCGGGCTTACAGAGATCTTCTTCCGTGCTGACATGTTGGCATTCCTGGACAATCTTAGAACAACTCGTCTCAGTCATTGCGCTACTGTGATCCAGAAGAGTCTGAAAGCCAGGTACTGTCGCCGCAAGTATTTGGAGGCACGAGACGCGATCATCCTCACCCAGTCCGTCGCTCGGAGACATCTTGCTTGGAAGCACACGCGAGGCACTCGCAAGATCAAAGCTGCTACTACAATACAAAGAATATGGCGTGGTCAGAAGCAGCGCAAGAGCTTCGATGCTCTTCACAACAACGTTATCCTTATACAAGCTGTTGCGAAGGGCTTCTTGCGAAGAAGGGAGATCATGGATACCCGCTTTGGAAAGGCTGCGGTATTAATCCAAAGGTTTTGGCGCTTGAGGAGACACATGAAGAGCTGGAGAGAGTATAGGCGCAAGGTCGTTCTTGTCCAGAGCTTGTGGCGAGGTAAGTGCTCGCCGCAGATACGAGAAGATTCGTGAAGCGGGGGCTTCATCAGACATGGTGAGTCAAGGAGATCATGAGGACTATCGGTTCGCAGAGTTACCTGCACAGTGGCGAACACAGCTGGAACGAATCAAGAGTATAGAGGTACTCGAAGATTGTCAACGTTTCTGCTATACGGTACGCCACCCGGTTACTTGCATTGATATTAGGCCCGATCAGGATGCCTTGGAACGAAGCGGGGGACCGGACAAGGTCCCAACCAGGTATCGACGGCTGAAGCAGCTCAAATTCATACTTGAAGATGGGTGGGAAAAGGGAAAGTCTCTCGAGATCCCAAAAATGGTCCTCCAAGTGTCAAGGAGAATACACCTGGTGGAACTAACAGCCAAGTATATGGAGGACATTGAAGCCGAGAAAGCCGCGTCCAAGCAGCGACAACTATCTGTTAAGAAGCAGCGGCAACCATCTGTTAAGGAGAGATATGTTGACCTCCTCTTCCCCCACACGATTAAGTATAAGAAGAAGAAGGCTAGGAAGGGGAAGAAAGGCAAGAAGGTGAGTGATCAGAATGGTCAGCAGGTGAGCGAGGAAGAGGTGAGTGAGGAAGAGGCGAGAGAGGAAAAGGTAAGCGGGGAAGAGATACGTAAGAGAGCAGAGAAAATATTCGAGTATTTCATACGGTTAGGGAAGCCACGATGGAAAATGTCTGCGGCAGCCAGAAAATACGCAGACCTACGGCCACTTCCCGTTCAAGTCAAATTGAGGCAGATAGAAATACGGCAGCGAGAACTGAAGGCATGTGGAAAAGCTACATTGAGAGTAAATCGCAAACGCGCTCTTGCTGATAATAACGATGAATCAGACGAAAATTTTTCATCTCCCGATGAGCTCTCTCGGGCTGCTCTGTGTCGGAAGATCTCGACTGAGGCCTCGATGACCGGGTCTACCCTTCAGCGTCTGGAACCGCCAACCCTTCACTGCGCTGGACTGCAAGTCAACCTAACACAATCAGAGTCGAGTGAACGTCAGGGTGGTAGTCGAGGCAGGTGCACCCGCTGTCCTTCATACTCAGAAGCGGGCCGCTAAATATATGCAGATTAACCAGTGATTCTCGATAATAACGACCCAGTTGAAGCAGGTGCTGGGGATGAGGCTGAAGATGCTTTCGGTAATCTCGATATTGGGCATATTGAACGGGACGCGAGTCTGCATAACACTTTCGCAACCTCAGAACTCACCTCTGAGCCGCAAGGCGTGCCTTCTGCTCCCGCACAAGCCCAACCCCAGACCCTCCCCCAATCCTCCAAGCTACTGCAAGATCAGACCAACCAGCAAGGTCTCGACAATATCACTCGGAGCACGTTAGTGGAGTTTGCGCTCCACTCCCTCCCCAAGCCTTCCGATAGCGGCGATGATGGATGGACTGATGAGAACATGACTGAATTGGAGAAAAAGCTAGGATTGGCTTTGGAAGAGGGGCAAGTAAAGTCGCCATTTGCCGCCGGACCTACCTCCATAAGTCCTCACCCGGTCGAGGCACTACAGGACGAGATCCAGAGTCGAGAACGCACCGAAACTACCAGTGGCAGACCAGAAGGGCGGCAAGATGCTTCTCGACATGGCACCCCAGCTCAGGGCCTTGAGGAGTGGGAGCAGCGGGAGAGTGAGGTGGTGGTGGTAGAAGGGGGAGGCGTAGCAATGCAGCAGCAGCAGGAGCTTGCAGCATAGGAAGAACTCGGGCGGCCGGTTGTGGGTGAGGGCGATCAGCAGGACTTGGTCGAGGTCGTCGACGCGGACGACCCTGAAGACAAGGAGGCAACCGAGGCTCTGCCAGCCACGTAACTCGAGATCCTCGAGATCGACGAGCACCGTTTTCGACTACGTAGGATACGCACCCAGCTGCTTGCTGGACGCCAGACAGGGACAACCTAATACAGAATCGTGTAGGGAGGACATTCAAACAGGTCGGAATCTTGGGTTAACGAAGACGGCGTACGAATGCTAGTGTTACGGCCGCCTCGCGAACGATCCTCTTAAGACTTGGTCCTACCAGTAGAAAGGGATATTATGCGAGTTTACTATATAAGCTATAACAGGTGCAGTAAAGGTAAGAAAATTTTCAAGTACTTAGTTAATAAATTCCGCTAATTACTAAAGATTAATTAAAAATCTTACTTAGCCCTATATTAGTTACTAAGATTAAAGGTAACTAGTTGCCTGATAAGTGCCTCGTTTTAAAAATCCTAAGGAAACAATTGCTAACGGAATACATTTCGAATAGGGTCTTCTCCCTATTCCTTAAGCCAAACACAACGTAAGGTCCTTCTTAAATATTTAATAACTCTAATTAGTAACGAGCACCGCTATACGTCACAAGCCTCTCAAAGCTCCTCTACCCCAGCCGACCCAGCGCTAGGGCTGGGGGGCGAGCCTGCGACGCGGAAGCGAGGACACTAAGACATGTATACAGAGATCAGTAAAGACAACTACTATTTCGTGAACGCCGATGACAATCTTAGCACATGCGATACAAGCGACGAGGACCTACAACCAACAAAGCGACGAAAGCCACGCTTATTACCTACTGTGACTCGGCCTCTCTACCCCCGACGGTCTCCCCCCTCGGGTTGCCGTCGACCGCCAGACCTGAGATTGACGAGGCGCAGCCTTAAGACGATCACGGCTGTCCGTCGACCTTCGTCGATAATACCTACTACTATAGCTCCTGAACTTCTCAGAGTCCGTCTGCGGCATCAGAGGCGGCACAAGTTGCGGAGTATCAGGAGTGGCCCTTTCAAGGCTTCCTCAAACGCACTAAGATCGGGGATAATACGACGTACAATCATGAGTTTAAACTACCGTCGATCTCGGAACACTTTCACTTACCGATTAATTCCGCAGCATTGGACATTAATTACGACGCTGCAGCACACTCCAAGATACATCAAGCACCGTTGAAGCCAAAGAAGAGCAAGGTTCTATGGACAGAAGAAGAGGATGCGAAGTTGCTCCGGATGTGGAGCGAAGGCCGTTCGTGGGAATACATCTTTGCTGCCCTCCCTAGTAGGAGTGAAGGGACTATTCGGGTGCGCTGTTCGACAAAAGTCAAAAAGCGATCCCGTACAGGGGCCGATCGTTCTTGAACTGGAGGAGGGGCCAATTGCTTTATTGACGTTGGGGCTCCTGTATCGGAGAAGGTCGAGCCGCCAAGCAGCGTTGATCGATTCAAAGTCTAGCAGCGATGATGATGGATGTTCGAGCACGAGCAAGCAGAGCCAATGGTCTGACCTGGACGAGCAGCGCTTAGTGGCATACAAAAGGAGCGAAAGTCTTGGGAGTGGATCTTCCACAATTTCTGGAGGCATGACGCGATTTCATGCCGGGGGTTCTACGCTCGCCCAGCGGATTTGGATCATGTCCTGGCTGTGCCTCAGGCAAGGTTACTTCGTCCTCTTCTCTCTGATATATTTACCCATGTATTATTCATTATTGCCATTTTCCAGAAAATATCACAACCCAGATCGGCTGAAGGGGCTCATCTTAATCGTGACGCATGTTGTTTACTTCGTTAGATTATACCCAACCCGCAGATGTATTTAAGGAAGTGTCGGGCAGCTTTGGTGTTTGCAACCTCAACGAGATAAGAGGTGAACTTATTGGTCCTTGAATACGGAACCGTTACGTGGTGTTACGGGCATGTCACATGATGAATCCCAAAATAGAGCTTTGCCTATTTATTCATTCATACTCGGATCTTTTAGCCTGCTCATTCTCCTGTCCCTTTAGGCCGCATTCCCATACCCTCGGTGATCTGACCTGTTCATAATCGGCTAGATCTCTCGATACCTGGTTCATGTGCTGATATGCTCTTGTCCAGCGTTTGTATATGATAGCTCCAAAACGAATGCCCTCTATACGCGGCAGGTCTTCAATTCGTGACCACTTGGGCTTTTGGTCGTCGCATTTGGTGTCGCCGGCAATGGCAATCCCTTCGTGGCATCCCTCCAAGCCTTTATCACCTTCATCACCTCCACTATCGTTATCATGATTCATATCTTTAATTTCATCCTCAACAAAGTCAAGGCGTAGCCGCCTAGGGTCGGGGAGATTTATTCTAGTAGAGATCTCATACACGACCAAACCGAATTGAGCTATATCTGTTTTGACAGATGCACCATTGTCATTGACTTCCGCTATATCCAGATCTGGTGGAATAATAGTCGAGTCGCCAAAGTCGCACAACCTCAAGGATAAGTCGTCGGCAAGGAGGCAATTTCTGCTGCCAATATCTGCAAGATTAACGTTCCTGTCACGACAAAATGCCACGGCGGCAGCTAAGCTTCGAATCCACGTGATCTGAAGATTCTCATCAGGTTACTTCTTTGAGAGATATTCTTGCAAAGTGCCATTCTTCATATAAGGCATGGAGATGACTGGCTCAAACTGCTCATCGTCGTCGTCAATGGGAAGCTTGCAGGAGGCCGCAATAATCCCTTCGTGGTGCCCCAAATGCTCGTAGACTTGCATCTCGGTCTTCATTTTCCTGCTAGAAACTTCCATCAACCACTCGAGCTCACGACGTCGAGCCTGAGTCACGTTCGTGGTATCGTACTGCCGTGGCATCTTCAGAGCTCTTTCTCCGCGTTGTACAACTTCTCCGGTAATTCCAATTCCTAGAAACCGTCCCTGGGGCCTTGCACTATTATGTGTCAAGTCCTGCGACATTTGGCCGGCAGGAGTTGTGCTGGAGTATTAATGTGGTTAGTAAATGAAAGCGGCCGTGGCGTATTCATGAATGATGTGGTCAGCATTAGGTTAATAAATTCTCTTTCTAAGCGAGGAGCTCAACTAGGGTGTTGTGCTCCGGATTTTGGCCGATAGAAGGGTTCACTGGCCAAAACGCCACCCCCGTCAATGCACCGATGTGACATCTCACTACTGGAAGTTATATCCTTTCAAGAACTATGATTGGTAGCTCTAATGAGTGCTTGTAGAGCCGGCCTATGAGTCACGAGAGTGTGTATAAATTACCAGGCGATCCGGCCATGTAAGGCTGGATAGCTTGATAAGATAATTGGAACACAAATTTTACCTTCTATTGCTCGTACAAAGGATATCAACGTTAGATTGCGCATTGAAGTACTTGGGACTGCTCCCTACTCACCTCTACATACTCATCTGCACATCCCACTATTCAAGCATCAAGATATCAAGAAACGATCTCGCGTAACCCATCGGTATACAACACCGACAAAACTCCACAACAACCCTCACATCATAGTCCACAAACCTTATCAAACCAGCGCAAGACCCATACTCTACATCACACCCACTCACAATCCCCTCTTACCTCTCTACACCATCTACAAAAACTCCCGATTCCCATATCTCATCTCACGTGCCCGGCTTCGGCACTCCTTTTAATTCGCCACATCTCCCTTCTATCGGCAGCTCCGCCACCCGCTCACATGACCGGCTCACTCCCTTCACCCAACTCACCACCCAAGCTCACCCAACCCTTCCAAGACACCAGCTCCCGTACCCGTCGTGGCTAGGTCCCCTTTTTCGCCGTTGTCCTCCATACGAAGAGCTATAATTGGGTATCCAAGCCTCAATTGCTACTAATTGTGGGTTCGGTTCCTAGGCGGTTCCCAGGTGGTCCAGTATTTCTTTGTTTCTGATACGAGCTATGATCTAGGATGGGACAGTAAAAGGGACACGAAAAAGGAAAGGAAAAGGAAGAGAGGGAGGGAGCAGGTGATGTAGTAGGTATATAGGGAGCGGGGAACTACCGTCTTGAATTGGGGGTATCTAGCTTTCCATTCACCCATTTCACAAACTTTAATTCTGTGTGTTATCAAGAAGTCCAAGTCGAAGACGAAGTTTAATATCTTGTTCGCTTCCGGTTCTTTCCTATTTCTTACTTGGCTCCCTCTACTTGAAGTACAATATCCCCTCTTGTGTCTCGATACTCCCTCCAATCTACTTCTTCTTTGAGATCAGATATAAGCAACCCCTATTTCGCACACACACAAAACTCACAATGTCCGCAACCACTCCCTCACATCTCTGGGCCCAAACACCCCTCATCGAATCCACCACCCTCTCCAACATCGCAGGATGGTACGTCTCTTATCCCTCCCTCCTCCTTTCCCTCCGCCTTCCCCTCCTCGTTCCTCATGAGTACTCACTAACAACCCACACAGCAAAATATTTCTCAAACTCGAAAACCACCAACCATCCGGCTCTTTTAAATACCGCGGCATAAGCCACCTAATGCTCTCCGCCCTCTCCTCCTCCCCAACCACCTCCACCTCCACCTCACCCTCACCCTCAAAACTCCACTACTACTGTTCCTCTGGTGGCAACGCCGGAATCGCCTGTGCCACCGCAGCAAAGAACTTAGGCTACCCTGCCACAGTAGTAGTACCAACAGCAACATCCGCTTTCATGGTCGCCAAGTTGCAAAACCTTGGGGCGGAAGTACATCGAGTCGGAGCTAGCTGGGTCAATGCAGATCGGTATTTAAGGGAAGAGTTGTTGGCTAAGGATGAACATGGTTTCTATGTCCCGCCCTTTGATAACCCTGTTATTTGGGAAGGGGCTTCGAGTATGCTTGAGGAAGTCTATGGACAGATGCCCGAAGAGTCATCGTTTGATGGAGTGGTATGTTCTGTTGGTGGTGGGAGTTTGTTGACGGGGATCATGATGGCGATGGAGCGAAATCTGAGGGAGGATGGTGTCGTTTCCAAAGTTTTGGCTGTTGAAACGAAAGGAGCGGATAGTCTCAATGCGAGTTTGAGGGAGAAGAAACATGTTGCGTTGCCGAAGATTACGAGTATCGCGACGAGCTTAGGTATTGTGCGTGTTGCTTCGAGGGCGTATGAGTTTGCGCAGCGGTCAAATGTCGATAGTTTGGTGTTGAACGATGCAGAGGCTGCGATGGCGACGGTGAGGTTTGCTGAGGATGAAAATATATTGGTCGAGATCAGCTGTGGTGCTGCGATAGCGGCGGTATATAATGGCGAGTTAAGGAAGGCCATGGGGAGCAACTTGACTGATGAGGAGTGGAGCGAGAAGAAGGTTGTGGTGGCTGTTTGTGGTGGGAGTGATGTGTCTAGGAGGTTATTGGATGAATACCGCGAGAAGTTTGCGAAGTCGGTACCATGGGCCAACAGCAAACATGAGATCCACGTCGAGAGTCCTATGAGCCCAAGTCGGCCAATGGATTCGAAGACAAGGACACCTAGAAGGAGGGCGACGATTTGTGCGTAAGAGTATTTGCATTTGATAATTAGCGAGGAATTCCAAGATACCTTCATCACATGCTCATCGATGTTGTGACCAGAAATTTGACGTAGATGCTGACGATGGTAACCTCTTCCTTATCTCAGCATGTTTAAGATTTAGGAGAATGGCCAATCTGTGTGTTAGAGTTGAGTCGAGAACGGCACGTGGAGAGTTCAGAGCCCTCCAGGCACTTTTACGCCCTGGCCTGAACCAGCATCTGAATGGAAATGCCCTTTTTCGCGACTTGCAACAAAGCTCTGGAAAACTCTATCGGAAGCTACCTATTGGCTAAAGGATGTAAGATCTTGGCCCCTCTGCGGGATTTGACCAGGATAGCCAATCATGTTCGAGGCCAGACACCGACCCGCTCAGCCCATGGGCGAGCATGTGCCGCTGAAACGCATCGAGAAAGGATGATCAATGAGATTGCGAGGAGCTATCATATATATATTGTGCTGCCGTAACTTGTGAAAGAGTAAAGAATGTAGTAAGAAGTACATGTACCACCGATCCTTTGTCGAAACACAGAACAAAAAGCACTTTCATCGAGTTCACAGGTAGTGTAAGACGTTCAAAGAACGGCTCGTTCAACGTACAATCCCCTGTGTCTTGTTCTGAGCATGCTGCAATGAAGGATAATAATCCCAATGACTCGGGAATGTCGTATAATAACCACAAGAAGTCTTTCTCGTCTCGATTGAAGTAATCACGACGAGTACCACCATCCATGTAAAGACAAAACCAGTATAAATCTGATACCAAGGTGACATAATGCAAGGCATACTTGTTGTTGTGTTGCATCCTCGGATAGAGTAGTATCCATATATCATGAGTGAGACCACCGTGAAACTAAAGTAGAATGTAGACATCATGATATTCGACGTTGTGGATGTTGTGGATGTTCCGTCTGCGGCGTCTTCTGGCAATTTGTACTTCAGGCTCAAGGAGGCAGTTCCAGCAAGGGGCAGTAAAAAGACAGCTTGCAATAGCCAGCTCTTCCAATTTCTCGGAGAGTCGTATTTCGCTCCGGCTCTCGAGCCGGAAGGAGTAATCTGAGAGGAGTAATCTGAGATGCATACTCTAGACCTGCTGAGACGTTCTGTAGTGCATTGCGTTCCAGGCTCTTAATTATAGCACCTGCCTCGCCCTCTTGGGTTGAATGTATTTGCACGAGGTCTGGTGACTTAATTCGAGAAACATTGGAGCCGTTCGCATTTGTTATGTCTCGTTCCTGGCCTGCTGCTCGAATCTGGGGTTTCGCGTTGGTTTGAGAGGGCTCAGCTATGTCAAGAACGATAGCAACCTTCTCCTGGACTTTTGGCCGCATTTGCTCTGGCGTACTGGGACATTCGATTCGGTTGAGAAACGGCAGATCACGGTGCTGAAATATCTGGTCGGGCTCTGACTCAATGAATGATAGGCACTCAGTCGGATCAGGCGTGTTGCAATCTTGAACCCCGTACTTGTGCTTCGGATTGCTCGGATTTAATCCTTCTGTCGTTGCAGTCGTCGTATGATCCTCTTCATAGACAAAGACAAAGTCATCAGTAAGCCACAAGCATGCAAACAGTCGCAAGAGGCCTACTACGGCATACGGGTAGAATATGTACCCGAGTGAAGTGGTGTGTATGAACCCCCCGTTATTCTTAATCTGGTAGTCGTACTTTGCATCTGGAAAAATGTTGATGAAGACTGCGTGGAGTGCGTTCGCTCCTTGTAGGGAGACAACGATTGTGTTTATAGTGCTCCAGGATACAAGGGTGGCGTGGTTGCTCTTAGGTAATTCGAAACAGTACACGCTGCTGCTCATGGACATTTCCTCAGAACAGTCCCAGCCGTGACGTATCCAGAAGCATGCGTTACTTGCAGCCATGTCGGCAGCAGTCCAATCTTTGGCCCTCAATCGTCGGTCCAGGATTGCGAGATATCGCCATATGATTGTTGTTGGATTATACAGCACCAGACGATGGCGCCAGTGAGGTCTATCGTGCTCATTGGATAGATAGACAACTTTGGGCACACCGAAAATGATGTGAGCGACCAGGGGTGCAAAGCATAGTGTGTAGAGAATGACCCAGTCGTCGAATGTCAATTCATGAGAATGCCATGCGAGAGGAAGGATGCGAAATCGACTGGTTTGTGCTAACGTCCCAGATGTCAGATTTGCGAGGACTAAGAACTTGAATAAAGTCTGCAAACCCTAGGCACTAGTCAGCAAGACGATGAAAATGTAGCACTTTTCCATACGTACCATGGTATCGCTCTCTTGCGAAGCTGGAACGTCGAGAAAGAAGTGTAAACGAAGGAAATATTTGCCAGAGGGAAAGTCAGCGGATGTTGGGACCAGATTACCATTATATATATATATATCAGCACCAGCATTGACCACAAGATGACCGTGACCAGAGCTGAGTTGGTAGGCTTTTCATGGACGAAAGGCTGCGCCGCACACTTGTTGCTTTTTTCATGCTCCTGATTGTTCATGGCCAGGCATGTACCGAATCGAAGTCTGAACTTACAGCAATGATCTGCATTCTGTTGTGATTAAGCCTTCTGCAGATGGCTCTGAGACAAGTGCAATGAAACGAGAACCATGATGCAGCATGCACTCAGCCATGGTGTCGGGGCGGCTCGGGGCCGAGTTGAGGGCATTGCTGACTTTGTCCTACACGGGAGCACAATGTGTTCCCTCAATACCCTGGTTGAGCCCAATTTTTTGTCCCGATTTCCTTCAGACGTGCATAGAACGTGCAAAACGGACATGTTTGCCAAGTGGTGCAGATTGTTCGTTCCATGAACTGCGCCACCAAACGTGTCCAATTTGAAGAACCTGCATCAAGAGCCTTCGTTGTAGAAATATGTAGATCCAGGTGCACCAAACAAAGTCCAATCATCAATCGTAAAAGCCCAATCTTCCGGAAGCTGGTCGAACATCGAAAGATCCATGCTTTCCAAATTATCTTCGGGTCTTGTAAAAGTTTGAAACCCAGGTGTATTCATAGGAAGATTTGCAGCTGCAGCGGTCATTGGTATATCGAAAGAACCTGGTTTCGGGACAGGCTCTGGAGGTGCCGTTGCAGGCTCTTCTCTAGTGTTTTGCTGGGGATTTATCGAAGTGTCAACTGGCAGACGAGGTCTCTTGTTTGGCGATGCAGACATGGAAGCATAGTCAAAGACTTTCCACATTAACGTGGCATCATCTTCTGCCAATCCCACCCTTTCGGTTTCTACCGCTGGTAGAATGCCGTCGTAATCGTCTTGAGAGTAATATAGAGTATGCCGATGTCTTAACCTAGCCGCAAGCTCCTCGACGACACCAAGTAACTCGTGAATACTGTCCCAATACTGTGACAGCTTTCGCAGAAAACGTATGGCGTTTCGGAAGCTCAAACGAGCAGCAGCAGCCACATCTGCATGCTTGGAAAGAGTATGCTCAAGCTGAATCGTGGCAGCGATTGCTGTGAGGTATCCGATGAATGGGTCATAGAGCATCATACCCGCTTCATCCATCTCATCGAGGAAGCGGATGATCCAACGAGAGTGGATAAGCGAGCTCTTGTAGGACTTTTGTAGGAAACTTGGAGGAACCTTTCGAATGACATGCTTAAGTTTGATGAACATGATAAATGGATGATGGCTGCAGTCATGAGCGAACTTTCTAGCAACACAAAGCACTTGATAAATACGTACATGCAACATTGTATTGACATGTATGTCAATTGAAAGCATAGCCATGAGGCAAAGTATGGTCTTAGAAGTGGTTCATGAATTGCCCGACGTGGGAAGTTGACTTCACGATATCGATGGGTCGAGAATTCTGTTCATGGTCAACAAGCTGGTCTTGATATCTCGGAGCACATTGACGTACCTGGCTCAAAGTCTGCGAATCTGTATTCAATTGTTGCCAGTTCTGATCCTGGTGCCCAAGGAGGTGTTGTGTTTTTGCTTGGAGTACCAAATATGTAGCGGATCGCATCTTCGAAGATCTCGTAAGCCCTGATAATTAGAGCAGCAATATCCTGGTCTTCATCGGAATGCTCGACAAACGCACAGCCGTTAGTGCTGACTATGGAAGTTGCAGCTCTCAAGGACCGTTCCTTCTCGGACACTGTCTTGCGTAGTCGGAATTCTCTATAATGCAATACGGGTGAAAGTGCTCGGGTAATGCCAAAGGTCCGATCAAGCATGAACAGTGTCCAGGTGCATCGCACAATTTCTTCCGGGCCAGTTTTTGGGCCATCGTCACTGTCGATTGACAAGTGTCCTGCCGCCTGAGCAATGCGCACGCCCATTGCTACTTGAGTATGGGCTCTGTGAACTCGTCCATCTGTACTAGTTAGCATCGATACTTTGCATGACAATGTGGTACTTACCAGCAAAGTCAACCTGTGCGAGTAAGCAAAGTCCTTGCAAATAATGCAAACCAGTATGGCCTTCTCCGTACTTGTGAAGGAGATCGTTCCATGACTTGTCAGTCAATGATTTAATCCATGATTTCGATATCTCTTGATCAGTCCAGAACGGGTGAGAAGAGCACCGTATGCTGAGAGCGAGCATTGGTTCAAGAACAGTTGAACTGAGCGGTTCATGAGCTCCGATCAAGGATTTCTGGCATAAGAGACTGTATGGTTGGCCATGGAAACATTTGAAGTATGTCATGATTCCATCTTCTAGAACATCTGAAGGTAATGCCCTAGCTCCTATTGGGCTCTGAATATTGTTTCCTTGCCTGACCAAGATGTCTGGAGTGGGAGCTGACATCTGCTGTGATCCATAGCCATTCGAGGATGGCACACCGATATTAGATTCTCGAAGTATGCTAGGATTAACAGCTGCCCGAGGAGGAATAGAAGGTACTGAAGCGGTCCCTGAAGGCAGTGGTCCTCTCCTGCTTATGGTCAGAATGAGGCACGTGATCTAGGCTGAGATCCGTGAACACTTACTGTACAGAAGCTGCAAGCTCTTCGAGCTTCTGTTCTATAGATCCGAATCTTCGGGAAACCTCCATACCAATGAGCCCTACCTAGAAACCATTTCTCGTGGTGGTTACTCACCTCGTCCCCGGCTGGAACCACATCTTCAGTTTCCAGCCTTGACCGTTTCCTTGGTGGAGGTTGCAGAGCTTCATAGCTGCACGTTTGATCCAGTCTCTTGCAAATCGAACATGTTGGCTTTTCGCCAGGACATTTGGACTTCTTGCGCCTTGGGTGTCCATCAGTATCCTGTGCAAACATCGCAGGGGCAGATTTCCGAGCTCACCGGCAATTCACACATGCTTGCCTTGTTCGTCCTTGATCTCTCACAGATCCATGATCGCTACCGGAAGCCATATTGTCGTCTTTTCGACAGTGGGGGTATGTTTTGGCAGTTCTCCATTGTTGGTCAAAGATGGAGAAAACGATGCTCGGCTGTGAGATGGATCGGAGTGGATATTGGAGGTTCTAGCGCTAGTCCAGAAGTGGCAAGCGCTCCCCACAAATTACCAAAAGAGAGCGAGGAACTGGCTTGCGTGCTCACTTCACAATAGAGTTGAAGATTCTTAGGTCTACTTGTCGATAAGTGTTTGAGATTGCTGATAATTGGTAGTTTGTGATACGAGAAAGGCTGTTTTAAGTTACAACCATTTCATTCTGATGATTTTGCTAGTAAGTAGCAGGTAAAATTGACAATCGTCCCCCATCGGGCACGATAATATTTCCATCCAAATACGCTCCTCCCCTACTCATCATATACAGCGCGGTGCCTGCTATATCCTCTTCACTGCCCGTCCTCTCTGCCGGCGTGGTCGTCTTCGGAATTGACCCCTCCTTTGTCGGATCTGTGTAACTCTTCATCTGCTCGGCCGTCATCTCACTTGGAAATAGACCTGGCGCAATCCCATTGACTCTGATTTTGTAATCCGCAAAGTTCGTTGCGAGCATCTTGGTCAGGTGCGTGGTGCCAGCCTTTGAGGTAGAATAGGCAATACCTGCTGAAATGGCACGAGAAAATCCAGCAATGGAGGAAGTGACAATGATGTTTGACTTTTGCTCAACGTTGCCTTTCTTGTTGCCCTCATCCAGGAGTTCTAAGAATGCCAGACATGTGTAGAATACGCCCGATACATTGACGTGGTAGGCTTTCGTAAAGTCTTCTACACTCGGGGCCCAGTTCGCGTCCTTGAACTCTTTAAGAGTAGGTTTGCGGTCCTTTGGCAAGTCCATCTTCCGCATTTCTACTCCGAGGATTCCACTGTTTGCGAAGAGGACGTTGATGAAGCCTTGTTCCTTCTGAACTCTTTCGGCGACAGACGCTAGCGAGTCCTTTGAAGTTACATCTCCGACCACGGGAATGATAGTGCCGTTGATTGCTTGAGAGGCAGCTTGCTTAAGGGTTTCTTCTCTTCGGCCAACGATGTAAACTGCTTTTGCTCCATTGGCGTCCAGAGCTTTAGCAACATAAAGACCGAGACCACTTCCGCCGCCTGTGATCACGGCCACTATGCCTTTCACCCCAAAGAGGCTGTTGATATCTAGATGGGACATTGATAAAGGTTGGACTTCGCTTCAAGAGATCGCTGATGATTGGTGCGAGCGGTCTACCGATTAAGGAACAGCAGGACCTGTAAAGGACATGTATTGTATAGTGTGGAGACAACTTTTTAATGAGAAAACAGAAGGATTCGTGATTTGGAAAGCAACTCAACAGCTTGAGAAAGTGGGGGAAGATTGGCTGGATTGCATCATCGTAGCATTTACGTGCTAATCCGAGTATACCCCGTGCTTCTCGAGATTCACTTTAGGGGGAGCTTTCAAGGGCCCCGACAATTGCTTTTCAAGACTTCTAAAAAGACATCCTGTCATCTTGTACTAATATATAACAAGGATCCTTATTAGTAATCTTATTAAAGATTTAATCTTTATTATTGCCCCTGCGGCACCGCAGTCTAACGAAGTAGCTTCCTAAAAAACAGGGATTAGAGGCTTCGCGAGATGATTGGATGTACGATCCCTGCACAAAAGTCCCACTATCCTGATTGGCCGAAAATCTAAGCTAGTACAGGGTCAGGAACACCAAAACTCGACTTTTCTTTGCAGGTCTGCATTACGTCAGGCTTTAGGCTACGCAATTCGGGCTTAGTTAGTAAATTGTAGAGCTAATTGAGAGCTTTCATTTGGTGTAGCCGGCGTATCAATAGGAGGCCTGGTTGTCTAGAAATTAATTGTTGAAGTTCGATCGCGATTTTGGTGCATGCGATGCGGCTCTGCAGCTGCACCGGTTGACAGCAGCACAGTACAGCTATGCTGTGTCACGTGTCACGTGATATCGGACCTACAGCATGCCGATATTACATGACACGTGACTTATGATTGTAAAAGGGAGCTAGAGTGACCGGAACTACGTAGTGCCGAGATTACGTAAGGTAGCCACTGGAGATCTCGAGGAGGTCGTAAGCTAGTAATAGAGATATTAAAATATTATCTAACGGATCGACCAACTACTCTAGATGTTATAAATATAGTTGATAGAAATTAGAGATTATAGAAGAGTGAAATAGTAGAAGGGAGGCAGTATGTGAATGTAGATAACAAGTTGGCGTTTAGAGCTGCGGTAGGGCCTGGTTTCTTTACTGAGGTTTAGTTCGGTGCTTATATTTCAAGGAGAGGGGGTTTGAAATGGATGTTCTTATCATATGAGTGTATATTCTATCCAACCTCTATAACTCGTCTAAATTGGCCAATCCTCGCTTTCTCATCTATAACCCACTCTCTCCACAAGGACGTTACGCAAATGCCCTCTTCAGATTCTCAACCATAGCAGTGATCGTATCCCTCCCCTGCTGCAAAACTCCATCCATCGCCAAAAAAGGATGAGGCATCCCTTTAAACACTTTTAAATCAACCTCCACCCCCGCATTTGCCAACTTCAGCGCATACGACTCCCCCTCGCTCCTCAAAACATCCAATTCCCCAACCACAACTAACGCACGTGGCTGCTCCGCCCACCCATCCTCATAAAGCAATGGAGTAGCCTCCGGTTCCTTCCACGTCTTCTCATCCGGTAAATAATGATTCCTATACCACATCATTTTCTCAGCCGGCAAAGCACAGATGAACTCATTTTCCTTCCAGGAGGTGTTGGTGGAGGGGAGGGCGGTGTTGTCTGTCACGGGGACGATGAGGAGTTGGGTTAGGAATTTGGGGACGGAGGCGGGGGCTGAGAGGGCTTTGTGACACATTATTGCGGCGAGGTTGCCGCCGGCTGAGGAGCCGCCGATTGCGGATTTAGAGGAGAGGGAGAGGAGTTTGGTGCCCGTGGAGTGCAGCCAAAGACAGGTCTCCCAGCAGTCGTGGACTGCGGCTGGATAGGGGTCTTCTGGTGCCAGTCTGGAATTGCCAATTGTTAGTATTCAAGTTTGGATTGGGGATATCACGATATATCTTTGGAGAGGGAAGAGGGGGACGAACCGATAATCAACGGTAATAACGACGCAATTCGCTCTCGCGCACAGATTGGTGCAAACCACATTTTCCGTGTCAATCGTTCCCAACACCCATCCTCCACCATGGAAATACAACATCACAGGCCATCCTTCACTAGGCCTCTCTCCTTCCGGTGTGAAGACACGGATGGGGATATCGGGTCCATTAGTCTCTCTTCTCCGGATCTTGAGATCTTGGGTTTTTCCCACTGGGAGAAGGGGCCCAGCGCCAGGGATCAGAACACCGGATGTGCGGGAGGCGGAGACGGGCTGAAGGTGCACTTGTTGTTTGTCGAAGATGTGTTTGTTGTAGAAGTCACGGTAGGTGGGGTCGAGTTTTGAGTCGATTGAGGGGTGCAGGAAGTATGGTGGTTGAGGACCAAGTGGGGTTACTGAACCCATTTTGTGATCTTAAATTGATTTATGTTATAATATAACAATAGTGCAATATGCGATTTTGAGGATATACTCGAGAAACCCAAGTCTGTAGAGAGAGAAACGTGGGGGGAGGGATGGGGGTCAATGAAGTCATATTTGTACTTGTACCTTTCCTATCCTGACTCGAGGGGTAACTCAATACCTACCCACCAAAAACCTTACGTGGAGCTCCGGACCGGGTTGTTTGGAGAAAGGTTAAAATGTAAGGTGGGATGGCATTGGCAAAGTTACATACCTAGTCGGATGCGATAAGAGCGATGACGGTGGTTCGATCTACGTGCTGACGGATCGATGGTTCAATGCATTAAAGTTGGGCCGCGGGCCAAGCATGTCGGACGATTTTCGAGATAAGGAAAGTACTTCTCGTGGAGCGGGACTTCTGTTGGTGAGATTGGCTTCATGGTGCGGATTCGATGAGTGTATGGTAGGGCAGGGTCTGGTTGCATGCATATGTATGCGGTGTGTCGTCGAAGGTGTGTTGGCGGAAGAGCCTCTCAGAGTCCCCTGAGTAGGTACCTGGACAGTGCGATCTCGGAGAGGGGACTGGGTCGCTTCGCTCTCCTTTTTCGAGAAGCGAGTCACGGGGTCGAGAGTTATGAAGCAACAGCATGAGATGTCAGAAACAGCAAGGAGGGAATAATATCAGACATTTTCTCTAGATGCTCCATATATTGCTTCTCATCTTTGCAACGATGTACTGTTTCTACCTATGGTGTTTGCAGCCCGGCGTAGCAATATGTATACCCGGAAACCGGGAGGTAGTGTCACTGAAGGAAACGTGGCAGCTGCTACATACGTCTTTCCCAATGGGACTGACGACATAAACCATTGCAGGGGCTTATTCATCATCAGCATTTTCCTTGGCTCTCCTAGTCCTTCAAGTTTTGCGTTAATAATTTCTCGAGCGCGCTGCCATTTCTTCCTACTTCTTTTTGGGAAGTATCCCACAGTAACTACACGGGTGCTCTAGGTCATGTTTCAATCCTCCTTTCTGCTATGGTTGAGAAGCATAAGTATCATTGTAGTGCTATGAAGAAGAGTCTATCGTGGTAAAAAGAATTGCGTTGATTTTTACGTTGGTTGGCTTAGAAGTATCAGCTTTGTTGCCAAGGTAGATAGTTGCCGAGGTAGACAGACTTAGCGGGATGAGGGAGACAATGTCATTGTGACCTTAGTCTAGGTACTGTCTTTACGAGAGATACCGTTACTGTGGTGGTGGTGGTGGTGATGGAAGGTGCAGAAGGAGTGCAAGGCATTACAGATTGAGGGCTCAAAGTTGGAGGATGTCCCAATTCAGTTGTGGAAGTGACAGCTGTGCTGAGCCATGTGCTGAGCCATGCAGATGCGTTGGTGATATTGATCGCCGTTGAGCAATCGGCAATCCATAATATGGTTTTCGAAAGTATTGATGTCGCTACTCACAGGGTTGTTCTACGAGAGTGTATACCTCGCAACTGTCTCGCTTTTGTTCCAAGAAAATTTGTCGGGAAATCACGCAATAATCACAAGTAACCAGGAAGAAGAGATACAGCTCGACATATATCTCACCAGTCACGACTCCGCTCATGTAAGTGGCTAGTTTGCACTCAAGAGGTTGATCATCCAGACTCACTGTCAGACACAGCTATGTCTCGCTCTTCTCGCAGCAAGCAAATGGAAAGGAAGAGCTTGTGGTATGCTGAAGCTGAAAGTGACACTCTTGATGTCAAGCATCACTCCAGTCAGCGATATAATCTTTTCTTCGATATTATTTTCCTATCATGTGATCTACAGTCGGCCTCAGCTTTCAGGTTCTTCGTGATTAAGCACTCCTCGAAATTTCTTGACAAATTTGTGGTGGAACACGAAGTATTCATAACGACTTTACCCAAGTAACGTTGATTTTGATACAGTAGTATCAAAGTCACACGTCCTTTCCAAAGTGGGAGTGGGGAATATGTGGGGGTCAGATTTAGCCGGAACCATCGAAGCTGACTCTGGAAGAACACGACTGCAACACATCACAGCATCACAACATGTCAGAAACTATACAAACAATTGATGGCGGAAAGCCGTGGTACAAATGCAAGCCAGGACCTATGGTTCTTGGTGAAGCTCCAATATATCGTGCCAGTGACAGCACGCTTCATTGTACGAACCTTCTTGGCTCTTGCTCATCTCAGTATCACAGAGACTGCCTTAGATTTGCTAATTATACCCAGGGGTTGACGCTCTGAAAGAGCCAGCAGAGCTTTATATCCTACATATTCATCCCGATTCCGGGGCTCCCAAAGGCGAAGCACGAGTCTTGGTCCTCGAGGACTCGGTTAGCGTCCACTATTTTCGGAAGAGTGTCCCAGGAAGCTATATCTGTGCTTACTATGGGGGAATTGCTTTCATGGATGAAAAAACTGGGAAGCTGGAGATCCTAAAGGAGATCATTCCGAAAGAGGAGAGAGCTGATAGGAGATTCAATGATGGCGGGGTAGATGCTAAGGGAAGATTTTGGTTGGCTGAGATCGACAAACGAGTGAGTAGAGACATTCTGTTCTAAATCTATGCCACCCATCAAGTCTGATCTAGCCAGGCAATGTCTTATGGTTTGAGAGGTCTTCCAGCAGGTTACGGTACCCCAAAAGGAAGACTCTGGAGGTACGATCCCGATGGGAGTTTACATGAGATGCCAGTAGGGGGCTTCGTGTGTGGAAATGGAGTTGACTGGAGTCCTGACAACAAGACCCTCTACATCAATGATTCCATGGGCCAGCAGATGTATGCGTTCGACTTCGACCTCGAGACTGGATCTATCTCAAATCGGCGTATGTTGGCCGATATGGCTGGCACTGTGGGTGAGCCGGATGGAATGGTCATTGACTCAGCAGGTAATCTTTACGTAGGTGTTTACGGCACCGGCCGCGTCAGTAAGTCTTTCGCCAACACTTGTTATGCGGCTGTGCCTCATACTAACCATGTTTGCAGTGGTCTTTGATTCCGTGGGCAAACATGTGAAGGACATCAAGTTCTCAGGCAAGAAGTTGACATGCCCAGCATGGGGAGGCAAAGATCATGATACGCTCTTTATCGCATCGGCAAGAGATGAGACAGGAAATGCCACGGGTGTTGATGAAGGTGGCAACATCTTCAGCTACAAGGTGGGAATCAAGGGATTGCCGAAGAACGAATTTGCTGGATAATATCACATCATCAAAGATCAAGTCAACTCAACCCGACTCTGCAAATGGGCATCAGCTGCATGCTGAGATTGTATGATAGAAAGAGCTCTCTAGTAACATGAAGATGTTTGATTTGCGCCCGGACATTGCTGTGCAGTTTGTCGACTCTATCAAAGACCGACATGGTGATGTTGGTGTATCAGCCTTCTCATCCTATCCTCATTTCCGCCCACCATGATTGCAATTTAATTCTCTGTAACCAGGCGTTCAGCTCCAGGCTCGTGGAATACAGTCAACCTTGCTTTTAGCGCAAGTTACCTCGCTAGTTGCTCCTTCCCTCGAACCTACCTTTCTTTTGCACCTTCAAAACTCGCACTTCAAATTCGAATGCCACATCTACATTTTCATATCCTCTTGTCTAGTGGCGCTTTCTCTTGGTCGATCTAGACTTTCGTCAACTTCCCCTCATCCCATCAACCATTTGCTTGTTGTTTGTTGTCAGACACAACAAAAACATATTAAAGTGGAGTTGCATTTTGGATTTGGCCTCCGCTTCTATTCAACTTCGTCTCCAACACTCTCTTTTTACAAGGCCTCGCTTCATTAGCTTGTAGTTTTCACCGCAAATTAGTTCATTACCTTTACCTCCAAGCCATTTGCTCTTCTTTTCTCGTTTTGCTTGCATACACGTTCCCCTAGTCGACTTCACTGCACAGTCATCTTGCTCTTTACCCAGAATGATGCACCAAAAACCATCAAGTTCGAGATTGGGTCCAGAGGACGAATTCAAGCAAGTAACGAATGAAGAATTTCGCCAGCGCTTCAAGCCAGCGTTCGATCTCGATCCAGATTTGACAGAGAGTGGGTTCACTTTCGAGGACCTTTATGTACAGTACAAGCTAACACTCTACAGATGAGTTCTGGGACCTGCTTCTTGACTCAAATTTTGACGCTCGACAAGCCCAACGCAGGGTCCTCGAACGTGTAAGGAAGCCAGGCTACTTTATCATACCCTCAACACTTGCCAACAACACACCGTCTTCGACATCAACTCCGTTTTCACCGCCGATACCGTTTCCCGATGTACCAACTACTCCCGTCCCAAAGAGGACTACAAGACATAAAGCTATAGGACTTGGGCTGGCAATAAGCATATCTGACAATGATTCCGAGGAAGAACCAAGATCTGCGAAACGACGAAGACCGAACTTAGGAAGAATGTTAAGCCAAGGGGGCTCGACTCTGCCATTTCAGACTCGGAGAATTAGCGAGAATACAGACGATGAGGAAAGCGATGACCAAATATCTTGGGAACGATATGAAAGCAATACTGAACTTAATGTTCTTAATAACGATCTGGCCATTCGCAAAAGAAAGAATTTGCCTGTTATCCCCATTTCTGATGACGAAGATGAAGACGAAGAAATTGCTGCGCCAGAGGAGATCATACCTTTATCTGATATAGATGACCTCGATGACCTCAGCTACAAAGACAGTGCGGATTTGGGCGTCAAGGAGCTAAGCTTGATTGTTAGCGAAGACGAGCAGGAGTCCGAGGATGGCTCGACTTCGAATAAGGATGTGAAGGGCTGGACGATCAAGACGAAAAGAGTTGTGGAGAAGCACAGTCTTACGATCCGAGCTCGACCTACTTTCGAAAAGCCTAATGCAGGTGTACTGAAATACCTCAACGTGACCAAAGTCACTCCTTAGCTGTATTACTTAGTAAGTGTTCTGCTGTTGCTGATACAAGACTTTATGGCTGATGCAGATAAGGCTAAGCCATTCTACCCTGACAATATGGACGAGATTACTGCTGGTAGCCATGGAATGGATCTCGAATCCTCCAATATCGAAAGATGGTCGAAGAAGACAAGTTCAGAGGCAACAAATACCGCACCAAAGGGCGTCCGATTCCAGATTCCACACCTGTGGCGTGACGTGCGTAGGACAGGATATCATCGGTTTTTATCGATGACATTGAGTATTCCCCAGGAGATTGTGTTCTTGTACAGGCAGATAGTAAATTTATACGTCCTTAATATATCTTTGTTACTCATCGAAACTAGACGAGGATCCTAAAAACGTTTCGGACAGACTCGACTGGAAGAGTTCGAAAGGCAGGCAGACCGAGCAGCAGAAGCGAGTACCGGCGTGGTTTGCAAGAATTGTCTATCTGTACGAAAAAGAGGTCAGTCTTGAAAGATAAAGAGTTCTTCTACTCCATTGGCTGACATGTGCAGGACGATGAAGCGATGGTACACCTTCAATGGTTCGAGCACGGCTCAGCGATTATGGGTGATTTGGCATCACCCCAAGAGCTCTTCCACCTCGCGGAGTGCGATAATCAGCCACTAACTTCGATTCGTAAGAAGATAAGGGTGACCCTTGAGCCCGCTGTCAGCGATAGAGCAACTTCATACGACGCGCTTGTAGAGCGTAAGTACGAGGAGGGAGAGTACTTTTGCCGCTTGCATTACAACAGATGCACCTATCAATTCACTGAACAGTCTCTTGCTTTATCAGAGAATCACATATCTTCGAAGGAGATATGTGACCGTTGTAATCAGCGTGCTAGAGAAGCCGAGAAGCAAAGTTCCAGGATTGTCGGGGACACCGAGCTTGTCGAGGGCCAACATCATTTCGATGCCTTACAACGACAGGGTATCAAGTATCATATCCACGATTTTGTGTACATATTTACAGAGTCAAATGAACCCTATACTATCGGTCAGATAACCAGACTATATTTGAAGCGATATCAAGACTGGCTGTCTTCCGAAAACAACGACATCGTGGATAAAGACAAGATGATCAAAGTCGAGCTGCAAATTTTCGAGCGCTACGATGATATCTATCCCGAATGGTTCAAGGAGTCGACTGAAAAGTATCAAAGACATGCAGTCAGAGACAATCGTCGACTGTACTTGAGTGGCAAGACCATGAAAGTCACCGCTGATCAGCTAGATGGCAAATGCATCATCCGACTACGTAGCCCATTCCAAAGCATTGACGAGCTTGAAAAGTTTAAGGACCAACCAGACTATTTTTGGGTTAAAGACAAAGTTGAAGGCCATCACGACTTTGATTCAATCATCCGCCTTGAAAACCTTGTGCCCATGGACAACCTTACATTCTCTCAAGCAACCTTGGAACTAGAAGAGCAAGTGAATGAGAAACAAGAACGAATCGAAAACTTCCTTAAGAACGGAAAAAAATGGCGCTGTCTCTTGGTGTTTTCAGGCGCAGGTGGACTCGACGCAGGGTTCCAGGAGAGCAGTAGACATCATTATTGGCGGCCCACCATGCCCGGGTTACTCAGGATTGAATCGTTGTCCGAAGCCGCAGGATACGAAGAACACTCTACTAATCATGTACTTGGGGTATGCGGAGTTTTATCGGCCAAAGTACTTCCTTCTGGAAAATGTTCGTGGCCTTCTTGCTCACAAGGTAAGAAAGCTTTACACCTGGCACTTGCCTCTCATAATTTACTGATATGTGCTACAGCTTGGAGCTGAACAGTCAGATGGGGAGTCTCCTAGTTTAGTTGGAGGCATCGAGAACGGCACCATCAAGTATGCATACATCCTCCCTGCTCTTTCAAACGGAAAACAAATTCTAACTGGCATCAGGTTGATTCTTCGAGCCCTGACTGGAATAGGATACCAAGTCCAATACGCTCTTCTCCAAGCTGCAGGATACAACGTTCCTTCGACTCGACCACGAGTCATCTTTTGGGCATCTCTTCCTGGCTTTCCTCTCCCAGCCTACCCCCAGCCTCAAAATTTGCACAAGTCAAAACTTGGCCGCCCTGGAGAATGGTACCGCACTCGTCGCTCGGCACCGAATACAGTTGTCACAGTTGGGGACGCGATCTCTGATCTTCCTGTGTTCGACTGGAGGAACCCACATGTTCTCCTTCCGCAGACTCAACGGTAGGTGTTGGGCAAGCTCATGCTATTCTGTCGGGCAGTTTCTTCTTGCAACACTGTCTCCTCTTCCTCCTGGAACAATCGTTTGAACCATGCTAACTACCCCATCACCTAGGCAAGTTTCGGAAGAACGGGAACGATTCAAAAGCATTACACTGTACGAGCTTGAGCAAGAGTCTAAGTACTTAGGCAGAGACCTTCAGGCGTATGAAGAGCCACCTCTATCAGAGTTCCAGCGAAAACTCCGGCAAGGTGTCGCTTCAAATCGACTCCTTAACCACGTGACGCCGCACAGTTCGAAAGATATTGAGAGGGTCTGCAACATCCCTCTGATTCCGGGTGCAAACCACAAATCTATGCCCAAGGTTCTGAAGCCTAGGTTTCTGCAGAATTCAGATAAGAAGTCCTACGACTTGCGATATTGTCGCCTAGATATGGAGAGACCCTTTAGCGCTTGCTTGACGAGTATCGATCCATGTAGCATTAATGGCAAGGTATGTCATATCAAGGGCAATATATTATCCTTTGATATTCGAGACCAGCAAAGCATTCAGTACTGACATAAAACAGGTGATACATCCAACACAGCATCAAATAATCACTATCAGGGAATTCGCCCGTGCAATGTCCTTCCCAGACTGTATAACTTTCGATTTGGAAGAAATTCGGGTCCAAGATGCGATTCGACAGATCGGCAATGCTGTCCCGTGCAACTTTTCTCTAGCTCTTGCAAATCCTCTGCTTGACTTGGAGGTTGATTGCTTTCATCAAAAACAGCAAACGGCGAGTGTAGAACAGGACAATAGGACACCCGAATCCTTACAAGATCAGGAAATGGAGCAATGTTCCGCTGCTGGACAGGCATCGAGCAGCGAAGAAAGCAAAGATGGTTTCATTTCTGGAAAGTCGCCCATCCCCCGACCGATATCGAGCAAGACAATCTTCCGAGAACCAGCTGGAGCGTCCCAGATATCGAGACCGTCTGGGAAGAGCCAAGAAGAAGCCATTGTCCTGGATGACAGCGATAACGAGTGATCCTGTACAAGACAACATTAATGCGGACACTTTCCTCTAATCTCAGTACAAATTATTGGAGAATTTTGCTTGCGAACAATTTCATCAACAATTTGATCGCGGTAGAAATATTTTCATGGGAAAGGAGTCGTGGCATATGTCGTCACTTGACAATGGAATGTGGCGTTTGTTTCGCGGGAATGGCTGTCTGGTTTTGATTATCTTCCTGAATACCAAGATAATAATAGTGCTGCTGCTAGGGAAGAAAGGGAGACGAAATGATAAGATCTGAACGCAGAGATCGTGAATTTGAAAACTTCTAAACCCTAAACCAGGGTTCGTGAACTTGAAGAGATTCACCGTGAAGGACACTATGACAAACCAAACCCTTCTCGTGCTGAACATTATTCAGTCGAGGCTGCGAGGATTATGCCTCATCCGAATTATACGTAATACTCCTCGTACATCTGCGCCTCCTCATTGATCCTGGCCAGAGGTCGCTCATTTCCATGGCCGTCGCCTTTGAGATCCTCGACCATCTCCAAATCTTCGTCGTTAACATCATCATTGTTCCTAAGGAATTCTTCCATCCACGTAATGGCCTGAATGAAAGCCTGCTTCTTGGCGAAGGGTTCAGCCTTCGTTGTAAACGCACGTCTGACTGCGAAACCGTGATGGACGTGGCTGTAGAGAGACACCTGGTATGGTTGACAGCTCTCTTGCAGACCCTCTTCGACTGCGCGTCTTTTAGCAACGTCGATATGTTCGTCGTCGTCCGCGAAGGCGACACTTAGGGGGGCCATGATATCCGAAAGGCGTTGCTTCGTGGTGCCGGTTGGGTGTGCCAAGAACGCTGCTTTGATATAATCTGGCTTTTCGTCTGATGAGATAAACCTGAGAACGTGATATCCTGCAGCGCCTTCAGCACGTTAGCACCATTCGGATTCGGTTGAAGATCCGTAGAGAGCTGAGACTTGTAAGATAGTACGCGGGGGAAAAAGTAGGAAAGCTTCGCCTTACAGAATCCGACGAGACCAATGTTTTTGCAGCCGTGGGATGTGAGAAAGCGGCAAGCGTTGGAGTACATCATGTCTACTTCTCCGTCACTCTTTCTACCTGAAGTTGATGGCGCATCTTGTGAGGAAGATTAGTGAGTGAAACAAGTCCAATCAGATACACACACCATATGCTGCCTCTTCATCACGAACAATCCCCGCATTCAAAATGACCACTGTAAGATAGCCAGCCTTAAATTCGAGTTAGGATGTTGCGACAGATAGCATGGGTTTCGAGAGTTACTAACGTCCGCAAATTGATCCGCGCTGAGAAGTTCCATCAGCATTTTGAATACTTCAGACACAGTGAGAGCTTACAGGACTCGACTATTATGCCAGATTCCCTTTGAGTCTGTGAAGTAGATGATACCACACGTCTCATGGCTTTTGACATGATTTCCTCGTGGCCTTGAGATATAGGTGGCAAAGTCATCCACGTTGGTCTCATCCGTCCCCTTCGGAGCGCCTCTATAAAAATGTGAAATTAAATCGGTGCGCTGCGTGGCTCGATCTTGCGTAAATAGAAGCACTTACTCGCTTTGAAATCCTAGAAATCAACGTCAGCGGACTTCAAAACGTCTATTCGATCTTTCATACCTGAATACGGACATGGTCTGTCGCATTGGGTCAGTACTACTCGAAGCCAGCTGGAGAAAAGTGGCTCACCCTGGCGCTGGATAGTATAGATGTGCCATAGTCTAGTAGAAAGAAAAGTTGATCTGTAGAATGAAATTCGAATATCGCAATACGTAAGGAGATCTGGTATGATTTTCGTCGCAACTTAAAACGAAGCAGGAGGCTTGAAGATGTGAAGAGGGAAAGCATCAACGCGTCGCACATGTCACAACAATTTATAATGTTTGCCACTAGGCGATGTGAGGAGAACTACTGCATTCCTCTCTTCGAAATCCATCATTCCAACGTGTGTCACGTGATAGCTGGTGTTGTATTATGCCCACTCTTGTAAGGCTGTCGACGAGGTTGAGATGAACTCTATCATTACAATGGATTTATAGACTAAAATGTCATGTGGGAGAATGAGATGTATGATGATTCTTTTGAAGATTGAGGTGAAGAAGCAGACGTCGAGTTTTCCCTCCATCTAAAGGAACTAAAAACGACGCTAAATTCAAGATGGACTAGCCTTCCCTTGTTTCAGCATCGCCGGACATTATTTCCCGACCACCAAGCAAGCCACTTTCTGCACCAGCCTGCACGCACCATAAACATTTGAGGATGTGAATAGTATCCTCATGATCCATTTATTGATCACCCGAAATGGCCATCGAGAGGGCAGATCTGGAGGGAAGGATAGGGGTGGGCGTGAACCCTGACACTGTATCACCAGAGCACAGCGTGGAGCAGGAAGCTCAGCCAATTGCCTCTCCTCGAGGACGGATCTACTCAAACGGGGCATCTGATAGCCATTTGGCTATTCAAGAAACGATACAGCTACCATCGCCATCGCCATCTCCTTCACCCTCGCCCCAGAGTCGCTCTCCAGCACTGATCGGCAGGGATTCAGCAAGGGAGGATAAAGTTGGTGTGCCAAATATTCCTAACGGGCACAGAAAATCTGGATCTCTCGAAAGGGATTCCTTGCTAGGAGAAATTCTCGGCCAGAAGGATGATAATACCTTCACTTTACCGCCTACCGTCTCCAAGCCGTTGGAAGACATCCCCGAAGAGAAAGTCCGGAAGCCACGCAAGCTATCGACGGCGAAGGCTAATGGGGAAGTGCTGAAGCTATCTGCTGCGGAAATGGAGGAGCTGATGGCGGCTCCAGAGTCGTTGCCAGTTTCTTCACCAAAAGCACCCTATCAAGCCCCACCAGCTCTATCTCCAGCACCTGCGATAAGTAGGAGAAGCAGCGATGTCTCGCAGTCCTATCACGACCTTCACTCTGACAAACCCCGCAAGCCCAGCGGCCCGGAATCATTGATGTCTAACTCGGAGCCACTCATCGATCGTCGAGCGAGAGCTGAGACCACGTCAAATCCTATGACCCGGCGGCCAGGCGCTTCTTCCAGAGCAATATCAAGTCCTGTGTCCACAGGCTATGCGCCAAACTCCCATACCAAAACTTCAAATAGCCAGACGTCACCTAAGAGGAAGCCAGTACCCCAAGCTTCCCGACCAGAACCTCTGGATCTCAGTCACGTGTCGTCAAAAATAAGCAAGTCTTCAGGAGCAGACTTACCTCCAGCTTCTCCAATACCTCAGTCTATACCGTTACCACCCATGTCAATACCCACTTATCTACAACTCGAACTATCATCTACCCGGCCTTCGCCATTGTACATATATCGTTCGGCTGCAAACGAGTTTCCATATGAATCATCCAAAGTCAAATTTGAGCGTCTACTCAATTTCTTGTTACTACCACCAAAGCTGGAGCAGGTCCTCTATTTTGGTACTTTAGCCTGTCTTGATGCATGGCTGTACACTTTTACCATTCTACCATTGAGGTTCTTCAAGGCACTGGGCATTCTCATACAGTGGTGGGGCCAGGTTCTTGCCAAAGAAGCACGATTTATATCAGGGTTTATCTATCACGGAACTGGAAGGATGTGGCACCGGTCAAGAGGAAGAAGAGAAAGCATGGACTCCATTGCTCGCTCCCGTAGTACCTCTCGTGCCAGTCGTCCTTCAGCCTCGACGATGCCTTCGTACCAAGCACCATCTGCTCGAACTCTCGAGGTCCCACCTTCAAATGGTACTGTTCAAAATGGCAACATTGAGCACTTGAAAGCCGAGATAGAACGTAAGACGAAGCCGAGCTGGGGTCGTAGACATCGGAGAACGAAGTCCCAGCCGTCCTCTCTTTCATCATACCACAAAGCAGATCTTCTGCAAGGTGCTGTAATCATATGTAGCTGCATGATATTGATGAAGCTGGACGCAAGTCGAATGTATCACAGTATTCGAGGACAAGCAGCCATCAAGCTTTATGTCATTTTCAACGTCCTCGAGGTAAGCTAATCTTTTCCCCAAGACTGCCATTTACTGACGATATAGGTATGCGACAAACTTCTGTCTGCACTGGGACAAGACATTCTTGAATGTCTCTTCTCCAATGAAACACTTGAACGCGACACCGATGGTCGTAGCAAGATTCTTCGGCCTATGGGGATGTTTGTCCTCGCCCTGATATATAATGCCGTTCATGCCGCGGCCCTCTTCTACCAAGTCATCACGCTCAACGTCGCTGTCAACTCATATTCCAACGCTCTTCTCACTCTCCTAATGTCTAATCAATTCGTGGAAATTAAGTCTACAGTCTTCAAGAAAATTGAAAAAGACAACCTGTTCCAACTCACCTGCGCCGATATTGTTGAGCGTTTCCAACTTTGGCTTATGTTGATGATCATCGCGCTGCGCAATATCGTCGAGGTGGGAGGCTTCAATATGCCTGGTGGAGGCACTGATGACGACATGATGAGAGATGCCACTGCGGCTGCTCGAAGCAATTCCATCATGCCCAATAGCTTCACCATTCTGCCTAGTTGGTCCGGAGAGGTTCTTTCACCATTCCTTCTCGTGCTTGGGAGCGAGATGTTGGTGGATTGGATCAAACATGCCTACATTTCGAAGTTTAACAACGTGAAGCCCGCTGTGTATCATCGCTACCTGGACGTCCTTGCAAAGGACTACTATACCAATGTAAGCCTTCCTTTAATTCTCATTTCTTCTCAGAACCATAGAGCTGACTATAAACAGGCCTTTGTAAACCAAAACCTAGTTAAACGTCTCGGCCTCCCCGTCATCCCTCTAAGCTGTCTCTTCATCCGCTCCGCCTTCCAAACCTACCACATGTTCCTTGCAACCCACGTCCCATCTCCACTACCCTTCCCTACCTCAAGCACCTCAACCTCTCTTGCCGACCCTTCCATTTCCTCTCCCTCGACTACTGCAGCTTTGGAACACTTTGATACCATCATCCGTCGAGCTCTCGGTCGAAGCACCTTCGGCTTCGGACCAGGGACAGGAGGGGCAGGCATAGAACGAAGCTGGAATTGGGTCCCCAGCACAGACTCCTTGCTTGCGGCACTGACTATGATTGTATTCTTCCTCGGCTTATTTCTCGTTCTCCTTGCTCTAAAACTCGTCCTCGGTATGCTTCTCCTGAAGTTTGCTCGCAATCGCTACAGATCTATGAAGAAACGAGAAATTGAATCTCAAAACAAAGCCGAGAAGGAGAATTCCAAAGAGAAAGAAAGAGAGAATTATAATACGGAGGGGAGAAGGTTAGGGAGTTGGGGAATGACTGAAATGGATGATGATAAGAAGCGTTGGATCTATGAGGATGATAAAGAGACATTGAGGGTAGCAAGGGAGAAGGAGGGGAAATGGAGAGAAAAAAGTGAAAGGATGGGTATGGGAGAATTTGGCAAGATCAGTAGGTACGAGATGGTCAAGAGAATATGGTAAGGATGTAATTACTGTGATATATATGTTACCACTGTACAATGGTCATCATACTTGCATTGTCCAAAATCACGAGCCCTATCCTGAAGTCCCATGAATTCTGCGCGGGTCATCTATTTATCCAATACCCACATCCCTGGGAATCTCACTTGCACAAGACGTGCAACAATTTCCAGTGAGCCAATGAATCCCATCGCACCTTCCACCTCCTTTCTCTTGCTTCTGCACTCGACGTGCAACGAAGACCTTATCCGTTCATCCGCATTAAAAACAAGGATCATAAACTCGTATTCTGTGCATGCATTACATGCATCATGCAGACTTGTCATGCAGACGACTTGCAACAAACTTCCCTCCTAGCATCTGCACCAATCGTTTCCATCTCCTAAGTTTCCCTACTTTTCAGCTATCCAATGATGAGTTGCAGAGGAATTTGTTGCACATCGACCGCAGGCGATTGAACCAACATGTCGGGACTGATGGTTTGGGCTTGGGGTTGGTTAAAAACCTGCTTTCCATGATGACCTGTGGCCCGGACGCGATCCAATCGTACCTCGCCCAGGCCATGCTCTTGCTCCAATCCGACCCCAAGAGGAGAAAAGGAGAAAAGGTGATAAAAATGGTCATGCAGACGGTGTGCAACAAAACTTATAAATAGATAATCTCGCAGGACAGAAGGAAACGTGGCAATAATCTCATGCAGAAATGCGGATGAAGACTTGCAACAAAGTTTAAAAATAGACAACCTCGCAGAAAAAGGAAAAACGTGATGGAAAAGTCATGCAGGAAAAATGAAGACATGCAACAAAACTTTATTGTGAGTCTGTGATTGATGGAAGCAAGTTGTTAAGTCCTAAAGCTGTAAATTGAAAATGTTGTAAAGGGTATGCTTTTCTGTGGTACATGCTATCATTTACAGTTCCATCATCTAGAAACGATTTTATCTCTTCCAACGCCATGCTAATGCCCATTCAATCGTTAATCTCACCGTTTTGTCTGCGCTACAAATGCAGGTAATGTCTCTCCAACTCCCGATTGTTGGCATATCCGGCCCTTGCTTTTGTCTTTTGCCAAGTATGCTTTTACTTCCTCGGCAACTCCTTGAACACCTTGCGAAAGATCTCCCGGCTTTTATACAAATTGCTAACTCTCAGCCTCTCGTTGTCCAAGTGTGCCGAATCACTTGCCTGGCCACAGGGTAGGTGGGCTGCTGGGGCACCGAACTCCTTCTCCAAAAATCTGATACTCGGAATCGAGCCTCCTTCTCGGATATACAACGGCTTTCGACCCTTCTTCTTTGCTCCATCCATCTCGCCATTCTCAACTGGTTCGTCTATAGTCTCGAGATCAAGAGGAGTGGCGGCGATTGAAGTGTGATCGGCACCGTTGGTGAGTGTCGTTGTCGTTGCTGGTGAAGGCTTCAGACTAGGGCTCACTGATGGTTGAGACGAAAGCTTGGCTTGTTGCTTTAGTCTCGGTCCGGAAACACTTGAACGGCGAATCTCTCCGATAGGGCCCCAAACATCCATGATGGCTGCTTCCAGTGTTTGGAATATCTCGTTATCAGGGTCGCCGAGCCATGCGTCAGCTTGGTTGTCGATAGATATTGTCAAGCGGTTGTGAGTGTCGAGCTGTGCGAATGCACCTTGGAGGAAAGCAGTGAGAGACTTGATCACATCATCGACTTCCTGGTTGGGCACTAAACGTAATGAGATGGCAGCGCTGGCATGGGACGAAACCAACGAGCCATCCGGTCCAGACACTTTGTAACGATGTACAGTGAGGTTGGGCTCTCGCCATCGAGCCATCAACGACGCCTTCAGCGTTTCGGGTGGTCCATTCTCAGGATTGCGCGAGATCAAAGTTTCGACAATATCATCGTAACGTGCCTCCTCGACCTCCGTGAGCGGCAAGATCGCATCGTAGAATCCTGGGATCTGAATTCGGTTGTGATGGCCCTTGAGCTTCGCAAGAATGGATGTAAGATCGAACAGAGGCTCGTCCATCATGAAACTTCCATCAACACCACTGTGCACATCGGGATGATTGCTGTCGACCTTCACAGTAGCGTGAAGAACACCTCGCAGACCATATGTCAGACATGGGACATCGTCGTCAAGCCAGTAGCTGTTTGCCAATATGATATAGTCGACATCTCCAATGAGACCCTTATGTCTGCGAATAGCATCCTTAAAGCCTCGAGATCCAGATTCTTCCTCGCCCTCGATCAGAAAAACGATGTCAGAATCCAACTCTTTCTCGTGCACGAGATCAACAACGCCGTACAAAGCAGCCATGATGGGACCTTTATTGTCGGAGACACCTCTGCCGTAGAGATAGCCATTAACTCCCTTCATCTCGAACGGATCGATAATCCACTTGTTCTGCTTGTCATCGGCGGGAACCACATCGTCTGTGGAAGGTCAGCCGTAGCATAGGCTCCTCATCTCATTTATTCAACTTACAGTGGCCGTAGAACAATATCTTCTTGCGCTCTGCTGACGTAGCCGGATTGCCCTTGAATCTAGCATAGACGACAGGATTATATGAGCTATCGGTATTCAACATCTCCGTCTGTGCCCCATGCTTCTTGAAGAGTGTCCTCAGGAACGTGGCTCCGCGTCGACAATCCTCCGCATGATCTTGTCTGGAAGAGATTGTCTTGAATGATACAAATTCTCGCAGAGATTTGATAAGATGGTCCTCCTGTGCGTCCGGCTTGGTATATGTACCCGAATGGCAGCCTGTAATGTTCCAAACACATATCGAATTGTCGTTTCCGCCGGTGATATATAGCTGCTGCCCGTCGAAGGTGGTCAATGCCGAAGCCAATATCCTGCCATCGTGTGCTCTCCATCGGTTGACGCAATTGTACTTGCCGCTGAAGGAGGATGTGGATTGGTATTTGCCATATTGCACCGTGGTATATTTCTGTAACTGTCAATTTACTGCATACAGTATCGGATGCGAGATTCTTACTCTCGCGAAACCGGTTGAGCTAGCTGTCCAAAGATAGCCCCAGCCCATCTGCAGAGTCATAACATCACCTCTGTGTGCCTTAATCACTCGCAGCTTCTGTTTGGTGTCCAGGTCCCACAGCTCAATGACGCCTTCTAGTTTGCTACTATACAAGAACGACCCATCAACAGCCATCGATAGTACTGATTCCGCATCGTCCTCTCCAAGGCAAGCAACCTCTTTAATGCCTTGAGTCGGATCTTCGGACAGCTGCCATATCTTGATTGTCCCATCCCCACCACCCGACACGAGCACATCAGAATCAGAATCAATGAGACGTGTAACACCCTTAACCATGAGCATGCAGTATACATATCCAAAATGGGCGTAATGCACCATATGCGCCTTGTCGATTTCGAGAATCTCTCCGCCATGAGGGGTTCGGGGATTGTGAGCTCTTGGTGTTGAAGTACCTCCCTTGGCCACAGAGTCGAAGAAACGATGATTGCGGCGGTCGGGATGACTGGCAGGGTTCGGGGGAGGTCGAGTATTCGAATCTTTCAGGCTGACCCATTGTATACTCGTGTTTTGAGCTCCTAGGTATGCCGTCTCGAATTGTGCCGAATACGCAACGCTGAAGACATCGCCGACATCATACGTGCTGTATATGTGATATAGTCGCTTCAGAGTGACGGGACACCAGGCATTGACAATCGCATCGCCAGCACTGGAGAACAGAAGCTTGCCGTCGGCAGCCAGGAAGAGGCAGAGAACCGCACGAGTATGCGCCTGGATTCGTAGCACAAGCTCAAAAGAGGCCAATGACCAGACTAGAATTTCTCCATCTTGTGTACCGGCATAGACGAATCGATCGCTCACGGCGAGGGTGAGTATCGAGCTGTCGTTCTGGAGGTGGTGTGCAAGTTCGGGTCTCTCCTTCAGGTGGTCCGCCGCAGATTGATCCTTGACTTCGTAAGTCTCATCGTCGCTAGCTTCAGCTGTAGGAGAGTCAGTGGGAGTTGGTGTATCTGAGGAGCTCTTCTCGAGCGCAGGTTGTCGAGGCCCAAAAATTGAAGCCATATCTGCAAGATGAGGTGCGTTTGAGGTTCGGACCGTGGTTGGGGAATGCTAGCGCCAATGGGGGGTATTTAGAGCCCTTGATGAACATCCGAATCCTCTCTTTTGATCCCATCTCGGCCGCAACAACACCTCGCGCTTTCGTGTGGATTTACCCTCGGAGCAATAACGTGGGGGCGTGGAGAGCAAAGATTGGAAAACGTACTTGATATTCCTGAGCTGTCATCCTCATCGCTTGCTGACCAGAGACCAGGCATGTTGTCGTCTTCCTCGCTGCTACTGCTTGGAGTCTTCCAAAGAACTCTTGATTCGCACATGTTCCGTGATAGTGTCGTAGGTGATCGACTTGCGCAACAGTTCCAAAGCTCCCAGCGATGCGAATCTGGGTCACAGGATGGAGATGAGTCAGAGAAAAGGCTTGCCATTGTTTGAAGCTTTGAAATTCGCGATATGCTGGCGGTATGGCGTCACAACAGCCTCCATGGCACCTTCTTATTTATCCAGAAGAACTGGAATAAGGGAAGTCGTGTTCAGAGCTGAACATTATGCACATTATGGTCATGCCTACATTCTACTGCAATGTCTGGGCCAATGTCACTTGACCGACATCTGATTTTTCCAGATGCATCATGCTAATCATCTCTTTGGCCCTCATAGAGTTTGGTGCCTCTCCTCCTGCAAGTCAAACGCAGCGTGCCCGTGCCATCCCATTCCCGGAGGACGGCACATCATCCACAAAGATGTACACAGACGCACAGGAAAGGGAAGCGAGCCGTACCTGCAAATCAAAATTAGTTTGCCATGGCTGATGAGACATTGCAAGCACCGTCCCGTCATGCTGCATTTGCATCAAGAGCCAACACATTCAACAGCTCAGGCCCTTCTGTTTGTATACCCACAATCACTGAAATGAGGAGCAATCATTCTATTGTCCAGTATTTGAAATGGCCTTCAAGTGATCTTGGTGGCCGCGATGGAGCACCTGTTCTAGGTATTTGGATCAAATTGTGAGAGATCTTCCTTCAGTTCAGCTCAATTTTCGAGGTCAAGATACCTTGTTTTTGCAGATATGACCTCGAAAGAAGCCGATCAATCTGACCTAATGGCATCACACAAAACAAGACCAGTGAGACAAGATATCAACTTGGGACAGCAACCAGTGTCTCAATCTAGAGATCTCGCAGACGAGCATCATGCAAGGTCAACCTTCGCAACGGATCCGAATGTCTGTTTTGGTGTATGTATGAACCACCATACTGCAGTTGCTGCCGATGTCAACGATCTCAAGCGTCAAGTACATGTTCTCCAGCAAGATATGCATACCCTGCGGTCACAAGCGGATCATGATCAAGCGGCTCAACGGAGTAAACAGGCACCAGAACCACAGCTGTCTAGCCAAGACCAGCATGTCAATCCCGACTCTCCTCGATCGGGACGGAATCAAAGGTCTGCTTATAGCACCAAAGAGGCTAGAGAGCCAGAATTTGCAATTGATGCGAATGTCAGGCGACGACTGGAAAAGCTCCAATCAAATACCCCTGACTATCCTCCAAATCCAGCGTATCCTTTCTCATTGGATACTCCAAGCCAAGATATCAGGCATCGAATGAGTCCTCGCTTTGGTCACCCTGCTCAAGCTTCCCAAGTTCCGCGATCGCCCCCACAGACCTTCCCCGAAGATGTTCCTCAAAGCACCAGATCGTACAAGGCAAGCTTGGACGAGCTACCCCGCGATGATCAAAATGACAGCCAAGGATCGAACGGAGCTGTGAACAATGTACCCACCATTTCCAAACATTCTACACGAATGACTTCAGCTGAAAGAAGAAGAGCAGACAGAGCAGAGGAATGGGCCAAAAGAGCTTGCGAGGAAGAATGTCATACAGAACTGAACAGAGGTCCTGAAGATATGAGTCGAACTATTTGTGAACTATTTGTGATGAAGGCCTGGTACCGGAAGATGATTCTCGGGTCATGGACATCCTTAAGGCAGCAAGGAAAAGAGAATCCGAAAGAGCCATGAGAGCAGAGGAAAGAGCTGATATCGTAGAACGTCAACTCCAAGACGCGGACCAAGCTTTCCAGGCATTTCAACTCCAAAGGCTACAGGGACCATCTCGAGGCGAGAGACGTCAAGATACTGGCTTACATATCAGTGCCTGCGATGGTAGAACAGTGAATGTTGGCAGTGATTTGGGGTATTTCAGAACACCATATGCGAATGCAGGTGTTCTTGCGCCAATGGGAGGTGGCGTTACAAGGAAATAGATGTAGCTTCTGGCGACCGAATTTCCTTTTTCCTTTTTGTATTCGTGGAGTTCCTGAGGATCAATATTCGATGTTAGTATGTCTGTTGGTTTTCTCAGTTGCATAATGTATGAGCTTCCACATCTAGCGCTGTGCTCAAACACCCTGCTCGTGAACCGTGTGAGAAGGCACTTCTTCGCAACCGTGATGAACTCCTTCCAAAGCCCTGAAATTTGGTTTATCGCAAATTCCTTCAGTCTCGAAGTTGACATGCTTTCGGTATGCAAGGCAATAATGATATGTCCTGAAATATAGGATTTTGAAGCCTCGACCCTTCTAACTCGATCGCTGCATTCCTTTCCTCCTTCCACTCGTGAACAACTTGATCTCTGCTCAAACCTCGAACGTTATGGATTTAGGTAGGAACAAGACATTGGAAGCAAATAATATGACCTACATATGCGGAAAGGTAAAAATTGCAAAATTCCATCTTTGAGGATGTGGTTTTTTTTTTTTTTGGCAGATCGATGGGAAGAGGTATGAGAAGCTTTTCATGGCCAGAGGGTCGAGAAAGAGATTCGTAAATTACATTACTCTATATGCTATCTAATATGTAGTGCTTTTCCATCTCTCTATGCTGATCGCTCGATCTATAAACTGAAACAAAGTATGCCAAGGTCGTTGCGTCCATTATCGGTTTCGTCATATATGTTAATGTTTACCACATGGTATGTGGATCTCTTCCATCTCGGTCTCTTTGTTGGGATTTGAGGCTTCTTCGCCAGTGACAGTCTGTCGCTGTCCCCGAGATTTTTAATACCTCGATCACCTCCACCTCAGTGTGAAGACTATTCACTCCACACCTATATATTCCCCAGGTATATAATACCAATTTCATCTCATCGTCCTCTTCACAGATTCCAATTCTCACACCTTCTCTCTCTCCTCAGTAAATTGTCCCTGGTCATGATCCTCATCCTTCCCAGGCCACAAAATATCCTTCTTAATCACAGCTCTCACATGCATCGTCGCACACACAATCCACGTACACACCAACAAAATCGTCATTGCGCTCCCAACCCACAGAATAGCCTCACTCTCAAGCGCCGTCCCAATATTTATAGTGATAATCGTGAACCCCACGTTCGGAAACACGAAAGCCCACCACACTAGATGAAACGACATTCCCTCCGTCATCGCTCCATTGATCGTTGACACGAGTGCTATGCAGAAGAACCAGAAAGCTGTCGCCCAAAGGAAGAGGGCGGAGCAGACAGACACGACTCTGAAGATATCTGCGATGATTTGTGGGTTTCCGACAGATGAGATGGTAGCGTATGATGGGAATATCCTCGAGAAGTGTTGTGAGATCCCCAGGAGCGCGAGGCCTGTGAAGGATGGAGGACCGACTGCGATGAATAATCCAGGTCGAGTATTGGGAGAGGGTAGACCAGAAGTCATTAACCTTCCCATGAGCGGCCCGTAAAAGAACATCGAGATCATCATTCCGAGTCCTTGAAAGGTAATTCCCGCAACCAGAATAGGGTATGCATATTCGACTGGCTGATCACCTCCTATGAGAGCAGCTAAAGTGCCTGTTAACATGATTGGGAATATGGGTAGGATCCATTGAGGTGTCATGTTCTGGACTGTGAGGGGTTTCCCAGTGAATAGGAAGAAGTATTGCGCAACTGCTACAGAGAATGTGAGAGCGAGGTATGTCCAGAATAGTACGCGGATAGTGACTATGAGCCAGTTCCCGCAGTGAGGAACGCCGTATAATTGGATGTTATCCAGGATATTGACGATTGAGATCCAAAAGGTCGGGAAGAACAAGGACTCCGTTGGGTGAGTTACGCATTTTCTTAGGGATTTTGGGAAGAGGATGAATCTGGTTGCTGTAGCGGCGCAAAATAGTATGAAGAGGATAACCTGCAAGATGAAGAAGATATCTCCGATAGCCTCCAAACCGTGAAACTGGTGAGGTGTGCGGGAAAGTACGATTGCGATCCCGCCGGTAGACATCGTACATGCAAACCATGCCAGGGTGAAGTGGTGTATTCGATTCCGAAAAGTGAGATCGCCGTGGAGTGTGTTGTTGCTCATTTGGAGCTGCCCATTTTCTCCCTCCAACGAATTGGTTGAATACCTCCTCGCTTGCCTGCTCCTCCTACTGACAGCAGAGGCCGACTGCCTAAGCGGCGCCATGCCTGGTGCTGAGTCTGGCATTGAGGTTGTGCTGCCGCCGTCCTTGGAGAGGCTTGGGAGATGAACGCCTTTGAGAAATTGCAGAACCTAGAATCAATCAGAAGTTGAGGGCATAGCAAGAGGGGAAGAATGTGCCGACCGGCTTCTTTTCTGAAATGTTCAACATAGTCAACAATGACTTCATAGGCGGTCAATGCTATTGAGTCCGTTCAGAGCCGATGCTAGTTGAGATGGTGCTATATCAGGCTCCACGATGTGGGAACGCGGGTTGAGATAGTGGAAGGTACAAGCGCAGAGCGGTGTCCACTAGAACCGTTGAGACTATTAGTGTCGGAACTTTGTTTTTAGAATGTGTGTCCTTGAATTCGAGATCGTTGAAAGGAAAAGTCGAGACCTATTGAAAGAAAAATCGAGGCCATCGGCAGTATTGTGGATTTTAAAGGTTGTCGGCAATCTACCCGAGCTTCTTAGGCTATCTCGCATAATGCCAGCAACGAAGTGTCATGTCATGTTCTCGAGATTCAACCATCCACATCATGAGATGAAAGTTAAAGGAAGCTGAGAGAATACTCAAGGTTAAGAAACTTGAAGCTTGAGGAGCCACAATAACTGCAGGCGGCTATAATTGTAGATTCATCACGTGTTCCTCTCCTGATGCTGCTGATGAGCCAATCACACAAGAATCAAAGCCGGTCCGACACATTCTCGTATTGCTTCACGATTGAATCTTCTCTCCCAATATTTTTCCAAGAAGGCGATTGCTTGCTGCGCCATACTCTGCGCCACGGTCGAGATTCTGGCCAGTCATGCTCTTGAGACAATTTTGCTTCTAGCAGCTTCCCAAACCCGCTCTGAAAATCCTTGTTGTAACCTTATCAGGATTCTTCCAAATATTTTCACAAGATGCGGTCGCGATATTGGGTGAGGTGCTGGAGAGTGGGATAAACCGTAACTACGTCTGTCCTTAATCTGTCGCAATAGAAGCTTATCCTATGTCCTCTCAATGCGAGTCGAGTCTACATATACATAAAGCTACACAATTAACAAACTCCGACTCCCCAGCCTCTCGGGAATACCACTTAAGACACCATCCCATTGGTTAATCTAAAAGTAGACCATCCCGACAGTGTGGCACAACATTTTGCTGCGACTTGCATCAAAAGCTCAAAAATAGAGCTTAAAATTATGCGATCTGCAACAATCCCTCGAAAAAACGCCATTTGTTGCAAATCGCAAGGCGAGTTCGGTCACTGGACTTGGGTTTGCTTGCAGGGGATGGACGGGATGAGGCAATTATGCATGCATGCATGAGATCGAGGCGTGATAAGATATATGTTTGGCGTGATGAGATGTTTTGTTGCATGTCTGATGAGAGTAAAGAATAAAATTTATGAGACATGAGCTCAAATCATCGTACTGATTGATAAATGTACTGTATCTCATAAAACACTGTAATCTCAACAAGCTTCTGATAACTCGTTGCTCCTTGCTCATGCGATGCACGGATCATGGTATATAATATACAAAGAACAACATCAAACATCAAACAACATCAAACATCTTCATCGAACATGATTGGCCCCGGCACCAGGTGGTTCAATCCTATCTGGTCCATCCGAATCATCTTTCTCTTCTCATCAACTCATCGTAATCATGATATCTTACAAGTCCCTCCGCCCCTCTTCCCCTCCTTGATTCTACGATCCCCCAGCCGCGACACAAGCATCCTCCTGAGTTTTACAATCCGAAAGATCAAATGCTCCAGCAGCTTGTCCGCCATTAAACGCGTTCGCGCAAGCATTGAATTGCACATCGCAGCTTCTCTGCACCGCAGCACTCTTGTTGACAAAGGTATTGCCGTTCACAGCAAATGGTCTAGTGGAATCTCCACTATCAGTGATAGCTGGTGCCTCAATACCCCCGAGTGCTGAAGAAGCCGATGCAGCACTTGCGGAGCTAGTCGCAGCTGCCGAAGAGCTCGTGCTTGATGCGACGGCCTGAGCAAGGCTTGCGGAAGATGGAGCATCGACCCAGACTGTGCTAGTGACAAGAGCGCAAGTTGACTCTGTCGAAGCTCCAAGGACGGGAGCTGCTGTGGTTTGAGCTGAGGCCCGGCTAGTAGCGACCGCTTCGGCGAGTTGACTCGAAGTTGCTGCAATTGAAGTGGTGATAGTTGCTACTGAAAGGATTGACCCAGTCGCGCTAGCAGAGGCCGATGGAGGGATGGTAGCCGTAGCCGTGATCTTCGCTGCTACGGAAGCAGAAGTCTGAGTAGAAGCTGCTGATCCACACGATTCTTTCTGAGAAGAGCACTCTTCGATAGAAAACCCTGGGCCACTGAAGGAAATACAGGTCTTGTATTGAGCTGTACACGCTGCTCCAGCAGCAGAGACTATGTCTTCGAATTCTTCTTCGAGAACGACGAAGGAGTTACCCTTCTTGCCGACAGATGGAGGTAGACCTCCAAGGGAGAGGATGAACTCGAAGAAAGTCTCGATGACAACTACTTGTTGGATAATTGTAGTTTCAGTAGCTCCCGATGCCGTCGTGACGACTGCACCTTTGCCTCCCTTGGCAGCCTTTGAGGATGTCGTAGCAAACGTAACCGCAGAAGAAGACTCGACTTTTGCGGCCTTGCTAGTGGTTGCGGCAAAAGTAGTGTTGGCGAAAAGCGGAGTTGAAATGGCCTTGCCACCCTTACCGGCCTTGGTGGTGGTTGACGAAGCTTCAGCGCTTGAAGTGGTGGTGTCCTTACTGGCCTTGGTGGTGAGCTCAACGCTCGAAGTAGCACTGGCTTTGCTTCCCTTTCCGGCTTTGGAAGATGTTGATGTTTCTGAGGTTGAAGTGGCCTTTGTATTACCCTTCGCGGCACTGGACGAAGACGACTCGACTGAAGCCGTACTCTGAATGGCTCCTGGGCCAGCCGCAACAGCGCTTGCAGCAGCGGCGGCAGCCTATTTATTGTCAGTATTTCGCTTGTATTGAAATCATAGGTTCACTCTCTCAAATTCATTTGAGACCGGAAGAGAAGAGTCACTTACAGCCTTTCCTCCGGATCCATCATTAGCAGCTGCATTTTCTGTGGTCCCGCTACCAATGACAGTAAACTTGGTGCAGTCGTCGGCAGTTCCTCGTTGAGCAACAGGCATGATCACTGGTTGATGGTTGGATGAAGATGCCATGGTGCATACCCGGTAGTTTCCAGCTGGAAGACCACCAGTAACAGTAGCGGAGAGAAGGCCCTTGCCGTTGCCAGCATCGTTGATACCCTTAAAAAAGGCAAATTGAGTGGCGTCTAGAGCAGCAGTAGGGTTGAGAGACTTTCCCATGTCTTGGACCGTGACGTGCGTGTGGCCAACCACTTGACCACCAGAAAGAGCCTGAGGAGCGGCGAAGTAAGTGGCGTCCGCATTGGTAAACGAGCCTGCTACCAAGTTCGACATTTGAACCGTGATGTTGAAGGTGGTATCGGACTGAATAGTGGCACTTCCGGCAAGTGGGAAGGTAATAATGCTGGAGACCATTGCGGTTTTGCCTGGAAGATCACCCATGGCTGGAAATATTAGCAGGGTGGTAAGGATCATGAGGATGTCGCTTACGAATTCCATTGCAAGAGCCGGTAGTGATCTGAAGACCATTGGTGAGGGTCTTGCCGGAGCAGAAGTTGATGAAGTTGTTCTTCGAGGTGGCAGACAATGCCTGCTGAGCCTCGTTGGCTCCAATTTCCTGACTTCCGTCAAAGAAAGATCCACTTTGAACAGCATTGGCGGCCAATGTTGTAGCAGTAGCGTCGTCACCAGCATTGGCACGTTGGTGAATGTTGTGGTAATGTCTCGTATCGAGAACAGACCGAGCATCGATGAGACCGGCTGATGCAAGCACGAACAGGATTGATGGGGCGAGCATTTTGAACAAACTTTTGCTTGTAGTAGAAAGTAAGGTGTATAATTGGGTAAGGCCCTGCCTGGTATAATAAGTTTTATAGCAAGAAGCAAAAATGAGCGACTCAGTCGATGCGAAAAGAATGAATGAACAGAAATTCAAAAGAACGTGACAAGCAAGCACCAAAGAATGTAGGTCGAAAAGATCGATGAGGAGCGGTATCAAGGCTGGGGACTGGCTCACAATATATCCTCCCCCCTCCACGATGAGGTCGTGTCGCAGAAAGAAATGAGAACCGGCACATTTCGGGCGTTAACTCCTTAGCATCGATCATAGACCAAACATCTAGGAGGCCACCTGCACGAATTCTTACGATCCCTCGTGGCCGGGCCTCAGCCTCGCTGCTTCATGTTCCCCATTCTGGCGTTTCAAAGCGCAGGAGCTTAGACGCGGGAGCCTTATCAAAGAACTCGCAAGAACACACGAGAGACGGTAGATTGGAAGCGAGAGGACTCCCTGCGAAGATTCGGGTAAACTTGGAGCAGAACACGATGAATTATGCATCACATAGATGAAGTACTGGACTGTATGGCCAGCACGGCCTCATGATGCGACGATCTGCGACCGTTGGCGTCTCTGGTGAGTTCAAACAGGAGAACATTTGAAAATTCGGCCCCTTCTCGCTTAATGGCCGCGCTTCCGAGGAGACCAAAGTCTGGTTATCAACCACCAGAGCATGAGTGCATGATGGAAACTGCATTGGACTGTGGAATCGTCATGCTGCAAACTCACTCAGCCTCGGTCATGAATGCGCTCCACAATGAGGGATGCTCATCTCATTTCATACTTCGTGATGAATGCAATGGCTTTTTCTCTGAACGATGAGGAGTTCGAGGTCGCCAATACGGCGCAGCGCGTAATCTGATGTCCTGGCTGGGAGACGAGTTTCATCCTCTGTTTTCTGGCGAAGGCGAGACACTCCGGCTGCAGGAGTGATCAGATGAACGAGAACTACAGCTGGGATGAATAAGCTTCGTCGGGCCCGTGGCTAAGCTTTCATGATGTTTGATGTGAGGTGCGAGGGTCGGTGGTTGGTAAACATCAGCCAGAACGCTGCAGGGCGGATGGCCCTGAGTTTCGTACTCTGCTGGTGAGGCAGGTGGTAAGGGAGGATCTCCAACAAGGAGCGAGGAAATCATCAGGTCGCCACCCTGCCGAGGTCCGAAGGATCAGACCCGGAAGAATTGGAAGTTTGATATGCAGGAGAAAAAGGATTCTACGTTGTGAAAGGAAGAATGTGAAGTCAAGAAAGCAGCTGGGCAGAACATGGCTTGCAGCTTGAGCAAAATTGTTGTCTGAGGCCCGAATTCCTTATCGATAAGAAAGCTGCATCACGTGGCTCTAATAGAAATACTAGCGTGAAAAATGTTAGCCTCAAGTCAAGTTGATGTCGCCTCGAGCGAAAGGGGATCGAATTCACGAGTTCAGCAACCAAACCGCAACCATTGTCGCGCCTCTCCTTGAACCATCGAGACCTCCGAACCCAGTGCTACGAGACTCTCCTTTGTCCTCTCTGCCAAATCGACAAAGCCAACGATAGGACACAGGCTATACGACAGAAAACATACTCCTTCAGAAGCCATCATAGAAGATGGATCACACTCGAGACCCATGTCCCTGGGTGGCATTGAATGATTTTGGAGGAGCCTTTTGTATGGGAGTACGTGCCATATTCCCAGGCTCAGCTTCCTCCGCTGCATCCTGACGCTGGGCTTCTTCTCCTACTCCTAGCATTATTGAAACATCAAACTGACAAATTCTGCCTACAGGCAATTGGAGGAGCAGTATGGCACGGTGTTAAGGGATTTCGAAATTCGCCATATGGAGAGAGACGGATTGGTGCGCTCACAGCTATCAAGGCACGAGCGCCAGTGTTAGGAGGCAACTTTGGAGTCTGGGGTGGTCTTTTCTCGACCTTCGATTGCGCTGTGAAGGGTATCAGAAAGAAGGAGGATCCATATAATGCCAGTACGTTCCCTACCCGTGAATATGGAGATTTATAGGGCCTGCCAATCCGAGTCGATGCTGACAACAGGCAGTCATTGCAGGTTTCTTTACTGGAGGTGCGTTAGCTGTAAGAGGAGGTTACAAGGCCGCAAGGAATTCAGCGATAGGATGTGCGTGTCTGTTGGCTGTTATTGAAGGCGTAGGAATTGGCTTCCAAAGAATGATGGCCGAAAACACAAAACTAGAAGTACGTTCTCCGCTCTTAAGTTAGACATCATCTAATCTCTCAACCAGGTACCTCAACCTCCCCCAGCAGAACCTGGAACTGCTCTCGCTGTAGCCGCTTAAACACTCTTTGGATACGAATACAATCCTCGAATGCGAACTCTCGTCATCCGCCCCAAATGACGCTATAATCAGAACTCTACTCTTTCGTCCTTGGCTGGATGGCCTCGGGCAGTGTATTCTTGTTGGGACTATTTTTGAAAAGCTTGCATAGCTCGGCGGTGTACATCTAGAAAGGCTCGGCGTCGACCGAGGTTACGAATGAATAATTACGATATTGCACTTGGACTGTGGAGATAATTCGAAGCTTGCCGTTTCTGCGAATTGCGGCATCCTTGCTTGGGAGGCCCATGTAAACCGTATTGCGGAAGAGAGCTATTTATATCATGGGCAATCCAGGCTATGAATTGGCAACGAGAGTAAACGGTCCAAAGCTCAAGTGAGAGATTGTGTTGCACTCCATACTTGTTGCCTATATTTTCTCATTATTTACGACTTCTGCCAGAGCTATGCTCGTCCTGCCACTCTCTTTTCTATCGAACGCAGGTTGAATGTCTGGGTTCATCTTCTGCAATCGTCTTTCGAGTCCAAGTGTTTTATTGTCCCCAGCTGGCTGGGACATTAAAAGGTTCAATGATGTTGATGTCGCTGTTCGTTGCCATTCCTTCCTGCCCTCAACCGACCACCACATCCAATTTCCGACTTTCCCCAACACTTCCCAAAGTACCACGACACACTTCCAATATTTCACTCCGATGCCTTCCTAATCCATCTTATCTCTCCATTTCCTCTCCTCTCCTTCTCGAAAGCTCACCTCTCCCAGTGCAGTACGCCGGCACGGGTCTTAAATTCTTCTCTTCCCTCATTACAAAAAAAAGCTTCTTTTCCTTTTCTTTTTGATCTATGGCTTTTTTGTAATGGGGGAAGAGAAGAATTTAAGACCCGTGCCGGCGTACTGTACTGGGAGAGGTGAGGTTCTTGCCTGCCTCCTCACTACCACTGCCAAAGCACAGCAGGCAGACATTGCACAAGTACTGAGCAGCTGCTGGTGCCTGCCTTCTTCATATTGTCTGTCCGATGAATGATCATTATGGGTTATATACTGAGACACTCTCCTGCACAACTCCTATTCATGTAACAACGAATTGCACTAACGCTTCCAGTTTCCCATCCAAAACTTTCGCAGCGTCCAACAAATTCTCCTCGCCTCCCTTACAGTTCCGTCCTCCACCATGCCTATCGCAATATACACTAGCAATCAATGCACTCGGGAGATTATACACAATGTCTGTTCCTCCTCCGTTGCTATTCGGTATCTGTTTTACCAAAATTTCGGGTGGAACCATGAGTCTAGGAACATGTCAGTATACACACGCACTGTCGCGAGCAAGAAAGCAGCAAGTGGCATGCATGTACGACAATACGTACCCAGCTGTCAGATCATACTGCAGCATCGTTACTGCGACCAGAGGATTACCTAGAATGATACGTTTGAGACCGAGATTAGTGCTGAGATTGAAGAGAGGAACCCAAAAGCCATGATTGAACTCCTAGAAGCTCATGATCAATTCTTGCATCATATCTAAAGTTGGCGACCAATCCACTGAAGCATGAGAGAAGATGGTAACGGCATACCTGGAACATCATGAATCCGTGAGATCCAACGGCAGCATCTACCGCAGCTATAAAAGCTTCCTTAGAGCTCTCATCATATGAAGTAATGTTCTTCGCGATAGCTGGAAACTTCAATGTGCTTGGGGTTCCAATTTTCAAGTACAGCTTGTTCATTACCGTCGTAAAGTTCGAGGTAGAGCGCATGGTAATTCTACTTGCTTCGAAGGACTGCACGAAAGGCTTGGTCTGAGCCTGCGCATGCTGCGAAGGAATGAGAATGAGGAGGCAGGTGAAGACATTCTGAGCTTTGTCAATCTACTTCTTTGCTAACAGTGGGAGCATTTACCCTGAGGACCAACATTGCGAAGTTATACTGATCACAAAACAAGCTGTTTTGGTGCACCGAAAGTACGGACCATCATTTCAGAATGAGACCTATTTACATGTTCTTGGCCAGCATGCATGTCGGGCATCGCCAATGCAGGCATGAAGGCTAGCCTGGATCCAGAACAGCGAAGGATGCGAGCTGCAGAACTTCATGGTTCTTTACCAATTCATGTTCGTCTTTCATTATGAGCGCATGATTGGAATAGAAAAGCGTTAGGGGCCGAGAAATGGAAAGACACTAGCAGCAGCAAGAGCGTATTATGCTACTCAAATGCAATATTTCCATGTCTCCCAACTTATAACAACACACCAGAATAATCTCAGGTTCTCCTTATTTTGCTCGCAAAACTCGAAGATCATACCATCCCTCTTTTAGTCACCATGACAACAAGGTTTCCTCAAATGCGAACTTTCGGAAGAATATTTCGACAAATATTTTATCCCACACCCGCTCTCGCACTTTTTCACACTGTTGCGTGGACCAATATTCTGCTTTCATTAGCTAGTCGTCGAACATCACAACCAACAATGCTGCCGCCTATTGAAGTAGAGAACGTCTCTGATCTTGACGATAGCATCACTCCACGTGGTGAACACCCACGTGCGTAGCAACTCGGACCAGTAACCCTACGACGGCATCGAGTTCCTCCAGGATTTCAAGACTTGCATTCTTTGTCTCATCATCGCAAGTTGAATACCTCGGGTCAGAGTGAAGAGGAGGAGAACTCGTCTGATCATCCAATCATTGAGCTCGTTTGCTATGCCTGGATTCCTCCTGGATTCCTCCTGGATTCGGCAAAGTTGACGTGATTGGCGACACCAGGCGACCCGTGTTGTGCTTAGCAATCAATTCGATTAGTTTGTGATACTTGAGTGCGAGGTAGATATAGTTTCAACAGCCAAGAGGTCAATAAGTAGGTGCTCTTACCTTTCGCGTCAATCACAATCTCTTCTTGGTTTATGATCTCTAACATCTGGAAGTCCAATTACTGTACCCCGCCACCCCACTACCTCTCCTCAAGCACAGCCTCTACCATATCGACACCAAATCCTATACTACCCATATCTCATTCCAAGTTCCCAAAATTCTTCAACCGATCGCCAAAATGGTACAAAACAAACAGCTCATCTTGGCCAACCATCCTAAACTCTATCCAATCCCAGGAGAAGATCTAAAAGTCGTCACATCAGATATCGACCTCGATGCCCCTCCCCCAAAAGGAGGAATGATAATAAAAGTCAACTACGTCTCCTACGACCCCTACCTCCGAGGCCGTATGCAACCCGCCGGCTCAGGCTACATCGATGGTTTCAAACTCAACGAACCCCTCTACAACTTCGCCATCTCGACAGTACTCTCATCTGACAGTCCTCGCTTCAAGAAAGGGGACGTGGTATTAGGCGTCTCCAGTGTTGCCGAGTTCATGATCGTTGACGCCGAGAGGACAAGCTTAAGTGAGAAGGAGCTTGGATATGATGTTTTGGAAAATCCTTTGGGACTGGATCCGAAGATGTTCTTGGGACCGCTGGGGATGACTGGGATGACTGCTTATTCGAGTTTTTATGAGATTGGGAAGCCGAAGAAGGGGGAGACGATTTTTATTTCTGCTGCTTCGGGGGCGGTGGGTCAGCTTGTTGGTCAGTTGGCGAAGAGGGAGGGGTTGACTGTTATTGGATCTGTTGGGTCAGAGGAGAAGTTGAAGTTCATTAAGGAGGAATTGGGCTTTGATGCTGGTTTTAATTATAAGACTGAAAAGCCTGATGAGGCGTTGGCGAGGATATTGAAGGAGCTGAGTAAGGAAGGGGTAGATGTTTACTATGATAATGTGGGTGGTGAACAGTTGGATGCGGCGTTGGGTGCAATGAATGTCAGAGGACGAGTTGGTCAGTCTCTTTTACAACCATTCCTCATATTCACTCCAACTTTATATACTGACACGAAACAGTATGCTGTGGGGATATCTCACAGACCAGTAAAGATAGAAAAGACTCATATGGTGTTAAGAATATGCCTTTGGTAATCGGCAAAAGAATCACGATCAGAGGATTCATCTACTCTGACGAGGACATGGGACCGAAGTATCGCGAGGAGCATCAGAAGAATGTACAGAAATGGATCAAGAATGGGGAGCTGCAGGTTAAACTGAGTGTTACTGAGGGAACTGATAACGCAGCTGTAGGGTTGGTAGGGATGTTGAAGGGGGAGAATTTTGGCAAGGCAGTGTTGAAGGTTGCTGATATTGAGGGTCAGGACCGAGAAGAACAAATTTGATTTGGGGGAGGGGGGCAATCAAAATTCTACGATGTTGCAAGAATGTGAATTGGGACGTGCTATCCTACTAAAATACTCAAATGCAAGCAAAATCACGAGATGAAGAATGAAGTTGGTGTACCTAGGTATGTATGGTTGATGATTGAATGACAATATATTTGCCAGATTAACGAGCTTCATGGGACGCTGTTCTAGAACGAAAGTACTCACCTCCGAATTCTCTTACTCGCTCGCTCACTCGCTCGCTCGCTCGAGGCTTCTTGACAGGATAGCCCCTTCTCATTCCTTCTCATTCTCTTCACTGAGAAAAAGACTGTTTCAGACAAATCAACAACAAAGAAAAAGGCACTTACTGGCTCTTTGCTTCCTCTTTGAAGAACACCCTGCTCTATTGTTTCGAGGCAATAACATGCAGTAGCTCAGTAAGACTAACAAGTACTGCTGCATGGCAGACAGGACGAGCTCGTGTAGTTGTATCTCGTCTGGTGGCTTTGAGCGCATTGGTGAGAGCATTGGACGAAGGAGCTTGGCATGCTATGACCGCATGCGAAGAGCGAGTAGTGAAGTACGCACATCTTGAGAAGGTGGAGTTGTTGAATGGTGTAGTTGGTAGGTTTGGGTTGTGTTGGTTTGTGGAATTATGAGTGTATAAGTTTTGAAGTGATGTGTAGTACGAAATAAGAATGGAGAAGATATGCCTTTTTGTAAGATGAAATAAAAAGAGTTGTTCTGTTCCATAGTCGCTGTTCCCAGGTTATGTATTTCTGTCTTGAGAACAGACCCTAGATTATTCTACGCGCTTCAAAGGTAAATAATGTTCAATGAGGCTAGCTTTGAAGAATGGGACAAAAGCTTTGTTAATGCTCGCCAAGAACGGAGGGCTCGCCTTGGAAATACAATGCTTCTTTGTCGTTTAGTCTAGCGACGACAAATTTGAACATATGGAAAGCCCACCTAGGTGTTTTGGAGCAAGAGGCTCAGTCAGAGGCCACGATGAGAACGCGGGAATATTGTTGATCGTTTCGACTCGTAGCAAGGCTGGGGCCCGACTGCATGATATTTGGAGTATGAAATTGGCTCAAATGGTGGCCAGATAGCTCATGAGTCTGGCGTGATGCTGCCCGAAAATTTGGGTAACTCGAGCATTGGGCTTTCAAGTCAGCAATGGTTCAAAGCCGTGGTGTAAACTGGTTGCCCGTTCGGCCCATCCAAACGAATTTCCACTTTATTCCAAGCATATGGACATGTCCCTGGTCGCCAACCTCCAGGCCCTCCATCCTGGCTTTTGCCAAGATGTCCCCGAGCCGCTCCTTCCCTTCAACACCGATCAAAATTTCCTCAATACCATCATTCTTGCCTTTCTCTCCGGGTAGGAATTGCATGGTGGCATTCGTGAATTGGAGCTCTCCCTCTTGCTTGCTTCTCCGAACGCCAAACACAGCCTCCCATTGCTTAGCAGCAGCTCCTATGTCTTTATCTCCTGGCGCCAATCTCAAGACCGCTGAGAGGAGATGCAAATCGCCGTGCTTCTTCATAACAGCAGAGTACTTTGGATACGTCTCAGGTATGCCAGCACCATGCCACGGTGAGAATCGTTCTGTGAGAGGATCTGGGTGCTCGGGGTTGTGGAAGTGGGAATCGAGTTCTGGAATCACGCCGCCTGTTCCATACTTTGATTAGCATGGCACACTTCAAACTCTAAGACATTTTGAACGTACCTTTGATGTCCTTCGGATGATATTGTATGAACGTACTATCCCCCTCCAGCTCTTGGCTGAAGATACATCTCGCCAGTCCATTACGCTCAATGTATTCTTTCCTGGCAACCGCATCCGCAGTCTGCATAATTATCATCCATCCACTGTCACCGCGCCGCTTGAGATGGCTGTCCGCTGTACTACTGTCGCGGAATGGAGCGTCAATTTCGATAACTTCGCCCCCTATAGAAACTGTGAGATCTGTTAATTAATTGGCGAAGAAGAGAATCGAGGGAGAGCTTACCAACGATGTTTTTCAGTCCGAATTGCTCAACACGTTCGTCAACGAATAGGACTTCTGTGCCAACAACGGTCATCTGCAGACACTCTATTAGTCGTTGTTGATTCAGTCTGATAAGGTGAGACTTACTAGAAGATGCCGAGCTCGTTCGAGGTCTGTGACCGCAAAAGCTATCTGGCGGAGTCTGGTTGGTGAGGGCGGCATTGCTGTTCGTTGCGACGCCATGTTGTGTTGAACCTCAAGGTGGACCGGTCGGCCAAGAGTATATCGACTCCATTGTGGCAGACTCCATCATCGCACAGAACAGAGAAGTCTCTAGCGCAACATACGTCGCGATGCTGAGTAGTGAATGCTGCTGTGAATGGCTCGAGGGCTCAATTGACGTCGCCTCGGCTGCGAGTGATCGCCTCCCCGCAAAACTTCGGCTGTGGAGATCCGGGGTGAGACTGTGCCTCAGTGTGCTAAAGGAGAGAAAATGTAACGTCTACCATTTTCCGTCATTAGATATCCAACTATTGGAACATTCACAGGTGACAAGGTTGAGAGCTGAAATCCTTCTTTCTGCAGCTTTGTTGACTTTCACGCCCTGGTGATCTAGCTTAATCAGGTACCGTCAACATGTCGTCTCAAAAGTACAATGACATTGTCCTTGAGATATCAGGGCAAATAGGTATCATCAAAGTACTTGCGCTGAATGCGAACCCTGTAATATTGCTAACATGCCGACAGTTCAATCGTCCCAAGAGCCTCAATGCATTCGGCGGCAATCTCATGGCGGAGAGCATTTCTGCGATTCGAGAACTTAACGAACACCCAAGCACGGTTTTCACGGTTCTTACCGGCGAGGGAAGGTTTTTCTCTGCTGGCGCAGATGTTCGAGGTCAGTACCAGATCAACCCCTTGATCCCGGGAAGACGCTCATCATCAGGAACAGCAAGCGGACTCGACACTGCAGAAGCGTATCCCAACGCAGCTGCCGCGAAAGTATCTTACCTATCTCGGTTCGGACCAGGTAAAGGATGTTTATCATGTCTCGAAAGCGACACTGACTCACAATCCCAGCACTAGAAATGCTCCGCTCAATCATCGATCACAAGAAAGTTTTCGTCCTTGCTCTGAATGGTCCAGCAGTGGGAGGTGGTGCAGCCGTAAGCAGGAGATCTCTTTGTTTCCACCTTTTAACCCCTTTTCCTACACCCGTCCGGGAAGAGTTTCATCCTTTTGCCTGTTCCTTTTTGAGTAGAAACATAGTACTAATTTCCTGTAGTGGTGTATGTATAAGCCCCCAGTTGAGACAATGTCTCAAGAGCCGAAGTGCTCGGAAGCCTTATCTCGTAAAATATCTGTTGCAAGCCCATACTAACAAGTTGTAGTCACGGGTGTAGCAGATATTGTTCTTGCATCTTCATCATGTTATCTCCAGGTTCCGTTTTCGGCCCTTGGATTGGTACCAGAAAACGGCTCAGCGATCACTTTCGCTCAGAGCATGGGGGTTCATCGAGCGAATGAGTTCTTGATGTTTGGACGGAAGTTGACAGCTAATGAACTGGAACAGTGGGGTATGGTCAACAAGATCTTCCCGAATGAGACTTTTCAGAAAGATGTAAAAGCCTATTTAGAGGAGCAGTTGAGAGTCAATGATGGTAAGAGTATGATGGAGACCAAGCGGTTGCAGAATGCGCCGTTGAGGGATGGAAGGTTGATTGCGGTGGTTAATTCTCTGGATGCGTTGGCCGAGCGGTTCGTGGAAGGCGCGCCGATGAAGAGGTTTAAGATCAAGAGAAAGGAATTGGAAGGTGAGTTCTTCGAGAATTTGGTTCTCGATACCTGTACTGACGGGAATTATTCTACAGAGAAGTCAAAGACACGAACCTCTAAAATCTGAATAACCGTTTCTTGATGGTAACTTCAATGCATAGACATTGTAGCCTTACCATGACCGTTCGCGGCATGTCTGAAAAGCCTGGTTATCATCTTCGCGACATCTCACTGCTTCGACGAGATAATGATAAATAACGGTTGCTTGAGAAGTCCGCTAATGATATATGTTCAAGTTATCAAGTTGAGGTTGTAAGTTGAGTAGCTAGAAAGTATTTACTTCATCCAGTAGACAGTTAGATAAGAGACATCAATGTCGATAAACCAATTTTAATCCCAGTCTACTTTGTCGGAAGCAACCTGCCTCGTCTGCATAACACTTCGTATTCGTACTTTCCCCCACACTACTAGTCTTATTCAGGCTTAGAACATTCGGCTCCTCCCAGAAAAAAGGCATCTTATCCGGAGCTTTTCCCTTTTGCTTTCCATCACTCACTCACACACATTATTGTTGCTGCCGCCGCGAACAGATCCGGCCGCGACTGCACACCATCATGATTTCTCGCTTCGTCGGTGTCAATATTGCAAGGATGGCATGCAATACATGCAGCCACCTGCCCTTTCGAGCTCTTGCCCACTCGGCACCCGAAGTGTCAACACATGTGATGTTGCGGGAACGCCTGTCGGGCCTCCAGAGACTATGATATCGACAGTGTCTGATGGCGGTTCGTGCTTTTTTTGAAAGGCGATCTTCACCATGTGTGGATTAGAACCGAGGCGTTATGCAGTTGCTGGTTAGAAGTCACCGAAATCAAGCTTCGATGATCATGGGTGTTGCGACATAGCTTGCCGTGCTTCTAGGGCGTGCCTAGTCGGCCAGTCAAGGAGAGGGGATAGCACAAAGCTGTGCAACCCAGGCGTTTTCCTTTCCCTGGCGCTGAGGGGCTCATGTTTCTTCTGTTGGCACCTCTCGCTGCAGCTCTTCTGGATACCATCATGAGTGAAGGCTCTCGATCATTGCTGCGAGTAGCACAATGTCGTCCATCAAGGAAATTTCGATTGTATCCAATTCCGCACTAGGTGGCGAGAAACGAAAGAAGATCGTCTTCATTACCAGCAGCGAATATGGCCAAGCAAACGTTATCCTAGCAGCTGTCTATGAAATGCTACTGCTCCAGGCATACCAAATCGATGTAGCATCCTTCGCACCCTTGGAGAACCGAATTCAGGACATCAACAAATTGGTTCCTAACAACAATCTCCCCGCCAGGTTCCATACCGTCACAGGAAAATCAGCCCTCGAAGCACTTGCGGCGAAGAACGAGTTCATCGGTCCTTATCCACCTGGCATTAGGGGAGCTTCGGACACGTATCGAATTACTCTACCAGCCATCGCAGCAGCATGGGATGAGACAGAGTACATGGCAGGCTATTGGAGCTGCATCGAAATTCTGCGGACCACGTCTCCAGATCTGATTGTGATTGACCCTCTTATGAGTCAAGGATTGGAAGCTTGCAAAGCAATATCTCGGAACTGTGTTGTTTTGAGCCCCAACACCTTCCAGGAGATTTGCAAAAAGCAGCAGCCAATGTTCACACAATTTTGCAGATGGCCTGCGTAAGTGTATGCACTTAGCTGGACTGGACTTCCGCTGACCTCGATAGGGTTTCTTCTGCTTTCCCATATCCAGTTCCACTTTCGCTCATACTTGCGAACATTTACCTAAAGTTCATGCTTATATGGATCTTGATCACATCCCCGCGAGTGAAGCATCTGATGAGGTGGCGGCAATCGCGCGGGCTTTCGAAGTTACCTCCTGTCTTCAACATCTGGCAGAAAGAGAATTACTACCTGGTCCCTTCCGTTCCAGAGACGGACTACCCATGTTATGTTCCAGACAATGTCACTGCCTGCGGTCCAATCCTCCTACCATCTCGATCAGTATCAGAGCATGATCCTAAGCTTCAATCTTGGCTCGATTGTGCTCCGACAGTATTGATCAATTTGGGATCGCACATCAGCATGGACGATGAAATGGCTCGGCAGTTCGCCATGGGGCTGAAGATTGTACTGGACACTTTGCCAGGCATCCAGATATTATGGAAGCTCAAAACCTCTGGTGGTTTGGCGGTAACCACAAAGACGAAAACTTCGAAAGGATTCTCAGGCACGGGCATCCGTAAAGAATCATTAGACGCCATTGCGCCTTATATTTCCAGTGGGAGGGTAAAGGTGCTCGAATGGCTATCCGTGGATCCATTGGCAGTATTACAAAGCGGACAAGCGATCTGTTCCGTGCATCATGGAGGGTCCAATTCATTCCACGAAGCACTGAGGTATGTATGTCCATTGATTGTGGAAGCATTCGTCCTGACAATCAGCAGCGCCGGAATTCCTCAAGTCATTCTTCCTTGTTGGCTTGACACTTTGGACTTTGCCAACCGAGTTGAGTGGCTAGGAATTGGGGTGTATGGAAGTCGGAACGCAGCACCTAGTGTTGAGGCCAAAGAATTATCAGACGCGCTACTCAAAGTGCTAGGCCATACTTCCGAAGCTTTGCGCATGAAGGAAAAAGCTAGAGAATTAGCCACAATATGTACGAAGTCAGGAGGTCGGAAAAAGGCTTGCGAAAAGATCATCGAGATCTTAGAAGCATCTTGAAGGCGGCTAGTCCTGCATTCTCATTTATCATCTCGTACTGCTGATTGCCATGAATAGTTGGAGGATACCAAATATAATTAAGCCCAAGGCTCGAATCGTCCTCCTTACTGCCTAGTCCTCTCACTTCTCGTCTGATTGTTCGTGAGCTTACAGACCGCACCACTAGAGTTCATTTCAATGTCTCACTCAACTCCATCAACCATACCCATATCATTCATCACTCAGTCACTTCGTCATCAGGAGATGAAAACAAGCTTTTTGTGCAACAGCAAAAACATATTGGAGGAACCACCACTTCATCTACACCAAGATCCAAAACGCGGAGCCACGTTTCACCGGCACTCCTTCCGAGAAATTTCAGTTTTTGCTTAATGAAAACAACGGAAGGACGTACGCCAAGATCCAATCTGGCTAAACAATCAACGAACGGAGACACGGCATTTGTCGTTTAGCCGGATGTCATTTATATTGAGCGCCAACATCACACCACTGACGACGTTCCTGATTTGAGATCAGCAGGTCAGCTGGATAGATTGGCGAGCTGAATCTGGGGTAATTGTGAGGAAGGGTCCGGGGTGAAGCGGTGGCGTTGTGGGGACTCCTCGTTTCGTTCAGACTGGAAATAGGAACTAAGATATGATGAATGGGGCAGGTAAGGTGAGAGATAATATCACAGCAATCTAGGTATGCATGAGAGATATCGCCAGGTTAGGCGTGCTCGTTCGGCATGGCGGCGCGAGCCTAATGACTTGGCCATATAAGACGGGAGCCGGCAGACCATTTGTATCCCTCATCTGCTTCATTCTTTTCTCTAGTATACTTTTCACTCTCTATACTTCTTCACCATGAAGCCCATCACACCTTTCCTGGCTCTGGCCACAGCAGTACATGCCCACTACAACTTCCCCTCCATGATCTCCGGCTCAACCACAACTCCAGAATGGCAATCCGTCAGACAATGGACCGGTTATTACACATACTCGCCCGTCACGAGCGTCACATCCCCTGACATTCGATGCAATACCAATGGCTCAAACGCCTTCGCCCCAAGCACTCTTTCGATAACAGCTGGTTCCACTGCCGGATTTTCTGCAAATCCAGATATCTACCATCCGGGACCGTTGCTGGTGTATATGGCCAAAGTGCCAACTGGCAAGACAGCAGCGAACTTCGATGGGAGTGGCGCCGTTTGGTTTAAGATTGCTGAACAAGGACCCAAGTTTGGTGGGCAGGCGTTGAGTTGGCCTACAGATAGTTCGTTATTCCAATCTCCTGCAACTCTTAGGGCAATACTAACAATATACAGATGCGAAAACTGTATCCTTCAAAATCCCTGCAGCGACACCCAATGGCGATTATCTCCTCCGTGTTGAGCATATTGGACTGCACGTCGCTCAGAGTTCAGGCGGAGCACAGTTCTATATTTCTTGTGGTCAGGTTACTGTCACGGGAGGTGGTTCTGGGACACCGGGGCCTTTGGTGTCGTTTCCAGGAGCATACAAGGCGACAGATCCGGGTATCTTGATTAACGTGTATTCGCCTGTGGTAAGTGATTGAGATGAAATGGATAATTTGGATACGGTGCTGATATATTTTAGCCAACGAGCTACACTCCACCAGGTCCAGCTGTCTGGACTGGTTAGAGAAATACCAGAATCTACCTAGATGAATGCTCTGAGTCGACACGGACGTGGGAAGGAAAAGAATGGCATGGCAATAGCCAGCAAGTATGAGAAGTCTCAATGGAGGAAGTGACCTTCAGGAACACCATCAACACTCATTTTGATGGTCTAGATTTGGATAATGGCTGTTTGTACATTTTTTTTCTCTTGATTTGTCTGTATATATTATCTTCCAGGGACATGCTTTCCGAAACCAATGCGGCTCCTCTCACTGTGTGAAGTCCAAAATGTCGGCTTTGACTTCTTCCTCAACCTCAACTTGGAGCGTGCTACTTCTATATTGACTATTACTGAATTGTTAGTGGAATTTTGTATTAACTTAAGAGCATCTGAAGGAGGTAACGCTGCCACTATACATTGGAAGTCACTTTGTTGTATTAGCTTCAAGTTTGGAAGCTCACATCTCGCCCTAAGGACATTTATTAAGAGTTTATATTTTATTCAATATTCTTTCATTGATATTCTCCTTCTCTTGCTACCTCAAGCTTCTACTTCATCCTTATGGCTTTCAACAGGTGGCTCTGAAAAGGACCGCGTGCCAAACATTGGATGCACATTTTGTTACCGAGCTCCTTTTGAACGACCAGGATTTCCTGATCTGGACAGGCTGACACTCCAGACCTGGCCAGGGTCTTTTCCATTGCGGCGTCGCAATGTGCGATCAACGCGAGGCGCCAATGACCACAGCGGTAATGGTACTTCGTAATTGAGCACATTGTTGTTGTCTGGAAGTGTTGGAAGATGTGTTGAGATGGTTGCGGATGAGTGATGAGAAGAAGAGTAGAATTGGAGAAGATATAGGAGGAATGAAATGCTGTTTTGCAGTCATAATGGAAGGACAATATGATTGTTAAGGAGATTGTTTCCTTGTTGCTTGTCGTCCTTCAGGAAATCTGATACTGCATCTTTCATGGTCTTTCGAAAGAACTTGTTACCTGAACAGCTAGATACCCAATTTGGAGCTGGAAGCCAATACAAAGTGGGTTTGAATCACAACCAAGTTCATTCACATTCATTGTTCGAACTGATTGGGTTTAGTGTTCCGCCATTGTTGCCCAACGTTGACATTCACAATAAACGTAGTTCCTTGTTACATGCCTCATCTATGTTGTCTCTTTGTACTTTCTTCATCATAATGAGATCACTGTTCAAAGGATGGAATAAAGAACTTCTCCGAAGGATGATTCTAATGTCACGTGCAACTCTGGTTGTTACTCATCTGGAGACTGGATATCAAGATTCTGATTTGGGGCAAAAAGTGTACTCATTATTGTTTACCTACCTAAGGTCTGTCACTACGTAGGGTGACGCACGGTGTCCCGAGACGAATTCATGCAATCATATCTCATGCTCTGTTCTGTTAGTTTACCGTTCTATATGTAATATCTTATAATTCTCTAGTATATTATCTATAAGATCCTTGCTACAGCGAGTAAAATCTAAGCATTTTGATTGTCGCTATTGTCGGTTTGCTTATTGTAGAATTTGATGCCTGGGTTTCAGCCCCCCTGCTATACCGTAGACATTACTTGTGATAGGTTGAGACCCGAACAAAGACTCTTGGTATTGAGGATACCTGCGATGCCACGGACCACTTGGTTTCCAAGGCAACCTGTATTTATTTACCTTCGTACGAAGAAGAGAATTCTTTCCTTCTTCTTTCTTTAGTTTTATTCTCCTTGTAATACAAACGCTTCTTGTTCGATTGTTGAATCACTTGACCCGTGACATTACTAAATATTTAGATTTTAAAGGAATAATACTATAGCACAATATTAAATAATAATTGCACTAGGCATTCCAAACAATAAGTCTTGTGTAGTTAATATAAAAAAAAGGTTTTATCGATTATAGAAGGGTAGCATTAAATGGGCGTCAAATGCGCACTCGTATAGCAGTGTCTGCATATCCGTATTCGGACTAGCACAATTCATATCGGTGTTTGCACTTGCCTTGGCACAATCACGAGATATTTTGTAAGCTTACAATGGTAGTGGTGGTGGTAGGAATATACTCGATTCCTGAACCAGACGTTAAAAGAAATATTTGATCTATTCTCTATTTACACCAACAAATGTAAATTTGGCGCATAGTCGTGAGGAAAAAGCCTTTGTCATTATGGCCTATCCTACATTCAACCATCGTCCTAGCTTACAGAACGTTTCCTTTTAAGAGACCTCGACTTTGGCGCTCCAGTCTCCGTCAACTGGGCTTGGCCTGCTTTCGACTCGATAGGCGTAACTTGCAACGCTTGAAGCCGATGTTCAAGTTTCCTACACTGTATCGAGGAAGGCCCTTGAACGATTTTAAATCCAGCTAATGCCCGACTATACATTACCTTCGCCAAGTCTTCCCGACCTGTTTGCGAGAAAAGGTTGCCAGAAGCAAACATAGTTTGTAACGCTGGTGAATATGAGGACAGAAGTCCAGGACCTAGAGCATTCTCGTAGCCTTGGAGCGCTCGAGTACACATCTTCTCGGCTTCTACTAGCTTGCCTTGGTCTCCGTAGATTATGCCTAGGTTATTAACTGTTGAAAGTGTCGATATGTGGTCCGGTCCAAGTGCCTCCTCGTAGCCTTGGAGCGCTCGAGTACACATCTTCTCGGCTTCTACTAGCTTGCCTTGGTCTCCGTAGATTATGCCTAGGGTATTAACT